>CM042141.1:116245296-116329368 GCA_023376005.1 Doryteuthis pealeii | reverse complement strand
ATTTGTCTTGAGATGTTGTTTGATAGCATCTGATGAAATTATGTACGTTTCATTTTCACTCCCATTGTTTACTTTGTTTTAAAAAGCCATATAACGGCTTAATGAGTATAAAAAAATTTTTTTAAAATACTGATAAGACACAAGTTTAGTGTTTCTTCACCACACCTTTGATTAGAGCTAAATTTTCTTATCTCAATGGTTACGAGAAGAACGAACTCATAGAATGGTAATATTCTTATCTTAACTCCTTATCTTAAATGTGACAATAGACACATGAAATAGTTTAGCAAAGTTTAAATCAAATTGCACAAAGTGATGGAGAGAAGGTCTTATAAATTCAGAATACAGCTTGATTTATTAGCAAAGCAATATTAAATTAGTTCATCTATGCATATTCACACTTATGTTTTAGAATCCTTAATTAGTGTGTGTGTGTGTATAAATTACACATTTCTCGCATATGAATATTATTAAAAAAAATTATATTTCTTTTAAAGATTATAGTCAACCTTTATTGTATCAAGAAGCTTATATGTCTTAGGCTCCATAGGCAGCTTAATTCATATTATTACCTTGCTCAATACCTTATCAGCATTTGTAGAAAACAGCTATTCCCGCAAAAAGTATCCGTAAGACCAAGCCGGATTGTAGTGTTTAAAAAACCAAGGGAGGTAATGTGCTAAAAAAGTTGTCCATCTATTAATATCATTCCCAAATTCCTACAAGTTTACTGAAAGATACGAGAAAGAATATATGACTGAAACATGAAACATACAATTAAAATCATTTTTCAAACTTCTTTTTCTTTAATTATTTTCAATCTAAGGATACTTTTTGATACATTAAAATATATAAATAATAAACATTAAGCAACAAAAAGGTAATTGAAAACCTTGTCCAAATTGAAGTATCATTTATTCAAATCTCATAAAGACTTATAGATTTTATGTGGGTGTGATATCAGATTTTAAAATATACCACACTTTACATTTAAAAGTGGTTCTTTGTAATTCTTTTAACCTATCATAGACAATTTTTGCATATAGGATGCCGAGTGATTTTTTAATTCATTTTTGGGAAAATAAATAAGTTCATTGTATATGGCATAACATAAAATTACCATATAAAATTTTGAAAAAAAAAAAAATGAAGAGAATGTTAAATCTATAGCAAAATTTATGAAACACTAACTACCAACCATTTTTAAAGAGATGGATTAACTGATAAAGAATGAGTAAGAAGAAAATGGACAATGTTATCAATTTTAATACTGAACAAAAAAGTGTCCAGTTTTCATTTGATGTTTCTATGAAATCAGATTTCAGGGGAAAGAAAAAAAATTATAGCTGAATAAAGATATTTTTTTTTTTTTTTTTCAAATTTTAAAAATTCATGATTGGACTCAAGCTTTCCACACTCCCAAACAAATCAGTTTAAAAATATATATATATATGTACGTAGTAACAACTTTGTTCACATACCAACAGAAGAAAAAGAAAAACAAATGCTTAAAAAGAATCCTTGCTTTGCTTCCAAACTAGATATTTACTACGAAAACCGTGTAAATTTACATGTGAAAAAATGGAGGTGGAGAGTCAACCAGAATATAAGAGAAGGACAATAGGATGAATGTGGAATAGGGTTGAATATTTTTAAAATATATTCTAATACTTTTATAATTCAAACATTGGAAATAATGTGTGTGTCCTGAAAAAAACAAAAAAAAAACAACATGCACAGCAAGTCTTAGCCACAAAAATCAATTCATAATCAAAGAAAAGTTATAAGTTACATAACATTACATAACAGAGGAAGTTTTGGAAAAAAAAAAACAAACGATTATTCCAGATTAGCCATGGTCAGGTTTATGCAAGAATTATCAGCCAATTATGATCGGACAAAACCACCTTTAAGAAATGCATTATAAATTAAATAAAATCAGTTTAAAAATTGGAAAAAAAAGAAAAAAATCAAAACAATAAAATTTTTAAGCACCAAAAAAGAGGCCTCTAACCAATCAACATTTTGCAATATTATTGACACGACAGAAATTACTGTCAATATCAAAAGGAGTCCATTATTAGTAATTATTATTCAGTCCTGTCATTCCTTACAATACTTAAGAATTGAGATGCAACTTAAGTTTCTTACAATGTTGAGCAATTTCTCAAAATTTGATTATAGTAAAATTTCATCATGAAGTTTTCATACTGTACAAAATTATAATGTGTAAGGCACTCAGTCAAGATTTGTAATAATGTATAAAATTTCTGTTTGCAAGGCACCACATATTCAATGAGAAACAACAGAGGCAAAAGAATCTATGAAACCGAGTACGGAATCTTTGTTAATTAAACAAAAACAACAATGAAAATGCTACATGTATTATATTGTGAAGCACTCTATTCAAAACAAAAATAAATAAAAAATAATAATTCAGATTGCAGAGAAAATATGTCCATATAAAAAAAAAAAAAATCAGCATTAAAACTAGATTTAAGATGTGATTAACTTAGGGCTTCTTAAAAATGCTTAGCTGAAAAAATTCTCCAAATACTCCATTGTTATTAAAAACAAAAATATTTATTAGGTTGTTTTTTTTAAAGAAATTTGGAAAGAATAAATTTGCCAAGATCTTTAACTGACATTATTTATAAGAATAGAGAAACTAAAATAAAGATTATATAATATATATATATATATATATATATATATATATATATAAAGTAAAAAGTCGACGGGGCAGCCTAAAGTCGTATCAGCAGTCAGCGAGGGAGTCTATCCCTTTTCAATAGACGCTAGACCAAGGAATTGTTTTTTACATCAAGAGGTGGAGCGCCACACCTACCATCAGCTCCTTACTTTACCGCACAGATCCCTGTGCTATCATATACTGCGAGTGGCGGGGACCGGTATCGAACTAGGAACCTGTGGTTTCTAGCCGAATGCTCTACCGACTTGAGCTAAACCCGGCCCTAACACACATCTTGTAAACATGGGTCAAAATGCACTAAAGGAGCGTCATTAGTGATGCGTTACACCAGTAGCCTTACAGTTTCGGGTTTTGCAATATTTCAACCGGTAGACCTAACACATTAGGCGCCTCCTTCCAGATTCACTGCTATTTTTACAAATAGTTAATAAATCATTTATATATATATATATATATATATATATATATAAACCAGTCTTAAAAATATTACGAAAGTAATGGTAAAATCTATTATTAAAACTAAAAAAGTTATTTAAGTAGGGATTAAAAACATCTCATTGCTTTGATAAGTTAAAAAAAAAGTTTCCTATTGTTTTGTATAAGAATATTTAAATTCCCATTACTTGTGGATTTAATGTCTAAATGTTAACATAAAATGGAAAGAGTAACATGTCATTGTATTATTTTTGTTCAAACCCAGCCCAGGCCTTTTAATCTAAACATATTTTGCGCAGTAAACTTTTTATTGAAACAAGCTTTATTAAGATTATATTTTAATAATCTTTTTACTAATTATTACTTGTCTACTCTTGTTCCAAGCTTATGAAGAAATAGTTCTTCTTTTACCAAATGTTCATTGTATTCTTCAACTCTACTTCATGTACAGCACAAACTTTATTTTTAGTACAGTTTATCTTGTAGATAAAACTATAGAATTAATACTATTCAAATAGACCCTTTTAAAGTGTTGTAGTTAGTAATATAATAGCCGCATACAGTTTAAACAAACATCTATTTTTGAACATTCTTCTACTGGCATTAGTGTTAAATTAATTTATACGATACTTGATGAATAAGCATTTAAGTGGTTGCCAAATAACATGTACTAATGAATGAGATTAAATTATGAGAATATAATCATTTCAATCCAATCTATGTGAATTTCATTTTCATGATCATTTCAGTTTGTATAATGCTTTCTTTTAATACCCCATGATTCATAAGCACAAATAATTAAAATATAATTTATCAAAACAAGAAAAATAGATAAAATAAATTAAATTGCCCATCATAAGTTGCCAAAATCATATAAATTCTCCCATAACCCATTTTCTCAGAAAAAAAAAAAAAGAAATTAAAGAAAGAAAAAAAAAAGAAAACATTTTTAAACAACAAGTACTGTACTATAATATTTGTTATAAGTGCATATGAATTATAATAAACTAACAACTATTATTGACAGAGGTTATATATATATATATATATATATAATATATAAACTATTTGAATTTTCTTTAAAAACAGTTGGTTAATTTATATCAATAATTTTTTCATTCATAGCATGAGCTCTTATGTCAAATCATTTCTCTTCTGATCAAAGCCAATTATTCAGATTTAATATGACAAAAGCTGTAAAAATTTTTTTTCTAAATTAAAAAAAAAAAAAAAAAAAAAATTAAAAAAAATGTCTACAAAGGGAGCTAACATTTACCCCCCCCCCTTTTAAGGGAATTTTGCATCCATTTTTTTTTTTTTTTTGCTTTCTCCAAATGACAACTGAGATTTCCGTCTTCATTAATTTTATAGTTAGTGTACAAACACAGGTATAAAGTCAAGCCACTTTTTGCAAAAGACGAAAAAAAAAAAAATTTTTTTTTAGCTTATCAAAAATCAGTGTTGGAATTCAACAGGACTTAATGTTTACAGCCATGCTGTGTCGTGATGGGGGGGGGGTTGGGGGTTGGGGGGGGGTTGATAGGAGAAAATGAAAAAAAACCAATAGGCATTGAAAAATAATATGAAAAACAAACTTTATGGATATAATTTGAATTCTTATCTGCCTTCTACAATTAAACTGAATTCTTCCAACACAAAGCAGAGGTTTTTATTTTGATTAAAGTTGTTCTATCTTTAGTTTTCAATGTTTCATGTTTTTTCTATTGGTCAAATGAGATTTGACATTTTTTGTTGGAATTTCTAAGATGAAGGAATTATTGTGAATTAAACGAATAACTCAAACTAGTATTCTCATCTTGTAGTTATAGTCACACAATTTTCTGTCATTCTAACTCTAACCTTCTTCAAGTGCCAGTCCATAGTAAACCTGGGAATTCAAAAATGTTATTCTGTCCAGTGGTAGATTTCTCATTCCACTGTCCCATACTAGAAGAATATATCTAGTTAAAATCTATTCTTGCTATCTCACTTTCCACAATTGCTGGTTGGATTTACCGCCATGTCAACCCTCAAGGTCATTTTATATCAGACTTTTTGTTTTGTTTTTTGGTTGGGTATTCAATTTTATTTTTAAACACGTTAAGAAAAAAAATAAGAAAATAATTTTTGGTCTATCAACCCATAGATAGGACCCTAACAATGCTTACCACTTCGCGATCAGAGTGGACCTGGAGTAATGCCAATGAATGAGGTACTCAATACTCCCAGTGCTCCAGAATGGAACTTTCACTATTGGCGGTTAAGGTCATATCCAGGGATACTAAGACCCTCAAGCCACCACCTTCAAGCCACACATGATAAAAACGGTTGGGTTTGCCATAAGGCAATAGGGTTAGTGACGATTCAGATACATTCTAGGGCTGGATGGACCAGCTGTTTGATGGAGGGTCATTCTGACCGTACGGAACCAGTGGAGTGATAGCATGTCATGGACTGCTCAGCCACTAAAAAAATTGTTGTTTGACTTCACTGAACCATAGTTGTTGGATTTTAACGGCATGTCAACCCTCATCTTTTAATCAAAGACTTTTAGCACTAAATCAAAGAGATATCAAGTGGAATTTTTCAAGTCTCAATACTAATATTCTTTTTTTTCTTTATTCTTTTCAATGATAATAAAAAAGTTTAAAAAAAAAAAAAATTCAAAATATAGGTCACAATTATGGGGCATTCCAGTATGGATCAATTTGCTCAGTTGTAATGGATCTGCAAGACTAGGCTTACTTAACCATTACACCATGATAGGATGAAACAAAAGAGTGTCCTGGCTGTGACACTAAACTGTATAATCTTGGTTTGTGTAAAACCAATATTGCCATTCAACTTGTCTGAATCAACATTTCATATTTTTAACTTGCCAACCATGATTGGATGCATATATATATATATAATATACTATATCAATTTAAATCCAACCTGTTCGCCATTTGTAGGATTGACATAAAGCGTCACAAGTAGGGTGATTCAGCAAGAATTCAACTATTTAGTAGTACTTATCTGCCAAGGAATAGCTTTGCTAACAATTACCACCATGATCGAATGCCCATGTTTCCAAAAACATAGTAATAGAAAAGTTTTCAAATTATGCTTACTCTCCTTTATAATCTATGGTACCAATTTAAAAGATCAAAGGTCTCTACCAGTTTCAGGGCAGGAAGTTATTAAAATCAAGCATTTTAATTTAAAAGATAAACAGTGCTTATTTATCAGAATCACTTGTGATTTTTAGGAACAAAAAAATGAATATTAAAACAGAGTGATTTTTAAAATGAATATGCAACAGATCAAAAAAAAACCCTAAGTTCACTAAGACATAAGAGACATCTTGCCTAAAACATAAAAATAGCAACTCAAGTCGAACCCACTCATTTCCCACCTGGCCAGAATCAACATTATTTTCCTAATCTTACCAGATGATAGGCCTATATATATTAAAACATATTAGAAGTCTTAATTTAAGGGAAATAAACAGGTAACTTTTAATGAAATGGACATTTTTTACCCATTTTGTAAATGCGTTATAGGAATGGGCTCTGGACTTAGAAAATTCTCCAACAGAGGTAAATATCTTGCATGAATGAGTTGAATTTTTGATGTCACCTGTTTTATGTAACATGTTAAACATAATAACTCCATTTAAATGTAATAGGTGATGTGAAATCTTAGTTTCCCCAAATTCTTTTTTTCTACAGACACACACACACACACCACCACAACACACACCACACACACACACACACACACACACACACACACCACACACACACAGTGTATAAGGATAAATTATTTGAATAGGTGTATTATTTCTTGGTTTGGTTATTAATTTTTTATACTCAAAAATGTAAAAGAGAATTTTGGCTTTATAAAAATATCTATCATTTCCCCAAAAAACATTTTATTTGTCAAATAAAGCAGATGAAAATGTTTTGATTGTTAATCTTAGCTGTTTGTTTCTAATTAACCATTAGAATTAAACATCAGCTAGTACACTAATTCTTAAAACTTTAAACTCAATTGGGATTTTGTATGAGAGAGAGAGAGAAAATATAAATTCAATTTGTTGCTTCACCATTAATATCAATAAACTTGTAAAATCCACAATTTTTTTTCACAATGTTTGACTTCGAGTAATTCACTCACTTACTGTTATTGTGATAAGGGTCCAATTCTAAGTTCAACAATCCTACCATATTTGAATTGGAAAGTTTGACCATTTTCTCTATTCTGTGAAGGACTTGACAGTTTTTAGACAACAAAAACTGGTAAATTGAACGTTGAACTGTTTATGTTATGGTTGGAATGATTAACAAGGTTTTTAGTTTAGTGCCAATTAAAATTTCAATTTAAAATTCATTAAAAGTTACTGATGATCACTGCTCAAATTCTTTACTATAAGACAATCTTTATAAAAATCGTACACCTAAAAAAAAAAACAAAAACAAAAGGCTGTATATTTATTCCAGACAGTGAAATTATTTTTTTTTTTAAATTTCATTTGAGTTTAAAGGTTTATGGTGCACTGGTATATATACTCATTTTCATCACTATATTACATAAAATAGAGAAAACAAGAAAACATCTTAATTTTTTAAAAATGTTGTCAACACTTTTGCAAGATTGTGTTCTTATTCAAGAGCAGTCATGAATCTAGGAAGAAAAAAATTGTTGCTAATTTAATGTTAGAAGATCACAGACAGCAAGGAAGTCTATCCCTTTCACAGCACGACCAGGGAGATTGATTTTATGCACGATGGTGGAGTTCACCCTCCATCTGCTCGCCACTTGCCCCCGCAACTGATCCAACTCATGTGCTTGAGTTGGCGAGGCCAGTATCGAACCTGGAACCTTTCAATTCTTAGGCGAATGCTCTACCGGACCATCTAAACCTATTCTTAATAATCAGTATTTGAATAAATTGGATTTAGAAAAAAATAATGATGCAATTTTAAAATTCTTCTAAGGATTAAGTAGTGCTTTATCATTATTTAAAGCCAATCAAGAAATTTTAAAGATTTCTCCAAACAACTTGCAAATATCCTGTCACAAACAAGAAAGAATATCTCTTCATTTACTAGACTGAAGTAAGAATTCAGGTAGGAATAAAGATAATTAAACAGCAAGGAACCATTATGCAGAAAAAATATTCAACCATTTGAAAGATGAAATTGTAAAACTAAATAGATAAAGAGAAGAAATATCAATTTACATAGGCAGAAATTGTTGCCGACAATTGAATTTCTTTTCATATCTTAATGTTTTAAAACACAATGCTTTGGCTATCTATTCTGCGGCCTTCTTCAGTTGTATAAATGAAATTAAAAAAAATAAAAAAAAAAAAAAAAAGATGGATACAATCTGATAAACTGCTGAAAATATTGTAAGTAACACAATATCAGCAGAAAGTCAATGTCCAAACAGTTGCCAGTATATTAATAAAATAAATTAAATAAAAAATAAGAAGTTAATACACACAACACTCCATATTTTTATGCTAAAAGGATTGAAGCACCCTGATATATCCATTTTTATCACCAAATTTAATAGAAAACATAAATAAATAGATAAAAACTAACATGCTTAGGGGGATGGAAAAAATAATTTAGAATACAATCAAGGAATTGAAAATAAGCAAAATACAAAAATGATATTACATGCAATTATGCTACTGAACATTTGGAATGTAAATAGCCAAGGCTGTGCAATTAGGACAATGATTTTTTTTCATAAATAAAAAATAAATGAATAAATTAAAAAATTGAGATGATAACATCGAAATATTTTTGTTTCTTTCCAACAACTGTCTCACCAAAGATATTATAAAGAATTCATTTTGGAGCATGAGAAGAAACAGAAGAATAGAAAAATGGAGAAGGATTTATACAGGATTGGCCAAGGCCGTTACTGGTCTGTTGTCAGCTTTAGAATTTCACAATAGTGGAACTGACATGAAGGGCTAGAGAGAAGAGAATAGCCAAAGTTAAGATGGGCCGTGCCTGAGGTTCATATCAATTTAATCTATTATGCACGAATTGAAGAGTCACAATCATATGCTCTGGGCCCCAAGCATGTTAAATTTTTTTGGGTGTTTTCTTGTTTTGTGGGATTAGGTTTTTTCTTAGTAATGTGCAACAATGAATAGAATGCACCAGTCAAAATAAATAAATACAATTTTTTTTCTTCAAAAAATGTAAAAAATTTACAAGAGAGAGAATAAGAGAAGATCATGATTCACAAAGAAAATTTAGCACATTTTGGTTTTGTTATCATTCTTCTTTTTTTTTTTTTTTTTTTTTTGATTTTTGTATCAAAAATTCCAACATTGCCACTTTATTAAATTAACATTCTGTTTAAAAAAAAAAAATTCAATTTTTTCTTTCCTCTTCTTTGGTTTTTTTCTTTTTGGTTTTATTTCTGAGAGAAGAGAAACGGAAGAGAACAGATATTAGCAAAAAGAAAAAAGGAAAAGGAAAAAAATGAAAAGAAAGATTTTTCTTCAATTTTTGGTTTTTAATCAGAGCTGAAGGTCTGAGAAGGAAGTTTTATTTTATCTGTCAGTCTAAGATGTGTGAAAACTGAGAGTTGGTTTTCCATCTTCACCATATATGCAGGCTGGAAAACACCAGCTCCTAAAAAGAAAAATTCATGACTTAATAACATTAAAAAAGACCTTTTGATTAAATATTTAATTTTCTTTCAAATTCCAAATAGTTGATAATGTTAGTTTGGTGGTTGAGTTTGGCCATATCAACCTTGTGGGTTATTTAATACCAAATCTAAAATGTCTCATATGTATTAAAAATACTGGTAGTTGACCCTAAATCATCATCTAGCACCTATATGATAAAAAGGGGTGGGTATTTGCTATAGAGCCAATTTGAAGAATACAGTCAGGATATTCATATAGTTGCTAGGGCTTGACAATGACCTGCTGATTGACAGGCAGAGACCCCATCCCAATCAAACTTAGTAAGGGTCAAAATGCGAGTGTCACAGGTCTCAGACAACTTGGTACCTGATTACATACCACTCAGCCATCACAATCCTATCCTCAGCATAAAGGGTTCACCACCAAAACCAACAGGTGGGCTCTTTAGGGGAGAGGATCTTACGCAGAGGTGCAGTGTTATTGTACAGCCCCAACCAAGAGGGCAGGTGAGAACTATAACTGGAAAATGTTCAATACAAGTGAAGTGATTATATAAAGAAAAAACGAAAGCAAAAAAGCCGAAAGGGGAGGCTCTATCATTAATAGATACAGGTGGTATTTAGTAAAAATTCAGGCAGTGTTCAAATTCTGTCTCATGCTATTACTTTTGGAAGCAGGAATTTGTTCTACTGCAGATGTTCAATTTATCAATATTCTATAACTTTTATCACCAACATTATTACAATAGAGTTAAAGAGTTAGTACAATGCAATATAAATCTTTTTGCACTATAATAATTGTTCATGTTAGACAATGATAGAATGTATATTCACCTAGATATTATGTTGGTTGGTTAGATTTTAAGGCATATTCAACCCATGTTGGGTTATTTTATCCGAAATATGTCTTGTATTATCTTGATGGGTTTCAAAAAAAACAGAACATCAAAAACTCTCGTTCCTATCTAACCCATAGATGGGACCCTAAGTACTACCACTCCGGGTCAGAGGGCGACCTGAGAGTAATTGACTTGACTGCCAATTGATTGGATGGGCCTCTCCGACTGGCCTTTAGGCCTAAGTATGTTATGTTGCATGACTTGCCTCAGGCACTAGGGATTCCATCTTTAAGCATCAATACTGCACCCACAAGTCAACAGGAGCTACATTGGGGGATTTTACCACCTGCAGAGGTGCTACAGATTATAGAGGTGCACAGAATTATAAGGCCACAATTTTGGCCGAAATAATTTTATTATGGAATAATGTGTGAGTTTTTCCTTCCTTCAAAGATTATTAATATATATATATGATTATATATATATATATATATATATTACACACACACATACATACATCAGTAATGCTGATAGCTTTAGATTCATTTGCGTCCTGTTGACAGATTTAATTTGAATGAAATTTGATGGGTTCCAATTAAGTTTCTTAATAAATTGCAGAGTTTTTATCTATGAACAAACTAAGCCATCTACCCCTACCTTGTACCCCATTACTGTGAATTCGTTCCAAGAAAATATTGAGATGTATTTACAGTTAGCTGGAAAAAGGTGGAGCGAAGAAAAAAAAACCACTGAGACGCAGGGTTATGTTTTACGTCAAGATTATCAGAATCTATATCTATCTATACGATATTTTAAAAAAAAATTTATTTTCAAAATAACTGTTTTAATCTGCACATTTATATATCTTTTATAGTCTTTTTTAAATAACCATCGGACTGCCACAGGTACAGATTCTACTCTTAATCTTGTTTAATTAATTACCGACCATATGACCTTTAGGCCACCCCTTTTTGATCTCGATTAAGAAAGACCATGTTTTTCATTTACACCATCAAATCGGTTGTTTAACAGACGATTTTAGATTAAAAAAAAATTATAAAACTAACTCCTGACAAACAACCAGATATGACGGTGTAAATGAAAAAAACATGTCTTTTCTTAATCGAGATCCAAAAAAGGGGTGCTAAGTTAATATTGTCTAATACCAGAAAGTGACACTGAACTAAGCAGAAATATCAATCCATACATAAATAACTCATTTTTAATCATAAATTAATTCACTTACTGTGGAGTTTTGTCCATCATTTGGACACTTTCATGGCTCATTATTCTTTTGCTCTTTCACTCATGTTTTTCATTGGGTCTGGTCGTTGTTCTTCCCAACGCCCAGTAACTGGATTTATCGTGGAATTAATAGAAAGGTGAGAATTACTGAACTAAAAAAGCCTTATTCTAAGATTTACCTTTTTTCTTATAATCCACAGATAAAATCCAGTTACTGGCGTGGGCAAGAACAACGACCAGACCCAATGAAAAAACATGAGTGAAGAGCAAAAAGAATATGAAGCCATGAAAGTTTCCAAAGGATGGACAAACTCCAACAGTAAGTGATAAAAATTATGATTAAAATGAGTATATTATGTATGGATGAATTTCTGCAGGTTCAGTGTCAGCTTTCTGGTAATTAGGACATATTACCTTTAGACCCCTTTTGATCTCGATTAAGAAAAGACATGTTTTTCATTTACACCGTCAATATCTGGTGTTTGGCAGGAGTTAGTTTTATAAATTTGTTTAATCTAAAAAATCGTCTGTTAAAACAACCAGATTATTGATGGTGTAAATGGAAAAACATGTCCTTTCTTAATCGAGAAATCAATAAAGGGTGCCTAAAGTTCATATGGTCCGTAATTATAACAAGATTAAAGAGTAGAAATCTGTACCTGTGGCAGTCCCATGGTATTAAAAAAGACATAAGATATATAAATGTGCAGATAAAACAGTTATTTGAAAATAAATTTTTTTTTAAAAATGAATACGATATACGATAGATATAGATACTGATAATCTGAAACGTAAAATCATAACCTGCGTCTCAGTGGGTTTTTTTCTTCCTCCACCTTTCCAGCTAACTGTAAATACATCTCAATATTTCTTGGAAACGAATTACACAGTATGGGTACATATGGGTTAGATGGCTTTAGTTGTTCATAGATAAAAACTCTGCAATTTATTAAGAAACTTAAGTTGGAACCCATCAAATTTCATTCAAATTAAATCTGTCCCAGGACGCAATGAATTAAAAAGCTGATCAGCATTACTGTATGTATGTATGTGTGTTTGTATATATATATATATATATATAATATATATATATATATATATAATATTTTGAAAAGGAAGAAAAACTCAACACCATTATTCCATAATAAATTTATTTCGGCCAAAATTGGTGCCTTAAATTCTGTAGCACCTCTATAAATACCTGTAGGCCACCTCTGCAGGGTAAAATCCCCCAACAATGTAGCTCCTGTTGACTGGGCGGTGCAATTATTGATGCCTAAAGATGGAATCCTAGTGCCTGAGCAATCATGCAACACTACACATACTTAGGCTAAATGGCCAGTCGGAGAGGCCCCATCCAATCAATTGGCAGGTTCAAGTCAATTACTCTAGGTTCCCCTCTGACCCGGTAAAGTGGTAGTACTTAGGTCCCATCTATGGGTTAGATAGGAACAGATGAGTTTTAAGAAAAAATGTTCTAAAAAAGATTTTTTTTTGAAAACCCATCAAGAATAATACAAGACATATTCGGTATAAAATAACCCAACATGGGTGATATGCCTTAAAATCTAACCAACCAAACATATATCTAGTGATATAACATTCTATCATTGTCTACATGACAAATATTACTAGTGCAAAAAGATTTATTATTGCATTGTACTAAACTCATTTACTACCTATTGTAATATGTTGGTGATAAAAGTATAGACTAATTGATAATGAACATCTGCAGTAGAACAAATTCCTGCTTTCCTAAAAGTATAGCCATGACCAGAATTGAAACACTGACTGAATTTATTACTAATACCAACCTGTATCTATTAATGATAGAGGACTCCCACTTTGGCTTATTTGCTTTCGTTTTTTTCTTATATAATCAACTTCACTTGTATTGAACATTTTTCAGTGAATATTATCACCTGCCCTCTTGGTTGGGGCTTCTACAATACACCAACTGCACCTCTGCAGTAAGATCCTCTCCCCTATAGAGGCCACCTGTTGGTTGTGGGTGCTGTGACCCTTAATGCCTGAGGGATAGGATTGTGATGGCTGAGTGGTCTGTAATCCAGGTACCAAGTTTCCTGAGACCTGTGACACTTCCATTTTGACCCTTACTAAGTTTGATTGGATGGGGGGTCTTGCCTTTCAATCAGCAGGGGTCATGTCAAGCCTAGCAACTATATGAATATCCTGACTGTATTGCCATTGCTCTTTCATACCCACCCTTTATCATATAGGTGCTAGATGATGATTAGCTGTCAACTACCATATTTATTAATACACATGAAAGTTATAAAAAAAAAGATTTGGTATTAAATAACCCACAAGGTTGATATGCCATTAAACTCCAACCAACCATACTAACATTATCAAACTATTTGGAATTTGAAGAAAATTAAATTATTTTATCAAAAGTGTCTTTTTAAATGTATAAGTCCATGAAATATTTTTCTTTCTTAGGAGTGGGTGTTATTCAGCCTGCCATATAGGTGAAGATGGAAAACCACTCCAGTTTCACACATCTTTAGAACTGACAGATAAAATAAAACCTTCCTTCTCAGAAACCTTCAGACTCTGATTAAAAACCAAAATGAAGAAAAAAAAATTTTTTTTTCCATTTTTTTTTTTCCTTTTTCTCTTTTTGCTAAATATCTGTTCCTCTTCCCGTTTCTCTTTCTCTCAGAAAATACAACAAAAAAAAGAAAACAAAAACCAAAGAGAGGAAAAAAGAAAAAAATTGAATTTTTTTTTTTTTAAACAGAAATGTTTAATTTAAATAAAGTGGCAATGTTGGCAATTTGAATACAAAGAAATCAAAAAAAAAAAAAAAAAAAAAAAAGAAATTGATAACAAAAACAAAAATGTGCTAATCTTTGAAATCATGATCTTCTCTTATTCTCTCTCTTTGTAAATTTTTAATTTTTTGAAGAAAAAAAAAAAATTGTATTTATTTATTTTGACTGGTGCCATTCTATTCATGTCACATTACTAGACTATCAACAGACATTAAACATCTTTGGGGCCACAGAGCCATTATGATTGTGACTCTTTCAATCGTGCATAATAGATTAAATTGGATATGACCTCAGAACGGCCATCTTAACTTTTGCTATTCTCTTCTTCTAGCCCTCAATGTCAGTTCCACTTATCTGTGAAAATTCTATAAAAGCTGACAACAGACAGTAGACTGCACTTGGCAATCCTGTAATAAAATCCTTCTCCATTTTTTCTACTATTTTCTGTTTCTTCTCATAGCTCCAACAACTGAATTCTTTATAACTATCTGTGAGAACAGTTGTTGGAAAGAAACAAAAATATTATGTTATTCATCTCAAATTTTTTATTTATTCATTTATTTTTTATTTATGAAAAAAAAAATCAATTGTCTAATTGCCACCAGTCATTGCTATTTCATTCCAAAATTTCAGGTAGCATAATTCAGTGAATATGTCATTTTGTTATTTTGCTTATTTTCAATCCTTGATTGTATTCTAAATTATTTTTCATCCCCTAACATTTAGTTTTATCTATTATTTATTTTTTCTATAAAACTTTGGTGCATAAAAATGGAATATATCAGGGTGCTTCATCTTTTAGCATAAAAATATGGATGTGTGTGTTATAACTTTTTATTTTTTATTTATTTATTATTAATATTACTGGCAACTTGTTTGGACAATTGGACCTCTTCTGTGTATTCTTGATTGTTATTAACAATATTCTCAGCAGATCTCTTATCAGATTGTATAATCTTTTTTTTTTTTTTTAATTTTTTAATTTCATTTATACAACTGAAGAGGCCGCAGAATAGATAGGCCAAAGCATTGTGTTTAAACAACATTAAGAATTATGAAAAAAGAAATTCAATTGTCGCAACAATTTCTGCTATGTAAATGATATTTCTTCTCTTTATCTATTTATTTTTAACAAATTTCATCTTTCCAATATGTTGAATATTTTTTCTGCATTAAAATGGTTCCATTGCTGTTTAATTATCTTTATTCCTACCTTGAATTCCTTACTTCAGTCTAGTAAAAAATGAAAAGAAAAATAATTTCTTGTGTTGTGACGGATCAAAACATTGCAAAGTTGTTTGGAGAAATCTTTAAAAATTTCTTGATTGGCTTAAATAATGATAACACTACTTAATCCTTAGAAAGAATTTTAAAATTGCATCATTATTTTTTCTAAATCCAATTTATTCAAATACTGATTATTAAAGAATAGGTTTAGATCGGTCGGTAGAGCATTCGCCTAAGATTGAAGGTTCCAGGTTCAATACTGGCCCTCGCCAACTCAGCACATGAGTTGGATCTGTGCGGGGGAAAGTGGGGAGCTGAAGGTAGGGGTAGAACTCCACCTCAGTGCTAAAATCAATCTCCCTGGTCTAGTGCTAGTGAAAAGGGATAGACTTCCTTTGCTGTCTGGTTGATACTTCTAACATTAAATTAGCAAACATTTTTTTCTTTCCTAGATCATGACTGCTCTTGAATAAGAACAAAATGTCTGCAAAAGTGTTTGACAAACAATTTTTAAAAATTAAGATGTTAATTTCGTTTTCCCTCTTATTTTGTATAGTGATGAAAAATGAGTTATTATATACAGTGCCACCATAAAACTTTAAACTCAAATGAATTTAAAAAAAAAAATATTCACTGTCTGGAATAAAAATATACAGCCATTTGTTTTTGTTTTTTTTAGGTTGTAGATTTATAAAGATTGCTTTATAGTAAGAATGAGCAGTATCATCAGTAATTTAATGGAATTTTTAATAATTGAAAATTTTAATTGGCACTAAACTTAAACTTGTTAATAATTCACATAACATAAACAGTTCAACGTTCAATTTACCAGTTTTTGTTGTCTTTAAAAACTGTCAAAGTCTTCACAGAATAGAGAAAATGGTCAAAACTTTCCAATTTCAAAATATGGTAGGTTGTTGAACTTTAGAATTGGACTTATCACAATATACAGTAAGTGAGTGAATTACTCGGAAAGTCAAACATTGTGAAAAAAAAATTGTGGATTTTACAAGTTATTGATATTAATGGTGAAGCAACAAATTGACATTTTATTTTCTCTCTCTCTCTCATTACAAAATCCAATATGAGTTTTAAAGTTTTAAGGAAATTAGCTGTACTAGCTGAATGTGTTGTAAATTCTAATGGTTAATTAGAAACAAACAGCTAAAATTAACCAATCAAAACATTTTCATCGCTTTATTGACAAAATAAAATGTTTTTGGGGAAATGATAGATATTTTTTTATAAAGCCAGAATTCTCTTTTACATTTTTGAGTATAAAAAATTTAATAACCAAACCAAGAAATAATACAACCTATTCAAATAATTTATCTTATACACTGTGTGTGTGTGTGTGTGTGTGTGTGTGTGTGTGTGGGTGTGTGTGTGTGTGTCTGTGTGAGAAAAAAAAGAATTTGGGAAACTAGATTTCACATTCACCTATTACATTTATGGAGTTAATTAGTTTACATGTTACATAAAACAGTGACATCAAAATAACTCATTCATGCCAAGATATTTACATCCTGTTGAGAATTTCTAAGTCCAGAGCCCAATTCCTATAACCATTTATCAAAAATGGGTAAAAATGTCCATTTCATTAAAAGTTACCTGTTATTTCCCTTAAATTAAAGACTTCTAAATATGTTTAATATTATAAACAAAGCTATCATCTGGGTAGATAAGAAAATAAATGTGACTTCTGCCAGCGTGGAATGAGGTGTTGTATAGGACGTTAAGAGTTAAGGACTACTTATTTATGTTTAGCAAAATGTCTCTTATGTCTTAGTGAACTTAGGAGTTTTTATTTAATGATAAACTGATTTGCATATTCACTTTAAAAATCACTCTGTTTTAAAATATTCATTTTTAATTGATTCATAAAAATCACAAGTGATTCTGATAAATAAGCAACTGATTTATATCTTTTATAATTAAAATGCTATTTTATAACTTTCTGCCCTGAAACTGGTAGAGACCTGATCTTTTAAATTGGTACCATAGATTATAAAGGAGAGTAAGCAATAATTGAAAACTTTTCTATTACTATGTTTTGGAAACATGGGCATTCGATCACTGTAATTGTAGCAAGCTATTCTTGCAGATCAGTACTACTAAATATTGAATTCTTGCTGAATCACCCCATACTTGGACCTTATGTCACTCCTACACAATGCGAACAGGTTGGACATAAATTGATAATATATATATATATATTATAATATGCATCCAATCATGGTTGGCAAATTAAAAAATATGAAAATGTTGATTCAAACAAGTTGAATGGCAAATATGGTTTTACCCAGATCAGTTTAGTGTCACAGCCAGGACACTCTTTGTTCATCCTATCATGGTGTAAATGTGAAGCTAGCTGGCGATCCATTACAACTGAAGAGCAAATTTGCTGATCCTTACTGGATGCCCCATAATTGTGACCTATATTTTGAATTTTTTTTTTTTAAACTTTTTATTATCATTGAAAAGAATAAAGAAAAAAAAGGAATATTAGTATTGAGACTTTGAAAATTCACTTGAAATCTCTGTTGATTAGTGCTTAAAGTCTTTGATATAAAATGACTTGAGGTTGACATGCCGTAAAATCCAACAACTATGGTTCAGTGAAAGTCAAACAACATTTTTAGTGGGCTGAGCAGTCCATGACGATGCTACACTCCACTTGTTCCGTCGGTCAGAATGACCCCTCCAACAAACAGCTGGTCACATCCAGCCCCTAGAATGTATATGATCGTCCTAACCCTATTGCCCTTATGTGCAAACGCCCCAACGTTTTATCATGTGTGCTTGAAGGTGGTGGCTTGAGGGTCTTAGTATCCTGGATATGACCTTAAACCGCATCTAGTGAAGTTCCAATTCTGGAGCACTGGCGAGTATTGAGTACCTCTTCATTGCCATTACTCCCAGGTCCACTCTGATTCCGAAGTGGTAGCACTTGTTAGGTCCTATCTATGGGTTTTGAATAGACCAAAATTATTTTTTTATTTTTTTTTTAAAGTGTTAAAAAAAATAAAATTTGAATACCCAACAAAAAAAAAAACAAAACAAAAAAGTCTGATATAAAAGACTTGAGGTTGACATGCGGTAAAATCAAACCACAATTGTGGAAAGTGAGATAGACAAGAATAGATTAACTAGATATATTCTTCTAGTATGGACAGTGGAATGAGAATAATCTACCACTGGACAGAATAACATTTTTGAAATTCCCAGTTATATGACTGGCACTTGAAGAAGGTTAGAGTAGAATGACAGAATTGTGTGACTATAACTACCACAGATGACGAATACTAGTTTGGTGTATTCGTTTAATCACAATAATTCCTCATCTTAGAAATTCCAACAAAAAATGTCAAATCTCAAATTTTGAAAAAGAAAAAATGAAACTTGAAAACAAAAGATAGAACAACTTTAACAAAATAAAAAACCTCTTGCTTTGTGTGGAAGGAAATTCAGTTTATTGTAGAAGCAAGATAAGCAATTCAAAATTATATCCATAAATTTGTTTTTCATTTTATTTTCAATGCCTATTGCGTTGTTTTTCTTTTCTCCTATCATCACGACACAGCATGGAATGTTAAACATTAAGTCACTTGTTGAATATCCAACAAAACTGATTTTGATAAGCTAAAAAAAAATTTTTTTTTTTTTTCGTTCTTTGCAAAAAGTGGCTTTGACTTTAATACTGTGTTGTACACTAACTAAAATTAATGAAGACGTGAAATCTCAGTTGTCATTTTGAGAAAGAAAAAAAAAAAAAAAAAAGGATGCAAAGTTCCTTTAAAGGGGGGGGGTAAATGTTATAGCTCCCTTTGTAGAACAATTTTTTAATTTTTTTTTTTTTTTTTTTATTTAGAAAAAATTTTTTTTAACCAGCTTTTGTCATATTAAAAACTGAATAATTTGGGCTTGATCAGAAGAAAATGATTATACATAAAGAGCTCATGCTATGATGAAAAAATTATTGAATATAAATTAACCAAAACTGTTTTAAAAATTCAAATGTTATATATATATATATATATATATATATATATATACCTTCGTCCAATAATAGTTGTTTAGGTTTATTGTATAAAATTCATATGCACTATAAACACTATTATAGTACAGTACTGTTTTTAAAAAAATGTTTTTTTTTTTTCTTCTTTTAATTCTTTTTTTTTTTTCTGAAGGAAAATTGGGTTATGGAGAGAAATTTATATGATTGTGCAACTTACTGTGATGGGCCAATTATTTATTTTTATCTATTTTCTTTTTTTGATAATAAATTATATTTTAATTATTTGTGCTTATTGAATCATGGTATAAAAAAAAGCATTATACAAACTGAAATGATCATGAAAATGAAATTCACGTAGATTTGATTGAATATTATATTCTTCATCAATTTAATCTCATGTCAAGTACATGTTATTATGGCCAACCACTTAAATGCTTATTCATCAAGTATGTATAAATTATTTACACTTAAATGCCAGGGTAGAAGGAATGTATCAAAATAGATGGTTTGTTTAAAACTGTATGCGGCTATATATTATACTACTACAACACTTTAAAGGGTCTATTTGAATAGTATTAAATTCTATAGTTTTATCTACAAGATAACTGTACTAAAAATAAAGTGTTGTGCTGTACATGAAGTAGAGTTGAAGAATAAATGAACATTTGGTAAGAAAGAACTATTTCTTCATAAGCTTGGACAAGAGTAGACAAGTAATAATTAGTATAAAAGATTATTAAATATAATCTTTAATAAAGCTGTTTTCATAAAAGTTTACTGCCAAAATATAGTTTTGATAAATAAGCCTGGGCTGGTTGACAAAAATAATACAAAATGACATGTTACCTCTTTCAATTTTTATGTTAATTTAACATTAAATTCCACAAGTAATGGGAATTAAATATTCTTATACAAAACAAATAGGAAAATTTTTTTATTATCAAAGCAATGAGATGTTTTAATCCCCTACTTAAATAAACTTTTTAGTTTTATATAGATTTTACCATTCCACATCTAGTTAAAATTTTAAGAACTTTTATATATATATATATATATAATATATATATTATATAATATTATATTAACTATTTGTAAAATACAGTGAATCTGAAAGAGGCGGCCTAATGTGTTTAGGTCTACGGTTGAACATATGTTGTAAAACCTGAAATCTGTAAGGATACTGGTGTAACCATCACTAATGACCTCCTTTAGTGCATTTTGGTGATGTTTAACAAGATGTGTGTAGGGCCGGGTTAGCTCAGTCGTAGAGCGTTCGGCTAGAAACCACAAGTTCCTAGTTCGATACCGGTCCCGCCAACTCAGCGTATGAGTAGCACAGGGATCTGTGCGGTAAAGTAAGGAGCTGATGGTAGGTGTGGCGCTCCACCTCTGATGCTAAAAAAACAATCTCCTGTCTAGCGCTATTGAAAAGGGATGACTCCTCGCTGACTGGCTGATACCGACTTAGGCTGCCCCGCGACTTTTTACTTTATAATTATATATATTATATATATATATATATTATATATATAATAATCTTATCTTTTAATTCTCTATCTTATAAAATAAATGTCAGTTAAAATCTTGGGCAAATTTATTCTTTCCAAATTTCTTTAAAAAAAAGGCAACCTAATAATATTTTGTTTTAATAACAATGGAGATATTTGAGAATTTTTCAGCTAAGCATTTTTAAAAAGCCCTAAGTAATCACATCTCAAATCTAGTTAATGCTGATTTTTTTTTTTTTTTATCATGGACATATTTTCTTCTGCAATCTGAATTATTATTTATTTATTTATTTTTAGTTTTGAATAGAGTGCATTCACAATATAAACTGTATGTCATTTTCATTGTTGTTTTGTTAATTAACAAAGATTCCGTACTCGGTTTCATAGATTCTTTTGCCTCTGTTGTTTCTCATTGAATATGTGGTGCCTTGCAAACAGAATTTTACCATTTATTACAAATCTTGACTGAGTGGCCTCTACACATTTAATAATTTGTACAGTATGAAACTTACATGATGAAATTTTACTATAATCAATTTGAGAAATTGCTCACATTGTAGAAACTTAGTTGCATCTCAATTTTTAAAGTATTGTAAGGAACTGACAGGACATGAATAATAATACTAATAATGGACTCCTTTTAGATATTGAACAGTATTTTCTGCGGTTGTCAATAATATGCCCAAATGTTGATTGGGTAGAGGCCTCTTTTTGTGCATTTAAAAAAATTTTTATTGGTTTGATTTTTTCTTCTTTTTTTTCCCAAATTTTTAAAAACCTTGATTTTATTTAATTTATAATGCATTTCTTAAATTATTTGTCGATCAATAATTGCCTGATAATCTCTTGCATAAACCTGACCATGGCTAATCTGGAAAATAATCGTTTGTTTTTTTTTTTTCCAAAACTTCCTCTGTTATGTAATGTTATGTAACTTATAACTTTCTTTGATTATGAATGATTTTGTGCTTAAGACTTGGCTGTGCATGTGTGTTTTTGTTTTTTTTTTCCAGGACACACACATTAATTCCAATGTTAAATTTATAAAAGTATTAGAATAATTATTTTAAAATATTCACCCTATTCCACATTTCATCCTATTGTCTTTCTCTTATATTCTGGTTGACTCTCCACCTCCATTTTCTTCACATGTAACATTTACACGGTTTCGTAGTAAATATCTAGTTTGGAAAGCAAAGCAAGGATTCTTTAACATTGTTTTTCTTTTTCTTCTGTTGGTATGTGAACAAAGTTGTACAATACGTACATATATATATATATTTTTAAACTGATTGTTTGGGAGTGTGGAAAGCTTGAGTCATCATGAATTTTAAAATTTGAAAAAAAAAAAAAAAATTCTTTATTCAGCTATAATTTTTTTCTTTCCCCTGAAACCTGATTTCAAGAAACAATCAATGAAAAAACTGGACACTTTTTGTTCAGATTAAAATTGATAACATTGTCATTTTCTTCTTACTCATTTTTATCAGTTAATCAATCTCTTTAAAAATGGCTTGTAGTTAGTGTTTCATAAATTTTTTTGCTATAGATTAACATTCTCTTCATTTTTTTTTTTTTTCAAATTTATATGGTAATTTTATGTATATGCAATACAATGAACTTAATTTTCCCAAAAAATGAATTAAAAAATCACTCGGCATCCTATATGCAAAATTGTCTATGATGGTTTAAAAAATTACAAAAAGAACCCACTTTTAAATGTAAAGTGTGGTATATTTTAAATTCTGATATCACACCCACATAAAATCTATAAGTTTTTATGAGATTATGAATAAATGATACTTCAATTTGGACAAGGTTCAAATTACCTTTTTGCTTAATTGTTTATTATTATATATTTAATGTATCAAAAAAGTATCCCTTACATTGAAAATAATTAAAGAAAAGAAGTTTGAAAAATGATTTAATTGTATTTTCATGTTTTAGTCAAATATTCTTTCTCGTATTCTTTCAGTAAACTTTGTAAGGAAGTTTGGGAAATGATATTAATAGATGGAACAATTTTTAGCACATACCTCCCTTGTTTTTTAACACATTACCTCCCTTGGTCTTTAGATACTTTTTGCTGGAATAGCTGTTTCTACAATGCTGAAAGGTATTGAGCAACGGTAATAATATGAAATGTAAGCTTAGCCTATGGAGCTAAGACATATAGACTTCTTGGTACATAAAGGTTGACTATAATCTTTAAAAGAATATAACTTTTTTAATATATTCTATATGCAGAGAAATGTGTAGATTTATACACACACACACACTAATTAAGGATTCTAAACATAGTGTGAATATGCATAGATGAACTAATTTAATATTGCTTTGCTATAAACTCTAAGCTGTATTCTGAATTTATAAGACCTTCTCCTCCATCTAAAACTTGTGCAATTTGATTTTAAAACTTTGCTAAACATTTCATGATGTCTAATTGTCACATTAAGATAAGGAGTTTAAGGATAAGAATATTACCATTCTATGAGTTCGTTCTTCTCGTAACCATTGAGATAGAAAAAATTTAGCTCTAATCAAAAAGGTTGGTGAAGAAACACTAGAAACTTGTCCTTATTCAGTATTTTAAAAAAATTTTTTAATACTCATTAAGCGTTATATGGCTTTTTAAAACAAAGAAACAATGGGAGTGAAAATGAAACGTACATAATATTCATCAGATGATATCAAACAACCAATCTCAAGACAAAATTCTGTATCCATTGTATTTCATATATTGATATTTCTTCTGTGCTGATGAAATCTCACCAGTTTGGAATTTTAAACAAAAGATAAAGAAAAACATTTGTTACGTTTTGTTTGAAAGGTGACTTTCTCTCTTCTTTTTTTTCTTTTTTTTTTTTTTTTTTTATGATTTATAATCACTATTTAACCAGATAAAAAAAAAAAGTTGAGTATGTTAGTATATAGCAATTTATTATTATTATTAATGATAATAATTAGCAATACATTATTTAAAGTTTTGTGAATTTTTATATGAAGAAAAAAAAAAAAATACACTAACCAAAATTGTCATTTGACCAGTGTTCAATTTTATCATATGAAAAAGCCTTTAAAAAAAAAAATCTTTGACAATGTTGTCTTTTCAAAATTGTATAAGATAACATTCAATAATTACACAGATGAAAATGGCAGTGACTCTAAGAGGTACTAAAAAAACAAAAATTATAAATGGTAGCTATATACCAGGAAAGTAACAAGATAACTTTTGACATAGGTACATGATCTGACCCATCTTTGCTCTGGCAAAAGAAGTTATCTAAACAAATTAAGAGATTGAAACATTTTTGTCTATTGGGATTATATGTGTACTTATTGGTTCTTTAATGTTGCATTAAAAAAAAAAAAACTATTGCAAAACATCTTAAGGACTTTTTATAAGATGCAGCATTTGACATAGCGATTTATTTTTTTGCTTTTCATTTGTGTCTTTTTAGTGATTGTGTTGTCAAAGTATGGATTATGTCTAAAGATTTCTTACCAGCTATTGTTATCTGGAATTTAACATGCTAGCATTGGTTATTAAATCTTTATTTCTAATATTCTTTATGTATTCTAATTTATTGACCCAAAATTGAAGGCTGTGTAGTAATGATCAGAATTTTATAAAATGGAATAATAAAAACAAAGAAAGGACCTTTTTCTTTTCCTACACTACTCTTCCTCCTCCTCCTCCTACATGAATAGGGCTGGTGGGAGTACTGTAACCTAGATCCTTTTGAACATTACTGTATTGGATTTTATCTTTAGATTCTTTCCAAACTTTCCAGGTTCAGTTTCTCACTACTTTCCCAACCATATTTTATACCCACTTCCAACAACACGTATTTGGATTAATTCCTTTAACTGGCTGACCTTATGTGTATATTGACTGTATTTTTTTTAAGGATGGCTACAGTTTAGCTTAACTTACAATATTGGTATTTTATTATTCAAAATGTAACACTTGAAAGACTTAATATATGTCCAACCTTTCTCTCTTTTTATTTTTTTTTCATTTTTCATTTTATTTAAAGCTCATCATCTTTAGGCACACAACTTTATTGTATAGGAGAGACATTTTACTTTCTATTGTCTGTTTAACAAGTACTTTTTCTTTCATTCATAAAACCTTTTCCATCTTTACTTTATCAATAATATTCTAGATATAAAGGATGTTTTAAAGAAAGAAAAAAGGGATGTAACTGTCGTTTTGACAATTCGTATTTGAATATTTTAAAAGCCAGCATTGTTATCACAAAAGTTTTATATTTATGGTATATTGTCCAAATGGACATATTCAAAATGTGTTGAATTTTTTTAAGTATTATGATTACTGATTTTTTTATTTTATTATTTTTTTTTTTTAGAAATACTGTATTTAACTGTATATACAAATATTATTCATTTATTACCAATTATCTTTCTTTCATTTTTTTTTTTTTTTTTTTCTAATTTAAAAATTTTTTTTTTTTTAAATTTGTATTTCTTTTGAATTTATTAGACTGTATAAAGAAAGCATTTATAATCATTTGATTATAGTTTAGAAATTACATTGAAAATATTTAATCCTGCAAAAATATTATGGTTATTCTGAAAACGTGTTTATTTTTTTTTTTGTTTTTTTTTTTTTAATTTAAAAAAAAAATTTTTTTTTAAGTATTTCATTTTATACTGAGAAATATCAATAGATATTAGTTCTGGTAGAAACCTTGAAAAATTTCCATGATCTTTTAATTTTGATTGGTTATAAAGATGTAACAATAAATCACAATTGTTTCTTGCTGTAATGACACAACTTTGTAACAATATCCCATCATGCTTCAGCATTGCTGAATACTTCAATCTTTTTTTTTCTTTTCTTTTTTTCTAAACTTGTTACCACCATCAATCTAAGTGTTTTTAAGAGCCAAATACTTTGCACTTCAAAAGAGAGAAGTTACAATGAACAAAAGTATTAAAAGAAAAAAGAAAAAGCATTAAAAATTATTCATCAAATACAAAAGCATATCAGTGCCAGATTTAACCCATGGCAGGGCCCCTTGACATGCCTCCCTTCTCACACCCACTCCTTTCGTACAATCTTGGTGGGGGCACCAAGGCTTTAGCCTTATGGATAATGCGCACTGCAACATATTTTTAACTGGAATAAACAATACTACACTTGTACATTTAATAGTTGTTCCATTTAATGCATGAAATATATATGCAAATGTAATGACTATTATGGGATAGGTAGTAAAAATGACTTTTATACGTAACTTAAATTTTGAAACTAACAAACTATTTCATAGCTAGTTTTTATTCACACACTTATTTTCAAGTTACACCGTTTCTCTACAATGTATTTTTTTAATACTAAAAATTAAATGATATATTTTATATTAAGTACTAAATGTTTTAACACTATTAAATTAACATATAATCCCTAAGCTGCTGTTAATAGCCTATAATCCTTCTTTCAGACTGAAATTATCTCTAAATTTACCAATTTAGATAAATATTTAAATTTAAAACAAATTTTTATAGAGCACAACCATCAAGCTAATTCATATTTTTATATCAGTTGTCAAATAAGCTCATGTGCTGTCATATTGGCCTGTTTTGTGAAGAGTGAATACACATAGTTGCTTGATTGATGAATATTTTGCTAATATTTTAAACAAAATATGAATAAAACCTCTGTATCCTCTCATTGTTTTTAAGATGGAGGAAAAAAATCCTCAGAGTGTTTTGACTAACCCATTTTTTTTATCAGTATCAATGGCAACTTATGCAAAAAAAAACTGTATATATGAATTATATAATATACTCTAAAAATCCATCCTGTTTGTACATAAAATGAAGAACAAGGTGGATCATTGACTGGTTTTTATACCTGAATACATATCAAACGATTTATGTCATATTCTCCCCACTCCAATAAAAAAAAAAAAATCGTATATTTCCCTATCACCCGCAGCGAAATTTTAAAAATCTTGATACTGTCGTAATCAGGAATTAACCCTCAAAATATAAAATAAATTTTCTTTTCTCTCTTTATTGAAAACAATTAGTTTTATTGTAATTTATGTAAAGATTATACATGATTAGCTCTCCTTTTTTATGAATTGATTCTTTCTTAATATTTCCCAACTTGCTAAATTTATTTAATAAATATATAGAGTAAAATACCAACAGAATGAAAGAATAAATAGTGTTCATCTATTGACATTTCATTCTTATACCATATTGATTTGAAAAATTCTGGAAAAATCTTTCCTAAATATTAAAAATAATTTCTAAATATTAGTTGAAGCTCTACACAGTCAAATCTCATAAATAATAAAACACTTCGTACTAAATTTGTTTTCCTATTTTTCTTCCAAAATACTTCTATGAAATGATGAAAAAAAAATAATCAAAACAGCCCATTCCTTTACTTTAATTCTAAATTTATTATTTTAAAGAAAGATAAAAAAAAATCCTTATCATCTATATTATCACAAGGACATTGAATTATTTATTATACTGTTATATCGGATTTACGCTTAAATTTTTATTTTATTTGTTTATATATTGAATAAAAGTCGAGGAGAAAACCTATGCTGCAATGTAACAGCACAATTATCCCCCCCCCAATAAAACAAACCCAAATATCTTTTTTGTTTCATACCTAATGTATGTCATTAGACATCCATCAAAAAATATAAATAAAATCAATAATAATAAATTACATGCCATAATAATATTAACTATATTAATTTTGTGACAAGATAAATTCCATGAGTAATATCTTCTTGTTATGGTATTAAAAAAAATATATTCCTAATTTGACATCTTAAAGCTGTAGAAAATTTATCAAAAAATCTACTCCAAGATAATCCAAATTTTATTCAATCAAACATAATCATATTTTTTTACTGAATAACTAAGCAATTTTGAAAATGTTTAAAAAATAAAATAAATAAAATTAAATAAACACAGAATCAAATTGTTTAAATCGGAATTCTATTAAACCTAAAATCTGTTTTAAACTAAAGGGATGAAAATGGTGAATTCATTTGCTATCTAGAAAAATCAAATTAATTTATTGAACGACTCCCATTTCCAAAACCGTAGCTCCATGCTAATCTGAGCAATAAAACATATTTTTGCTTTACAACATTACTATATGACTAGTAGCTTTCTATAAGCCTTCATGAACATATTATAAAAAATACTGGTCAAATCTTTGAACTTGCCATTCACTAAAATTTTATAATTCCATCCCAACTTTTTTTTTTTTTTTTTTTTCTCTTTTTTTTCTCCGTTTATTCGTCTTTTAATATATTTTAGCCCTAGGTCTCTCATTATTTTAGTTAAAAAAAAACCCGTAAGAAGCAAGTGTGAATGTTTTATCACAGAACAAATTTTATTTAATTACTTATAAATTTATGGATTTCTCAATAAATATGAACCCCACATTGAAAAATTCAAAGATTCTAGACCTATATCTTGCTTGTTTGTGAGAAATGACTTGGAAACCCCCCAAAAAAAAAAAACAAAAAAACCTTCTCCTGAAGACAAATAAACCACAATTGTCTTTTTTGTTTATTTTTTTTTTTTTTTTTCCTTCAGATTAAAACCAACTCCTGCTTGATGTTTGTAGTTTAATGTTTTCATGAACCCTAATGCGCACGCATGCTTAAATAATCAAACCCAAAACAAAAAAGACATTACTTGGCAATCCGTCCCAACCTGTCCAAGACTTGACAAACTTTTCTTGAAGGGGTAGACTGACAAAAAAAAAAAAAAAATTCTCCTTCACCTCACATATGGATAACTGATGAAGTTGCCAAAAAAAACAAAAAAAAAAACTAAATAGCTTCCCTTCCTATTCCAGTTTTATCTTTTATGAAATTTAAAATAATTCTACCAAATATGGACCAAATTTACAAAAGCTACAAATGTATCAATGCTTGAGTATAAGAACCTGTCCAGATAATTATATTTTAGTTACAAACTGTGATAAATTTTCTATCTAGTAAAGTTTTCCTTTTCAACTTTTCTACCAGGGGGAAAATGGTTGTTAATTGTAGCATTACCCTTAATAAGCCCCTTTGCTCCCCCCCCCACACCTTTTTCATCGGTCCGTGTAACTTGTGCAGAGAAGTCGAAAAACAACCGTTTATGTTGTCAGTATAGAATTTTTTCCCAACATTGATCGTTTCTAAGCAGTCGTCAAAGCAAAGGGAGATAGAGATACTGTTTATCCAATAGGGAGAAGGATGATGAATTTGGCAACACTTTCACCGCTGTGTGCATGTTGTTACCAGGCAGTCTCTTTCTACTTCTAATTCTTTCTCTTAGCATTCAATTTTAAATATACCTAAATATTTTTAATTTTATCTGCTCATTCCACATCACTGTCACCTAGAAATATCAGCTATTCTTACTGATCATTCATAACTATTGCATTCCAATTTTTTTTTTTTTTTTTTTTTCAAATCTAAAACTTAAATTACTGAAATAATTGAGATACTTATTATTTTACATAATCTTTGAAATTTTGTGAATGTTTTCTATATCATATATCATGAGGTTCAGTTTGTTTATGTAGTTATCCATGGTTTTGAGTTTTGTGTTCTAGAAATTTTAAACTCATTTTTTCAGTCTTTCATTTACTGTGTATCTACTTTGGTAGGCACCAGACATTTCCTGGCTAAATATGTAAAACATAAATCAGATTATCATAAAAACTTACTTGCAGAATTCACTTGATAATCACAACAAAATAAAATAAAAAGGCTAAAACATTCTGCCTACTTGCTAGATCGATTTGAATGGAACTGAACCTTGACCCTAACTTGATAGTGCCAATATACATAGAATTAGGAATCTGAATTACAGCAGAAACTACTTTATTTCCAATTCTATTTAATATCCAATCATTCAAAGAAAATATGTTACAGAATAGTTATGATTTAAAAAAAAAAAAGGGCATCCTGTTGGGATGTAATGGTTAGCGAGCTAGTCTTGCAGATCCATTACTACTGAATAGCGAGTTTGGTCCTTGCTGGATGCCCCATAAAAAAGGCATCCCATTGTGGTGTAATGTAGCAAGCTAGTTTTGCAGATCCATTACTACTGAATAGTGAGTTCAGTCCTTTCTGGATCCCCCATAATTCTGACCTTGGTCACATCCTACCTGTGGTGAATGGCTTGGATAAATACCTAATTTTAAAAATGATAAAATCCATTAAAAAAAATAAATAAAAGCAGTTACTGTATTGATTGGATAACTGGTTGATGAAAATATTCTCTCAAAAAAGTGTTTATTAATAAACACTAAGGAAAAAAATTTTTTTTTTTTTTAAATTTAGATTTATTCATAATATAAACAAAAGCTTTGAATCAAATTCTGACCCTACTGTAAAACACATGTATTTGTATATTTTTGTCTGTCATACTTCAAATAATTAAAAAAATATTTCAATGATGTTTCATTACTGAAACATAAGCCGAGAAGGGGTAGATCACTGATCAGTGCAATAAAATTTGGTTTAATTAAAAATGCTATTCTTACAAAAAATGAATTAATACAAATATAAAAAAAACTTAAAAAAAAAAAACACACTTAAAGGATCTATTTATTGCCCGAAGTAAAAACAACATAAACTACTGTCTGTTATTTAGTAAAAACAAATGTGGATTTCGGTATTCACTTATATTAGGTTTTTCGCCATGTTTTGTTTTTTTCCCCCTGAAAAATTTATACACTTCTAAAAAAAAAAAACTGGGCATAAATAAGCAATTTCCTACTAAAATATGAATTATTAACCCCCATAAAAAAACAGTTATAATAGGGGAAAAAAAACAAAAAAAACTTAAAGACGCACATATTGTTAATAGTAAGGACTTTACAAAATATCAATTTCATATATTCTGTCATTTTTTTATGATTTACTAAACCTCTTTCTAAAAGGTTAAAAAAAAAAACAACATTTAGTCCTAAAAAGCTCACGTATCTGAGTTGGAAAAGTGAAATTTTGGATAAAAGAAAACTATTTTGTTTTTAAAATTTTTTGTGATAAAAAAAAAAAGGCATTATCTTGCCCACCCTCGAATTCGCTGTCTAACCAACGCCCAAAAAAAGCTCACTAATCCTTTCAAATGAAATGTTTCGATTGAAAGCGAAAATGATACAGCTTTTGCTTGTATCGAAATCAAACAGCTATTTAAAAAGAAAATGCACTTAAGTATTGTTGTCCTCAAGAATCTAGGCAATTGACAACATGTCATTCCTGAAAGGACCATTATACTTAAGTAGTGCCAAATAAGAAATATTGAAAACAAAATGCAAATTTTTAACTAAATAAATAAAAAGGTTGACAAAAATTTCTTTTAATGATTTTTTTTTTCTTTTAAATACTTGAATTCAATTTTTCAAGATATTTTCCCTCCTCTTACTTGTGTGATAAATCTTTAATGTACATTAATTGTCATTGTTTTTGCTCATTGCCCCCCCCCCCCCATAAAGACACAAAAAATTGGCTGAGAAATCAACTATTCTTCACCAAAAATCATAAAATTTTTTTTTTTTTTTTTTTTTAATTCTATTTTATTTTTAAAATTTTCATTGAAGTTATTGCTCCTTGAGAATGATGTTTAGAGAGCAATTTAAAGACATATCTAAAGATTTACCCCCCCCTTTTTTTTACCCCCACAAATAAACAAGGAGGGGCCAGAAGCATATCCATAAAATTATAGCCAGTTTCTTGTTAAATCAACAAATATTTTCAATGATGAAAGTGAATTTTGAGAGCATTAAGCCATTTTTGTGGAAAAAAAGATCTATACAATGTAACTTGTATATTCAACTGAGGCTCTGGTGTACTGAATATATTTAACTGATAAATATATAAACTTAAACCACATATTGCAAAAATGTGGTTTAAAAAAAAAAATTTAATACCAACAAGAATGAATAAAAAAATGTCTTCAGCATAAAATAACCCAATAAGTGTTGACATGCCATAAAATCCAACCAACTATACAGTTTACATACATGGTGATATTTTTTCTGCATAATACTTTTCTCTTTATTCACTGTTGACTTACTGGTTTTGGAGCTTCAGTTTCTGATCCAGTGAGAGAGGTAAAATAAATTGCGTGGTTCCAAGGGACCATCCACCCAGGTAGCACATGCTCTTTTGCCTAAAAGAGACAGAACCGGTACTACACATGTTTTGCACTGGCCACTGCATGAGCTTCAGTTTGTGTGTGGCTACCCATGTTAAGAAATAAAAAAAAAAAAAAAAAGGGTTAATCTGGCCTAGTGGAGGCCAGGAAAATAAATACTTTTTACTTAAGTGATTTAAAAGGATTTCAGTCAACCAATGCCACTGTGTTCTCAATTTGCATTCATGATTAATTTTATCATCTTGAATTCTGTATATGATCCAGTTGTTTATAACTGGATTGGGATTGGTTATCTTATAAAGTGACAATGTTTTCTGTAATCATAAAATAAGTGTAGATATATCTACGTGATCATCAGGTGGTGTTTATCGAGCCATTTTTATTGTTTTTTTATTTATATCATAACAGTAATGATACCCAATTCTGAGTGAGGAAATGGGTGATCTTATTCAACTGCTAAAAAAACCCAAAAAAACCTGGGAGTTTTACACTTGTATATGAATAGATATTTTTTGAAAATTATAGAACCAGTGATGCAAATGGTTTTTGGAACTAGGTCCATGGTGGGGCTGTATGTTGGATTTTGGGGACTAGGTAAGGCTGTATGTTGGATTTATACTTAAGAATCACAAATGGATCCATCAGGAATGATTGAAACAAAACTCATACAGCTGGGATACTGTGTCACATGGGTAATTTAAAAAAGAATGTTGCCACTTTTGGAGTCTTTTTCATACTACACATTGGCTATGATGATTATATATATATATAATATATAATACATATATATATATGAAAAAGAAATGGATTTGAAATCCTACAATGTAAATGTTTATAAAGTTTGTGAAAAATCAAGAAAATGTCAAAAATTGACATTTTTTTATTTTCAGCACAATTTGAATGGGATTTTGATTTACATTTTTCTTACATTTCATATATTGACAAAGGCCTTTAAACATCGTAAACAAAGGCTCACAAGTTTTTGCTTGTTCCAAAATTTTCTTTCATATGATTATTAATCCTGTTGATGGTTTTAAATAAAACCAAAATGCTATAGCGTCAGCTTCAAAAATGTTAATTTTTGACATATTTTCTTGTTTTTTCATAAATTCATATACACACACACCACACACACACACACATCTGTATATGATTAATTCATAACTCTTTCCATTAATTTGAGCCCTTAATTTCCAATTGTGCAGCCAGAATACTGAATCAATACTTACTGTATAGTATATTGTTTTCATTATGAGAAATTAATAAATTATATCTGCATAATTATTATAATAAAAAAATGCTTATTGATAGTGAATTGACAAATAATAGTTACTTATGTTTCCATTATCACACACTAAACATACAAACCTCCCTGGAAATTGAGAAATAGTTATTCAGTGTACTGCTGTATACCCATTTTTATCACTTTATGGAGCTCTCCTGTATCTGGTTTGATAGTCTGTATATTTTCTTTGATAGTCTATTTATAAATCAAGCTCCATTTATATCACTGAATATTTATGACTTAACTCCCTTGGAAATTTTGTATAGATTCAATTAGATGCAGGTGTAATAAACAAAATAGTGTTGACTTCAAATAAACAGATTAAATTTTATGCTTGTATTAAATCACTTTAATTTTTTTTCCTTTCTTTTTAATTTCCAAAGATAATAACTTCTCTCTATTGAGTGTTATGCTTAAAAAAAAGAAGAAGAAAAAAGATTAAATCTACACACAAAAATGATGGTGGTAAAAAAATCTAAAAAAAAGATGTTACATTTTGAGCTGTGAAAACTAAAAATCTCATTTGTTTATTTTTAACAAACATGTTTTGTTTTTATTGAAAGTTGAAAGCAAAATGTCTCTTGCTTGTATTCTAGAAGTATATTTTTTTCTCTTATTTCATTTTGAAAGTCCAAATAAAAACATTACCATGAATTGTATTATTAAACAAAGTATTGTCAACTATTATTAATTTTTGGCTGATATTTCTTGATTTCTGTTGATTTTCATTGCAACTGCGACTCAACCTGCAGCAGGAATGGGGTACCATTTTATGTTTAAAGAATACATTGAAATTTATTGCCTACTTATAAGGCCATACACAATAAATTTTTAGTGAGTTTACAACAAAATCAAAGATTTAAACTTAGTTAATAACATAGTCCAAATTGAATTAAATTCACCTTTTTCAGGGGTCCTTGGCTTCTGATTAGGTGACTGCAGTAAAAAATAAATCCTGTGGTCCCAGTAGACCATCTTTCCAAGAAGCACTTGCCTCCTTACCTAAAAGGGGGCAGGGCTGGGTTTATTGCCTGGTGCCGGAGGTGCTTCAAAGAGGAATGATGACAGGACCACATTTTTTGCACTAGCCATTTTGCATGGCCCTTCACATTAAAAAAGACTTTGGTAATCTGGCCTGGTGGAGGTCAGGAAAATTAATAGTCCAAATTTAATTGATATTAACTATAATAACTTTTTACTAAACTTTTTTAGGTTGCTTTTCGCAAGTAAGTATTAGGTTCTAAATGTGCAATTTTGATTGGTCTTTCAGTTTAAGAAAGCTGGATCTAGCCTTGAGGCTGAAGGTTCCCCACTTCTTGTCTACAGCCATCAGTAAACAAGTTGTAATATCATTCTGAATTTTTATTTGATGAAGCATTGTCAACTATTATTAATTATTGACAGCATTTCTTTCATCTTAATTTCAGTGAAAGAAATACTAGTTAAAAATTAATTAAAATAATAATCACAAAATTTAAAAAAAAAAAAAAAATCTTGTTTGAACATTATTCAATCTTTGTTGGAAAATTCTAGATGACATCCTGTACATTTTTCTATTGATTTCATATTTCACATATATTTCTTAAAAACTTATACAATTGAAAAATCGGTTTCTAGACATCAAAAAACCTACTTGTCTTCATATGACTTGGACAATATGGTCAAATGAGATAGTTGTGTTTTTTTTTGTTTTTTGTTTTGTTTTTTACCAATAAATAATGAGGACATTGGTTGCTTCAGTGGTAGTTAGCAAGCTTCTTTTTTTCTTTTTTTCTCTCAGACTATTACTATCGATCCTCACTCGGTGCCCCACTCAGGGCTGCCAAAATTAGAAATTCATCAAATGTACAAATATCATGTACAAAATCTTTCACCTCTTGAGGACGGATGACAATTAAACACACATGAGCGAATGGGCCCGGACAATTTGTTAACACTTAAACCTACTTGCCTGCTTTCTATGCCAAATACACACACCTAATACCGCTCCTCCCAGCGATTCTAACGATGTTCTCTAGGTAGTAGTTCCAAATCTTTAGGATAGATGGCAGTACCGTTTGCCAGCTGGATTCATTCTCAGCAAGATTCTTGAAAATCCTGACTTCAAGGGGTTAATTAAAAACTTGCTTCCTTCATCTCTTTGATCTTTTTATGGATTTCTTGTAATGATGGATTAGATTGTGGAAAATCCTTGTAGATATTAAATTCCTTTATATTCTTTATCCCAGACTTTATAATCTTACTGAGATTTTTTGTTTGTTATAAAAATTGTCAGATTCATAACCAACACTAGGTCCTCATAATGCATTAGTGTATCCATTGACAAACTTGCACTGAACATTCGGTGAGGAAGGACAAACGAGTAACTCATAATGCACATATCAATACTTAATTTACATAACATGTAACAACAAATATCAGAATACATATGTCCCAAACAAGTTATATGTAAAATATGTTTCATGAACAAACAAAGAAATGGTTACAAAAGACTTATAGTGTCTTTCATGGTCTTTTCTGGCGAGGTGCAATAAATGCTATGCCAAAGTTGGAGACTAATTGTCTCTATTCTGTTCTATAAATAGAGCTGAGAAATATGTCCTTTTCGCTTAACGAGCGAGGACTGAAAACAGATAGATATTGCCCTTTCAAAGAAAGGAGACAAAAGAGAAGGTTTGGAAAGAGCTGAATTATCACATGACCAATGGACACATGACGTGAGAAGCCACGCCCACAATCCAAGGGAAGAAAATTATTTTTGTCTCCCTTCATCGTTTATTCTTATGGAATTCACTAATATCACTGTAGAATTTTGTGCAACAAAAATCAGTTTTAGCAACGATATTTTATCAAAAGATGTAAAATATACGAGATATTTGAGGTATGTTAAAAAACATAGCAATATTTTTGGAATATACCAAATTTGGTATAAATGTATATGTGATAGAATTGTGAGGAATAAAAATTGGGGGATTATCAGAAAATGCGTTGTGACGAATTGCCCAAGATTGCTAAGCAAACTCTGGTTTCCAGTCAAACGGCTTTGGCCTCTAGACCTCTAATTCTGAGTCAAATTAACCATGTATTCCCAGGGGGCTTTACCAACACCCCACACCCCAGGCAACACCTGCTCCCTCGATTTATAGGGGCAGTGCTGGATTTATTGCCTGGTGCCTGAGGCGCCCCCCAAAAGGGGAATGCCGACGGGAACCACACATTTTTTGCTGCTAGTCATTGCATGAGCTTTGGTTTGTGCATGGCTTCTCACGTTGAAAAGACATTTTGTGTTGCACACCAGCCTGGTGGGAGGTCAGGAAAGTACAAAGGAAAATACTGTCTTAACTTTTAAAAAAAAAAAAAATGTCATGACTGCACATTGTGCATTTTGAGGTAAGAAAACTGTTATTTTCCTTTACTTTTTAGATCAGACAAAAGCCACTCTAAAGTACTTGTGCAATTCTTTACTATAAAATGGTAATATACAAAATCAATAATGTAATAATAATAATGAAATTTATTGCGTTCAGTGCTCAGGTGCACCACAACTGATCAAAGGCTCATGTATAGTACATAGAATAATGTACTAATGTCAGGAACATGAATAGCATGGAATAATAATATACATGTTGTGTGCATGTGCATGCATATATGTATGGAGAGAGGATATCAGGTATAGTTTTGTCGAAAAATGCAGTGTTTCAGCAGATAACAATGGATGCAGGCAATTTATTCAATGCCTCAGCAACTCTGAGTGTGAAAAATTTTGTCTAAAGATATAAAAATGTACCAAACATTTCAGACATGGTACCAAATGTACTAATAAATGCTAAAACTACAAAATTTTCTATAAACTTTGGCAGCTCTGTTGTGATTGTATTCTAGACAAAGCTAAGCTTCTTTTTTCTTTTCTTTTTTTTTTCTTCTTCTTTTTTTTTCTTTTTTTTTTTTAAATTTGTATTTGAGCTTTTCCTCAGGAAATAATGATTCTGACTTTGAGAACTTTGAGGACATTTAAATTTATTAGTGATTTTTTTTTCTTTAATATTTAAAAAAATACCATTTGTTAAAGACTTGTGTAATATCTATCTTTTTTTATGTTTATATTTTACTTCTTTGGAATATATTTTTCAAAGTTGTTTTTAGTTTTAATAAATGTTTTGAATATAACAGTTTTGCTAATTGGGCCTGTCATGAATAAGTGAAACACAAAGATTAGTGTTTCTTTGGATGATGAAATCCTTTTTTTTTTTTTTTTTTTTTTGGTTTCTTGGGTAATGTTTTTATTTATTTCTCAGTATCTTGTTTCTATCGTTATTTCTGTATTTCTTTACTGGCCAGAATTATGATTTGTTTCAAATTACAACTCCCCCACCACCATCACCACTTTTGAAAAAAAAAAAGAGCAGTTGATGAAAACAAAAACAAAAGATTATTTTATATTTTTGGTTGCTATTAATTTCTCATGGGTCACATTCTAAAACCAAATTTTTTTTTTTCAAAGTACCTTTACCCTCAGAGAATATATAAATATTGTCCCTCCCTTCAACCCCCTAAAAAAATGGCCGTCATATTATCAAATTACAACAGGGTCATTTCTGGTTAAACTTGATCTTTTTGTATTGATGAAAATAAGTAATGGAGATAGACATACATACATATGAATATTATTATCATCATCATTATTATTATTATTTAATTAATTAATTAATTTCAACTTCTGGTGGTTTTAGTGGAAGTAAATTGTGTTTATTGTTTCCCTCTGGCAGGAATTACCAGTCAGGTTGCTCAAAACTTTTTTTTTCTAAAGACTTCATTTTTTTTTCTAAAGACTCCATATTTTTTCCATAAAATCTAAGAACTAAATTCCTTATCAATTTCTACCTCTGCCCCATAATTTTTAAATGCATGAAATATGGAACAACTATTATGGGACAAAGATAGTATAATTTTTGTTTTTATTGCCATAATTAATTAAAACAGTTCTAAAATCAAATTTTATATAAATATAAGTGAACTATTTATGTACTTAATGGTATTTGTTAATTTTTAAACACTAAATTTCATTGTTATTTTAAATTTGTTCTTTATATCTTATTATAAATCATGAAATGTCTTTTTTGTCTGTTGGTCAATAATTCAAGACGGCTAGAGCTATGACCACCACATTTTCCTTGGTCATTAACAAAACTCCAGAGTATGTTTTAGCATATGAAGGTTTTGAAAATTCCAAATTTTCTTTATTTAGTAATGGGTCTGATTTACAATGTAAGTATAATGCTAAACCGAACCCTTACTTTGTGTCTATCAGGTTCGCTTACCTGATTCTTATATATATATATTTACATTTTTTTTTTCCCAACTGTATAATGTAGATGAAAATTTCCTACCCAGAAATCAAATTTATAATCTTTTTTTCTGAATTTTTGAGGTGAGGCTTGATAATTTGTATTATTTGTATTATTCAGACTATTGTCTTCATCTCTATCATCATCTACACTAGATAACAATAAAGATGAGGATGATAGTCTGAATAATCCAAATAATAGATACTAATCTTCTTTTTTTTTTCCATGAATTTTCCTGGACACAGGAAAAACAAATTTGTTTTGTTTACATTTGTAGTTTTAGCAATGGTCACCAGGGGGCCATGAATGTTAACTTCTTGATGCTTATTAATAAATAAGTCCCCATAAAAAAAAAAAAAAAAAAAAAAAGGAAAGATATTTTGATGTAACTAGCTTAAAATTCTACCCATAGGGCAAGTTTTCAGCTAGTTTATAAAAATTTTGTTTTCAACATTGCTGCAAGGCTTAAAAAAAAAAAATTCTATTTAAAAAAAAAAAAAAATTTAAAAAGGCCTTTTTGTAAAATGACAATATTGAAATACTGATGTTAAAGTAACTACCATTAACACCCCTCCCCCATCTCTACCAGCGTCAGAAGCAACATTTCATTGTTTTTTTAATGTTGAACAACTGCCCTATCTCCTGTATCCTATTCCCTGCTGCCCCACAAACACTTAATACAAGAAAGCATTTGAATTTTAAGAAAAAAATATTTTAAAAACTAAATGAATTAACCCTCCTTAATTTAATGTAAAAAAACAAAAAAAAAGTTTTAATGATGAAAAATGGCTGTGTAAAAAAAATGAATATATATATATATATATATATACATATATATATATATATATGTTGAAAGGAAAAATAGATAAAGGAAAGAAAATGTTGAATGGATAAAATAGATTTAATAACAGTTGTTTCAGCCAGGAGTTTGTTCATGTACAAATGTATTCTATTTATTATTATTTTAAATATAAAATGAAATAATAATAATAATAGAAAATTGTAAAATCTTTAATCATACAAAGAATAACGGCCTTCATCAGAGTAAAATGTTTGGTATTTGAAGTTAAAGTGGTCAAAATACAGAGAATTTTGAAGTGTTTGAAAAAATAATAAAAATTTTTTTTTTTTTTAAATTATTTGAGAGACGCTCCTCAGCAATAGAAAATAGTGATGTTTGTATGCGTTTACAGTTAGAGAATATTTTTGGAGTAATGTTAGGTGTAATTTTAATGTTTGGGGGGAATTAAAAAATTTTAGATAAAATTTGTTATTTAATTTATGAGTATGAGTATGTGTATTGTGTTGGTGGTTTATTTATTTATTTGTTATTAATATCAACATAGTGATTATTATTAAAAAATTGTGTTTTAATAAAATAAAATAAAGTGTGTTATTAAAATATGTAATTCGATTATAAATTTAATTTAAGTTTAAATTTGATAATTAATATGTTGTTAATATATGCTTAAATTTGTTTATTAAATAAATGAATACGTGTATTAGTATCTGTAATTTAATTGTTTATATGTTAATGATATAATTTTGGTAATCAATGTTGAAAATTTGTGTCAATATAAAGTAAAGTGTGTTGGTATTTATCATTTGGGGTAAAAGGATTTTTTTTAAAAGAAGAAAAAAAAATTATTTTTTCGAAAAACTTCAAAATTCTCTGTATTTTAATCGCTTTAACTTCAAATACCAAATATTTTACACTGATGAAGGCATTTATTCTTTGTATGATTAAAGATTCTATAATTTTCTATGATTATTATTTTATTTTATATTTAAAATAATAATAAACAGAATACATGTGTACATGAACAAACTCCTGGCCGAAACACATGTTGATAAATCTATTTTATCCATTCAACATTTTCTTTCCTTTGTTTATTTTTTTCCTTTCAACATACCGTTGGATTGATTTCCATTTTCAACTTACATATGTACATATATATATATATATATACATATACATATATATATATATATATATATATATATATATATATATATATATATATTATGTATATTTCAATATAATATGATTGAGACTTAATAATTTTTTTTTTTTTTTTTTTTGCTGAATGTCTTTTTTTTCTTTTTTTTTGTAATGAAAAAAAAAAGTTTTTGTTTTTTTTAAAAACAAATCAGCTTCAAAGTTGCCACTTTTAAAAGAGGGCAGTCCATTATGTAATTTCAAATCATGTATGTAGATGAGCACAAAACTTTCCTTTGGTTTTATTGACTGTTTAAATATAGATTTTTAAAACTACATTAAACCTTTTCTCTCTCTCTCTCTCTTTCATATATATATATATATATATATATATATATATATATATATATCATCTCAACACTTGATTCCACATTAAAAAAAAAAGGTTCACTTAATTTTTTGTTTTTCCTTTTAGAGAAAATCTAATTCCAGTTTTCCTTGTATTATTCTCAGCCTTTTGACTGAGGAGTGGACTCAACCTGATGTCTAGTTTAAAGGGAGGGAGGGCTATCTCCCCAGATAGCACCACCCCATTTTACTTATAGGGGTTGGATCAGGGTTAATCCCTAATGTCTGAATCACAGCTATGGTGGAATGCCAATGGAATTGGCCAATATTTTGTCACTAAACACACATCTGTAGGGTCACACACAGTAAAAGGTTTTTCAAACGTTTGTTTATTACAAGCAACTTAACCATTATCTGTTATTTAACCAAGAGCATATATATATATTATATATATATATATATATATATATATATATATAAATCCAAATGACTGGTAAGTAAGAGATAATTCTATTTGGGATCATCGAAAATCTCATTGTACAACCATACTGTATGCTCTTGTAGGTGCAAACATATATATTCATACAAGGATTTTTATAAATCCCTAAGAGAGCTCAATGTATAATAACCAATAAATATATACAGAGCAATATTTAACTTTCAAAGAAAGAAAAACTTAACAAACCGTCATCCTACACACACACACACACACACACACCAACCCCTCCGCATGAGCAGGATGTGACACAAAGTCAATTTCTTAAGCGGAGTTTAACAGATTTGAATTCAGAGTTTTTCTTATCCTAGACTGGTTAATATATATATATATATATATTTAAGAAATGGATATAAAATAACCTACTCTAGTTTCATCATCTGAATCGTTGAGTTTTCGATTAATATCAGTTGATACCACGTATGTCTGTTGGAACGGGTCTTATCGTTACTCTCTCATTACATTACTCTCTCAGCATATATATATATATATATATAAACTACACTGTATCACCACTAAATTCCATATACATATATACAGCTTGCTTGGTGGCTGAGAGAGTAATGTATTTGCTAATGGTATCAGTGGTCATTGTTTGAGATCAAACCCAAATTTGAAATGCTGATATTTTTCTAAACAGACACGCTAGTCATTCCCATTTGGAAGATTAGCACAACCCATTTCTCTTCATAGAAAATATGTGACCTGGCCTTCTGTGTCCCCAAGCCCTCCCCAGTCGGAGGTGCAGAGTCAAGAGTAGTATGCGCGGACTCTGTGTGTAATTGTAAACAATAAAAAAAATAAACAATTAACAATTGAGAAAATATAGATTTTCGTTATAAACTGTTGATTCCCATCATAAAAGATTCCCATCAGGAAAAAGATTTGAATTGTTCTTTAAAAAAAAATAGTTTTAAGAATGAATCAAAGTAAATGAATAAATGAAAAATATTTTGATGAAATAAGATTAGGTAAAACGACACAAAGATTAGAGAAAAAGAAAACAATAAAAGTTTATAAATTTCCAAAGATAAACTTAAAGGAAACTGGGAAAATAAGATAAGATTCCTTTTCTCACAATACACACTTAATTATATTTAATAATTACACAATGCCAACTGTTGAGTGACAAAAAAAAAGACTTATCTCCCTTGGCATTCCTTCAGTCTTTTAAATATTTAGTCTTTAATTTTTCTCTTATAGAACCGATCCCTTTTTCTTTTTCTCTGAATTTCTTCCTTGTTGGTGCCACATCTGCTAAAATACATGGATTACACCCAACTTCATCCACTGGATCTGATATCACTAAAAAGTGTTCAATTTTTGAAAGCAAAACATAAAAACTAAAGAAATTTAACATTTTTTGTGTCAAGTGTTAGTCATAGTGCAAATTCAATGTTCACCCCCACCCCCCAAAAAATACCCCTTTTTTTCTCTCCTTAAAACCAAAATGATTTGCAACTTCTTCCTTCTACCTCCTCCCAAAAAAGAGGGGAGGGGATTTTTTTAAAAGAAATTAATGTAACTGCCATAAAAGGGCTCAGAGGTAATTTTCTGCCCAAATTTATTGTGGCTGGGGTCAAATCAATCAGTTTCTTTTTACTGAGAACCATTCAAATTGTCACATTCATACACACATTTCCTGTTCAGCTCTATGAATTTTATGAGATAAATTAACTCCCCAATTTTTGTATTTTATATCTCAAAACTAATCTGTATATGCTGTCAAAAATGATGGCAATATTTAATTAATTTTGCAATTGTATTGGACTTATAGAATATCAAATATTTTATACTGCTCTGAATTTTCTTCTTTGCGGTCAATCATTTCTGAATTTAAAACTAGAGGTAAAATAAAGTAAAGATGACAATTGTTCTTATGCCTTATTCACATATAAATACAAATAATTATGATAAATAATTTTAGATATACACATATATTTGAATATATCTTAGTTTTAAAAATTCATCTAGTGCCAATTGCAATTTAAGACTTCCTTTAATGCTACATAAAATTATGTATAATTTATAATATATATATATATATATATATATATATATATATATATATATATATATATTGAAGTGTAGGTTCAAACTATGCTTTTTATATAGATAGATGACAATCGTATGGTATATATATATTTGACTAATGTAAAACGTTAAAAAAATTAAATGTGGTTACTATTGAAGAGCATAGAGAATGAAATATGAGGGGAAAAAAAAAAAAGGATCTCAAATTGGATTTACTTCCTGTTCAAACCGACAGTTTCATTTTGATTTGATTTTCTTTGCCAGAGAAAGGGAGGTTATTTCAAAATATCACAAAAATCAATATTTATTTTTAGCATGCTACATTCTCTAGTAAGTACATTTAATTTTTTCATCACTCTCTTTCATTTATGTTAATTAAATATATAGGCCATATGATTGTCATCTATATATATATATATATATATATATATATATATATACATAAATGACAGTTGAATGGCCTATGAATTAAACTAACATAAATGAAAGAAAATGTTGAAAAATTAAATTAAAATTTACCCACTATTACAAGTCGTGGAAGATGAAGCAGGAAAAAATAAAAGTATATTGATGTGATATTTTTGGAGTGAACCTCACTTTTCACATTTTAATTATTTTTTTTTTTTTTTTTTTTTTTTTTTCCCTGAGGAAAGAATGAGGTTCACTCTGAAATATTATATTGATATACTTTTATTTTTTTCATGGTTCATCTTCCACGACCTTTAATAGTAAATTTTAATTTAATTTTTCAACATTTTCTTTCTTTTATGCTTGTTTAATTCATAGGCCATTTGATTGTCATTTAAGCATATGTGGAATCCATACTTCAATATTTATATACACACACACACACACATTTTAAAACTTCCTCTAATGCTGTATAAAAACCTACCAGATTCTCAATTAATAAAAATATTCTGCTCTTCAAAATTGGCAAATGAGATTACTATGTATCTCTTGTGAGATATGCAAAATGGAATTTTCTGATTTTGTATATCTATAAAGTCAAATGACTACAAAGAACAAGTGAGTCAAGGAATAGGGATGATTACCTTTACATCACAAACAAGAACACTTTACAACAGTATTATTGAATACTTAGGGAATTGATTAAATTTAACATAAAATTCTATTCTATTCTATTCTAGACTTTTCTGGTAACTAGAATTACCAGAAAAGTTTTTATCAATTCCTCATGTTACCATTACAAGAGAATTTCTCATTATTTTCTTGAGAGAGACCAGGTTACATATTTTAATGAAAACAAATATAAATTAAAATCTACCTTATTAGTATCTAATTTTTATATATATTTTACTGTGACACAGCAAAAATATTTCATAATAGTGAGTTTTTTTTTATTAGTGCAGCGACATTGAAATACTCTTTGATAATAAAATAATCCCCAATCCAATTTATAACTTACTTGTGTACATTGTATCGTATTCATCCAACCTGCATAATTTTGCAAGGGAGATAACTATTAAATGGTCATTTTAATTTTCTTCCCTTTATTTCTTTATATTCTAAAAAATATGGTTTATGTATTTATATTGCTTCACTTTATAGATTATTATTATATATATATATATATATATATATATATATATATATGATTTTTGTATGTTTATTACCATAACAGAATAAACTATCATAATGTAGCAAGGTTGTTATTAGCCTAATAGTGTTAAAAATAAAGCAATGTTTAATCAAATTTGATAATAGTATGGAAGAACTGACATTTCTCAGGAGAGATAACTATTAAATGCTTATTATAGAGAGCCATTAATTAATCTATTTGCAGTTAATTGAAATATAAATTCTATGAAAAAAAAAGAGGCTGTGACTTGACTGTGACTTCTGTATTTTGAAGAGTATGAAATATTTGTTAGAAAAGGTTAGTATTTTGAAGAGTATAGAATATTTATTAAAGAGCGTTAGTATTTTGAAGAGTATATAATATTTATTAAAGAGGGTTAGTATTTTGAAGAGTATATAATATTTATTAAAGAGGGTTAGTATTTTGAAGAGTATAACATATTTATTAGAGAGGGTTAGTATTTTGAAGTGTATAAAATATAACACTTTCTCAAAAATATAGCAGTTAAACATAGATGTCTATGTGTCTTTTTTTAAAGTAAAAACCTGGGGGCAATTTTTTTTCCTTGCTGTCATGACAGGATTTAAAAAAAAAAACATTTCGAAGGGAGGTGGTAGGAAGAAAATATATTTTTAAAGATCATTCAAAATTGTTTACAAAACTTGAATTTTTATTTTATTCAAAATTTTTTTTTCAAATATTAGAAGCAAATTTTCTTTTTGAAAATTGAAAATTGAAAAAAAATGTAAAAAAAATAGGAATTTTTCCCAAAAAATATTTCTAAAAAGAAAAGGAATTTTTTTTTTTTTTTTTAGAAAAAAATTGTTTCAATTTCTTTTCGAAAAATTAAAACAAATCCCTGAAAAAACAAAACAAACAAACCTTTTTTTGGTCCTTATCACTATTGTTTTTTCGTTTTTTTTTTCTATCTCTTTATTTTTTTCTTGTTTGTATTTGATAGTCTTTGTATCAAATTGTCATGAATTTAAATTTTATCTTCAAATCTGGATCCTGCTCCTTTGCAAAAATGTAGTGTACTGCCTGCTGTGGTATTTCTGTAGAGGCAGAGCCATCAATAAATTCATTGCCCAAGTTATCTCCCTTTAATCTCTCCTCTTTTTTAATAAAAAACTAAAAAAACAAAATGGAACAAACTTAAATGCATATATGAGGTCTGTCTAGAAAGCATCCAGCCATTTGATTTTAACTAAAAAAAAACATAGCCTACCTAGGACAATGGTGGCTTAATCTCCTTCAAACTATTTTCCATGGTACTTCATAATATTTATCGTGTCCTTTTCATTTTCCAAAACAATCTGCAAAATCTTCCTTTCAGATTACCATCAACTGACTTGTTACATTCCCCTTCATCTTGTCCATAATGTGAAATCTCATTTTCAATAGAATTTTTCACAAAATTAAACTCACTAAGTCACAGGGAGTTAAATCTGGACTGGAAGGGTGAGCTGATATACCTGAGTCATGTGATGTTTTTCCCCACCCCACAAAAACTGCATGAGATGTGATGAATGGGCAGGTACATTGTCCTAATGAATGCAACTATCACACAGTACTGAAGCTAAGTAGCATCTCACTGCCAACTGAGTAACCCCATGAGAGAGTGTTCACATATATGCTATAAGGTCTCCTCTGATTTCCAAGTCTTCTGATTGATTGCTATATATAAATAGATATGACCAAATTTGCATTAAAACATAGTTGGAGTGGAATTAAGATTTTTTTTTTTTAAATCTACCAAAAATCAATTTATGACTTGATAATCAATAAAATTTCCAGTACTTATTTTTACTTTTAGAATATAACATATTTAGAGCTAGATAGTAAAACCAAAAATTTGCCAAGATTTCTGTGTACTTGACATGAGACTTTGATGAGTTGTGGTGCACCTGAGCATTGTACACAATAAATTTCATTATTATTATTATTATTATTAAGAGTAGTATTCTACTTCTTTTTTTTTTTTAATATATTTCTGAAGTAAGACCTCTATATGCTCATAAGGTCATTAATCCTCTTAACAACAGCAACCTTGAGCACCTTTTTGATCTCCATCTCTCCAATACACGCGGGCATGCCTACAAAGTCAGAAAACAGCACTGTTCACGTGACTTTCGGAAACATTTTTTCACGCTTAGAATTGCGGAGACATGGAATAAACTGCCTGCATCTGTTGTAGGCTGCCGGAGCACTGAATCTTTCAAAGCCTCCATGCTTCCTGTAGTCCGCCAACACTATACCTGATGCCACTCTCCACATACACATGCACACACATACATGCATATTACTACTGTGAACTGTTCATGTTCCTGACACATTATTCTGTGTACTTGACATGAGACTTTGATGAGTTGTGGTGCACCTGAGCACTGTACACAATAAATTTCATTATTTCATTATTATTTATATAAAGCCAGGGTTTTACTTCATTTTAAAAAAGGTAAAAAGAATTAATTTCTCTTGGGAATTATATTTTAAATATATATAAATCAATCAAATAAACTTTGTATAAGTAAACCAAATCATCAAACATAAGATAAAATGTTGTCAATGAAATTTGGAATGGAAACATCTATTGATAAAAACATCTATTGATAAAAACACTGCCCTTTATGAATACCAAAAGTAACAAATATTTTATTAAAATCAAATAGTTATTTTTGGTAAATTTTAAAATTTTGAATTTTTTTCACTTCAATTTTTTAAATGCAAATTGGGACATATCTATATCAAAATTGTTCCCTTAACTCTTTGCCTACTTTAAACCACTCATAGTGGCTCTTCCACCAGTGCGATCCTACTGTAAGCTGCTGGCAGTGGTTCTTGCATGTGTCACTTATTTACACTGAAAAATCACTAATAAGACTTTATTTGAATAGAATGAGTTCTGAGGTGATAAGATTGTACAGGTAAAATATACCAAGAAAATCTGGTACAGCTGTGGGGGAAATATGGTAGGCGAAGAGTTAAAAGTTCAAAATGACTGGATACTGTGCAGACAGACCTAGTACATTTAAAAGAAAGGACATCTTATTTGTCTGAATTTTTGAGATGAGGCTTGATAATTTGTATTATTTTGATTTTTCGGACTGTTGTCCTCATCTTTATTGTGGTATGTAAAAACACAACATTTTAGATGCTGTATCCTCTGGCCTTCCTCAGGTGTTCCCTGTCTATATGAGTATAGCAGTGACCTAACCTGGGAAATCATTTTGAATAATTTGACTGTTGATCTATTCAAAATGATTTCCCAGGTTGACTCATTGCTATGCTTGGATAGACAGGAAACACCTGAAGAAGGCAAGAGGAGACAGCAGCCGAAACGTGTTTTTACATACCACAATAAAGATGAGGACAACAGTTCAAAAAATAAGAATAAAGGATATCTTGTCTTGAAATATTGGTTAGCAACTACACTACAACATGTCCAATCCTCATTGAGTTATCCATATTGTTTGCCTTGTACCAGACTTTGACACATTTTGTCAAGACTTAGTTGGTGTTCCTACAGCCGCAGCCAACAGGGCAAATAATCATTAAACTTTTACATAGAGATTGAATTTTCACAATAGCCATATAAAAGTATTTAATTTACCCTTGTGATATTTTAGTAGCCCTATCAAGAGAAGTTAATGATCTTAAATGCTTTTTTGTCTTTCCCGTCTATTGACACTTTTACTAGGCTTATGAGATTAATTTTTACCAGAATTTCACAGATGAGAATTATCATTATTATTCATTGAGGGACTAGTTGGTATTTACAACACATCAGCTGAAATGTTGTGCATATAACAATAAAGATGAGGACAACAGTCTGAAAAATTTGAATGATACAATTTATCAAGACTCATCTAAAAATTCAGACAAATAACATTTGTTAGGTTAAACCATTTATTGGGTAATTACATGTCAAATCATCCAGAAAAAAGTAAAATTGTCACCCACCCCCTTCAATTTTTCTGAAATTGGATTCCCTGGGTAAAAATGCTATTATAAACAATTTTTAAGAAGAAGGGAAGCTCTAGAACTCATTTTACAGACAAAAATAGTTACAAAGTCACCATTTTTTGCCAACCCCCTTCAAAATTGGAGAGATAAAAATCGACATAATTCGCCAAATTTGAATTGGAAGCTTAATTTTAGGGATTGTCTAACTTTAACATAGTCCACGCCTGGACAAAATTGAAAGTGGCGGGTAACATGGCTTGGATGATTTAACATGAAATTACCCTATTACCAAGTGCATCAACAATAAACAAGGGCAAACAACTTGTGTTTACACGGATGTAAAAATATATCAGTAATGCCTATTATTGCTTATCACACTAGAACCCATAGTTTTTTTATGTGTACATGAAATAAAGTTTGGAGTAAAGTTTTTCAAAAAACAAAAATACTTTTATACAAACAATAATAATGATATGATGATGATGATGATATAAAGGGAGGGGGAGTTCCCGTGGCATAGTGGATAATGTGGTAGACTGCAAATTGTAGTAAGCTAGTTTAAACTCCAATTGTACTAGTACGTTCGCCTTTGGACTACCAGAAAAGTTTTTATCAATTCCTCATGTTACCATTACAAGAGAAATTTCTCATTATTTTCTTGAGAGAGACCAGGTTACATATTTTAATGAAAACAAATATAAATTAAAATCTACCTTATTAGTATCTAATTTTTATATATATTTTACTGTGACACAGCAAAAATATTTCATAATAGTGAGTTTTTTTTTATTAGTGCAGCGACATTGAAATACTCTTTGATAATAAAATAATCCCCAATCCAATTTATACTTACTTGTGTACATTGTATCGTATTCATCCAACCTGCATAATTTTGCAAGGGAGATAACTATTAAATGGTCATTTTAATTTTCTTCCCTTTATTTCTTTATATTCTAAAAATATGGTTTATGTATTTATATTGCTTCACTTTATAGATTATTATATATATATATATATATATATATATATATATAATGATTTTTGTATGTTTATTACCATAACAGAATAAACTATCATAATGTAGCAAGGTTGTTATTAGCCTAATAGTGTTAAAAATAAAGCAATGTTTAATCAAATTTGATAATAGTATGGAAGAACTGACATTTCTCAGGAGAGATAACTATTAAATGCTTATTATAGAGAGCCATTAATTAATCTATTTGCAGTTAATTGAAATATAAATTCTATGAAAAAAAAAGAGGCTGTGACTTGACTGTGACTTCTGTATTTTGAAGAGTATGAAATATTTGTTAGAAAAGGTTAGTATTTTGAAGAGTATAGAATATTTATTAAAGAGCGTTAGTATTTTGAAGAGTATATAATATTTATTAAAGAGGGTTAGTATTTTGAAGAGTATATAATATTTATTAAAGAGGGTTAGTATTTTGAAGAGTATAACATATTTATTAGAGAGGGTTAGTATTTTGAAGTGTATAAAATATAACACTTTCTCAAAAATATAGCAGTTAAACATAGATGTCTATGTGTCTTTTTTAAAGTAAAAACCTGGGGCAATTTTTTTTTCCTTGCTGTCATGACAGGATTTAAAAAAAAAAACATTTCGAAGGGAGGTGGTAGGAAGAAAATATATTTTTAAAGATCATTCAAATTGTTTACAAAACTTGAATTTTTATTTTATTCAAAATTTTTTTTTCAAATATTAGAAGCAAATTTTCTTTTTGAAATTGAAATTGAAAAAAAATGTAAAAAAAAATAGGAATTTTCCCAAAAAATATTTCTAAAAAGAAAAGGAATTTTTTTTTTTTTTTTTAGAAAAAATTGTTTCAATTTCTTTTCGAAAAATTAAAACAAATCCCTGAAAAAAACAAAACAAACAAACCTTTTTTTGGTCCTTATCACTATTGTTTTTTCGTTTTTTTTTTTCTATCTCTTTATTTTTTCTTGTTTGTATTTGATAGTCTTTGTATCAAATTGTCATGAATTTAAATTTTATCTTCAAATCTGGATCCTGCTCCTTTGCAAAAATGTAGTGTACTGCCTGCTGTGGTATTTCTGTAGAGGCAGAGCCATCAATAAATTCATTGCCCAAGTTATCTCCCTTTAATCTCTCCTCTTTTTTAATAAAAACTAAAAAAAACAAAATGGAACAAACTTAAATGCATATATGAGGTCTGTCTAGAAAGCATCCAGCCATTTGATTTTAACTAAAAAAAAACATAGCCTACCTAGGACAATGGTGGCTTAATCTCCTTCAAACTATTTTCCATGGTACTTCATAATATTTATCGTGTCCTTTTCATTTTCCAAAACAATCTGCAAAATCTTCCTTTCAGATTACCATCAACTGACTGTTTACATTCCCCTTCATCTTGTCCATAATGTGAAATCTCATTTTCAATAGAATTTTTCACAAAATTAAACTCACTAAGTCACAGGGAGTTAAATCTGGACTGGAAGGGTGAGCTGATATACCTGAGTCATGTTGATGTTTTTCCCCACCCCACAAAAACTGCATGAGATGTGATGAATGGGCAGGTACATTGTCCTAATGAATGCAACTATCACACAGTACTGAAGCTAAGTAGCATCTCACTGCCAACTGAGTAACCCCATGAGAGAGTGTTCACATATATGCTATAAGGTCTCCTCTGATTTCCAAGTCTTCTGATTGATTGCTATATATAAATAGATATGACCAAATTTGCATTAAAACATAGTTGGAGTGGAATTAAGATTTTTTTTTTTTAAATCTACCAAAAATCAATTTATGACTTGATAATCAATAAAATTTCCAGTACTTATTTTTACTTTTAGAATATAACATATTTAGAGCTAGATAGTAAAACCAAAAATTTGCCAAGATTCTGTGTACTTGACATGAGACTTTGATGAGTTGTGGTGCACCTGAGCATTGTACACAATAAATTTCATTATTATTATTATTATTATTAAGAGTAGTATTCTACTTCTTTTTTTTTTTTTAATATATTCTGAAGTAAGACCTCTATATGCTCATAAGGTCATTAATCCTCTTAACAACAGCAACCTTGAGCACCTTTTTGATCTCCATCTCTCCAATACACCGCGGGCATGCCTACAAAGTCAGAAAACAGCACTGTTCACGTGACTTTCGGAAACATTTTTTCACGCTTAGAATTGCGGAGACATGGAATAAACTGCCTGCATCTGTTGTAGGCTGCCGGAGCACTGAATCTTTCAAGCCTCCATGCTTCCTGTAGTCCGCCAACACTATACCTGATGCCACTCTCCACATACACATGCACACACATACATGCATATTACTACTGTGAACTGTTCATGTTCCTGACACATTATTCTGTGTACTTGACATGAGACTTTGATGAGTTGTGGTGCACCTGAGCACTGTACACAATAAATTTCATTATTTCATTATTATTTATATAAAGCCAGGGTTTTACTTCATTTTAAAAAAGGTAAAAAGAATTAATTTCTCTTGGGAATTATATTTTAAATATATATAAATCAATCAAATAAACTTTGTATAAGTAAACCAAATCATCAAACATAAGATAAAATGTTGTCAATGAAATTTGGAATGGAAACATCTATTGATAAAAACATCTATTGATAAAAACACTGCCCTTTATGAATACCAAAAGTAACAAATATTTTATTAAAATCAAATAGTTTTTTTGGTAAATTTTAAAATTTTGAATTTTTTTCACTTCAATTTTTAAATGCAAATTGGGACATATCTATATCAAAATTGTTCCCTTAACTCTTTGCCTACTTTAAACCACTCATAGTGGCTCTTCCACCAGTGCGATCCTACTGTAAGCTGCTGGCAGTGGTTCTTGCATGTGTCACTTATTTACACTGAAAAATCACTAATAAGACTTTATTTGAATAGAATGAGTTCTGAGGTGATAAGATTGTACAGGTAAAATATACCAAGAAAATCTGGTACAGCTGTGGGGGAAATATGGTAGGCGAAGAGTTAAAAGTTCAAAATGACTGGATACTGTGCAGACAGACCTAGTACATTTAAAAGAAAGGACATCTTATTTGTCTGAATTTTTGAGATGAGGCTTGATAATTTGTATTATTTTGATTTTTCGGACTGTTGTCCTCATCTTTATTGTGGTATGTAAAAAACACAACATTTTAGATGCTGTATCCTCTGGCCTTCCTCAGGTGTTCCCTGTCTATATGAGTATAGCAGTGACCTAACCTGGGAAATCATTTTGAATAATTTGACTGTTGATCTATTCAAAATGATTTCCCAGGTTGACTCATTGCTATGCTTGGATAGACAGGAAACACCTGAAGAAGGCAAGAGGAGACAGCATCCGAAACGTGTTTTTACATACCACAATAAAGATGAGGACAACAGTTCAAAAAATAAGAATAAAGGATATCTTGTCTTGAAATATTGGTTAGCAACTACACTACAACATGTCCAATCCTCATTGAGTTATCCATATTGTTTGCCTTGTACCAGACTTTGACACATTTTGTCAAGACTTAGTTGGTGTATCCTACAGCCGCAGCCAACAGGGCAAATAATCATTAAACTTTTACATAGAGATTGAATTTTCACAATAGCCATAATAAAAGTATTTAATTTTACCCTTGTGATATTTTAGTAGCCCTATCAAGAGAAGTTAATGATCTTAAATGCTTTTTTGTCTTTCCCGTCTATTGGACACTTTTACTAGGGCTTATGAGATTAAATTTTTACCAGAATTTCACAGATGAGGAATTATCATTATTATTCATTGAGGGACTAGTTGGTATTTACAACACATCAGCTGAAATGTTGTGCATATAACAATAAAGATGAGGACAACAGTCTGAAAAATTTGAATGATACAATTTATCAAGACTCATCTAAAAAATTCAGACAAATAACATTTGTTAGGTTAAACCATTTATTGGGTAATTACATGTCAAATCATCCAGAAAAAAGTAAAATTGTCACCCACCCCCTTCAATTTTTCTGAAATTGGATTCCCTGGGTAAAAATGCTATTATAAACCAATTTTTAGAAGAAGGGAAGCTCTAGAACTCATTTTACAGACAAAAATAAGTTACAAAGTCACCATTTTTTGCCAACCCCTTCAAAATTGGAGAGATAAAAATCGACATAATTCCGCCAAATTTTGGAATTGGAAGCTTAAATTTTAGGGATTGTCTAACTTTAACATAGTCCACGCCTGGACAAAATTGAAAGTGGCGGGTAACATGGCTTGGATGATTTAACATGAAATTACCCTATTACCAAGTGCATCAACAATAAAACAAGGGCAAACAACTTGTGTTACACGGATGTAAAAAATATATCAGTAATGCCTATTATTGCTTATCACACTAGAACCCATAGTTTTTTATGTGTACATGAAATAAAGTTTGGAGTAAAGTTTTTCAAAAAACAAAAATACTTTTATACACAACAATAATAATGATATGATGATGATGATGATATAAAGGGAGGGGGAAGTTCCCGTGGCATAGTGGATAATGTGGTAGACTGCAACATTGTAGTAAGCTAGTTTAAACTCCAATTGTACTAGTACGTTCGCCTTTGGACAAATACTCTTGGGAAGGGTATAAAGCATTTGAACCCCAAGCTATGGGTTAAATAGTACCACTACAGTTCTTCTACAAGGATGAATTTGGCATTAAATAACTCACAGAGGTTGATATGCCATTAAAACAAAGAAATGAAAAAAAAATGAATAAATAGATTTGGTGTGAACATGAAATAAGCATTTCCAAAAAAAACAAAGACACAAAAAACACAAAGATACACACAAATACGATATGCCAGAATATCAGATGACATTTTAAACATCCAACATTTCATCTAATAAATAAAAACAGTCCAATATGACTCTCTGAACGGATGAAAGTGGTGATGCCTTATTTTTAATTTATTCAGCAAATATATATACAAGGTGTGTCATAAAAGTATCGAGATTGAAGCTGTATTTACCCAGATAGAAATGAACAATGAATGGAACGTTCATTTTTTTTCAGAATACAAGGTGTGTCATAAATGTATAGAGAAAGAAGCTATATTTACCAAGATAGAAATGAACAATGAATAGAACATTCATTTTTTTCCAGAATACAATGTGTGTCATAAAAGTGCTGAGTTTGAAGCTGTATTTACCAAGATAGAAATGAACAATGAATGGAGTGTTATTTTTTTCAGAATACAGGGTGTGTCAAAAAGTACAAAAAATCTTGATACTTTTTTGACACACCTTGTATATCTATCAACCCCTCCACATGAGCAAGATGTGACATAAGGTCAATTTTTTAAGCATACTTTAATAGGTTTGAATTCAGCATTTTCCTTCTCCTAGACTGGTTGCTTAAACAAGGTTAAAGAGCCCAGTCTTCCCAATGATTTATGCATAAAAGGAGAATAGTTGAATTCATACCTTTCCCAATGGTATTAGTACTATGTTAAATGCAAACAGCCTCATCCAGGATTTGAACTCGTCTTGCCATGTCCATTTCCTATGACGATAACTATTACACCATGCACCTCCACAATAATTAAGTGAATAATGATTTAAAAAATGGCTGATCACAACATTTCAAATCTCCATGTAAAACTTAAATGATAATTCGCCCTGTCAGCTGGAGCTGTAGAATACACCAACTGCATTTCTGCAGAAGGGTAAGACATCCCCCCCTCAACGTGTCTACTGGATATAACATTAAACTAGCCAAAACTAATATTCAGGACACTCATTGGGCGTGTCTTACCCTTGCTCTTCAATACTATCTAAAACTATGATCATGCCCTCTAAATCTAGCTTACAGTAATACTTTCCAACCACAGTACACTGAGTTTTTTCAGCAAAAAGAAAAGTCCATCACACCTTTCAGTTTACATATAAAAAAACACCATGCAAGAGAATGAAACAGATACAACACAAATTCACAAATCAAATTATATCATCTACATCTCTCTGGATCATAAAACAACCTAAAATAATTCTAACTTTGGCCCTATCTTGGGCTAGACGGGCGGTCGGAGAGGCCCCCTCCGATCAATCGGCTGGTCACGTCAAGCCCTAGCACCTATATGATTTTCCCAACCCTAATGCCCTTATGGCAACCCCCAATCCCTTTTTATCATATGGGTGCTAGAAGGCGGTGGCTGCGGGTCTACATGTCCTGGGAATGACGTTAAACTCTATCTGGTGGTGAGGTTCCAGTTTTGGAGGTTTGGGGAATGTGGAGCACCCCTTTATCACCATTGCTCCCTGGTCCACTCTGACCCGGAGTGGTAGTACCTGTTAGGTCCCATATATGGGTTAAATAGAAAAACATGAGCTGATAAAAAAATTGTATTATCCATTAAGAATTGATTTATTTAAAAACTTTATCGGCATTAAATGACCCACCGAGGTTGATATGCCGTAAAACAAAACAAGACAAAACCAAATTTAACTCAGTAGGAAACCCATATCTGAATCCTCACACTGATGTTCTGTGGCACTTAATTAAATGACCCACTGAGGTTGATATGCCGTAAAACAAAACAAAACCAAACTAAAATAATTCTAGACTTTACAAGATATCCAAAATTCAAAACGAACCCAATCATATACCATTCTGAAATACTTAATATAAAAATAACCACCCGGACAAACTTTATATATATATATATATACATATGGAACAAAAAATGAAAATGAAGTTGGATGTGCTACCACACTAAATGATAATAAGCAATGGAAAAGAATTACTGACATTGTTTTAATATAAAACGCCAAAATAATTGCTATTAATTTAGCAATTGACATAAAAACAAAACAAACAAACAAACACTCTGTGCAGATGCAGTTGACGCATTCAACTCAGTCGACAGGGCAAATAATCATTAAACTTTTACATAGAGATTGAATTTTCACAATAGCAGTAATAAAAGTATTTAATTTTACCCTTGTGATATTTTAGTAGCCCTATCAAGAGAAGTGAATGATCTTAAATGCTTTTTTGTCTTTCCCGTCTATTGGATACTTTTACTAGGGCTTATGAGATTAAATTTTTACCAGAATTTCTCAGATGAGGAATTATCATTATTATTCATTGAGGGACTAGTAGGTATTTACCCAACCTGTTCACCACAGGTAGGATGTGTCACAAGTATGGGGCATCCTGCAAGGATCAAACACAAGCATACACACTAATACCATATGTCAACATATCAAATGACGTTTTAAATATCCAACATTTCTTTTTAGATACTGTATCCTACTTCAGGTGTTCCCTATCTCTCCGAGCATAGCAATGACCCAGCCTGGGAAATCTTTTTGAATAGTTTGACTATATATATATATATATATATATATATATATATATATCTGTGACGGAGAACGAGAAAGGAAAAAGAGCAAGACATTGTCTTGCCTGCTGGGATCGAACCCGCGTCCTCCCACATGCGAAAACAGATGCGATATAGGAACTGGAAGGAGACGAGGTTTGACTGACGTGCCCAGATGTTTGGCTAATATGCCCATAAAATAACAAGTGAGTCAAAGCGCTGGGCAGTCAGGAGTCAGCGGTCAGCAGCAGTCGACGACGAAGCGCTTTTCAGTAAAGAAATGGATTTCAGTCGAACAGAAACAAAACTAAATAGGAAATGTGATTTTGAACTGCCAAAGATTATTTCGACTACGACGATGGATTTTTTAGCTGCTAGACGAAGAATGTGTTGACCAACAGAGGGTCTGACTTGTGTGAGAAGACTGAGAACTTGCTTGTTTTTGGTTCCCCCTTGGTGGGAGCTTGTTGATTTGAAGGTCTATTTCGCCCCATATATTTCCCCCCCTTCTATGATATCAAGACAGTGAATGATCTTAAATGCTTTTTGTCTTTCCCGTCTATTGGATACTTTTACTGGAAGTCACTGCTGCTGCTGCTGCTGCTGCTCCTACCCCTGCTGGTAAGGTTTATATATATAGAAGCTGTGATTTTGTGTTGTTCTCATACCAAAGTATAATTCATCAAGAAGAATGGGTAATAAAGGACTATTTGCTCGTAAATTCCTACCATAAAATAAACTGAACCCCCATTTTATGTCCGTGTTTTTGTATTAAATGTTTTATTTTTCTTGCACCCGTTATGTTACAATACTAAATATATTTTCTTTATCTATTTTAATATTCATTTCAATGTGCATATTCTAAAAGTTTTTATTTTGTGAAAATGGTTAGTTTTAAAGTGGGGGGCTCGTTTTACAATTTAGGCATAAATTGGATCCTCCTTTTATGACCGTAATTTAGTTTTTTCGTCAACGATGATTAAAATCTGACGTTTTTATTTTAGAGTACCAAAGCCAAAAAGAGAAGAAATAACAACAACAAAAAGTAATATTCATCTTTTTACTCATAAATTCCTGCCATAAAATTAGGTTTGGGCATTTTATGGTAGGAATTTACGAGTAAAAAGTTAAAGTGTAAAAACGAATTCCTCACTTTAAAACTAAGCATTCTCACAAAATAAAAATATTTAGAATATACACATTGAAGTGAATATTAAAATAAATAAAGGAAATATATTTAGTATTGTAACATAACGGGTGCAAGAAAAATAAAACATTTATTGCAAAAACACAGACATAAAATGGAAGTTCAGTTTATTTTATGGTAGGAATTTACGAGCAAATAGTCATTTATTACTGAAGAATGATTTTATTGACTTTAATAAAGGCCAAATTTTTATCAGGACAGTAAATGGTTATTAGTAAAATTTTATGCAATTGTCAGGGCTTATGAGATTAAATTTTTACCATAATTTCACAGATGAGGAATTATCATTATTATTCATTGAAGGACTAGTTGGTATTCACCCAACCTGTTCATCACGGGTAGGATGTGACACAAGGTCACAAGCATGGGGAATCCACCGAGGATCAAAGTCACTATTCAGTAGTAATGGATCTGCAAGACTAGTTTGCTAACCAATACACCATGGTGGGATGCCCAGGTACTTTTAGCGGAAGTCACTACTGCTGCTCCTACTCCTGCTAGTAAGACCTATATATAGAAGCAGTAATTTTGTGTGATTCTTATACCAAAGTATAATCTAACAAGAAGAATGATTTTACTGACTTTAATAAAGGCCAAATTATTATGGTCAGAAGAGAAAGAACATTTCTTAAATGACATATTGTGGTGAATGGTTCAAGGAGGAAAATTATCACTAACCAATAAAAATTATTATGGTCAGAAGAGAAAGAACATTTCTTAAATGACATATTGTGGTGAATGGTTCAAGGAGGAAAATTATCACTAACCAATAAAAATTTAATATAAAGAACAATTCTAAGTTTATGTGCTAGAAAAAATTAAAAAAATAAAAATAACAGATTTCTGTTTCAGATAACATAAGTTTTTTTTGTTTCTGTTTGAAATAATTTTACAATAGAATTTCCAAATTTAATATTATTATTATTATTTTGGTGCAAAAAATGAAAGTGATGCAATTTTCTATGGTAGGTTGTTTTCTTCACTCAAGAATTAGTATTTAACTCTTAATATTTGTTATAGGTGATACACCCTATAAGACTAATGGAATGCACTGACAGGTTACTATAAGTAACAGGGATAATTGTGGCTTAGCAGTAAGCCAATGCGAGTATGCTAATAACTCTGTTCGTCGGACGTAATTTCCACATCTCTCTATTGTATTTGTCTACTTTCTGTTAATACATTTTTCTACATTTGTTACCCGTCGTTTTGTTCTTATTTGACCCCTTAAAACCTCACAACAATATTATTGAGAGAAAAAAGAGCAGGGAATATTAAAATCAGAATGTTAAAGATTAAATCATTGACAATAAAATTCTATCAGGAATATTAGTTCTAAGAAACATTCCTTTCTTGATGAAAATTATTCTCTACAAAATTTACAATACCATTTTTCATTTAAATCTAATTTACTATTTTTACTTTTACTAAGTCAAATCTTGTTATGATTCATGACCCTTTTCATCACGGTCAGAAATAGTTGGTGGGCCTAAAGAAGTTTGGGGGTTAGGCCTTGTGGAGATAAGTCACTTCTGTGTTAGTACACATATCAGGGAGAAGTAAATAAGAAAAGGTAGGTATTAACAATAACCAAATTTTTGCAAAGCTATAAATATACAATATTTATAAAAGTTTTCTGAAGAGAAAGATAAGCTATTTTTTTTGGATAAAGTCTCCCTTAGACAGCAAAAGTCATTGGAAATTTTCCTTTTGTATGAGTATGTGTGTATGCATAAGTGTTTCAAAGAAAAGTAGAAAGTAACATATAGTATTAAGAGGAAGTGCATGGTGTAATGGTTAAAGTCATAGGAAATGGACTTGTCACCCCGAGTTCAAATCCTGGACGTGGTAATTGCATTTCACTTAGCGCTAATACCCTTGGGAAAGGTATGAATTCTACTCTCCCTCCAGCTATGGGTAAATAGTAGGGCAGACTGGGCTCTTTAACCTTGGTTAGGCAACCGGTCTAGGAAAAGGAAAACTCTGAATTCAAACCTGTTAAACCCCGCTTAAGAAATTGACCTTGTGTCACATCCTGCTCGTGCGGAGGAGATTGTAAATATATATATATAGTATTAAGAGTCTGTTGATGTTTAAAACATGGAAAATCACTGAAAATTTGATAAACAGGTCTTGAATCCAGGTTAACCTGGAGAAGGGTTCTCATTGGCTTAGAGAGTCACATGACAAGGCAACTCTGGGAAAGTAGAATTAGAATTGATGGAGTTCAGGCAAGTGGCTGTTGGGGCGAGATGTGTATTCCATCTTTGCTTTTGCTTCTCCCCATGTGTGTGTAGCAAAAAATGTATTCGGGGGATTTAAAAAAATGTATACACAAAAATATTTATCTGGGTTTGTCTCTGATAATCAGGAAAATAACAAGAACAAGATGGAACCCATACAGAGAGACAGACACCCCTGGAACCAGAGATATCCACCCCCCAAAAAAACCCAATGGAAGATAGAAGACAAAGACAAAAAAGTAGTATTTTATAATGGGTTGTAGAAGAACGTATTAGAAATTCCACAGTTAATTATCTCCCCCTGGCATCTAGGGGGCAAATCGCCAACATCGTATGTTGGCGCCAAAACCAAAAACTTCACTTATCGCAAAGCAGTTACTGGAGGAGAGACGTAAAAACAAAAGCTCTCATCACCAAGCCCAAAACAGGGCCCACTTATCACAGAACTCTACAACCAGCTCACTTCTAAGGCATTGTATCAGCATATGTTAAAATGCGGGTACAATAGCACACTTACTGAAGGACGAGAAACTACCAAGACAAAGCGTCTTATCAACATTTCCTACCAACGAACAGAATACCCCTGTTATCACCACTACTCCAAGAACTCTGCTTAACTCACAGATAAGTCTTGTAGCAAATACCAATAAAATTTGCAAAAACATTTATGTAATTTTTGTCAATACAAGTGTCTGCATTTACTTTTGTGTTTGTTCCTTCTTTGTCCTACAATTTGCCCACAACTACAGAGAAATAAGAGCTCCTTCGAAACCCGTAAATACTCTTAAACAATAGTTGGTTGAATATCATTTCCTCATATGAAGTAAATATATATAAGAACAATTCATGACAGAAGTAATAACAAGTATATTTATTGCCTAAGCAAACTTAATAGAAATAATACAAACCAGGATAGAAGAATACAAAGAAGAACTGATACACTTGTGTATAGAAGACATATTCTAATAGAATAAGAATCTTTTATAGGTAAAGTCTTGAGGCTTCTGGTAATAGAATAAAGTATAACACTTACATGTAAACCATGTTTTCATGTGGCATGAGGTAGGGTCTCAAACCTCCTCCCCTGTCCTGTGAACAGGAGATGAAACTGGCGTATGTTCTTCTCTTGAGGGTAGAAGTGAAAAAAAGGGACCTTCACTTTTGGACCTCCACTTTTAATATTGCTGCCTGCAATGCCAACTAGCGCTTAACGGAAGAACTATGGTAAGTAAGGATTTTAATCCCTACAGGGTCACAACACACAGTATATCAACGTTTGTTGGGCACAGATTTTCAAACCAGTTCCCATGCCAATTGATGTCCATTACAGAAAGGAGTGTTGGAAATGGTCTTTCTATCAAAGGAACGTTTTAGGATCCAATGAGTTTTGCCTTCTCCTGACGTTGGTGAATGGCAGAGTATAGGTCAAGATTCTTTGCATTTTACAGGTAATGTAATTGTTTTTATAGGAAATGGACTTGGTGAGCCAAGTTCAAATCCTGGACAAGGCTGTTTGCATTTTACAGGTAATGTAATTATTTTTATAGGAAATGGACTTGGTGAGCCAAGTTCAAATCCTGGACAAGGCTGTTTACATTTTACTTAACATGCCTTTGGAAAGATGTATGAATCCATCTCTTCTTTCTCTAGCTGTGCGTAAATAACAGTAGGGCAGATTGAGCTCTCTAGCCTTGTAGGTAGGTAAATCAAATGAGGAGAAAGAAAAACTCTGAATTCAAAACCATAGGGCATAAGATGAGCAACTCCACACCATAACTTGCCACTGAAACCTCAGTATTGTCTCTGATGTGATGTGTAGTTGTAGCTCTTTGCCCCACAAAGAGTCTGCAGGATCATACATACATATTTACCCAACCCCTCCCCACGAGTAGGATGTGACACAAGGTCAATTTCTTAATCAGAGTTTAACAGGTTTGAATTCAGAGTTTTCTTTGTATCCTGCCATCACTCAGCAAGACCTTTGTCAGCTGCTCACTGGCTATCTATTTAAAGCTGTACAAAGCTATGGTGTGGCCACACTTGCATCACCAGTCTGGAACCCCTACCTTGCTCAGAATATTAACCTCCAAGAAACTGTTCAGAGATGTGCAACCAAACGAATACCCTCCATCAGGCATCTACCATACTTTGAACACCTTGCTGCCCCGGGAATGGATTCATTGAAACTTCAGCGTCTGGCAACTGACCTGGTAAATGCTCATAAGGTCATTAATCATCTTAACAACAGCAACCTTGAGCACCTTTTTTGATCTCCATCTTTCTAACACACGTGGGCATGCCTACAAAGTCAGAAAACAGCACTGCTCACGTGACTTTCGGAAACATTTCTTCACACTCAGAATTGCGGGGGCATGGAATAAGCTGCCCGTGTCTGTTGTAGGCTGCTGAAACACTAAATCTTTCAAAGCCTCCATGCTTCCTGTAGTCCACCGACACTATACCTGATGCCCCTCTCCACACACATGCACACATGTGCACACATACATGCATATTACTACTGTAAACTGTTCATATTCCTGACACTAATACATTATTCTGTGTACTAGACATGAGACTTTGATGAGTTGTGGTGTACCTGAGCACTGTACACAATACATTTCATTATTATTTTATTATTATTATTATTATTATTATTATCATTATTATTAGACTGGTTGCCACACCGAGGTTAAAGAGCCTAGTCTTCCCTACTATTTACCCATAGATGGAGGGAGGATAGTTGGATTCCTACATTTGCCAATGGTATTAGCACTATGTGAAATGCAAACAGCCTTGTCCAGGATTTGATCTTGCTATCATTTCCTATGATGATAACCATTACACCACATGCCTGGTTATTTGGTTTAATGCATATCAATCCTTATGGGATTTTTTTAATACCAAATCTTATTTATTTTTTAAATTTTCATTAACTCCATGTGTATTGGTCAATTGGTAGAAATAATTTCCATTGACTTCATGTGTATTAATAAATACTGATGGTTCTAGTATAATGATAAAAAGGAGTGAGCCTTTGAAGAATATTGTTGGGACAATCATATAGTTACTAGGGCTTGACATGACTAGCCAATTGATCAGATGGGGCTTATCTGACTAGCCCTAGACTGAGTGTTGCATGTCATGGGACCAGTTAGTATCTGGGTCATAGACCACTCAGCCACCATGATCCTGTCTTCAGGCATTATAGGTTGCTACCTGTGGCCCCATTTTTTTATGGGGGGGGGGTCTTACCCCTCGGCAGAGGTGAAATTAGCATATTCTTCAACCCCAGCTGACAGGACAGGATCTATTTAGAAGAAAGATTGCTGCAAGAATATCATCATCATCATCATGACGCGCTGTTTGCACAGATATCCATGACAATCTCTCACCAACCTTCCCTATCATTCATCGACTCTGGGAGCTCCTCCACACAGCAGCGAGCATCCTTACATAGTTGGTCAATGTAGGTTCTGGCTGGGCAGCTCACATTAGTGTGCCCATGTGCTGGCTTCCACAGTAGTACGTCGCTTACGAGCTCATCCCTGCTTCTCCAGCAGTGTCCCGCATGCCTAGTCCGTCTTACTCGTATGGTTTGTGAGATGGGGGGGGGGGCAAGTGGCAATACAGTTGCTTCTTTGTAGGGTGCTGCTTCCACGACTTATTCAGGACCGCTCGCAGCATTCTTGTGCAGCTCCCATCTAGCTTATTCTCAAGGCACTTCGTTAGGGTCCAGGTGGTACAGCCATACAGCAGTACCGACACAACCACAGCCTGGAAGAATCGTCTCTTTAGCTTGTCAGGGAGATCGGATTTCCATATAACTGATAATTTGTTGGTGGCCAACTATGCCTTTCCTATTCGAGTGTTAAAAATATGGAACGCTTCACGAATTTGCATGTCATCCTTGCGCAGGGGCCATGCTAATCTTCTCTGCATCGTTCCAATTTTAGTATATGTACTGCCAAAGCTATAGTTTCTATATATATGTGAACAATTCTGAGTAGATAATTATCTAGAAATAAAATCTAATATTTGTATTTGGAAGTGCAAGCATTTACAGAATTAATTAAAGAAAACAACAATTTCTGTTATTTGATATTATTTTCATTGATAATAATTACAGTAACTGATGTTTGTAACTCGTCACCCATCTGAGTATTGAGCAGGTTCATCATTGCTTAACTTTACTAATCTGGTAAGACAATTCTAAATTGGAAACCTGTTGTAGAGTCCATGCTGTTATGAAGATACACGGAGGAAGAACACATTATTTGGTAGATGGTCATAGTATTTTGGTTCATCATTGTATGAATGAATGTGTGTGTGTGTATGAGTGATTGAATGAGTGTGTGTGTAATGCAGATGAATGGTCATAGTATTTTGGTTAATCATTGTATGAATTAATATGTGTGTGTGTATGAGTGAGTGAATGAGTGTGTGTGTAATGCAGATGAATGAATGGCAAGATGATTATACAAAGATAAAATCTAATGTTTTGTATTTGGTAGTACAAGCGTTTAGCGAATTAATAAAAGAAAACAATAACATCTGTTATTTGGTATTATTTTCATTGATAATAATTATTTTATAAATATATTAATAGTTTTTCTTTGTGACTTTGACAAAGTTTGATTGATGTAATTAAAGCTGTTATAAATGTTGATATTAATTTGTTCGGCCATTTGCTACTTTATTCTGTAATGGAGGGATTTGTGGTTGCATATCATTTCCTTATCTATAAATTAATACACTTGTTCCTTAATTGTATGGCCGTTATCATCTTGCAACACCCTCTGGTTAAAAATGAGACCGTTCAAATCACCCAAGATGAAATGCAAAAATGTAAATCTTGATTATCTGGTGTTGCTTATCCGCCGAATTCTTATTCATTATGAGTATCGTCATCTCAGCAAACTAATGGCCCATTCCCATTTTTTTATAAAGAAAGAAGAAGAAAAAGGACATGCTACACAGAAAAAAATATAATTAGAAAGAAAGAAAGAAAGAGAGTATGAGTAAGATAGAGAGAGGGGGTGAGTGTGCAGAAGCGATAATGCTAATCTGTTTCAATCAAACATAATGAAAAAATGAATAGAAGGAAAGAAAGAAAGAAAGAAAGAAAAAAAAATAGTGAGAGAGAGTTAAATCAAGATTATTACATTTTTTACATATTGAGCTATTTAGCAATAGCTCTTAAGTAAACATATCAAACGTAATAATTAAATTATCATACTGTGGCATATTCACAGGTCCTTCTAGCAGAGAATAAATGTGAGAATTATACACAACAAAGTAATAACAAGAATATTTTATTTCCCCAAAAAACTTAACAGAATAAGAATACAATTTATCAAAGATTCATGTAGAATAAAGTACAAATGTCAGGAAAATAAACAGTGAATATATCATGACTATAAACTATTCATTTTCCTGACATTAGTACATTATTTCTACTAGTACAAAATAAAAAACACCCTCTGGGCGATGTAAAAATAGATTTTTGAAATATATTGCCTGAGGGGTGGGAGTAAAAAATTCAATGTCAGCAAGTGTGTACCCTAAGTAAGTAAAATCATCAAATTCATTAAAGGATTAAAAAATAAAACAATTTGAAATGTAAACTTTAAATATGTATTAAAATAAAACGAAATATATATAGATATATAATACCAGTCGTGTATTTATTAAAACTTGTTTTAAAAAACAATGAGGACTGTCTAATGTTGCATGTTCAAATTTTGACTGTATTTATGTTATGACGATTTTGTGTAATGTGACGTAAGCAGTGACATGGTTTTTGTTAGAGACAAAAACCGGAAGCGAATCTCCATTATTAATAGATGTAATATACATGCACCTTTGATAAGTTGTAGTGCACCTGAACAATGTACACAATAATTTCCTTATTAATGGGGCCGGTCTAGCTCAGTTAGTAGAAAACATAAGGTTCCAGGTTTGATATCAGCAGAAGTAGCACAGTTTGGATCTGTGTGGTAATGTACAGAGTTGATGGTAGGCGTGGTGCTCCACTTAAGGTGCAAAATAATCTCCCTGGTCTAGCAGTAGTGAAAAGAGGATAGACTCCCTTGCTGTCTGGCCGATACAGATAATAGGTCACTCTGCCTACTTTACTTATCATTAATATTATTATAATTACTAGCATATATATGCACCCTCCGGGTGCAAGTATTTTAGTTAAATTTTATAATAAAATATGATATTAAATTAGAAAGGCTAATGAAACTGAATAAAAATGTAGATAAAACGATTTTGAACAGAGGGGGTATGATTGAAAAATAGAACAACTTTGAAACTAACTCTTCCATCATTTTCCGTTACTCCCGTCTTTCATTGGTAAATTTTCCTAATTAAACTGTTTAGTTAAAATAGGAAGTAAAGAATAATATTACAGTTATTTCTTCTTGTTAAGGGATTTCTTTTAAGATTTATTGAAGAGATGTTTGCTCATATTCAATAAGATAAAACCAAACAATTAGAAATCAATAATACTAAGCATATATTTATTAAAATCAATTTTTTAAGATCAATATGCAAATTAGCCTTCCCATTCATACTGTAAACCTCTATTTTGTTGTATATATAAATACAATTTCATGTTATTAGTATGTAGATATGGTCAACAGTGGCTTCGGCCTCTGGACCATTGCTATAATTAACGGCGTCGATCCCAGGGGGCCATCCCCCCAGGCAACACCTGCCCCCTTGATTTAAAGGGGCAGGGTTGGGTTTATTGCCCAGTGCCTGAGGCGCCCCCCTTGAGGGGGAATGCTGACGGGATCAACGCAATTTTTCACCTGCCACCCCATGAGTCTCGGCTTGTGGGTGGTCCCACATAAATAGGGCCTTTGTGCCTGACCCGTACAAGTGGGGTACGTGGAAAACATCAGATATGGTCAACAGTGTAAGTAATGTAAAACAATTTTATTAATAATTGAGGTTTAAATAAAAATGAAATCATGGAGAATATGATGTAAATAACTAAAGGAATTGTGACTTGCATAGTAATATAGTTTCGGTTACAGACAGACAAACCCACAATCTCCATTATAATAAGATTAGAATGAGTGATAAGAATGTCCTTATATCAAAGAGAAAGTACTTAGTATGATATATAACTGGTACTGAATAAAAATAAGAAGACTTACATGTTAAGCATGTTTGTGTGCCATGTGATGCAATTTGTTGGAGGCTCAAGGCTCCCTGTCCATGGACAAAAACACAACTAACGCATTGTTATTTCTGTTGAGGCTGGAAGAGTAAGAAAAAAAAGAATTTGACTTTGCTGCATCTTCTTTTATAATGTTGCTAGTCACCAAGTGGCTATTGGCAGACACGGGAGGTAATTACCTTTCGTGTCCCCTAGTGTCAAATAGGAGAACTGTGGCAAGTAAGAAATGCAATCCCTCCAATTCATTCAAAATTTAAAGAATTGTATATTGTATTTGCATATTATATTTTATCACTAACTCTCCTCAAAAATCATTTGTATCATCTTTTGGTTAGAGAATATTATTGTTTCATAGCAATTATGTTTCTTTAGTGTAATTGTTTTAAAGATTTTTACCCAAGGAGTAAAAAAAAGTTTATGTCTGGTTAGATTTTTGTAGATTTTAACCAATGCTTATTCTAAAAAAGACTGATATCTGAATAAGCAATACCATTATTATTATTATTATTTACTCCTTTTGAGTTTTCACATCAGCATTAGCTGATGGCCTTTCACTGGAGTCTGAGTGACAGCAAGTCTCCTCAGGTCTCCAGGACTCTTCTGAGTATTTTGACAGATTATTATTACTACTTTTGAGTTTTCACATCAGCATTAGTTGATGGCCTTTCACTGGAGTCTGAGTGACAGCAAGTCTCCTCAGGTCTCCAGGACTCTTCTAAGTATTTTGACAATTATTATTACTACTTTTGAGTTTTCACATCAGCATCAGTTGATGGTCTTTCACTAGAATCTGAGTGACAGCAAGTCTCCTCAGGTCTCCAGGACTCTTCTAAGTATTTTGACAAATTATTATTACTACTTTTGAGTTTTCACATCAGCATTAGCTGATGGTCTTTCACTGGAGTCTGAGTGACAGCAAGTCTCCTCAGGTCTCCAGGACTCTTCTGAGTATTTTGACAGATTATTACTACTTTTGAGTTTTCAGTTGATGGTCTTGGAGTCTGAGTGACAGCAAGTCTCCTCAGGTCTCCAGGACTCTTCTAAGTATTTTGACAGATTATTATTACTACTTTTGAGTTTTCACATCAGCATCAGTTGATGGTCTTTCACTAGAATCTGAGTGACAGCAAGTCTCCTCAGGTCTCCAGGACTCTTCTAAGTATTTTGACAAATTATTATTACTACTTTTGAGTTTTCACATCAGCATTAGTTGATGGTCTTTCACTGGAGTCTGAGTGACAGCAAGTCTCCTCAGGTCTCCAGGACTCTTCTAAGTATTTTGACAGATTATTATTACTACTTTTGAGTTTTCACATCAGCATTAGCTGATGGCCTTTCACTGGAGTCTGAGTGACAGCAAGTCTCCTCAGGTCTCCAGGACTCTTCTGAGTATTTTGACAGATTATTATTACTACTTTTGAGTTTTCACATCAGCATTAGTTGATGGTCTTTCACTGGAGTCTGAGTGACAGCAAGTCTCCTCAGGTCTCCAGGACTCTTCTGAGTATTTTGACAAATTATTATTACTACTTTTGAGTTTTCACATCAGCATTAGTTGATGGTCTTTCACTGGAGTCTGAGTGACAGCAAGTCTCCTCAGGTCTCCAGGACTCTTCTGAGTATTTTGACAGATTATTATTACTACTTTTGAGTTTTCACATCAGCATTAGTTGATGGTCTTTCACTGGAGTCTGAGTGACAGCAAGTCTCCTCAGGTCTCCAGGACTCTTCTGAGTATTTTGACAAATTATTATTACTACTTTTGAGTTTTCACATCAGCATTAGTTGATGGTCTTTCACTGGAGTCTGAGTGACAGCAAGTCTCCTCAGGTCTCCAGGACTCTTCTGAGTATTTTGACAGATTATTATTACTACTTTTGAGTTTCACATCAGCATTAGTTGATGGTCTTTCACTGGAGTCTGAGTGACAGCAAGTCTCCTCAGGTCTCCAGGACTCTTCTGAGTATTTTGACAGATTATTATTACTACTTTTGAGTTTTCACATCAGCATTAGTTGATGGCCTTTCACTGGAGTCTGAGTGACAGCAAGTCTCCTCAGGTCTCCAGGACTCTTCTAAGTATTTTGACAAATTATTATTACTACTTTTGAGTTTTCACATCAGCATCAGTTGATGGTCTTTCACTAGAATCTGAGTGACAGCAAGTCTCCTCAGGTCTCCAGGACTCTTCTAAGTATTTTGACAAATTATTATTACTACTTTTGAGTTTTCACATCAGCATTAGCTGATGGCCTTTCACTGGAGTCTGAGTGACAGCAAGTCTCCTCAGGTCTCCAGGACTCTTCTGAGTATTCTGGCAGATTGCAGCAGTGCAGTGTTCTGAATGGTTTCAATCCTTCCTCTGATTTCCAAACTTTCCAGACCCTTTTCCAATCTTTTTGGGACTGTTCCAAGTGCACCAACTACAATTGGTATCACTTTGACTTTCATATTCCATAACTTTTTCAGTTCTCTGTCAAGGTCCAGATATTTGTCCATTTTTTCATTTTCCTTTAGCTTCACCCTGTCATCTGCTGGCACTGCAAAATCCACGAGTTGACAAGTTCTTTCTTTTTTGTTTATAAACACTAGGTCTGGCCTTCTTGCTGGGATAAGGTGATCCGTTTTTATTTCAAAGTCCCAGAGAATTTTATGCATTTCGTTCTCAAGAACAGATTCTGGTTTATGCATATACCATTTTGTTGTATGGTCAAAATTTAATTTTTTGCATAATTCCCAGTGGATCACCTTCCCAACCCAGTTGTGTCTAGTTTTGTATTCTCGTTGTGATTATTATTATTATTATTATTATTATCATCATTATTATTATTATCAGGACTATCATAACCCCCATCCATCTGTGATATGCCCGCTCCCTCCCAATTCATGATACAAAGAAAGCACTCCACTACATGTTAATTTTCATAAAGTAGTATTCATAGAAAATATATGAACACCCTCTCTACTACATATCAATTTTCATAAAGTTATATAGAAAATATATGAACCCCACTATACTACATGTCAGTTTTCATAAAGTAGTATTCATTAAAGATATATGAAATCCATCCATCCAGGGACCCCCAAGCAGGCTTAGGCCTACCTGGTTGGAAGAGTTGTGGGTAATATGTGCCAGTCATTATTATTATCATAGTAACTTAATAGCTTAATATGGTGACAGCATCTGTGTAGGTGTGAGAACAGAGGATTGGTTTCCTGTAGGAGTTTATGGGTGTGTCCCAAACTAAAACAGCTTCAGAATATTATTTAAAGAAATCTTTCTTTTAAATTATATTTTATTGATAATATTAGACATGAATATGTTTGTGTATCTGTGAGTTTATCAGTAAGACAGAATTGAAATAGAAACTACTTCTTTATTTACAGAGACATGCTTTTAAGGATTGCATGTGTATGTGTGTCTGATTTTTACCCAAAAACAACGATAACTAGTGACACCCAATACCATATATATATATTCTGATACAGGCTTTTTACATTGAAGGCTTTTCACCATGCTTGCTTATCTGCATGACATTTTATACTCCTTTGTACTAGTAGGTATTTACCCACAGGGAGGATGTGACACAAGGTCGCAAGTCTGCAGCATCCAGTAAGGATGTGTCTTGAATATTACTTTAAACTGCATCTTGTGGTGAAGTTCCAATTTTGGAGCTCTTAAAAATCCAATCACAATCCACAAGTTCTTTTATAATTTTAGCACAAATTTTAAGCCAACTGCTGAAGATGCAGAAGAATGCTCTTCATCCAACAATTATGTCACCAAAATCCGGTTGTTTGTTAACAGATGATTTTAGAGTTTTTTTTGTTCCTGTCATTTAACAAACAAACAGACCATATGACCTTTAGTTTTTCATTTACACTGTCAAAATTGGGTTAAGGTTAGGGGTTAGTTTTATAATAAAAAAAAACTCTAAAAATCATCTGTTAACAAACAACCGGATTTTGACGGTGTAAATGAAAAACATGTCCTTATGAATCAAGATCGCAAAAGGGATGCCTAAAGATCATATGGTCCAAAGGAACTACTACAAACCACACTTTAAGCCCGACCTTTTTACCATAGAATCAAGCAAACTGATGCTCTGAGTATTAAACTTCTATTTCTATACCAGGAAAATCAAGTCAATAGTTTAGTAGTCACATCGATGTCAGTAGAGACAGACAAGGTCAACATTTCTTTTTCTAGCCACTCCCTTTTTGCCAATAGATGGTCAGCAGTCATAGATGAAACAACGCTCAAAAACTTCAAAGGTCTACAAAAAAGACAATTATCATAATGTAAACTACATATACATACATACATACACATGTTCTTGTCATTCAACAAACACATTTATGTTATCAGACTTTTTTTACATTCTTTAGACTTAAACACACTGAAGTTCTGTTTTAAAGAGACAATATTCATGCATATAAATTACTTGTTCTTATATATTCTTTGTTCATGTTCATTGCAAATTATAATATTAATAGAAGTGACTACCCATCGTTGCCTGGGTAAAGGAGAATAATAAAAAGTTAGTCTCACATATCCATTGACTATTTTAGTCTTACATAATCAATTTATGTTTTGATCATAAACGCCACCAAGGACTTTCCCTTTTCTTACCATTAAAATCTTATTTTTTAGATATCTTCCCAGATACAAATAAAATCTTCAATATTTTTGCCCAAAAAGCAAGCTCTGGTGATAGTAAATGAGTATATATATTTATTTTGTCATCGATTGTTTTATTTTCGTAGTTTCCTCCGGACATAAACCCATACATACATACAACTGCCCTTCATATATGTATAGATGTATGGTATCTTTTTGTCCATTGTCTTTTGATTGGTCCAAATGAAATGTACATGAAATCCTGATACCTTGAAACCAGAATGACAGAGACTCAGAAGTCAGTCAGTCAGTCAACAATTGGTTTGAACAATGTAACTGGCCAAGCACAACTGAACCAGTGTCAAGACAACTGGTACTTATGGGAATTCAGAACAGTCCACTCATGCATTTGGGTGATTCCATTCCCTGAGTCCTGATTGGCTGCTTGGTTTGTATGATCCTCTGGGGCTCCATAAATCCTGCCACTTTGCAGTGGTCTTTACAGCATACCAGAATCGTATAGGGTAACGACTGCTTGCTGTAGTATGATTATTCTACATTATACATAATCTTACGGTGTTGACCATTTCTGATTCTTCAGATTAGATGAAGGTCTGGATTTAGATCAGTATTAGGTTATTGATTCAGCAACAGCAATTTAATCTTTCAATCTTACAATGTAACAACCTAAAACAAATACGAAAAAAATACTACCAAACAACAAATCTAAAACAGATATTCTACCAAATAAACCCAGAAAAACTACTCGGATACATAAAAGAAGCGCACATCTACAATAAAATCTAAAAATCTTCCAAAAAAAATGAAAACACAAAAATATATGTTAAAAAAATCATCTAAAAGTTTCATTCACAAAAAATATGTCAAAAAAAAAAAACCTTTAGAAAATTAAACATTATCACCAATTCATTTCAAAAACATAGTCGGCATTAAATGACCCATTGAGGTTGATATGCAGTAAAACAAGAACAAAATCAAATCAAAAAATCAATCTTTCAATGTAAATTTGCCTGGGTGGTAAGTTTAGTAGATCTTTTAGTGGACAAGCTATGGTCTTGATAACTGAAGGTTGTCTTCATTATGTTAGTCATTTTGGAAACTGTTAAAGTGAGTTAGTTGTTGTTCAAACCAACAGTATACTAACTAAGCACAACTGAACTGGTGCCTAAAACAGCTGGTATCTATGGTACTCAGGAATACTCCATTCATGCATTTGGGTGATTCAATTCCTTGAGTCCTGATTGGTTGCTTGGTTTCTGTGGTGTCATGGTGCTTGATAAATAATCTACCATTCTGCAGTAGGCTTGCAACAATGCAAAATCTGTATTGAGTTACAGCTTGCTTGTTGCCTTGTCTGCCAATTTGACGGTAATTGGAATATTGCTTCTACAGAAACCACAACTTGAAACAACTGAAAACAGATAGGTCTTTTCCTTTTGAAAAAAGGGGCCCAAAGAGAAAGTTTTAATGGGCTGAATTATCATGTGACCAACAGACATGTGACATGGGAAGCCACACCCACAACTTAGACGAGGCTTGATAATTTGTATTATTTGGACACATGGCATAGTGGATATAAGAGTTGAGTTAATACAGTTCTTAGTGACAATCATTTCTAGGTTGCAGGTTCAATCCTAGCCACAGGTGATAATAACATAGAATATTTAACACAACTTAACACTTGTGCCTGGTCATGGTTAACAGAATGAGAAGTCTACCCCCATCTATTGAATAAAGGGTTCAGTTTAAAGTTCTGTGAAGGCTCCCAATTATAACATGAAGGCTCCCAAGTTCAATAAGAAAGTTCCCAAGTTCAAAGAGAAGGTTTCCGAGTTTGACAACAAGCACCTGAAGAAGACCAAAGGGCACATCGGCCGAAACATAAAAACTAATGATTTTTTATTTCACTGAATTTTTTAGATGAGACTTGATAATTTGGATCATTTGGACTATTGTCCTCATCTTTATTGTTATCTACACAATTAATTAATTTTAAAAAGTCAATATCATTCCAAAAGTTAATAATTCCTGCCAATACACATTGGTTGATCTAACCTACCACTTTCAGGTATACAAACAATATTTTGGAGGAATATAATCCGAATAATCCAAATAATACAAACAGTCTCATCCAGGATTTGAACTCAGGTTGCCAATTCCATTTTTCCTATGATGATAACTGTTAGAATTGTAAGTCATATTCAGCATTAAAAAAATCTATGTTGCTACTAAAGAAATGACCTAATATGTATAGAATTAAGAACAATCATTAAACAATTTCTTTGACTCCTTCATACAGAATTACATGGTGTCTAGGCCGTGGCGTGTGGTGTCTAGTCTGTGGAGTGTGGTGTCTAGGCGGTGGAGTGTGGTGTCTAGGCCGTGGTGCGTGGTGTCTAGGCGGTGGAGTGTGGTGTCTAGGCGGTGGAGTGTGGTGTCTAGGCCGTGGCGCGTGGTGTCTAGGTGGTGAAGTGTGGTGTCTAGGCGGTGGAGTGTGGTGTCTAGGCCATGGTGTGTGGTCTCTAGGCTGTGGCACATGGTGTCTAGGCCGTGGAGCATAGTGTCTAGGCCATGGAGCGTAGTGTCTAGGCCGTGGAGTGTGGTGTCTAGGCTGTGTCGTGTGGTGTCTAGGCCGTGGAGCGTGGTGTCTAGGCCGTGGCGCGTGGTGTCCTGGATCATAAGAAAGGCATCAGCTGTTGATCTTTTCTTAGCAACAGTTGCAATGTATCAATGCAAATATAGACATATTGTGAGAAAATTCATTTTTGTTGTGTACAAATATAAAGGTGTATTGAGTAGATTACAAAAATATTGTCACATAAAAGATTGGGTATGGTTGGTTGATTGATTTTAATGGAATGTCAAACTGTCTGTTAAACAAATAAACCAAACCAAACTAAACCATGAACATTTTCATGTCTACACTTGAGAATTATAAAGAATATAAATATAAATATATATATGTGTTTGTATGTGTGTGTGTGTGTGCGTGTGTGTGTGTGTGTGTGTATGTATGTTTATCCAACCCCTCTGTATGTGCAAGATGTGATACGGTCAATTAAGTGGAGTTTAACAGGTTTGAATTCAGAGTTTTCCTTCTTCTAGGCCAGTTGTCATGCCAAAGTTAAAGAGCCCAATCTGCTGTACCCATAGCTGGAGGGAAAATAGTTGGATGTATACCTTTCCCAAGAGTATTAGCACTATGTGAAATGCAAACAGTCTCATCTAGGATTTGAACTGATGTTACCATTTCTATTTCCCACAACAATAACTTTTACATCACAGACGATTGTGTGTATGAGCAATTACTTTGAGATAATTTGATTAATAAGAAGTAAAACAGATGCAACTTTTAAAAATATGTAAAAATATACCTAGACTGTTGCACTTAGTATAGCAGTAAAGTTGACATTCTTAATTTTAAATAAGACAAAATTTGTCATTAAGTTTAACAGTTGAGATTCTTAATTTTAAATAAAATAAAATTTGTCATTAAGTTTAACAGTTGAGATTCTTAATTTTAAATAAGACAAATTTGTCATTAAGTTTAACAGTTGAGATTCTTAATTTTAAATAAGACAAAATTTGTCATTAAGTTTAACAGTTGAGATTCTTAATTTTAAATAAGACAAAATTTGTCATTAAGTTTAACAGTTGAGATTCTTAATTTTGGGATAATTCCATGTCAAATCATCCAGAAAAAAGTAAAATGTATTGTTTCTATATTATTTAAAATATATCCAACAACCAACATAATCCTGATCATTTCTATTGAACTCTGGCAGTTATTTTGCTTCATATAGACCTTATTCAATGGCTGAACAGAAACACTTAAAACATCATCATCATCATCATCATTTCACGCTGTCAGCGCGGATATCCATGACAATCTCTCTCCATCCGTCCCTATCGCTCATCATTCTCGGGAGGTCCTCTATGCAGCATCCTCTATCCGCAAAGAGCTGATCAATGTACGTCTTTGCTGGTCGGCCCACACTGGCATGTCCATGTGCTGGTTTCCACAGTAGGACGTCGCTTATGAGTTCGTCCTTGCTTCTCCAGCAGTGTCCTGCATGTCTTGTCCGTCTTACTCGGATGGTTTGGGTGATATGTGGCAGGTGGCCGTACAGCTGTTTTCTCGTAGGGTGCCGTTTCCACATCTTGTTCAGGATCACCCGCAGCATTCTTGTGCAGCTCCCATCTAGTTTATTCTCTAGTCGCTTAGTTAGGGTCCAGGTGGTGCAGCCATACAGCAGCACTGATACGACAACGGCCTGAAAAGTGTAAAATTTTAACTGATTTTGTAGCTTTGGTTCTGAGCAAAACCAAACTATCTTTTTAATACAAATTATGTTCAATATATGTAAAATAATAATTGAACAATTTTTTTAGTCATAAATGCAGTGCCACTTTGGGATATTGATCTTGATATGAAAAAATCAGAAACGCATTAATCACTTAAAATAACTCTGCTAATTTTTGGAATTGGAAATTCAAATTTTGGGGATTGTCTAACTTTAACATAGTCCATACCTGGACAACATTTCAGAAAAATTGAAGGGGGTGGGTGACATGGCCTGGATTATTTGACATGGAATTATCCTTTGAATAAATCAAAATTTGATATTAGGTTTAACATAATATACTCAAAATGAAAATGAGAAAAATCCTCTCGGTGAAAATATTTGACCGTAAACAGTTGCCCCTACAGATCTGTTTATTTATGCCCAAGCAAAGTGCATTCCATTGTGTGGGACATAATTTTTACCTTTTATTCCTTCTGAACAGGTAGTTAGATATTTTGTAAATAAATGTTTTGGCTGGACTATTTCAAATTATATGTAATCTTGTGACTGCTCGTTACTTTGATCCTCTTTCTATAATTCTTATGTCTTAGATAAATTAGTCCCATTGTTGCATATCTTAAACATTGCATATATTTCTATTTTCCATTTATATGGAGGTGCATGGTGTAATGGTTATCATCATTGGAAATGGACACGCCGAGACAAGTTCAAATCCTACATGAGGCTGTTTGCATTTCACATAGCGCTAATACCCTTGAGAAAGGTATGAACCAAACTATTCTCCCTTCAGCTATGGGTAAATAGTAGAGCAGACTGGGTTCTTTAACATTGGTTAGGCAACCAGTCTAGGAGAAGGAAAACTCTGAATTCAAACTTACAAAACTTTGTTTAAGAATTTGACCATGTGTCATATTCTTCTTGTGAGTAAGTTGTCAGGTGGCCTAAAGTTGGTATCAGCCAATCAGCGAGGGAGTCTATCCCCTTTTCACTAGTGCTAGACCAAGGAGATTATGTTAGTGTCTGAGGTGGACCGCCACACCTTCCATCAGCTCCTGTGCTACTCATACGCTGAGTTGGCGAGGACCGGTACCGAACTAAGAACCTTGTGGTTTCTAGCCGAACGCTCTACCGACTGAGCTAACCATGAGTAGAGGTTGGTAAATATGTATATTTCTATTTTCCATCCATTGTGTATTTACCAAACCTCTCCCCCATGAGCAGGATGTGATATGAGGTCAGTTTTTAAACTGGATACATCTTGTTTGAATTCAGAGATTTCTTTCTCCTAAACAGGTTGACTTACCAAAGCTAAAGAGCCCAGTCTGCCATAGATAAAGATGGATTTAGGGATTTCCCAAAGATATTGGTGCAATGTGAAATGCAAACGGCCTCATTCAGGATTTATTTTTGTATTTACCCATGTGCCCTCTGGCCTTCTTCAGGTGTTTCTGTAATAGAAGTGACAGCGACTTACCGGGAGCTAAACGCATTCGCTGTCTCGCGTGTTAAACTACTTTCTGAGAGCCGTTCGCCATACTACCATTTTTATGCTGAAGACTCATTTGCATTTTAAAAACAGGCAAGTGGACATAGGGTAGCAGTTCTCCTACAGGCTTCGCATGCGTGACACCCTGTTATAGTCTTTACTTCTTGTGTGTACTGAAGTTTTTGTGTGTTGGTATGAAGCTACGAGATTATCGTAGTAGCTTCATTTTTTTTTAGTAAACCGTACTGTTACAGTTTCTCGACAAACTCGGGAACCTTATCAGACTCGGAGACCTTCTCTTTGAACTTGGGAACCTTCTTGTTTAACTTGGGAGCCATCATGTTGTAATCAGGAGCCTTCACAGAACTCCAAACCGAAACCATTATTCAATCCGTGGAGGTAGACTGTTCTCATTCCGTTAACCATGACCAGTTACAAAGTGTTAAGCTGTGTTAAGTGTTCTATGTTATTATCACCCTTGGCCCAGGACTGAACCTGCAACCTAGAGATGCTTGTCACTTAGAACTGTATTAATCAATCCTTATCATTCTAAAAATTCTTCTAAAAAATTAGTGAAATAGACCACTAATTAGGACTGAGCTATTCTAGTAGTGACCACCACAAGCGGAGTTTAACAGGTTTGAATTTAGAGTTTTCCTTCTCCTAGACTGGTTTTGCCTAACTAAGGATAAAAGCCCAGTCTGCTCTACTACCTGGAGGGAGAGTAATTGGATTCTATACCTTTCCCACGGGTATTAGCGCTATGTGAACTCATTGACGAGTCCATTTCCTACGACTCTAACCTTTACACCACAGGCTCATCAAATTCTTCTACAAATTATCAAAGCTGTTCAACTTTACAATTGAACATCGATATACCAGTTGTAAACAAAAATTATATATAATATGCTGCAAAAATCAAAACAAAACTACAAAAAATTAATAGCTGGAAGGGAAATACTTGGATGCATACCTTTTTACAAGATTATTAGCACTATATTAAATGCTACCAGACTTGTCCAGGATTTGAACTCGTGTTGCCACACCTATTTTCTACAATGATAACCATTGGGCACCTCATTATATGATTCATTGTAAAAAATGTTTTATTTTTTTCTGTTAGGTAATAACGTTTATATCATTTTATGAGTAACAGAAGGAAAAGTATTTTTTGAACATTTCATGGGAAAAAAATATCTAAGAAATCCATTGTTTGTATTGAATGGGAAAAATATTAAGAAGTTTTCTATTGATTTAACTGACCTGATTTTCTTAATTTGAATGAAACTATTTTGATGACATTTGGTATTTGAATCATTCAATATTAATCACTTAAATAATTATCTATAAATTTGACTATCATTGATTTTACAAGTTTTAAAACTAAGACTTTCTTGTAAACCTGTACTAATACCCCACACACACACATATATATATATATATTATATATATATAGGGTCATCCACAGACACGTGTTTCGACTTATCAAGTCTCTCAGTGTGGCTAGACATTTTGTAAGCTACCTACAGCCGGAATTGAACTCCGGTCGGTTGGGTGTCAGTCCGGCACCTTAACCATTAGGCTGTCTTCACTTACAGTATGGGAAGGGGATTTTAACTGTTTTAATACACACATCACTTTGAGTGTAAAGGCCGTCACAGAGTGCTCCATTCCACCTTATAGAGAAGAGCTTTGCGTTCACGCTTGAGTTGGCGGCCGTCAGCGAGATCCCCCCAGAGTGCTCAACCCTAGGGGATCGGGAGAAGCAGCTACCCAATGTCATTAAATGCTATTTCTATGAATATTTTAATTTTTAGATATCCTTGAACAGAGATCAAATCTTGATCATTTTTCACAAAAAGCAAGACCTGGTGATATTTAATGTGTACATATTTTTTTCATTATTATTTTCATAGTTCATCCGGACATACGCACATACAAACCAATGTCCTTAATATAATATATATATATTGGTTTGTTGGTTGGTTTGAAGGCTATCACAAGCAAGTGTAGAAGGGATTTTTTTATCCCAAAATATTAGAATTAAGATAATCACATGTTACGAATAAACCATAGTTACCTTCTTTTTCTTTACAATTGCATTGTGATAGCCTTCAAAACCAACCACAATCCAATATAAACACAATGCTTCAAGCAAATTACAAAACCCTTTTATATATATATATAATATATATATATTATATATATATATATATATAATTAATATATATATGAGGGGATCATACTTTATTATGTAAATGGAGAGGTAAAAAAATAAACTTTTGGGTTTTTTCAACCGAAAACATTTGAAAAGGAATTTTTTGGTAATGGAATTTGTAGACATCAATTAATCATATTTGGTGAGTCATTAAAATCAATCTAGTGATTAGTAATAATTTTTTTCCTCTCCAGTCTCACCATTTTTCATGAATTAATTTTTACTGTAACTTTTAATTGTTATCAATAGTTACTTTTGAAATGTTTCGGTTGATAGGGTCCTAAAGTTTCCTTATTCTTTTTTTCTCTCCATTTTATATATATATATTATATATATATATATTATATATATATACATATAATATATATATATAATATATATATATTTATATTATATATATATATATATTATATATATGAAAACGGAATATTTCTTTTAGTTATTCATTTTTTAATTTTTCACTAGTTTTGACTGTAGGTCATTGCCAGGAGAAAATGTTTTTTTGAAAAAACTTTTTCGAAAATCTTTTTAGAAAATTATTTATAAAGCCCAAAAGAAGGGGTGGAAAATGTACTGGTGAAATGGCATATGTATTTTTTGAGTGAAAAGCATTTTCTGGTTAAATTCTTTTTGATTGTTTTTATCATATATACATATGTCTGAGGTGAAGGCACTAGCTCATGAGTTTTTTTTTTTAAATTAGGTTTGAGAGTGGTTATTTCAAGTTAATTTGAGTGGACTAGTGGCTGATGTATTAGTTTATATGGTGTTAGTGACAATCCGCATTTATTACCATTTTTATTATTGGCAGACTATTTCTCACCAAGTGAGATTGTGTTAACCATACACTATTGTATATATATATATATATATATACATATATATATGTAATATAGGTACAAGTGATACCTACTCGAGTTTACCATAAGGATCTTCAGGGTGAATTCCACTGAATTAATCAAGATATTGATAATTGCCAGTCGATTACATGTGTTAACTAACACCGTGTAATCGACTGCAATTAATCAATATCTTGATTAATTCAGTGGATTTTAACCTGAAGATCCTTATGGTGAAACTCGAGTAGGTTATCACTTGTACCTATATTACAATAATTTGCTCTACTAACGTATTGAGTTACTTTTTATTTGTTATATCGCTGTTCTTAGCTTTCTGAATTAATGCATCAACTAAACCATTGTGACGCATACATTATTATAACATATATACAGTATACTGATAGCTTTTTATTTAGTGCATCCTAGGAAACACAGATTTATTTAAGTGAGTCCAGGAGATTTCTTAATATTCTTAATAAATTGTAGGGTTTTTTATTTATAACTGAGGAAGGGGGCGGGTATGTTTTCTTGATGAACAACTAAGCATACTATTTCTATGAATTTTTGAGATGAGGCTTGATAATTACTATTATTTTATTATTTGGGACTATTGTCCTCATCTTCAATTGTTATTATTTGTATTATTCAGACATATTGTCCTCATCTTCATTGTACAACGTTTATTTTTGTGGACTTGGGAACTTCTCGGACTTGGGAACCATCTTGAACTGGGGAACCTTCATGGAACTTTGACCTAACCCTTTATTCAGTCCATCCTGTTTCATTCCACTAACCTTAGCTGGGGTACAGGTGTTAATTATTATTCTATGTTCTAACTGCTCCTGACCAGGATTGACTACCGTCTAGGGATAACTGTCACTTAGACTGTCTTAACCTAATTCCTTTATCCACTACGCTATGTGTCTAATTGGACAATCAGTGTGAATTTTGGGAACTTATAAACCTGATGTTTGTTTGCCTTGAAACTACCTATCATCTATGTATGATTTTAATCATTTATATATATATATATATATAATATATAATATATATATAATATAAAAAAGGCAAGATTAGATTTTTTTTAAATTAAAAAAAAGAAAACACCCAATATGAGTCTAGGTAAAAAATCATGTGCCTCTCAGGGTCACGGGTACCAACAGTCCTGGTAGTTTTCCATGGGATCCTGATTCTAAATCGACAGACCTCAATTTAAATTCTAGCTACAGGGTCTGTTCACAATCATGATCTCTCATGAATTGTAACAACTGAATGATTTTATTATCAGGAATTGTAGCAATGACTACAAAGTAAGTACAACAGAAGATCAGTGTGAGGATTCAGATGGCTAGATTGGGTTTCCTACTGAGTTAATTTGTTTTTGTCTTGTTTTGTTTTACGGCAATATCAACCTTGGTGGGTCATTTTAATGCCGACAAAGTTGTGAAAGAAATCAATTCTTAATGATAATACAATTTTTTTTATCAACTCATGTTCCTATTTAACCCATAGATGGGACCCTAACGGTACTACCCACTCCAGTCAGAGTGGACCAGGGAGCAATGGTGGATGAATGGGTGTCCACATTCCCAAACTCAAAACTGGAACCTCACCATCAGAGTTTATGTCATTCCAGGACAGTAGACCCTCAGCACCGCTTCTTAGCACTCCTTATGATAAAAGGGTTTAGGGCTTGCATAAGAGCAATTGGTTGGAAAATCATATAGGTGTTGCTAGGCTTGACGTGACCAGCTGATTGATCGGAGGGGGCCTTCTCCAACCACCCGTCTAGCCAAGATAGGGGCCAAGTGGAGTATTGCAGTCTGAATGCTCATCACCTGGATTCTATCTTAAGCATCACGGGTTTGTCAACCCACAAGCCAACAGGTGGCCCCATTGGGAATCTTACCTCTTGTAGAGGTGCAGTCGTTGCATCTAACACCCCGCGACAGGGCGACTGA
>CM042141.1:116218347-116245254 GCA_023376005.1 Doryteuthis pealeii | reverse complement strand
GATTTTAATCCCTACAGGGTCACAACACACAATATCAACGTTGTTGGCACAGATTTTAAACCAGTTTCCCATGCCAATTGATGTCCATTACAGAAAGGAGTGTTGGAAATGGTCTTTCTATCAAAGGAACGTTTTAGGATCCAATGAGTTTTGCCTTCTCCTGACGTTGGTGAATGGCAGAGTATAGGTCAAGATTCTTTGCATTTTACAGGTAATGTAATTGTTCTTATAGGAAATGGACTTGGTGAGCCAAGTTCAAATCCTGGACAAGGCTGTTTGCATTTTACAGTAATGTAATTATTTTTATAGGAAATGGACTTGGTGAGCCAAGTTCAAATCCTGGACAAGGCTGTTTACATTTTACTTAACATGCCTTTGGAAAGATGTATGAATCCATCTCTTCTTTCTCTAGCTGTGCGTAAATAACAGTAGGGCAGATTGAGCTCTCTAGCCTTGTAGGTAGGTAAATCAAATGAGGAGAAAGAAAAACTCTGAATTCAAAACCATAGGGCATAAGATGAGCAACTCCACACCATAACTTGCCACTGAAACCTCAGTATTGTCTCTGATGTGATGTGTAGTTGTAGCTCTTTGCCCCACAAAGAGTCTGCAGGATCATACATACATATTTACCCAACCCCTCCCACGAGTAGGATGTGACACAAGGTCAATTTCTTAATCAGAGTTTAACAGTTTGAATTCAGAGTTTTCTTTGTATCCTGGCATCACTCAGCAAGACCTTTGTCAGCTGCTCACTGGCTATCTATTTAAAGCTGTACAAAGCTATGGTGTGGCCACACTTGCATCACCAGTCTGGAACCCCTACCTTGCTCAGAATATTAACCTCCAAGAAACTGTTCAGAGATGTGCAACCAAAACGAATACCCTCCATCAGGCATCTACCATACTTTGAACACCTTGCTGCCCCGGGAATGGATTCATTGAAACTTCAGCGTCTGGCAACTGACCTGGTAAATGCTCATAAGGTCATTAATCATCTTAAACAACAGCAACCTTGAGCACCTTTTTTGATCTCCATCTTTCTAACACACGTGGGCATGCCTACAAAGTCAGAAAACAGCACTACTCACGTGACTTTCGGAAACATTTCTTCACACTCAGAATTGCGGGGGCATGGAATAAGCTGCCCGCGTCTGTTGTAGGCTGCTGAAACACTAAATCTTTCAAAGCCTCCATGCTTCCTGTAGTCCACCGACACTATACCTGATGCCCCTCTCCACACACATGCACACATGTGCACACATACATGCATATTACTACTGTAAACTGTTCATATTCCTGACACTAATACATTATTCTGTGTACTAGACATGAGACTTTGATGAGTTGTGGTGTACCTGAGCACTGTACACAATACATTTCATTATTATTATTATTATTATTATCATTATTATTAGACTGGTTGCCACACCGAGGTTAAAGAGCCTAGTCTTCCCTACTATTTACCCATAGATGGAGGGAGGATAGTTGGATTCCTACATTTGCCAATGGTATTAGCACTATGTGAAATGCAAACAGCCTTGTCCAGGATTTGATCTTGCTATCATTTCCTATGATGATAACCATTACACCACATGCCTGGTTATTTGGTTTAATGCATATCAATCCTTATGGGATTTTTTTAATACCAAATCTTATTTATTTTTTAAATTTTCATTAACTCCATGTGTATTGGTCAATTGGTAGAAATAATTTCCATTGACTTCATGTGTATTAATAAATACTGATGGTTCTAGTATAATGATAAAAAGGAGTGAGCCTTTGAAGAATATTGTTGGGACAATCATATAGTTACTAGGGCTTGACATGACTAGCCAATTTATCAGATGGGGCTTCTCTGACTAGCCCTAGACTGAGTGTTGCATGTCATGGGACCAGTTAGTATCTGGGTCATAGACCACTCAGCCACCATGATCCTGTCTTCAGGCATTACAGATTGCTACCTGTGGCCCCATTTTTTATGGGGGGGGGTCTTACCCCTCGGCAGAGGTGAAATTAGCATATTCTACAACCCCAGCTGACAGGACAGGATCTATTTAGAAGAAAGATTGCTGCTAGAATATCATCATCATCATCATCATCATGCGCTGTTTGCACGGATATCCATGACAATCTCTTGCCAACCTTCCCTATCATTCATCGACTCTGGGAGCTCCTCCACGCAGCAGCCAGCATCCTTACATAGTTGCTCAATGTAGGTTCTGGCTGGGCGGCCCACATTAGCGTGCCCATGTGCTGGCTTCCACAGTAGTACGTCGCTTACGAGCTCATCCCTGCTTCTCCAGCAGTGTCCCGCATGCCTAGTCCGTCTTACTCGTATGGTTTGTGAGATGGGGGGGGGGCAAGTGGCCATACAGTTGCTTCTTTGTAGGGTGCTGTTTCCACGACTTATTCAGAACCGCTCGCAGCATTCTTGTGCAGCTCCCATCTAGCTTATTCTCAAGGCACTTCGTTAGGGTCCAGGTGGTACAGCCATACAGCAGTACCGACACAACCACAGCCTGGAAGAATCGTCTCTTTAGCTTGTCAGGGAGATCGGATTTCCATATGACTGATAATTTGTTGGTGGCCAACTATGCCTTTCCTATTCGAGTGTTAAAAGTATGGAACGCTTCACGAATTTGCATGTCATCCTTGCACAGGGGCCATGCTAATATTCTCTGCAACGTTCCAATTTTAGTATATGTACTGCCAAAGCTATAGTTTCTATATATATGTGAAATCTAGAAATAAAATCTAATGTTTGTATTTGGAAGTGCAAGCATTTACAGAATTAATTAAAGAAAACAACAATTTCTGTTATCAGATATTATTTTCATTGATAATAATTACAGTATCTGATGTTTGTAACTCGTCACCCATCTGAGTATTGTGTAAGTTCATCATTGCTTAACTTTACTGATCTGGTAAGACAACTCTAAGTTGAAAACCTGTTGTAGAGTCCATGCTGTTTTGCAGATTCATGGAAGAGGAATACATTATTTGGTAGATGGTCATAGTATTTTGGTTCATCATTGTATGAATGAATGTGTGTGTGTGTGTATGAGTGAGTGAATGAGTGTGTGTGTAATGCAGATGAATGAATGGCAAAATGATTATACAAAGATAAAATCTAATGTTTTGTATTTGGTTGTACAAGCATTTAGAGAATTAATAAAAGAAAACAATAACATCTGTTATTTGGTATTATTTTCATTGATAATAATTATTTTATGAATACATTAATAGTTTTTCTTTGTGACTTTGACAAAGTTTGATTGATGTAATTAAAGCTGTTATAAATGTTGATATTAATTTGTTCGACCATTTGCTACTTTATTCTGTAATGGAGGGATTTGTGGTTGCATATCATTTCCTTATCTATAAATTAATACACTTGTTCCTTAATTGTATGGCCGTTATCATCTTGCAACACCCTCTGGTTAAAAATGAGACTGTTCAAATCACCCAAGATGAAATGCAAAAATGTAAATCCTGATTATCTGGTGTTGCTTATCCGCTGAATTCTTATTTCTTATGAGTATCGTCATCTCAGCAAACTAATGGACCATTCTGTTTTTTTATAAAGAAAGAAGGAGAAGAAAAAGGACATGCTACACAGAAAAAAATATAATTAGAAAGAAAGAAAGAAAGAAAGAAAGAAAGAGAGTATGAGTAAGATAGAGAGAGAGGTGGTGAGTGTGCAGAAGCGATAATGCTAATCTGTTTCAATCAAAAATAATGAAAAAATGAATAGAAGGAAAGAAAGAAAAAAAAAGAAAGAGTGAGAGAGAGTTAAATCAAGATTATTACATTTTTTACATATTGAGCTATTTAGCAATAGCTCTTAAGTAAACATACCAAACGTAATAATTAAATTATCATACTGTGGTATATCCACAGGTCCTTCTAGCAGAGAATAAATGCGAGAATTATACACAACAAAGTAATAGTAAGAATATTTTATTTCCCCCAAAAACTTAACAGAATAAGAATACAATTTATCAAAGATTCATGTAGAATAAAGTACAAATGTCAGGAAAATAAACAGTGAATATATCATGACTATAAACTATTCATTTTCCTGACATTAGTACATTATTTCTACTAGTACAAAATAAAAAACGCCCTCTGGGCGATGTAAAAATAGATTTTTGAAATATATTGCCTGAGGGGTGGGAGTAAAAAATTCAATGTCAGCAAGTGTGTACCCTAAGTAAGTAAAATCATCAAATTCATTAAAGGATTAAAAAATAAAACAATTTGAAATGTAAACTTTAAATATGTATTAAAATAAAACGAAATATATATAGATATATAATACCAGTCGTGTATTTATTAAAACTTGTTTTAAAAAACAATGAGGACTGTCTAATGTTGCATGTTCAAATTTTGAGTGTATTTATTCTATGTTATGATGATTTTGGGGAATGTGACGTAAGCAGTGATGTAATTTTTGTTAGAGATCAAAACCGGAAGCGAATCTCCATTATTAATAGATGTAATATACATGCACCTTTGATAAGTTGTAGTGCACCTGAACAATATACACAATAATTTCCTTATTAATGGGGCCGTTCTAGCTCAGTTAGTAGAATCCACAAGGTTCCAGGTTTGATATCAGCAGAAGTAGCACAGTTTGGATCTGTGTGGTAATGTACAGAGTTGATGGTAGGTGTGGTGCTCCACTTAAGATGCAAAACAATCTCCCTGGTCTAGCAGTAGTGAAAAGAGGATAGACTCCCTTGCTGTCTGGCCGATACAGATAATAGGTCACTCTGCCTACTTTACTTATTATTAATATTATTATAATTACTAGCATATATATGCACCCTCCGGGTGCAAGTATTTTAGTTAAATTTTATAATAAAATATGATATTAAATTAGAAAGGCTAATGAAACTGAATAAAAATGTAGATAAAAAGATTTTGAACAGAGGGGGTATGATTGAAAAATAGAACAACTTTGAAACTAACTCTTCCATCATTTTCCGTTACTCCCGTCTTTCATTGGTAAATTTTCCTAATTAAACTGTTTAGTTAAAATAGGAAGTAAAGAATAATATTACAGTTATTTCTTCTTGTTAAGGGATTTCTTTTAAGATTTATTGAAGAGATGTTTGCTCATATTCAATAAGATAAAACCAAACAATTAGAAATCAATAATACTAAGCATATATTTATTAAAATCAATTTTTTAAGATCAATATGCAAATTAGCCTTCCCATTCATACTGTAAACCTCTATTTTGTTGTATATATAAATACAATTGCATGTTATTAGTATGTAGATATGGTCAACAGTGTAAGTAATGTAAAACAATTTTATTAATAATTGAGGTTTAAATAAAAATGAAATCATGGAGAATATGATGTAAATAACTAAAGGAATTGTGACTTGCATAGTAATATAGTTTCGGTTACAGACAGACAAACCCACAATCTCCATTATAATAAGATTAGAATGAGTGATAAGAATGTCCTTATATCAAATTGAAAGTACTTAGTATGATATGTAACTGGTACTGAATAAAAATAAGAAGACTTATATGTTAAGCATGTTTGTGTGCCATGTGATGCAATTTGTTGGAGGCTCAAGGTTCCCTGTCCATGGACAAGAACACAACTGATGCATTGTTATTTCTGTTGAGGCTGGAAGAGTAAAAAAAAGAATTTGACTTTGCTGCATCTTCTTTTATAATGTTGCTAGTCACCAAGTGGCTATTGGCAGACACGGGAGGTAATTACCTTTCGTGTCCCCTAGTGTCAAATAGGAGAACTGTGGCAAGTAAGGAATGCAATCCCTCCAATTCATTCAAAATTTAAAGAATTATATATTGTATTTGCATATTATATTTTATCACTAACTCTCCTCAAAAATCATTTTTATCTTTGGTTAGAGAATATTATTGTTTCATAGCAATTATGTTTCTTTAGTGTAATTGTTTTAAAGATTTTTACCCAAGGAGTAAAAAAAAGTTTATGTCTGGTTAGATTTTTGTAGATTTTAACCAATGCTTATTCTAAAAAAGACTGATATCTGAATAAGCAATACCATTATTATTATTATTATTTACTCCTTTTGAGTTTTCACATCAGCATTAGCTGATGGCCTTTCACTGGAGCCTGAGTGACAGCAAGTCTCCTAAGGTCTCCAGGACTCTTCTGAGTATTTTGACAGATTATTATTACTACTTTTGAGTTTTCACATCAGCATTAGCTGATGGTCTTTCACTGGAGTCTGAGTGACAGCAAGTCTCCTCAGGTCTCCAGGATTCTTCTGAGTATTTTGACAGATTATTATTACTACTTTTGAGTTTTCACATCAGCATTAGCTGATGGCCTTTCACTGGAGTCTGAGTGACAGCAAGTCTCCTCAGGTCTCCAGGACTCTTCTGAGTATTTTGACAGATTATTATTACTACTTTTGAGTTTTCACATTAGCATTAGTTGATGGTCTTTCACTGGAGTCTGAGTGACAGCAAGTCTCCTCAGGTCTCCAGGACTCTTCTGAGTATTCTGGCAGATTGCAGCAGTGCAGTGTTCTGAATGGTTTCAATCCTTCCTCTGATTTCCAAACTTTCCAGACCCTTTTCCAATCTTTTTGGGACTGTTCCAAGTGCACCAACTACAATTGGTATCACTTTGACTTTCATATTCCATAACTTTTTCAGTTCTCTGTCAAGGTCCAGATATTTGTCCATTTTTTCATTTTCTTTTAGCTTCACCCTGTGATCTGCTGGCACTGCAAAATCCACCAGTTGACAAGTTCTTTCTTTTTTGTTTATAAACACTAGGTCTGGTCTTCTTGCTGGGATAAGGTGATCCATTTTTATTTCAAAGTCCCAGAGAATTTAATGCATTTCGTTCTCAAGAACAGATTCTGGTTTATGCATATACCATTTTGTTGTATAGTCAAAATTTAATTTTTTGCATAATTCCCAGTGGATCACCTTCCCAACCCAGTTGTGTCTAGTTTTGTATTCTCGTTGTGATTATTATTATTATTATTATTATTATTATTATTATTATTATTATTATCAGGACTATCATAACCCCCATCCATCTGTGATACGCCCGCTCCCTCCCAATTCATGATACAAAGAAAGCACTCCACTACATGTTAATTTTCATAAAGTAGTATTCATAGAAAATATATGAACACCCTCTCTACTACATATCAATTTTCATAAAGTTATATAGAAAATATATGAACCTCACTATACTACATGTCAGTTTTCATAAAGTAGTATTCATTAAAGATATATGAAATCCATCCATCCAGGGACCCCCAAGCAGGCTTAGGCCTACCTGGTTGGAAGAATTGTGGGTAATATGTGCCAGTCATTATTATTATCATAGTAACTTAATAGCTTAATATGGTGACAGCATCTGTGTAGGTGTGAGAACAGAGGATTGGTTTCCTGTAGGAGTTTATGGGTGTGTCCCAAACTAAAACAGCTTCAGAATATTATTTAAAGAAATCTTTCTTTTAAATTATATTTTATTGATAATATTAGACATGAATATGTTTGTGTATCTGTGAGTTTATCAGTAAGACAGAATTGAAATAGAAACTACTTCTTTATTTACAGAGACATGCTTTTAAGGATTGCATGTGTATGTGTGTCTGATTTTTACCCAAAAACAACGATAACTAGTGACACCCAATACCATATATATATATTCTGATACAGGCTTTTTACATTGAAGGCTTTTCACCATGCTTGCTTATCTGCATGACATTTTATACTCCTTTGTACTAGTAGGTATTTACCCACAGGGAGGATGTGACACAAGGTCACAAGTCTGCAGCATCCAGTAAGGATGTGTCTTGAATATTACTTTAAACTGCATCTTGTGGTGAAGTTCCAATTTTGGAGCTCTTAAAAATCCAATCACAATCCACAAGTTCTTTTATAATTTTAGCACAAATTTTAAGCCAACTGCTGAAGATGCAGAAGAATGCTCCTCATCCAACAATTATGTCATCAAAGGAACAGACCATATGACCTTTAGGCACCCCTTTTGCGATCTCGATTCATAAGGACATGTTTTTCATTTACACCGTCAAAATCGGGTTAGGGTTAGGGGTTTGTTTTATAATTAAAAAAAAACTCGAAAAATCATCTGTTAACAAACAACCGGATTTTGACAGTTTAAATGAAAATGGCCAACTCAGCGTATGAGTAGCACAGGGATCTGTGCGGTAAAGTAAGGAGCTGACGGTAGGTGTGGCGCTCCACCTCAGATGCTAAAACAATCTCCTTGGTCTATCGCTATTGAAAAGGGGATAGACTCCCTCGCTGACTGGCTGATACTGACTTTAGGCCGCCCCGTTGACTTTTTTACTTAAATGAAAAACATGTCCTTATGAATCGAGATCGCAAAAGGGGTGCCTAAAGGTAATATGGTCCAAAGGAACTACTACAAACCACACTTTAAGCCCGACCTTTCTACCACAGAATCAAGCAAACTGACGCTCTGAGTATTAAACTTCTATTTCTATACCAGGAAAATCAAGTCAATAGTTTAGTAGACACATCGATGTCAGTAGAGACAGACAAGGTCAACATTTCTTTTTCTAGCCACTCCCTTTTTGCCAATAGATGGTCAGCAGTCATAGATGAAACAGCGCTCAAAAACTTCAAAGGTCTACAAAAAAGACAATTATTATAATGTAAACTACATATACATACATACATACACATGTTCTTGTCATTCAACAAACACATTTATATTATCAGACTTTTTTTACATTCTTTAGACTTAAACACACTGAAGTTCTGTTTTAAAGAGACAATATTCATGCATATAAATTACTTGTTCTTATATATTCTTTGTTCATGTTCATTGCAAATTATAATATTAATAGAAGTGACTACCCATCGTTGCCTGGGTAAAGGAGAATAATAAAAAGTTAGTCTCACATATCCATTGATTATTTTAGTCTTACATAATCAATTTATGTTTTGATCATAAACGCCACCAAGGACTTTCCCTTTTCTTACCATTAAAATCTTATTTTTTAGATATCTTTCCAGATACAAATAAAATTTTCAATATTTTTGCCCAAAAAGCAAGCTCTAGTGATAGTAAATGAGTATATATATTTATTTTGTCATTAATTGTTTTATTTTCGTAGTTTCCTCCGGACATAAACACATACATACATACAACTGCCCTTCATATATGTATAGATGTATGGTATCTTTTTGTCCATTGTCTTTTGATTGGTCCAAATGAAATGTACATGAAATCCTGATACCTTGAAACCAGAATGACAGAGACTCAGAAGTCAGTCAGTCAGTCAACAATTGGTTTGAACAATGTAACTGGCCAAGCACAACTGAACCAGTGTCAAGACAACTGGTACTTATGGGAATTCAGAACAGTCCACTCATGCATTTGGGTGATTCCATTCCCTGAGTCCTGATTGGCTGCTTGGTTTGTATGATCCTCTGGGGCTCCATAAATCCTGCCACTTTGCTGTTGACCATTTCTGATTCTTCAGATTAGATGAAGGTCTGGATTTAGATCAGTATTAGGTTATTGATTCAGCAACAGCAATTTAATCTTTCAATCTTACATTCTGTTAATATGTGTTTGATTGTGTATCCTACACAATCAAACACATATTAACAGAATGTAACAACCTAAAACAAATACGAAAAAAATACTACCAAACAACAAATCTAAAACAGATATTCTACCAAATAAACCCAGAAAAACTACTCGGATACATAAAAGAAGCGCACATCTACAATAAAATCTAAAAATCTTCCCAAAAAAATGAAAACACAAAAATATATGTTAAAAAAATCATCTAAAAGTTTCATTCACAAAAAATATGTCAAAAAAAAAAAACCTTTAGAAAATTAAACATTATCACCAATTCATTTTAAAAAACATAGTCGGCATTAAATGACCCATTGAGGTTGATATGCCGTAAAACAAGAACAAAATCAAATCAAAAAATCAATCTTTCAATGTAAATTTGCCTGGGTGGTAAGTTTAGTAGATCTTTTAGCGGACAAGCTATGGTCTTGATAACTGAAGGTTGTCTTCATTATGTTAGTCATTTTGGAAACTGTTAAAGTGAGTTAGTTGTTGTTCAAACCAACAGTATACTAACTAAGCACAACTGAACTGGTGCCTAAAACAGCTGGTATCTATGGTACTCAGGAATACTCCATTCATGCATTTGGGTGATTCAATTCCTTGAGTCCTGATTGGTTGCTTGGTTTCTGTGGTGTCATGGTGCTTGATAAATAATCTACCATTCTGCAGTAGGCTTGCAACAATGCAAAATCTGTATTGAGTTACAGCTTGCTTGTTGCCTTGTCTACCAATTTGACGGTAATTGGAATATTGCTTCTACAGAAACCACAACTTGAAACAACTGAAAACAGATAGGTCTTTTCCTTTTGAAAAAAGGAGCCCAAAGAGAAAGTTTTAATGGGCTGAATTATCATGTGACCAACAGACATGTGACATGGGAAGCCACACCCAAAACCCCAGGGAAGACAATTATTTTTATCTCACTACAATCTATTTAAATTTGATCCCTAGCCTCCATATAGATGTTATGTAAGATAATAATTAGAAATGTTAAAACCTTGACTTTTAAGTATTGTATGTATTTACTCATCTAGCTTTTTTCCTCAATTGTTTCACTAGATGAGAACCACACAAGGGTGCTATGTGTTGTCGGGGACATATCCTGGAAATAGCAACCCACAAAAAAGCAGCTGTACGGACATTTACCTCCTATCACACAAACCATCCTAGTAAGACACAGGACACTTCTGGAGAAGTAAGGATGAACTTCTAGGTGATATTCTCCTGTGGACACCTACACATGGACACACTAGAATGAGTTGCCCAGCAAAGACTTAAATTGACCAGTTCTGTGTGGATACTGGATGTTGTGAGGACTTATCAGGATCGATGACTGATAGGGATGGGCAGTGAGAAAGAGTCATAGGGATCCATGCTGTCAGAGCAACATGATGATGATGATGTATTTTCCCAATCTTCTCTACCATGGGAAAGATGTGATACAAAGTTACAAAGTTACTTTTTGTCTACTTTTTCCCTCTATTCTTTACCATATATATATATATATATATATATTGAGAAATTTTTTTTTATATATATGCGGATATATTGTTTGTATATATATACATATATATATATACATATATATATATATATGTTAAACATTTTATCAATTAACAATTCTCTCATTTCTACACATTAATATTCATATGGAATATGTCATAAACTTTTTAAACATTTATTCGTGGACCATTCACATTCGACATTTGAGTGTTTCTGATCATTAATTTTTGCTTTCATATGCAATGATCGCGTCATCGGATTTCGTCTACAAACTCCACGTAATTAACGGTAAATAACTTTCTATCACACATTCACCATACACTGAACATATCATCTTTTATTCATACAAATTTTCAATGTCCTGAAGAAGGTTTTATTTAAAAAATTCATTTCATTTGAATTCAGAGTTTTTTTTTCTCCTAGAATGATTGCCTAATCAAGACAAAATATCCCATTCTACCTTACTATTTACCCATAACTGGGGGTGGGGTGGGGGAGAAGCGATGGATTCATGTCCCTCCCAAGGGCATTAGCAAGGAAATGAAGAATTAGCAGGAAGTAAAACACAATCTCTTTCTTGAATTTTTTAGACGAGGCTTGATAATTTGTATTATTTGGACACATGGCATAGTGGATATAAGAGTTGAGTTAATACAGTTCTTAGTGATAATCATTTCTAGGTTGCAGGTTCAATCCTAGCCACAGGTTATAATAACATAAATTATTTAACACAGATTAACACTTGTACCTGGTTATGGTTAACAGAATGAGATGTCTACCCCCATCTATTGAATAAAGGGTTCAGCTTGAAGTTCTGTAAAGGCTCGCAATTATAACATGAAGGCTCCCAAGTTCAATAAGAAAGTTCCCAAGTTCAAAGAGAAGGTTTCCGAGTTTGACAACAAACACCTGAAGAAGACCAAAGGGCACATCGCCCGAAACATTGTGTATCCAAATAATACAAAAAGTCTCATCCAGGATTTGAATTCGGGTTGACAATTCCATTTTTCCTATGATGATAACTGTTAGAATTGTAAGTCATATTCAGCATTAAAAAAATCTATGTTGCTACTAAAGAAATGACCTAATATGTATAGAATTAAGAACAATGATTAAACAATTTCTTTGACTTCTTCAGATAGGATTACATGGTGTCTAGGCCGTGGCATGTGGTGTCTAGGCCGTGGCATGTGGTGTCTAGGCCATGGCATGTGGTGTCTAGTCTGTGGAGTTGTGGTGTCTAGGCGGTGGAGTATGGTGTCTAGGCTGTGGCACGTGGTGTCTAGGCGGTGGAGTGTGGTGTCTAGGCCGTGGAGTGGTGTCTAGCCATGGCGCGTGGTGTCTAGGCGGTGAAGTGTGGTGTCTAGGCGGTGGAGTGTGGTGTCTAGGCGGTGGAGTGTGGTGTCTAGGCCATGGTGTGTGGTCTCTAGGCTGTGGCACATGGTGTCTAGGCCGTGGAGCATAGTGTCTAGGCCATGGAGCGTAGTGTCTAGGCCGTGGAGTGTGGTGTCTAGGCTGTGTCATGTGGTGTCTAGGCCGTGGAGCGTGGTGTCTAGGCCGTGGCGCGTGGTGTCCTGGATCATAAGAAAGGCATCAGCTGTTGATCTTTTCTTAGCAACAGTTGCAATGTATCAATGCAAATATAGACATATTGTGAGAAAATTCATTTTTGTTGTGTACAAATATAAAGGTGTATTGAGTAGATTACAAAAATATTGTCACATAAAAGATTGGGTATGGTTGGTTGATTGATTTTAAGGGAATGTCAAACTGTCTGTTAAACAAATAAACCAAACCAAACCAAACCATGAACATTTTCATGTCTACACTTGAGAATTATAAAGAATATAAATATAAATATATATATGTTTGTGTGTGTGTGTGTGTGTGTGTGCGTGTGTGTGTGTGTGTGTTTATCCAACCCCTTTGTATGTGCAAGATGTGATACGGTCAATTAAGTGGAGTTTAACGGGTTTGAATTCAGAGTTTTCCTTCTTCTAGGCCAGTTGTCATGCCAAAGTTAAAGAGCCCAATCTGCTGTACCCATAGCTGGAGGGAGAATAGTTGGATGTATACCTTTCCCAAGAGTATTAGCACTATGTGAAATGCAAACAGTCTCATCTAGGATTTGAACTGATGTTGCCATTTCTATTTCCCACAACAATAATTATTACATCACAGACGATTGTGTGTATGAGCAATTACTTTGAGATAATTTGATTAATAAGAAAGAAACAGATGCAACTTTCAAAAATATGTAAAAATATACCTAGACTGTTGCACTTAGTATAGCAGTAAAGTTGAGATTCTTAATTTTAAATAAGACAAAATTTGTCATTAAGTTTAACAGTTGAGATTCTTAATTTTAAATAAGACAAAATTTGTCATTAAGTTTAACAGTTGAGATTCTTAATTTTAAATAAGACAAAATTTGTCATTAAGTTTAACAGTTGAGATTCTTAATTTTAAATAAGACAAAATTTGTCATTAAGTTTAACAGTTGAGATTCTTAATTTTAAATAAGACAAAATTTGTCATTAAGTTTAACAGTTGAGATTCTTAATTTTAAATAAGACAAAATTTGTCATTAAGTTTAACAGTTGAGATTCTTAATTTTAAATAAGACAAAATTGTCATTAAGTTTAACAGTTGAGATTCTTAATTTTAAATAAGACAAAATTTGTCATTAAGTTTAACAGTTGAGATTCTTAATTTTAAATAAGACAAAATTTGTCATTAAGTTTAACAGTTGAGATTCTTAATTTTAAATAAGACAAAATTTGTCATTAAGTTTTAACAGTTGAGATTCTTAATTTTGGGATAATTCCATGTCAAATCATCCAGAAAAAAGTAAAATGTATTGTTTCTATATTATTTCAAATATATCCAACAACCAACATAATCCTGATCATTTCTATTGAACTCTGACAGTTATTTTGCTTCATATAGACCTTATTCAATGGCTGAACAGAAACACTTAAACATCATCATCATCATCATCATCATGTAGCACTGTCAGCACAGATATCCATGGCAATCTCTCTCCATCCGTCCCTATCGCTCATCATTCTCGGGAGGTCCTCTATGTAGCATTCTCTATCCGCACAGAGCTGATCAATGTACGTCTTTGCCGGTCGGCCCACACTGGCGTGTCCATGTGCTGGCTTCCACAGTAGGACGTCGCTTATGAGTTTGTCCTTGCTTCTCCAGCAGTATCCTGCATGTCTTGTCCGTCTTACTCGGATGGTCCTCTATGCAGCATCCTCTATCCGCACAGAGCTGATCAATGTACGTCTTTGCTGGTCGGCCCACACTGGCGTGTCCATGTGCTGGCTTCCACAGTAGGACATCGCTTATGAGTTCGTCCTTGCTTCTCCAGCAGTGTCTTGTCTGTCTTACTCAGATGGTTTGGGTGATATGTGGCAGGTGGCCGTACAGCTGTTTTCTCGTAGGGTGCCATTTCCACGTCTTGTTCAGGATCACCCGCAGCATTCTTGTGCAGCTCCCATCTAGTTTATTCTCTAGTCGCTTAGTTAGGGTCCAGGTGGTGCAGCCATACAGCAGCACTGATACGACAACGGCCTAAAAAGTGTAAAATTTTAACTGATTTTGTAGCTTTGGTTCTGAGCAAAACCAAACTATCTTTTTGATACAAATTATGTTCAATATATGTAAAATAATAATTGAACAATTTTTTTTGTCATAGATGCATGCCACTTTGGGATATTGATCTTGATATGAAAAAATCAGAAACGCATTAATCACTTAAAATAACTCTGTTAATTTTTGGAATTGGAAATTCAAATTTTGGGGATTGTCTAACTTTAACATAATCCATACCTGGACAACATTTCAGAAAAATTGAAGGGGGTGTGTGACATGGCCTGGATTATTTGACATGGAATTATCCTTTGAATAAATCAAAATTTGATATTAGGTTTAACATAATATACTCAAAATGAAAATGAGAAAAATCCTCTCGGTGAAAATATTTGACCGTAAACAGTTGGCCCTACAGATCTGTTTATTTATGCCCGAGCAAAGTGCATTCCATTGTGTGGGACATAATTATTACCTTTTATTCCTTCTGAACAGGTAGTTAGATATTTTGTAAATAATGTTTTGGCTGGACTATTTCAAATTATATGTAATCTGTGACTGCTCGTTACTTTGATCCTCTTTCTATAATTCTTATGTCTTAGATAAATTAGTCCCATTGTTGCATATCTTAAACATTGCATATATTTCTATTTTCCATTTATATGGAGGTGCGTGGTGTAATGGTTATCATCATTGGAAATGGACACGGCGAGACAAGTTCAAATCCTAGATGAGCCTGTTTGCATTTCACATAGCGCTAATACCCTTGAGAAAGGTATGAACCAAACTATTCTCCCTTCAGCTATGGGTAAATAGTAGAGCAGACTGGGTTCTTTAACATTGGTTAGGCAACCAGTCTAGGTTATAATACAATGGTGGGTGCAAGAATGTGTGTGTGCATATAAATGCACACTTAGTATATAGTTAAATAATAGTTAGTTAAATCGAATTAAAAAGGTAGTAAGTCAAACCACATATATGTATAGATATGTGTGTGTGTTCTAGTGTAGATAAGGTGTGAATATATATATGTATAGATGGATAGATACATATGTGTGCATGTATACATACATGTGTGTGTCTACATATATAGTATGTGTAAAGTAGGGTCAATGATAAGTTAGAGAAACCATTAAAACTGAGGATAGATATAAAAGGATGATAATCTCTTCTTAGGAGACGAGAAGTCTGGGTTGTGAACAACTTTAATAGTTGACCAGTTGGTCAGATAGGTCATAAAAAATCATGAGGGTGGTCTTTTAGACAAAGAACCCTTTCAAATCCCACAGGGTTGATAAGATCTCAGAGGATGAGATTTTATACGAGAGTGAGATGAGATTTGGGGATCTCTGGGAAATTTAGAAAAGTTTAGGCAGTTGGTCCCTAGGAGCCGAAGGGGGCACATGACGAGTTAGTCTTGGGACAGCGGAGAGACCAGTTAGCTTCTGGACAGTGGTGAGGACACATGAACCTTGAACACAGAGGAGATAAGATGCGAGATGCCCATTAGACGCTAGCCAGAGGTCCAAAAGGAATGGGGGTGACCCCCCTCTCGACAGACATAGGAGCAATGAAAATAAGCTGATGGAGTGACTGGAGATAGATGCAAGTTATATGCCTCCCTGCCTTTTCTGAATGTTCACCTGACATTGTCTTGTCTTCATTTCTCTTGTTGTTGTTTTGTTTCCCTTATGACACATGGGTGCGTTTCAGACACAGCATTGGGGTTTTGTCAGACGATCAATACGGCCAGTGACAGAATTGACAGAGACGATCCGGACAGACTGCTATTGACCATCAATATTCTCTTTGGACGTCCTGTATGTAACGATCCTGAGTATCGATCTGGGAGACTGCTATTGGTAGTGATCAATATTCTCCCAGACGATTTGGACGAGAAGAACGGCGAAATGATGACGACGCGAACCCATGTCTCATAAGGAGAAGGAAAACTCTGAATTCAAACTTACAAAACTTTGTTTAAGAAGTTGACCATGTGTCATATTCTTCTCATGAGTAAGTTGTCAGGTGGCCTAAAGTTGGTATCAGCCAATCAGCGAGGGAGTCTATCCCCTTTTCACTTGTGCTAGACCAAGGAGATTATGTTAGTGTCTGAGGTGGACCGCCACACCTTCCATCAGCTCCTTACTTTACCACACAGATCCCTGTGCTACTCATACGCTGAGTTGCCGAGGACTGGTACCGAACTAAGAACCTTGTAGTTTCTAGCCGAACGCTCTACCAACTGAGCTAACCATGAGTAGAGGTCGGTAAATATGTATATTTCTATTTTCCATCCATTGTGTATTTACCAAACCTCTCCCCCATGAGCAGGATGTGATATGAGGTCAGTTTTTAAACTGGATACATCTTGTTTGTAATAGAAGTGACAGCGACTTACCGGGAGCTAAACGCGTTCGCTGTCTCGCGTGTTAATCTACTTTCTGAGAGCCGTTCGCCATACTACCATTTTTATTCTGAAGACTCATTTGCATTTTAAAAACATGTAAGTGGACATAGGGTAGCAGTTCTCCTACAGGCTTTGCATGCGTGACGTCAAAGGACTTGACACCCTGTTATAGTCTTTACTTCTTGTGTGTACTGAAGTTTTTGTGTGTTGGTATGAAGCTACGAGATTATCGTAGTAGCTTCATTTTTTTTTAGTAAACCGTACTGTTACAGTTTCTCGACAAACTCGGGAACCTTATCAGACTCGGAGACCTTCTCTTTGAACTTGGGAACCTTCTTGTTTAACTTGGGAGCCATCATGTTGTAATCAGGAGCCTTCACAGAACTCCAAACCGAAACCATTATTCAATCCGTGGAGGTAGACTGTTCTCATTCCGTTAACCATGACCAGTTACAAGTGTTAAGCTGTGTTAAGTGTTCTATGTTATTATCACCCTTGGCCAGGACTGAACCTGCAACCTAGAGATGATTGTCACTTAGAACTGTATTAACTCAATCCTTATCATTCTAAAAAATTCTTCTAAAAAATTAGTGAAATAGACCACTAATTAGGACTGAGCCTATTCTAGTAGTGACCACCACAAGCGGAGTTTAACAGGTTTGAATTTAGAGTTTTCCTTCTCCTAGACTGGTTGCCTAACTAAGGATAAAAGGCCCAGTCTGCTCTACTACCTGGAGGGAGAGTAATTGGATTCATACCTTTCCCAAGGGTATTAGCGCTATGTGAACTCATTGACGAGTCCATTTCCTACGACTCTAACCTTTACACCACAGGCTCCATCAAATTCTTCTACAAATTATCAAAGCTGTTCAACTTTACAATTGAACATCGACTATACCAGTTGTAAACAAAAATTATATATAAATATGCTGCAAAAATCAAAACAAAACTACAAAAAATTAATAGCTGGAAGGGAAATACTTGGATGCATACCTTTTTACAAAGATTATTAGCACTATATTAAATGCTACCAGACTTGTCCAGGATTTGAACTCGTGTTGCCACACCTATTTTCTACAATGATAACCATTGGGAACCTCATTATATGATTCATTGTAAAAAATGTTTTATTTTTTTCTGTTAGGTAATAACAGTTTATATCATTTTTATGAGTAACAGAAGGAAAAGTATTTTTTGAACATTTCATGGGAAAAAAATATCTAAGAAATCCATTGTTTGTATTGAATGGGAAAAAAATTAAGAAGTTTTTCTATTGATTTTAACTGACCTGATTTTCTTAATTTGAATGAAACTATTTTGATGACATTTGGTATTTGAATCATTCAAATATTAATCACTTAAATAATTATCTATAACATTTGACTATCATTGATTTTACAAGTTTTAAAACTAAGACTTTTCTTGTAAACCTATACTAATACCCCCCCCATATATATATATATATATATATATATATATATATATATATATATATATATATATATATATATATATATATATATATATATATATATATATAAGATTTTTTTATTTTTATAGTGTGTTAGAAGCATTAATTAAAATGTAATAAGATTTTTTGAAGGCAAGATAATGCAAATTTATGTTGAAAAACATTTTTTTCTTTTTTCTCCCTCCTCTCACTCTTAATATTTTCGAGAGTTGAAAAGTTTCCATCTGTGTTTGTTAAACTCAACTGTGGTACCAATCCGTTGAATCTTCCAATGGAAATTTAAATGTTCGGCATATATGTATATATATATATATTTATATATATGCATTTATATATATATATATATATATATATATATATATTATATACATATATATATATACTAGAAGCGGCTACCCAATGTTACTAAATGCTATTTCTATGAATATTTAAATTTTTAAATATCCTCGAACAGAGATCAAATCTTGATCATTTTTCACAAAAAGCAAGACCTGGTGATATTTAATGTGTACATATATTTTTTCATTATTATTTTCATAGTTTCATCCGGACATACGCACATACACACCAATTGTCCTTTATATATATATATATATATATTGGTTTGTTGGTTGGTTTTGAAGGCTATCACAATGCAAGTGTAGAAGGGATTTTTTATCCCAAAATATTAAGAATTAAGAATAAATCACATGTTAACAAACAACACCATAGTTACCTTCTTTTTCTTTACACATGCATTGTGATAGCCTTCAAAACCAACCCACAATCCAATATAAACACAATGCTTCAAGCAAATTACAAAACCCTTTTATATATATAATATATATATATATATATATATATATATATATATATATATATATATTATATTATGAGGGGGATCATACTTTATTATGTAAATGGAGAGGTAAAAAAAATAAACTTTTGGGTTCTTTCAACCGAAACATTTTGAAAAGGAATTTTTGGTAATGGAATTTTGTAGACATCAATTAATCATATTTGGTGACTCATTAAATCATTCTAGTGATTAGTAATAATTTTTTTCCTCTCCAGTTTGACCATTTTTCATGAATTATATTTTACTGTGACTTTTAATTGTTACCAATAGTTACTTTTGAAAATGTTTCGGTTGATAGGGTCCTAAAGTTTCCTTATTCTTTTTTTCTCTCCATTTATATATATATATATATATACATATACATATATATAATATATATAAATATATATATATATATATATTATATACATATAATATATATATATATATATATATATTGAAAACAGGAATATTTCTTTTATGTTATTCATTTTTTTAATTATTTTCAACTAGTTTTGACTGTAGGTCATTGCCAGGAGAAAATGTTTTTTTGAAAAAACTTTTTTAGAAAATCTTTTTAGAAAATTATTTCATAAAGCCCAAAAGAAGGGGTGGAAAATGTACTGGTGAAATGGCATATGTATTTTTTGAGTGAAAAGCATTTTCTGGTTAAATTCTTTTTGATTGTTTTTATCATATATACATATGTCTGAGGTGAAGGCACCTAGCTCATGAGTTTTTTTTTAATTAGGTTTGAGAGTGGTTTATTTCAAGTTAATTTGAGTGACTAGTGGCTGATGTATTAGTTTATATAGGTGTTAGTGACATCCGCATTTTATTACTATTTTATTATTGGCAGACTACTTTCTCACCAAGTGAGATTGTGTTAACCATACACTATTGCTATATATATATATATATATATACATATATATATTGTAATATAGGTACAAGTGATAACCTACTCGAGTTTCACCATAAGGATCTTCAGGGTGAATTCCACTGAATTAATCAAGATATTGATTAATTGCAGTCGATTACATGTGTAACTAACACGTGTAATCGACTGCAATTAATCAATATCTTGATTAATTCAGTGGATTTAACCCTGAAGATCCTTATGGTGAAACTCGAGTAGGTTATCACTTGTACCTATATTACAATAAATTTGCTCTACTAACGTATTGAGTACTTTTTATTTGTTATATCGCTGTCTTACCTTTCTGAATTTTGCATCAACTAACCATTGTGACCATACATATATATATACATATATACAGTGATACTGATAGCTTTTTAATTTAGTGCATCCTAGGAAACACAGATTTAATTTAAGTGAGTCTCAGGAGATTGATGGTTCTAAATTTCTTAATAAATTGTAGGGTTTTTATTTATAACTGAGGAAAGGGGGCGGGTATGTTTTCTTTGATGAAACAACTAAAGCCATACTATTTCTATGAATTTTTGAGATGAGGCTTGATAATTACTATTATTTGTATTATTTGGACTATTGTCCTCATCTTCATTGTTATTATTTGTATTATTCGGACATATTGTCCTCATCTTCATTGTACAACGTTTATTTTTTGTTGGACTTGGGAACCTTCTCGGACTTGGGAACCATCTTGAACTGGGGAACCTTCATGGAACTTTGAACCTAACCCTTTATTCAGTCCATCCTGTTCTCATTCCACTAACCATAGCTGGGGTACAGGTGTTAATTATTATTCTATGTTACTACTGCTCCTGACCAGGATTGAACCTACAGTCTAGGGATAACTGTCACTTAGAACTGTCTTAACCTAACTCCTTTATCCACTACGCTATGTGTCTAATTGGACAATCCAGTGTGAATTTTGGGAACTTATAAACCTGATGTCTTGTTTTGCCTTGAATATCTACCTATTCATCTATGTATGATTTTAATCATTTATATATATATATATATATATATATATATATATATATATAATATATGTAAGAAACTTATAAAAAACAACAAGATGTTAAATTTTAACAGATATCTGTTTCGACATTATGAATATGTCTTTTTCAAAGCAACATTGTAAGCGGAAAAAAAGAAAATCAGTATTTTAAAAAATTTTAAAACACCCAATATGAGTCTAGGTAAAAAATCATGTGCCTCTCAGGGTCAAGGGTTACCAACAGTCCCTGGTAGTTTTCCATGGGGACTCCCTGATTCTAAATCGACAGACCTCAATTTAAATTCTAGCTACAGGGTCTGTTCACAATTCATGATCTCTCATGAATTGTAACAACTGAATGATTTTATCTATCAGGAAATTGTAGCAATGACTAAAGTAAGTGCCACAGAAGATCAGTGTGAGGATTCAGATGAGCTAGATATGGGTTTCCTACTGAGTTAAATTTGGTTTTGTCTTGTTTTGTTTTACAGCATATCAACCTCGGTGGGTCATTTATGCCGATAAAGTTTTGAAAGAAATCAATTCTTAATGGATAATACAATTTTTTTATCAACTCATGTTTTTCTATTTAACCCATAGATGGGACCCTAACAGTACTACCACTCCAAGTCAGAGTGGACCAGGGAGCAATGGTGATAAAGGGTGCTCCACATTCCCCAAACCTCCAGAACTGGAACCTCACCATCAGAGTTTAACATCATTCCCAGGACAAGTAGATCCTCAGCCACCGCCTTCTAGCACCCATATGATAAAAAGGGTTGGGGCTTGCCATAAGGGCAATGGGTTGGGAAAATCATATAGGTGCTAGGGCTTGACGTGACCAGCTGATTGATCGGAGGGGGCCTCTCCAACCACCCGTCTAGCCCAAGATAGGGCCAAAGTGGAGTATTGCAAGTCATGAACTGCTCATCCACCTGGATTCTATCCTTAAGCATCACGGGTTGTCACCCACAGCCAACAGGTGGCCCCATTGGGGGAGTCTTACCTCTCTGTAGAGGTGCAGTCGGTGCATTCTAACACCCCAGCCGACAGGGCGGACTGAGTTAAAAAGATGTTAATGTTATGCAACAAGTACTACACTGTCAAAGTATGAGGGTGAGTCAAAAAGTAATGCCATTTTCTTTATTTCATGTGAAGTTTTTTTATAAAACTAAGGCCTAAATTGAGACCCTAACAAGACTCAGAGCAAAATTCTGAAAAGTAAGACCCAACTTGCTAACCTTCTGCATGACAATGCTCGACCACACACAAGGATCAGGACAAGGGAGAAAATCGCCTCATTCGGGTGGACAACTTTACTGCATCCTCCATACTCACCAGATTTAGCACTTTCAGACTATCATCTTTTTGGTACCATGAAAGAGAGTTTGAGAGGCAAGTGATGAGGAAGTGAAATCTGTTGTGAAAAAGTGGCTCAAAGAACAGTCAACAAAATTTTATGGGACAGGGATACATGATCTCATTCAAAGGTGGAACATTGCTATTGAGAGAAACGGTGACTATGTGGAGAAGTAGGATGTGATCCACAGAGGACAGCTTCATTTTGATGTATGATACATGTTCCTGTGTTGGTAATTATACCTGTCTTAAACAAAATGGCATTACTTTTTGACTCACTCTTGTATATCAGGGAATTAGAAAATATGAGTAATATAGAAACTGAAAACAAGCGGAAACAATTCAAAAAAGAGTGCTCAAATGCAATGAGGGGTTGAAATTATGCAGATTGAGTGGAAACACAAGGACACTCTGGTAAAGAAAAAGTTCTGGGTGCAGCAGTTCAATATAGTAGGCCATACTGATAGTTTTCTGGTACATGAAAGGAACCATCACTATTTCTTTCCTTGAAAAAGGTACAACTGTAAACAGTACTTGCTATTGTTGGGTATTCAAATTGTTTAAAACTCATTTTTTGATCTATTCAACCCATAGATTGGACCCTAACAGGTACAACCACCCCAGGTCAGAGTGGACTTGGGAGTAATGGTAATGAAGGGGTATTCCACACTTCCCACAACTCCAGAACTGTAACCTCACCACTATATGTAGTTTAACATCACATCCAGGAAACTAAGACTCTCAGCCACGACCTTCTAGGTCATATATGAAAAAAAGGTGTGGGAATTGACACAAGAGCAATATGGTTGGGACAATCGTATAGGTGCTAGGGGATGATGTGACCACCCGATTGATCAGTGGAGGCCTATCTGACTGCCTATCTAGCCTAAGTAAGGCTTAAAGTGGAGTGTTGCATCACATGGACTGCTCAGCCACCAGGCTTCCATCCTTAAGCATCATGGGTTGTCACCTACAGGCAACAAGGGGCTCCATTGGGGGGGGGGGAATCTTACCTCTCTGCAGAGGTGCAGTTGGTATATTCTACTAATGTAATTTTTGGTTTTAATAATTTGTAAGTGGAGGTTCTAAAACATTCTCACCTCGAGTATAATTCTGTCTCTCAACAGTCCTGTAAATATAAATATTAAATGTTAAATTAAAGGAATTAATAAGGTAGTAATCATTCTTCCCTCTTAATATTTTTGTTAAAACTGTTTGTCACATGACTTAATCTAGTCATGTGACATATGTACTTCACTTTTGATTTGAAATACTTATCACCTTTTAAAATGTTTGTCACATGACCTAAACTAGTCATTCTCCTCTTTAGATGTTAAAAATATTTGTCACCTCATCTAAACTAGTCAGGCGGCAAATTTAAAAGGAGATATGGTCTTGTGTCTGCATGAGTGACATACTCCCTTAGAGGACAAAGAAAGTATGGGGGGGGGTTCAAAACAGGTTTATTTGAACATGGCAGTTGCTTTATACAACATTCAAAGGGAATAACTCTTGACTGCCCACAGCAAAGGGTCATGGCCACCATATACTTCAATGGGCATTTTTTTTGTTTTCAAAATCCTGTTATGCATAACTTTTCTTCCAAACAATCTGCATAATTTCAACCCCTCATTTCATTTGAGTTCTATTTACAAAATTCTTCAACTCTTTTTCAGTTTCTATATTACTTGTATTTTTAAATTCCCTGATATACTTTTACTGTGTAGTACTAGTTGCATAACATTTTATATATACTAGCAAATATATGCACCCTCCGGGTGCAAGTATTAATGTCATAAAATATCATATTAAATTACAAAGTCTAAATAAACTAAATAAGAATGCAGATAAAATGATTTGAAACAGAGAGGGGTATAATCGAAAAATAAAACAGCTGTAGCTTCCTTTTCCATCCCCCACCCGTCTTTCCTTGCTAAACTTTTCTAATTTAACTATTCAGTTAAATAAGAAAGTAAATAATAAAATTACAGTTATTTCTTCTTGTTAATTGATTTCTTTTCAGATTTATCCCCGAGATTTTTGTTCATATTCATTAAGATAAAATCAAATAATTAGAAATCAACAATACCAAGCACATATTTATCAAAATCAAATTTTAAATATCAACATGCAAATTAGCCTTCCCGTTCACACAGTAAACCACTTTTTGTTGTACATATAAATACAATTGCATGTTATTAATACGTAGATATGACCAGCAGTATTAATAATGAAAAACAATTTTATTAATAATTGAGGCTTAAATAAAAATGATTCATGGAGAATGTGATGTATAACAACTAAATGGATAGTGGCTTGAGTAGTGATATAGTTTCGGTTACAGACAAACAAACACATAATCTCCATTATAATAAGATATATACTAACAGAGCTACCCACTGTTGCCTGGTATCAAAATAGTTTTTTAAAATAAATCTCTTATCTATATATATATTTACGTATAGATTAATAAAAATCCTTTTTCTATATATTTGTTTTATTACCTTTCATTCTTTATATATTCTTGTTTTTAAGTTTATTTATTTTTATCATTCTTCCTGTTTGTAAATCTTTTCTTTTATTTGTCTTTTATTTACTTTTTATTAAGTTTTATCCTTCATCAATTTGTTTCAATTCTTAATCAATTTCTAATTAATTCTTTAATATATTATTAATTTATATGCTTATTGTATTTTTATTAATTTTTTCTTATTGAAAATGAGGGGTAAAAAATTTTCAATCCCCTCTCAGACAAAAATAGGGTGTGGATTTTATTGAACTTACAAACAGACATATATACAGAATCTTTCATATATATCCATTTCTCTCTCTCTCTCTCTCTCTCTCTCTCTCTCTCTCTCTCTCTCTCTCTGTATAGCTCAGTCGGCTAGAAACCACAAGGTTCCTAGTTCAATCCCGGTCCTCGCCAACTCAGCGTATGAGTAGCACAGGGATCTGTGCGGTAAAGTAAGGAGCTGATGGTAGGTGTGGCGCTCCACTTCAGACGCCAAAACAATCTCCTTGGTCTAGCGCTAGTGAAAAGGGGATAGACTCCCTCACTGACTGGCTGATACCGACTTTAGGCCACCCCGACGACTTTACTTTACTTATATATATATATATATATATTATATATATATATATATATATATATATATATATATATATATATAATATATATATATATATATATAATAATTAAGGGAAAAACTTTAAATTTGCTTCATCCACAGACAGCATGTTTTGAAGTATCACATCTCTTCAATGTGGCTAGACATTAGCAAGCTACCTCCAGCTGGGATAGAAACCTGATCAATTTATCATCAGTCAGATTTCTTAACCACTCGGCCATCAGCACCTACAGACTGGAAGAAGGATCTTAACTGATAAATACATACATATGTATATATGTAAAGGCCACCAGAGAGTGCTCCATCCATTTATAGGAAAGAAAAGTGGTCCACAAAGGGTTTATAATTTTGTTTTTTTATATTCATTTCATAGTAAAAAAAAAATTCAAACCACTTTGCAAACCTAGTTTATTATAGAATATTTAATTTTCTCTTTCTGGATCTAGAACAATCTGTATATATATATATATATATATATATATATATATATTTTATATACATATATATTTATATATATATATATATATATATATATATATATATATATATGAGAAGTAAACAAACAAATGATGTGTTTTGATATGGCTTTTTTTAGCCAACTAAAAAGCCATATCAAAACACATCATTTGTTTGTTTACTTCTCATACTGTCGTGTAGTAAAAGTCACCATAAGTGGAATATAACCTACTTCTAAACAGGCGAAAAATCTGGGATGGGCCGGCTGCTGTAATGGTTGGAGTCCCCGCCTGTCAGCTTGACAGTCAGTGTTCGAATCACACACAAAGCAGTCTTCCTGTCTATAGCTCTGCTGATGAGGCCTAATGGCCGAAATGTACATACAGAGATTGATTTTTCTCGATTTGTTTAGCCTTACATTTGAATAGGTATGCCCGCCTAATTCATTAATTATTAATTAATTAGTTTTCAAAAATTAGGTCAGACTTCAATTAAGCACATATTCTCCCAAAAAGAATTATATATATATATATATATATATATATATATATATATATAGTGTGTGAAATAATAGCTAGTCTTTCAGAATCGTAGATGAAAAAAGCATTGGAGTAA
>CM042141.1:116200847-116213347 GCA_023376005.1 Doryteuthis pealeii | reverse complement strand
TATTTGGAAGTGCGAGCATTTACAGAATTAATTAAAGAAAACAACAATTTCTGTTATTTGATATTATTTTCATTGATAATACATATAGTATCTGCTATTTGTAACTCGTCACCCATCTGAGTATTGAGCAGGTTCATCATTGCTTAACTTTACTGATCTGGCAAGACAACTCTAAGTTGAAAACTGTTGTAGAGTCCATGCTGTTTTGCAGATAAATGGAAGAGGAATACATTATTTGGTAGATGGTCATAGTATTTTGGTTGATCATTGTATGAATGAATGTGTGTGTGTGTATGAGTGAGTGAATGAGTGTGTGTGTAATGCAGATGAATGCATAGTGTATGAATGAAATGAATGGCAATGATTATACAAAGATAAAATCTAATGTTTGTATTTGGTAGTACAAGCGTTTAGAGAATTAATAAAAGAAAACAATAACATCTGTTATTTGGTATTATTTTCATTGATAATAATTATTTTATAAATATATTAATAGTTTTTCTTTATGACTTTGACAAAGTTTGATTGATGTAATTAAAGCTGTTATAAATGTTGATTAATTTGTTTGGCCATTTGCTATTTTATTCATTCAAAATTTTAAAAGATAATAAATTATGTTAGCATATTATATTTTGCCACCGACGGTCCTAAAAAATAATTTTGTTTTTTTCTTCCTTTCATTAGCGAATACTATTGTTTCATGGCATTTTTGAAAAGAAATTTATTTCATCTATTTATTTATTAGCTCAGTTGTTAGAGCATCTGCCTTGGAACCACAAGGTTCAAGATTCGATACTGGCTCTTGCCAACTCAGGGTATGAGTAGAACAGCTGTATCTTTGCAGTAAAGTGGGGAGTTGATGGTAGGTGTGGTGCTCCACCTCAGACACAAAGCAATTTCCTTTGTATAACACTAGTGAAAAATAGGATAGACTTCCTTGCTGTCTGGCTGATACTGACAATAGGACACTCTTCTTTTTTTTTTTTACAACTATTTATTTAAAGGATTTGAATCTAAGAAGCTTTACAAAAAAAAATTAGTGTCTACTAAGAAGTTTATTTTGTACATTCAAATAATTCAAATTGCTAGACGGGTGGTCGGAGAGGTCCCCTCCCATCAATCAGCTGGCCATGTCAAACCCTAGCATCTATATGATTGTCCCAACCTTATTGCCCTTATGGCAACCCCCAACCCTTTTTATCATATATGTGCTTCATGTCCTGGGAATAACGTTAAACTCTATCTGATGGTGAAGTTCCAGTTCTGGAGGTCTGGGGAATGTGGAGCACCCCTTCATCACCATTGCTCTCAGGTCCATTCTGATCCAGAGTAGTAGTACCTGTTATGGTCTCATCTGTGTTAAATAGAAAATTTGTTTATAAAAAAAATCAAGTTTAGATAATTTTTTTAGCAAACTATTGCTACAAATCTTTCAAAACTTTGCCTGCATTAGATGATCCACCGAGGTTGATATGCCATAAAACTAAACAAAAACAAAAAACAAAACAAAACAAGCATTAATGGTTGGTTTATTGGTTTAATGGTATATTAATTGGGTTATTCAATGCCAAATCTTATTTTCTTGTATATATTATTTGTTTAAGAAATAATTTTCATTAACTAAATTGGTAAATAATTTTTATTAACTTCATGTATATTAATAATTATGGGTGGTTGACCCTCAGCTACTGCCTTCTAATACCTATATGATAAAAAGGGGTGGATATTTGCCATTAGAGCAATTTAAAGAATATGGTTGGGACAATCATATAGGTGCTAGAGCTTGACATGACCAGCTGATTGATTTAATGGGGCCTCTCTGACTGCCCATCTGGCCCAAATAAGAGCTGAAGTGGAGTGTTGCATGTCATGGGACCATTTAGTACCCAGGTCACATACTGCTCAGCTACCATAACCCTGTCCTCAGGCATTACAGGTCATTACTAATAGGTGGCTCCATTGGTATTATCTTACCCCTCTACAGAGGTGCAGTTGGCATATTCTACAACCCTAGCTGACAGGGTGGAAGAATTAATTGTTATTCTAAATTGACTGGTATTTGAATAAATCACATTGTTTTATTATTATTTCACTCCTTGTGAGTTTTTCACACCAACAAATTTAGACAATATGGTATCAATCCTTTTTCTGATTTCCAATTCTCTTTTCCAAGTTTTACATAATTTGTGGGTTGCCTACGAATTATAACTGTAGTGTAGTAAAACTAAATGATGGTATTATAAATGGAAAGTTACTATTATAACCATTATATAAGTTACTGAGAGCAGTTAACCTTTCACTGACCAAGGTGCTGATTTCTGATTGGCTAAAGGAAAAGTGTGTGAAGGGAACTGAGTTAGGGTAGTTAGAATTTTGTGGTTAGTCAAAGGGGCCAGGCATGATGATCATCTGTTCCCAGTAAGCCATCTTCTCACCACGCGGTTGAACCCTTTTGGGCTTCGGTTTTAATAAAGATGTCTGGGAAAAAGTCTTGCGTCATCATTTAAAAACAAAGAAATGAGCACAGCTGTATCAACCAGAGGAAGAAATCACCCCAAAAGAAGATGACCAGTTGGCGAAATAGAACCCTCCTAAGAACCTATCTCCTCTCACATTTATATACCTGATACAAAAGGGGTATATAATACAAGCCCTTGTGGACTGTAGCATACCAACTATTATTGGTATCACCCTAACTTTCATGTTACACAGCTTTTTCAGCTCTCCAGCAAGATCCAAGTATTTGTCTATCCTTTTGGTTTCTTTCATTTTCACTCTGTGATCCACTGAAACAGGGATTTTTTTTTCTTGTTAAATAACTCTAAGTCTGGATTCTGGTTGGGATTGAGTGATCCATTTGTATCTCAAAATCCCAGAGAATTTTATGAGTCTCGTTTTCTAGGAGGGGTTCTGGTTTGTGCATATGCCATTATTATAGTAAAAATTTTAATCTCTTGCACAATTCCCAGTGAATCACCTTTCTCACCCAGTCATGCCTAGTCTTGTACTCCTTTTGTGCCCGTTAGCTGCATTTGCTTATTATCTAATTAACCATTTCATATCTGTCTCCACCACATAATCTACACTTGCTCTTCTATTGCATATTATCTATTTTTACTTTGATATAATTGGTCCTCATGACATTATTTTGTGCTGCTATTAAAAGAGATTCAGTTTCTCTCTTGAGGTTTTCCCTCATTTCCTGGTCATCTTGTGTGCAATCTTCCCAGTTTGTTACTTCTTGATGATGATGATGATGATGATGATGATGATGATCATCATCATCATCATCAGTAGCAGTATGTATTTACTAACTCCTCCGCATGAGCAGGATCTCACATCCTGGTTGTGCAGAGGGGTAACTTTTTAAGCGAAGTTAAACAGGCTTAAATTAAGAGTTTTCCTTCTCCTAGACCAGTATCCATACCGAGGTTAAAAATAATAGTTAGGTTCATACCTTTCCCAAGGGTATTAGTACTATGTAAAATGCAAACAGTCTTGTTCGGGATTTGAACTATATGTAACTATATCCATTGTCCATCATCATCAGTAATAGTAGTATATATTTACTAAACCCTCTGCATGTGACATCCTGCTTGTGCAGAGGAGTACATTTTTAAGTGAAGTTAAACAGGTTTAAATTAATAGTTTGCCTTCTCCTAGGCTGGTGTCCATACCAAGATTAAAAAGAATAGTTAAATTCATACCTTTCCCAAGAGTATTAGCACTATGTGTAATGCAAACAGCCTTGTTCAGGATTTGAACTCATGTCACCATGTCCATTGTCTACGATGATAACCATTACATAGTGAGTTCCTTCACGGTAGTAGTAGTAGTAGTAGTAGTAGTAGTATTGGTGGTGATGATGATTTGTGGTAACCTAATAGATTAATATAGTGGAAACAGATGTGTAGGTGTTGTGAGATTTCCTGTGTGAGTTTATGGGTGTGGCTGTGTTCTCAACATAATTCTCCAAGTTAAAAAAATCTTCAACTTCTTTTAATGAAATCATTTTTTTTTAATTATAATATTTCATGTATGATATCACACATGAATATAAGTGTGTGTCTGTTACTTGTAAACCTGTAAGATAAACAAAAAATGTTTAAAAAACCTTTTTAAATGTGCAGGTACATATATATATATATATATATATATATATATATATATCATATTTTACACTATTAATGTACTTGGATTCAAAAGTGTGTGGCTGATCATAGAATATTCAAACATGGAGACATCTTTTTTAGCTAGTAATAGGGAAAGCTGCTTGTAAGTATTTAATAAAAAAATAAGTGTAACTGAGGATATTAAATATTCAAAGTTTATACATATTTTCAATAATATATATATATATATATATATATATATATATATATATATATATAATCAATAGTAATGGTATTATGGATGATTTAAACTCATAACTTTAAGTTTCATGCTTTAAATCATTCATAATATCATTACTATTGATTATAAATCTGCTCTGCTTTATTAGCATTGAGCACTTTTTTATGCCAATACTTTTCTCATTTATTCTCTATTCATTCTATAATATATATATATATATATATATATATATATATATATATATATATATGTATACCTAACCTCGTCACAAAAGCAGGGTGTGACTCAATGGCAATTTTTTAAGCAGAATTTAATAGGTTTGAATTCAGTTTTCCTTCTCCTAGACTGGTTGCTTAACCAAGGTTAAAGAGCCCAGTCTGCCCTACTATTTATCCATAGCTGGAGGGAGAATATTTTGATTCATACCTTTCCTAAGAGTATTAGTGCCATATAAAATGCAAACAGCTTTGTCCAGGATTTGAACTCGTCTCGCCGTGTTCATTTCCTACCACGCACCTCCAACCAACACCACGATCTTATAGAAGGTTTTCAATTAACAACTAAATCCATTCCTTATGACAATAACCATTACACCATAGGCACCTTAACAATTCTTTAAATACAACTAATTTGAATTCAGAGTTTCCTTCTCCTAGATCTGTTGTCATAACCAAGGCTAAAGAACCTAGTCTGCCCTACTATTTACTCATAGTTGGTGGAGGAAGAGACAGATCTTTGCCTTTCCAAAGGGTATTAGTATAAAGTGAAATGCAAACAACATCACCCATAGATAGATAGATAGATAGATAGATAGATATTCCATTCTAACTTGTCACTTAACAGATAATAGTGTTTTTGAATTACCCTAAACTTGTCACCCGAGACTTTAAAAAAAAAAGAGGGAGGTTAAAGAAAGCAGTAAATGTTGCAATCCAAGACTGTAGTAAGAACTTTGAAGCTATCTATCTTTCTTTTTTTTTTTTTTTTTTCAAACTTTTCTTCTTCTACTGAGGAAACTGATTACCTTACACTCAGTTAATGTCAAAAATTTTACACCGCTCTTTCCAGACCAGGGGAGCCTGTAAAAAGATCTTTTGTTCTTGCTTGACAATTTTTCACTGACTGACTGACTGACTGACAATAAACCCCGCCAAATCGTTTATATATTCCTAAAGAAGCAGTAACACTCAAACTTTCAAAATAAGCCAATGACAGACAAGCTACATTTAACTGTCTGTTTTACAAATTTCAAAAAGTGTTATAAAAACTAATATTGAACAACTTTGAATGCCAAGTCATTTTATTCCTATCAACATTATTCAAATACTTAGAGATAACACATATATTATATAATATATTTATTCAACAAACCCTATCATACCAGCAGGATGCAACCCAAGGGGAATAGCCATATTCAGGGCCAGTGGTATAGTCACAACCACCCCCCCCGGATCTATGTAAATTTTTATACAGTAGTATTCATGTAAAATATATGAACTCCCAATCTATTAAATGTCAATTTTATACAGTAGCATTCATGTAGAATATATGAACTCCCACTCTATTACATGTCAATTTTTATACAGTAGTATTCATGTAAAATATATGAACTCCCACTGTACTACATGTCAATTTTTATGCAGTAGTATTCATGTAAAATATATGAACTCCCACTCTATTACATGTCAATTTTTATATAGTAGTATACATGTAGAATATATGAACTCCCACTGTACTACATGTCAATTTTTATGCAGTAGTATTCATGTAAAATATATGAACTCCCACTCTACAATATGTCAATTTTTATACAGTAGTATTCATGTAAAATATATGAACTCCCACTCTACTACATGTCAGTTTTTCTACAGTAGTATTCATGTAAAATATATGAACTCCCACTCTATTAAATGTCAATTTTATACAGTAGTATTCCTGTAAAATATATGAACTCCCACTGTACTACATGTCAATTTTTATACAGTAGTATTCATGTAAAATATATGAACTCCCACTGTACTACATGTCAATTTTTATACAGTAGTATTCATAGAAAATATGTAAAACCTGCCTTTTCAGGGCACCCAAGCCGGCTTCCACTTAGTCATGGTGTTTGGAGGGAGTATGCCGTCAGCCCTGGTCATATTCTCAACAATTAGAATTTCAGTTGAAATCAGATTTACTGCACTGGTTTGATCTGAAATATTCATTGTATAATGTTCCCTGTGGAATTAACTGCATTGGTTTTATTAGAGTGAAAAATAAATATCTATTGTGCAAAATAAAGATAATTGAAGATAAATAATTTAAAGTTATCTTAGTAACACCAAGAGCTATAGCAATCCCCAAAGAGGCTCCAATCTACCTGATTTTTTAATGGATATTTTAAAACAAATTTAAAATATGAATATATATATATATATATATATATATATATACACATACATACTAAAACTCTCATTATATGTGTTTGTGTGTGTATATGTGTGTAATCATAACCAATTATAATCATATCCAGAGAAAGTAACATGTAATACTGTGTCTCAATGGGAATAGTTACACTCTATCTATCTATCTATCTATCTATCTATCAGTACAATATATATATATATATATGTAAGTATATATATATATATATATATATATATATATATATATATTATTTAAATTCTCATTCTCAATGTGTGTGTGTGTGTGTGTGTGTGTGTGTGTGTGTGATTGTGTGTGTGTGTGTAATCATAACTTCATCATAAACATATCAAGAAAAAGTAACATGTAATACTGTGTCTCCATATGAATAAATATGATATATCTATTTATCTATCTACCTATTGGCACACTATATCTATGTATAGATACAATATATATATATATATATATATATATATATATATATATGTATTACTAAAATTCTCCTTGTGTGTGTGTGTGTATGTGTGCCTGTGTGTGTATGCACCTGTGCGTGTGTGTGCGCCTCTGTGTGTGTGTGTGTGTGTGTGTGTGTGTGTGTGTGTAATTATTTCCCATCAAAAATGGCATATCATAGTAATATTTTTAATAGACCAGTACAATTAAAATACAATAACTGAAAAAATAGGGGAATTTCAAGTCTAATTTACAAATAAATGATAATAATTTTTCATGGTATGTGTGCTTCACTGAACGTATTCTTTTAATCATCGAAATTCTTGATATTACAGATAATTGTGAAATGCTAATCTTCACTCTTTCCTAAATAAAACAAAAAAAAACATCAATATTATTGACTGCTGTTACAACAGGAATCCAACAAGTTCACAGGTTGTCTAACATAACCATAAATTTCAAATGAATTTCATTTGTACTTTTCTCAAAGTTGTTTTACCACTTTCTGTTCTCTTTCATCAATTAGCTGTTGTAAGTAGTGAATGGGGAAGTGATATTTGACTCTCAGTTTTTAACCTTTCTACTTCTCCAAATAACCTTTAGCCTTCTGGTTTTTAATAATGTAAATACACAGTAAAAACAGTGCAAAACAATATATAATAAGCTTATTTTAATTATATTTACCATTAAAAAAAAAAACACTAGAGTTTAACTGTCAATTCTTGGCTCAGATACCATTGTTTGTTAAACAATCTGTTTTTAAGAGCAATTTGTTCTGAAGATAAGCGACTAATTCACTACTTTGAAACCAATGGTAACAAATTCTCTTTAATTTTATAGTATTTCATAATAAATAGATATAGCTCTTACACCTGTAATCAAACACTTTATTTTCCTTTTTCCAATAAAAATACCAACACACATCACTCCTACAGGAGATTTCAGACCCAGTTTACTCAAAACCATCAGTATCAGTGCATTGTAGCCCCTAAAAGTTGAGCACTCTCTGGAGAAAAGACTTTCCTACACAACAAGAAAAGTAATTTTTCCTGAAGATAGGTGGCTAATACACTGCTTTGAAATCAATGGTAATGAAGTATGGGCCATTCAGCAAGGATCAAACTTGCTATTCAGTAAGAATGGAACTGCAAGATTAGCTTGCTAACCATTACACCATGATGGGATGTCCTATGTACCCAAATCATTCACCACAGGTACAATGTGACACAAGGTCACAAGTATGGGTCATCCAGTGAGGATCAAACTCACTATGCAAGAAGATTGGAACTGCGAGACTAGCTTGCTAATCATTAAACAATGATGGATGTCCTATGTACCCAACCTATTTACCACGGGTACGATGTGACATAAGGTTACAAGTATGGGGCATCCAGTAAGGATCAAACTCAGTATTCAGTAAGAATGGGACTGCAAGACTAGCTTACTAACCATTACACTATGATGGGATGTCCTATGTACCCAACCCATTTGCCACGGGTATGATGTGACACAAAGTCAGAAGTAGGGGGCATCCAGTAAGGATCAAACTCGTTATGCAGTAGGAATGGAACTGCAAGAGAAGAGAAAGAAAACTCTGAATTCAAACCTGTTAAACTCTACTTAAGAAATTGACCATGTGTCACATCCTGCTTGTGTGGAAGAGTTGGTGAATATATAGTTGGCAACCTTCCGTTTATTTTAGACGATGGCGTAGTTGGTTTTTTTTTTTTTTTTTTTCTCTCTCTCTCACCCACAGCTATGTGAGTGGCTGAACAGACCGATCCTCGAATGGCAGTCTCTGGTGCAATGGTGAATATATATATATGATAAAAAATGACAAATAAGGATTTAGAGTTGAGTTTTTTTATTAGACTATTAGTTTTTTATTATGCTGTTTAGTAATTGTCCAAAATCTCTATTGCGACCTGAGTACATGTACTTTGACCATCCTTAGTCATTGTCGAGAATGTGAGTACGACCACGCAATAGATTATAAGACTAATAAAAAACTCAATTCTAAATCCTTGCCTATCATCTTTCATAAAATATACCAACAAGAAAATCTGCCGCCTAAATACACACTGTATATATACATATATACTTTAAAATACAACAGCTGTCCCACCAACAAAGACTTCATATATATATATATATATATATATGGAAATACGATGAGGAAATTAATCCGACAATATGTGAAGAAAATGTTTTCAAAAATATAACAGACACAGGATGTTATGATCAAAGGAAAATTCATCATACACTTAACATTTTTCATTTTTCTCCTTACAAAATTTCTTTGAATTGTTCTGATGATGGTTTATCATAAACCGAAATACTTAAGTATAGACATATAAAATTTTCCTTTGATCGTAACATCCTGTGTTAGGTAAATTTTTGAAAACATTTTCTACATATATATATATATATATATGAGGTAGGTAAAAGGATGGTGAACAAGAAATGAAAACTCAAAACAAATCTAAGAGTTGAAACGTTTCGTCCGAATTCATACGGACATCATCGGTCAAATGATTTTTATTGAAAGCAAAATTTTGTGCAAGTACAAGTGAATTTGGTGAGGAGGGGGGGTGAGTTAGTAGCGGAAGTGAAGGGGGGAGGTTAGGGGCAGACATGAATGAAGTGAGGGTAGTATACAGGAACTCTCGTCCAACAAGTAAAAGTGACTCCTCAGGTCGACAGCCTTCAGATAAGTGATGGGGTTTGATTTTGCCGCCAACATCGTATGTTGGCGATTTGTCCCCTAGCGGCAGAAGAAGATAATTCCACTATCGGTTTTCCAATAATATTAAAAATCTAATATGGAAGATATGTAATGTGTATTTAGGCAGTAATCCTTCATTAATGCATGTTTTCTTAAATAATTTTTCTATCAACTTTCTTGTTTACATAAGAATGTATATCTGTTCTAATATTTACATAAGAATGTATATCTGTTCAAATATTTCTGATTCGAATGACAGAAAAAATAGGATGAAATGCATACTATTCCTCAAAATGACTTCTATATTGCATTTCAGAAGCGCGTGGTGTAATGGTTAAAGTCATAGGAAATGGACTTGTCACGCCGAGTTCAAATCCTGGGCATGGTAATTGCATTTCACTTAACGCTAATACCCTTGGGAAAGGTATGAATTCTACTCTCCCCTACGGGCAGATTGGGCTCTTTAACCTTGGTTAGGCAACCAGTCTAGAAGAAGGAAAACTCTGAATTCAACTGTTAAACTCCGCTTAAGAAATTGACCTTGTGTCACATCCTGCTCGTGCGGAGGAGTTGGTAAATATATCTATTGCATTTCAGAACTGGAAAAAAATTCTATGAATGGTATATCGACAGTAAGTAAAGTAAAGTAAAGTCTCGGGGCGGCCTAATGTCGGTATCAGCCAAGCAGCGAGGGAATCTATCCCCTTTTCACTAGCGCTAGACCAAGGAGATTATTTTAGCGTCTGAGGTGGAGCGCCACACCTACCATCAGCTCCTTACTTTACCGCACAGATCCATGTGCTACTCATAACGCTGAGTTGGTGAGGGCGGGTATCGAACTAGGAACCTTTTGGTTTCTAACCGAACGCTCTACCGACTGAGCTAACCGGCCCTTCAGTAAAGGGTATTATTTTTAAGGAGACAAGTTATAAGCAGGGTCAGTGCTAGGGTCTTTATTCCCCCACCCCCGAATCTATGGTTGATTGTTTTACAGCATATTGTCACTACATACACAGGTGATGTGTCTGGTGCTTCTACATATGCAGATGTCTTCATTGTTCTTTATGTTAAAACTTCATCAACACTTCAGAAATTCCTCTGTGCTAACAAGAAAGAAAGAAAGAAAGCGATTTAAAAAAGTGCCATTAATAAATTTGTTGTTGAAGTAACTATATATATATCAATTCTTGTGCTCCTTAAAAGTATGGCCATTATCATCTTGCAACACCCTCTGGTTAAAAATGAGACCGTCCAAATTGTCCAAGATGAAATGCAAAAATAAAAATGTAAATCCTGATTATCTGGTGTAGCTTATCTGTCGAATTCTAATTTCTTATGAGTGTCATCACTTTAAAACAGCCCAAATCAATGTTCTTATCCCTCTGATGATGTTACATAATTTATGAGCAGCTTATAAATTATGTACGTACCTGTAGTTAGAATATCTAAATAAAGTTCATTAGATTTAAAATCGGAGGTGGGGAATTTTCCATAGCTGTTGGGGTTATGATTGGCATGAAGATGACCCCAACTTCATCTCTTTCGGCAGACGCGATTGGATGCGTGAGATTACATTAGATGCAACCCGATTTCAGAGGACCATGGATGCTGTTGTCGGCTCTGATGGGTCGGTCTCCCCCGGTAGAATATGGGCTGGGTTGCAAAATAAAAGCGTTATCATAAAACACAAGTCTTGTTAATTGATTAATTCAAACAAGAATGACCAGCCCAGCATGGAAAAGCAACTCCAGAAGAATCAGCCCAAGAAAACAGATCAACAAGAAAAGATGGTGGCCGAGTTAGATGAAGTAACCAGTAAACAGATATTAACAAATAAGAACCGTCATATCATCTCTGATCTATCTAATCTACCTATGTGTGTCTCTCTCTCTATTATATACCCAATGTCTTATAAGGGCTATATAACAATGATTATACATATCCACTGCAGATATTTACCCAACCTATTCGCCACGGTTAGGATAGGAATGGACCATTCTTTTTTTATTATAAGGAAAGGAAGGTAAGAAAAAAATTTCAAATGTTGTAATGATTAAATTAAAGAGTTCAGTATTTTTTTTGGACACTATGTTGGAAAAAAACACTTAAATAGAAATTTTTAATCCAGATAAGAAACGTGAAAAGTAGATTAAGAATGGATTATCAATCAATGAGAAAATTTCTCTTTAGTGTTAAAAGTACATAAAGAATAAAGTAACAGCTGGTATTTCAAATAAGAGAATTTGTTTATTATTTCAAGCATAACATATGGAGAGAATACCTTCTTTGCTAGGCTTAAAAACAACAACAAAAAACATAGGTATTTACCCAACCCCTTTGCGACAGGTAGGATGTGACATAAGGTCACAAGTATGGGGAATCCAGCGAGGATAGAACTTGTATTTCAGTAGTAGATGGATCTGCGAGACTCGCTTGCTAACCATTATACAAATATGAGATGCCCTGGCTTAAAAAAAAAAAAAAAAAAAAAGAAGGTATGTTTTGGGCTGGACCAGCTTTGGCAATATTTCTAGATCACAGATCAATCTCATTCATA
>CM042141.1:116138347-116198347 GCA_023376005.1 Doryteuthis pealeii | reverse complement strand
TGAAGTCAATGGCACTTACTATGCAGTTTTCAAACTAACTTGGTTTGAAAATTGGATAGGCGAGAAACTGTCAGTAACCAAGTGCTGCTGACTTCATGTCCACGGTACCCTAACTTATATAAATGCTCTATCCACGATATTGAGCACTCTTATTATTATTATTATTATAATTATTATTATTATTATTATTATCATTATTAGTATAGCTCTACATTTTATGAAGTATTTAACACTCTTGGATAAATTACTGAAATAATTCTATCCCAATGGAAATGTTGAAGTAGTATTTGGACACTATATATATATATATATATATATATATATATATATATATATATGTGTGTGTGTTGTGTGTGTGTGTATATATGTGTGTGTGTGTGTATATATATCGTGTGTGTGTGTAATATATATATAAATATATATATATGTGTGTGTGTGTGTGTTTTTTTTTTTTGTTTGTTTTGTTATTGTAAAGGTTTGGTGTATACTTCGCATATTTGTGTTATAAAAAATAAAGTAAAAGTACTGGGGTTTTTTTTAAGCATGAAAAGATGGTTGATGTCTGAGTTAAAATATAGTAATGTTTAAGAAATACTGTAGATTTACCAATTGTGTCTGAATTCAAAGGTGTAAATGATACTGTAGCATAGATATATATATTCATTAGTTTATTGCCCGAGTAAGAGAGTAATCAGGCTATAAAATTATAGTATATACATCTCTACACTACAGCATTACCTACACTTTGAATTTGGATACAATTGGTAAGTCTTCAGTATTTCTTAAACATTATTTTATTTTTAACTTGGACATCCACCATATCATAAAAAGAGTATTTAAAAAAACAAACAAATGTTCTACCAACTAAGCTGATTCTTTAATAACCAATATTTCTCTCTAACATTATCTTGGATCTTTAATCAATCGAACAATCCACATTATTATTGGATTTTTTTAATGGTTTGAATTATTAAAATAAAAATCAATAAAAATCTCTGACAATCCTTTTATCAAACAATCTTTGAATGCTGTTAGCTTGCCTGCTTTCTTCATTTCAAATTTGGATCCTGACAATCAGAAAAAATTTTGTGCTCGGGATGAAAGAATTTTATTCATATCTTCTCTAATAATAAATGCAATTGTCAGTGTGTCAGTGTGTTACATTTTTTCAACTTTACTCCTAAAGGCCACGGTTTAACATATCATACCATATTAGAATCTGGCCAACTCCATGAGTAAATTAAAAACATTCTGGAAAGAATCTGAACCAGGCCCCGACACTAACTTTTTTGATGACCGTCCCGAACAAAAATTATCAACTGTTCCGAATGGGGTTTGGACCGTCCCAAATGGGTTTGGACCATCCCAAATGGGGTTTGGACCGTCCCGAAATCAAATATTTTTGTTTAATTCATTAGCATCATCTATACTTGTCAGTCATCAGTAGCATAATAACATGTAATAAAACATTAAGAAAAGCTGAAGCAGTGATAATTCTGGATATTTGGGCAAAAAATCCATTTCCTAGTGTGTTTTGAGCTAAAAAAAATACTTTTTTTACTTTAAGTTACGCTGAGTAGTGTTAGTAGTACATAATTTGGTCCTTTTAAACTATCTCCCTCCACCATTATTCATTACATGGCTTTGAGAATAGATCTGCGGTGCCGTAGCCTCATTTTGAGGTCAGTATTCGGGCAATCACTGAACGGCCATTATTGGAATGTAGTACTAACTTTTAGGAAAAATTTTTACTGTCCCCGGCAAACTGTCCCGGATGACGTATTGATCGTCCCGGATGTAATTTTTATCGTCCCTGGGATGACAGGATGGCATTAATATCGAGCCCTGATCTGAACCCTATAATCCTGAAATTTTGGATTCTCAAGTTTTAATAACTGTCATTGTTTTTGATGATTTTTTATGTGATTTTTTGTGATAAATTCTTTGTATGATAACTTGGTAATAAATTTGGGAATAAAATTAATTGTGAAATTCAGTAAAAATCACTCATGAAAATGTTGTTTTGCAATAAGTTCCAAACTATATCATTGTTTTGATGAAAACTGTTGTTTGAAAAATATTGTTCCAGTTTGATAAAATGTAATATGTAATCAATGCATGAAGTGTCATTGTTGGGCTGAAGGCCAAATCAAGAGTTATCTGCAGTTGCTAACTTAATTGCCACCTAATAGGGTGTTTTTTTTTTTTGAAGATAGTCTAAACATATCAATTTATATACAATATCTTCTATAAGTAAGGGAACATCTAACAATTCTTTATAAAATTTATGGAGTTTATATATGGAATGTACATACAAGAAGGTTAGTTTTCCTTTTTCAGAGGGATAAAGTTGTGGTCACAAGAAATCTGTGCTGACTTGGTCATGCTCTTTATCACCAATCCAGAAAATTCATTCGCAAAGCGATCACCCCAGACTACCCTCCAGACTGGAAGAAGCACCATGGAGGTCAATGAAAAACATGGCTAATGATGGTGAGGGCTGACTTTGAACAAAATATGGACCCTTGTGTCTACTGATTACGCTGATGGAACCTCAACTGACTGGAGATCATCCATTTGCTTGCATCGGATCACCAGGAATGGTCGGCCTTTATTCAGTAAATTCAAGAAATGGAGCTGAATTAATCCATCCCAGGTAAATGCTGCCACAACAACAATTCCCTAGTGCTAGACTAGGGAGATTGTTTTTTGTGTCTGAGGTAGCGCGCCACACATACTATTGGCTTCCCATTTTTCTGCACAAATCCAAGCCAGACTACTCATGCGCTGAGTTGGTGAGGCCCAGTATTGAACCCAAAACCATGTGGTTCCTAAGTGGATGCTCAACTGACTATAACTAAATAAAATGAAAAATATGGCTTTTCATGGATCTTACACATGATTTTTATGTCAAGAAAAAAAATTGGCAATTACTTTAAATATTAAAAAGATGTTTTTTTTAATGAAGATTCTTTATGGATGCCCATGGTGTAATGGTTACTGTTGTAGTTAATGGGCATGACGAAACGAGTTCAAAAAATGGACATGACTGTTTGCATTTCACATAGTGCTAATACCCTTGGGAAAGGTATGAATCCAACTACTCTCCCTCTAGTTATGGGTAAATAGTAGCACAGTCTGGGCTCTTTAACCTTTGTTAGGCAACCAGCCTAAGAGAAGGAAAACTCTGAATTCAAACCTGTTAAACCTGCTTTAGAAATTGACCTTGTCACATCCTGCTCATGTGGAGGGGTTGGTAAATATATATAATGAAGATTTAACTAGTTTTACTTTATTTGCAGAATATTTTTTTCAAAAATATAATAAAAATGTATCTTATTTTCATTAATTTTTTAATTTTTACAAAAGATTAGATGACATAAATCACAAATTACAATGGTTGATTTGTTTACACTTCTCATTTTTGTTGTTCTGAACAGTTTGTAGAGCAAGTGGTAAAGGAAAAAAGTAGCAACATGTTTAAATAACAAATTTAAGAATGGCCATTCATCAGTGTTAAATAGAATCATTATTCTGGATTGATGGATAGGGTCAGTTTTATTACAAATAAAATACAACAACTTTGTGTGAATAATTGTTTTTTTTATTGTCATGGGTAAACTACATGTTTAGATATTTTGTTTCACTTTGCAATTTTTTATCATTAAGCGATAAATGATTTGAACATCTGGTTACTTTTTATTATTCTTTTGCCATTTTATGTGTTAGGGAGTAGGGATACAAATTAAAAACTTGATTACCCTGTCAGGATCAGGATAATAGTTTTTTTTAAAGTGAACTTGTGTCATACAACGCGGTGATGCACGAGTGCCTTGTGCATGCCTGATGAAAATGTGTGCGTGATTATATAAATATGTACATAGAGTATGTTTATGTATATATGCGTATGTGTGTATATGTGTATGGGCAGACCAGAGACATCAGAGACAGTGGATTTGGGAACCAGTGAAGACAGTTAAACTTTTAGCACAGAGCAGTTTAAATTTTAGCAGCAGAGCAGATGAGTTAGATTGAGGAGCAGACCAGAGTAGGTCTTGATATTGGCTAGAGTGGGGGGGTCCATCATCGGGGGGAAGTCCTCCCCTTGGCTCGACAGACACATTAGAAGATAGAAGCACCGATAAGAATGACTGAATGTCGGCCATTTGAATGTTCACCTTACCCTATCTCTCTGTTCTCTCTTTGTCTGTTTCATTGTTCTCTTTGACAGGTCCTTGGCCCCCAGGGGCAGTTTGATTGTGGACACAACAGGTGGATGTCCTAAAGATTTGCAGACAAAACAGACGATTGCCAGAAAACGAAATGTGCAGACGTGTGCAGCAGAGAAGTGCAATGAACACCTTGGGCACCCGTCATAAGTTTACAAACTGCAAAAAGCTAAAAAGAATTAAATACTTTTAAAATTTTATTTTGCATTTCTATATTTATGAATTCTTGAGTTTTATAAAATGTTTTGAAACTTCATTAATGTTTTAATGACTGTAACGAGAACAGAGACTTACCACATGGTGAAAAGCATGCATGAACCTGTCTTGCTTGCAGGATGAGTAGAAACAAAAAATATGACTGCCTTGGCACTAAAATTTAAATAAACTAACCTTAGTAAATAACTATGCGAAAGTGGTCTTGTGCTTGAATTATATTTCTTAATTAGTAAAATAGATCACTAATTAGGACTGAGATTATTCTAGTAGTGAACACCCCGTTGGAGTTTAACTGGTTTGAATTTAGAGTTTTCCTTCTCCTAGACTGGTTGCCTAACTAAGGTTAAAGAGCCCAGTCTGCGCTACTATTTACCCATTGCTGGAGGGAGAGTAGTTGGATTCATACCTTTCCCAAGGGTATTAGCCAAGAGACATAGTGATAGTAGATCTGCATGTATGCAAATTTCTCAGATTGCTGTACATAAAACAAGACACAACTGAAAAGGGAGAAAGATACTTTGAAGCAGTGGATGAGTTGCGTACGGAGAACTGCTAGAAGATTATTGTGGGACAAGAAAGTTTTTTTTTGTAAATATAATCTTAAAAAGAAAAGATAAAATAAAGAATCTTACCATATCGCCTTTACACATTTTTGTTTGTTCATTTTAGTTCAGTATTTCTAATTAAAATTCTTTATTTAAAAAGAATTCGGACCATATGACCTTTAGGCACCCCTTTTGCGATTTTGATTCATAAGGACATTTTTTTTCATTTACACCATCAAAATCCAGTTGTTTGTTAACAGACGATTTTTAGAGGGTTTTTTAAAATTATAAAACTAACCCTAACCCTAACCCTAACCCTAACCCTAACCCTAACAAACAACCGGATTTTGACGGTGTAAATGAAAAAATGTCCTTATGAATCGAAATCGCAAAAGGGGTGCCTAAAAGTCATATGGTCCAAGAATTCAAATATTTCTGGTTTTATCAAGTCATCCCATAAGTAATGCCAGAAGAAAAAATATCAAAATTTGTATCAATTAGAATTTATCCATCTTTATCTCCAGTGATTCACAAGTTTCAAAATATTGATTTTGTAAACACCTTTTGGTTTGTAGAGAATGTAAAGCGATGTTGATACACAATAGGGAAGGCATGGTCTGCTATAAACAGACTATCAGTCATATGGAAATTCAATCTTACTGACATGTTAAAGTGACAATTCTTCCAAGCCATAGTTGTATTAGTGCTACTGTATGGCTGCACCACTTGGACCCTAACGAAACATCTAGAGAATAAGCTAGATGGAAGATGCAAAAGAATGCTGCATTCGATCTTAAACAAATCATGGAAACAACACCCCACAAGAAAACAGCTGTATGGCCACCTGCCCCTTATCACACTTTTGTCTCTTCTTTGATGGAGATCCTTTCTCTGTTATCTTTCCTGGGACTTTGCTTCATGTGATGACCTTTATCACTTCTGGTTCTTCTTTTGTTGTTGGGAAGAATAATTACTAAGATGTTTTTGTGCACACATTTCAATTAACTAAGATATCTCCTACACAAGATCAATATATATATACCATATTTGACGGCATATAAGACGCACGGGCATATAAGACGCATCCCCATTTCAGCAGTCAGATTCAGGAAAAAATGTTTTTAGTGTATTTAAACATATTGTTGAAAACAGTCTAGCTGTGCATTACACAAGCAGAAACATAGCTGTATAAAAGCAATTTGGCAATACAGGCAAGCAATAAGCATACATAAGACATCTCAATAGCAGTAAATAATAATAATAATAAAATTATTAATAATAATAATAAAACTTCACTTACGATGTATAAGACGCAGGGCAATTTTTTAAGCTCAAATTTTGGAAAAAAAGTGCGTCCTATATGCTGTCAAATATGGTGTATATATATATATATATAAGGTAAAAGTATCCAATTGGCTGGTATGTTGTGGATAATTCTATTTGGGATCCTCAATATCTCCTGTACATCTACAATGCATGCATATGTTATGCACACCTATAGATTTATACAAGGATTTTTATAAATCTCTAAGAGAGCTTAATTTATTATAATTAATAAATTAATTATTTACAGAGAAATATTTACACTTTCAATAAGAAAGAAAAACTTAACAAACCATCATTTGGTTGATATAAGTTTATTTCGACCAGAACTTAATAAGCTGGAGGGAGAATAGTTGTATGCATACCTTTCCCAAGGGTATTCGTGTTATGTGAAATTATTCTTGTAACATCCATTTTTCATCACCAGTTCCTAATCTGTCCCCATGGCATAGTAGTTAACGTGCTGGATAAAAAATCAAAATGATAAGTTCACTCTTAGTATTATTCGGATTATTCGGACTATTGTCCTCATCTTTATTGTTATCTGTAGAACATTTTGGCCGATGCGCCCTCCAGCCATCTTCAGGTATTTCTTGTTGAACTCTGGAGCCTTCTCAAACTCCAGAACCTTCTTTTTGAACTCAGGAACCTGTCATAATGGAACTTTGAACTCAACCCTTTATTCAATCCATGGGGGTATCCTGTTCTCATTCCGCTAACTATAGCTGGGTTACAGTGTTAAGCTGTGTTAATTAGTATTCTATGTTACTGTTACCCTTGACCAGGATTGAACTGCAGGCTAGAGATAACTATCACTTAGAACTTTCTTAACCCAATGCCTTTATCCACTATTGTGTCCAATTGGACACAAATTCCAGAAAAAATTCAGAGAAAACATTCCTCTTGTTTTATAGAAACTATTTAACAAGTTTAGACAACTTTTCAAATTGTTGCAGATGACAGCAAGTTATAACACAACGTGTGGGTACACATCATCTTAGGTGTTATTTTTCAGTGTATATGTATTTACCCAACCCCTCCACATAAGCAGGGGGAGACCCCTATAGCGTAATGGCTAAAGTGCTAGACTATGAGATCGTAGTAAGCGAGTTCAAACTCCAGTTGCACTACTACATTTACTTTCAGATTAATACTCTTGTGAAAGGTATGAACCCCCTCATCCTCCCAGCTATGTATCACTGTTGTTCCACAACAATGTCTTTGGCATTAAATAACCCACAAAGGTTGATATGACATTAAACAAAGAAACAAAACAAAACCAAACGATCCACATGAGTAGGATGTGACACAAGGTCAATTTTTAAGTGAAGCTTAACTGGTTTGAGTTCAGAGTCTTACTTCTGCTGAACTAGTTGCCATACCATGGTTAAAGAGCCCTGTCTGCCCTACTATTTAAACATAACTAGAAGTTGGATGCATACCTTTCCCAAGGGTATTAGCACTATGTGAAATGCAGAACCACATCTTGGATTTGAAGTTGGGCTGCTGTGTCCATTTTTTATGATGATAACCATTGTGACTTGAATTCAGAAAGATTGGGAGTTGACTAAGAGAGATTGTTAAAACATGATTTTGCAGTAGCAGCAGCAGCAGCAAAACAATATTCAATTGTTCTTTGTAATTGTTCATTATTCGTTGCAAGCCAAAAGAGCAACAGAAAGTTGCAGGTTCAAATCATGTCAAGGTCACCATTTTATAGAGGAGTATTTTTGGAGAAATGTTGCTCTCTCTCTCTCTCTCTCTCTCTCTCTCTCTCTCTCTCTCTCTCTCTCTCTCTCTCTAAAAATAAATACACACCTCGGAACCACAAGGTTCCGGATTCAATACCAGCCCTCACCAACTCAGTACAGGAGTAGCACAGCTTGGATCTGTATGGCAAAGTGGAGAGCTGATGGAAAGTGTGGCACTCCACCTCAGACATTAAATAATCTCCTTGGTCTAGCGCTAATGAAAAGGGGATAGACTCCCTTGCTGTTCGGCTGATAGTAACTATAGGCCACTCTGCCTACTTTACTACTTTGTCTAACGAGTTTAATTGATTCCATTCATAGCTTAATTTTCTCGTAAATCAAAACAATTTTACCCATTGAAATAAACTGAAATGCCATTAATCTGTTCCACCCCCTCCTCCACAAAAATACTGTAATTTTTTTTTTTGTTACTTTTTTTTAAAATAAGAAAAATAGCACTGTATTTTATAAAAAATATAATAAGTGTATTTTGGCAGCATTTTCTCTTTTAAACATGTTTGGTTAAACTCAAGTGACGATTCCTGTCGTACGAGTTTCCGTTCAATCCTTTCAATGTGTCTGGCCATTTTGACACCCAAAAAATGGCCAGACACCTTGAAAGGATTGAACAGAAACTCGTACGACAGGAATCGTTACTCAAGTTCAACCAAACGTGTTTAAAATATAATGATATAGAATGTAATGAATTATGTGCTGTAATATGTTTTTGATATTTTTCTTTGGCATAATAGATTTGGAAACTTAAATGTTTTTAGTGAACTTATTAACATAAGCATATCGTCTGATGAGAGACAGATTGGTCGCCCCCAGCTGTGATATAAGGATGTCTGCAAGAATGATCTCAGGTGCTTTTGCATTATCCCTTCCAGCTGGGAAAATTTGGCTCAGATCTGCCTTGGTGGCGGCAGGCTCTCCGTAGTGGACTATTCATGTTTGAAGTCACACTGGCGCAACACCATGAAGCTAAGAGGTCCAGAAGAAAGCAACAGCAACAAAGCACGACCACATTGACATCTTCAGGGATAGCCTTCACAGGCAACATCTGTGGTTGGCGCTGTTCTTCAACATTGGACTTCACAGTCACAGAAAGTGCTGTAACTTCAGGGGCACAAGAATTATATAATCTTCTGAGACTGAAATTCTGATAAGAAGATCTGAAGCTCACTCACTTTTAGCTCTCAAAAAATCAGATGTGACAGCTTGTAACTTGGAAAACTACCACTGTATAAGAAAAAACTATAAGAAAAATTATGTACAATTAACAACATTATATTTTATTACCTGAGCAAACTAAATAGAAAGGATACAAAGGAAATATAAATGTATTTAGAAATGTCCCTATTTTATATACATGTATGTAAAGTTTCTAAAAGATATGGATGTTTTTGAGAGACTTACATATTTGATAAGTATTCCTTAGTTATTGATTGAGTATAATTAAATATGCCTGTGTGTAAGGAAGTAAGTTCAGAACATTGTATACTGTGTACTATTCTGTAGTTTCATGTGTAATGCAACACAAGACTAGCTGGGGATGAAAATGTCCCTGTCCCTGGAAACAAGCTAGGTCTTGTTTCTAAGTCATCCCCTGGATAAAGTGGACAAGATTTTCAGGTCTCCTCTTTCTTTGGCAACACCATCTAGCAGTCATTTGCAAGAAATTCTTTAGCAGCCGAGAGTGGTAATCCTACACCAGTTATATTACAAAAAAGGATTCTAAAAGTACAGACATAAAAGGAAGAGATCCCCCACAACTTTTTTTTTTACTTATTCTTTGGTCTTTTTATTTATTTATTATTTTTTTTTGTGAGCCTGCATTTAAGCTTACTAAACCCTCCTGCTGTTTTCTCAATCTAAACAAGGATAAACCTTGTTCACCATATCAGATGTGCAACTCAAGTAAAGAGGGAGGGAGGGAGGGAACTATTTGAAAATGGTCTTCTCACAGACTCACAGAAGTTCTATAAATAGTAATTCACCTACTGCATTTACAATAAATAAAAAAAAATCTTACTAAATGTACAAAGGGGGGGGGGCGGTTCAAAGAGTCAAGCCCTCCACCCCATCTCCAATTCATCAAATCTCTATGTACACTCCTGCACAGCATAAGAACAATTTAATGTTTCTATCATCTTGAGAATACTTGCAGTAGTGCATTGTTAATAGTTCATTGCTAGAAGTTTTGCAAGTCAATTGTTGTAAGTTTATTCTATGATCTCCATATTTGATTATTAAACTTGACTTAATATACTGAAGAAATTCATTGAGTTTCATTTCTGATTAAAAATTAACAAGTTGGGTGGTTATTTCCTAGTTGAGTAACATGATATTACAGAGTGACCCAGAAAAAACAGAACCCAAATTATTTATTTATTTTCCCATTAAACTAACCCTAAACCCCAACCCTAACCCTAACCCTAAACCTAACCCTAACCCTAAACCCTAACCCTAACCCTTGTTGGACTTAAACTTTAAAAAAAATTAAATTAAAATTAAAAGTTTTATAACAAAATTTGTGGGTTTTTTCAGTAATATTATGTTACTCAACTAGGGGGTTTAGGGTTAGGGTTAGGGTTTAGGGTTAGGATTAGGGTTGGGGTTTAGGGTTAGTTTAATGGGAAAATAAATAAATAAATTGGGTTCTGTTTTTTCTGGGTCACCCTGTAATATCATGTTACTCAACTAGGAAATAACCAGTTGGGTTTAAAATTAGAGATTTTCATGTTTAAAAAACTGAATAAAATGAATTACTGAATAAGATGAATGGAGTGATTTAAATCAAAAGAATTTATCATGAGAATATCGTTTCAGGTGTTATTTTTCAGTGTATATGTATTTACCCAAGCCCTCCATATGAGCAAGGGGAGACTCCCATTGCGTAATGGTTAAAGTGCCGGACTATGAGATCATAGTAAGTGAGTTCAAACTCCAGATGCACTACTACGTTTACTTTCGAACTAATACCCTTGGAAAAGGTATGAAGCCCCTCATCACCTCATTATATATCACTGTTGTTCTACAAGGATGGCTTTAGCATTAAATAAGCCCTGTCTGCCCTACTATTTACCCATAGCTGGAGGGAGAATAGTTGGATGCATACTTTTCCCAAAGGCATTAGCACTATGTGAAATGCAAACAGCCTCGTCCAGAATTTGAAGTTGGGTTACCATGTCCATTTCCTATGATGATAACCATTACACCATTAGTGCCTCCATTTTTAGATTATATGAAGACTAAAAACAAAATAGAATGTATATTGAAATATATCCAGTAAATGTAAAAGAATTATAGATGAAATTAAGGGAAACTCTATGAGATAGCTGATAGTGATCTGTAAAGAGGACTTTTCAGACTGTTTTGAAAAGTGCAAAGGATGCTGGGATATATGCATAAGGTCCCAATGGAATACTTTGAAAGAGATTAATATCATTGCTTTTGATTGGCTATTTTTTCATTAATGTTAAATGGCTGGCTGAATCATTTCCTGACAGATTTTGTGCATATGTATATTTATATATATATATATATATATATATATATATATATATATATATATATATGTGTGTGTAAGAATGGAAAGGGAATTGAATCCAACAATATGGGGAAAAAATGAGTAAAGAAAAGAAATGTAGATGGATAAAAATGAATTTTGTCTATATCACTTTTAATCGATATCACTTACAGATGTGTTTCGGTCCGTTTATCAAAATGTATACGGATTTACGCTATTATTATTATTAAAATAATCAGATGGAGTTGAAATGATGATAATAATGATAATAGGAAAAATGTATAAAATATTCCGTACACAGAGAGATTTTTTACGACCTTCATCAGAGTGAATTTTTTTATTTTTTGAGTAGAGATAAAAATCCGTTGGAGACAAAAACAGAATTTTAAATGTTCGAAAAAAGAATATTTTTTGAATTATTTGGAACGCAGAGACTTAAAAAATTTTTGAAAGTTTTGGTGATGGATAATTTGTATTGCAAAGAATGAAATGTTATTAATAAATCCGTATACATTTTGATAAACGGACTGAAATACATGTGTAAGTGATATCAATTAAAAGTGATATTGATAAAATTCATTTTTATCCATCTACATTTCTTTTCTTTACTCATTTTTTCCTCATATATATATATATATATATATATATGCTGTTGTAGTAGGATCCACATATGCTTCTTAGTTGATATATGTGTATTTATATATATATATATCTGTCTATAATATATATTGTTTGGGATTTAGTATGAAGCATTAGGCATGAAATATAAGAAACTCAGTTTTTGAATGTTAAGTTCTGTTTTTTTTCGTTAAATTTTTTGGGATGTTTAAACCCCTTCTTCGGAACTGATAGATTGGCTGATCTGGTCTTTGTGGCATCTATATATATATAAACATGCATACTGTTCCCAAGGGTACTAACTCTATGTTTCACCCAGGATTTGGATTGTATGTGTCTCATTCTCGAGGAGAGATTCCAGTTTGTGTATATACCATTTGGTAGCATGGTCAAAATTTAATTTTTGTCATAATTCCCAGTGGATAACCTTTTCCACTCAGTCCTGCCTAATCGTGTACTCCTTTGGTGCCAGTTTGCTGCTTTCACTTATTATATAATTAACCATTTTGCCTCTGTCTTCATACATCCTACACTTGCTATTCTGTTGCGTCTTATCTTTTTTCACTTTGATATAATTTCTTCTAATGGCATTGTCTTGTGCTGCAATCATAAGAGATTTAGTTTCTCTCTTAAAGTTTTCGTTTCTTAGCCATTTCCAAGTCTTGCAATCTCTCCAGTTTGTCACTTGAAGTATCCGTATAGTTGTTTTTCTTCCCATTACTGTTTTCTAGTTTTTGTTGTTTTTCTGTTTGTCCTTATGTTGCAATTTTTGTTACTGGCTACTGTAATTAGTCTTTCTTTGCTCTTTTTAGTGTATTCTTCAAGTCCTCAAATTTTGCATCTACACAATGTTGGCAAGACCTCTTCCTCCTTCTTTTCTTGATACATATAGTCTGTATTATTATTATTATTATTATTATTATTATCATCAGTATAATATCATCTATATATCAATATATATCATTTATATATTAAAGTGCTTGTCCCTCTGTGTGCCATGCCCTGTTGTTACCTCAGATAAATATTGGACCATTCCATTTTGATTGTGAGGAAAGAAAGGGAAGAAAAAAAAAAGAAAGAATATATAAGAAAGAAAGAAAGAGAGTGAGAAAGATAGAGAAAGTAGGAGAGAGAGAGAGAGAGAGAGAGAGAGAGAGAGAGAGAGAGAGAGAATGATAGATAGAGGGAGAGGAGAGAGAAAGTAAGAGAGAGAGAGAGAGAGATGAGTAAAAGAAAAAAAAATGCTTTTGTTAAACGAAACAATAAATAAAGGGGGTAAAGTTTTTGCTTTATATGTATAATATATATAAAAATACATCCCCAGATTTCCAGAACTGGAGCCTCACCATCAGATCAAGTTTAGTGTCATATCCAGGACACCAAGTAGGACCTGTGGATATACCATGGTATGAATATTCAGCTATTATCCTTTGTATGTATCTTATTGTATAAGCATAAGTTTTCATAGACCAGTTACGTTTACATTACACCCTGTTAATTAATTGAATGTTTGTAAATATAGTGTGTTGTATAGTTGAATGTTAAGATGGAAATACATGTGACACTCACATAAGATTTTTTTTTTCTTGGATAAGAGTAAAGAATGAGAAGATACAGGCAAAGGTAAAAGGAAGATCAGAGGCATGATTGACAATCTTTATTATAAACTACCATGGAATTTCCAGGGGTCCAGATAGTTATTATCATTTACTGGAAACTATATTGCAAAAAAAAAAATGAACTCTTCTAAATAGGACCATATGATCTTTAAGCACCCCTTTTGCGATCTTGATTCATAAGGACATTTTTTTTCATTTACACTGTCAAAATCCGGTTGTTTGTTAGGGGTTAGGGGTTAGTTTTATAATTTAAAAAAAAACTCTAAAAATCATCTGTTAACAAACAACCGGATTTTGATGGTGTAAATGAAAAAAATGTCCTCATGAAACGAGATCGCAAAAGGGGTGCCTAAAGGTCATATGGTCCTCTAAGTATTCTAGCTGATTTTAACAGTGGTGGGGTCTGGATGATTTTGATTCTTCCTCTGATCTCCAGTTACCCCAGTCACTTTACCAAACCTTTGGGGGACTGCTTTAAATCATCATCATCATGAAGGTTTCCCCCCCACCCCGCCTAAGCTGGTCATTCACTGGAGGCTGAGTGACAGCAAGTCTCCTCAGATCTCCAGGACTTATCTGAGTATCCTAGCTGATCTTGACAGTGCTGTTGTTTTGATGGTCTTGATTCTTCTTCGGATTTCCAATTCCTCCAGACTCTTTTCCAAACCCTTGAGAACCGTTCCAAGGGCCCTTCCAAATCGTTATTATTATTATTATTATTATTTACTCCTTTTGAGTTTTCACGTCAGAATAATTATTATTATTATTATTATTATTATTATTATTATTATTAATATCTAGTTGAAACCATATAATTGCAGACCCCCCCCAAAAAAAAAAGACTCTTTTAAGTATTCTAGTTGATTTTAACAGATCTGGGGTCTGTATGGTCCTGATTCTTCCTTTGATATCCAATTACTCCAGTCACTTTCCCAGGCCTTCAAAGATCACTCCAAATTATTAATATTATTATTATTTCACTTCTTGTGAGTTTTTCACCCCAGTGTTAATTGATGGTCTTTATTATTAAGTTGAAACCATATAAATCACCCCTGTCAACTTTCCAGGCCTTTGGGGGACTGCTCCAAATTATTATTATTATTATTATTATTATTATTTTTATTATTATTTTGTTGAAACCATATACTTACTTGCAAACAAATAACTTTGACATTATTCTTCAGTATAAGAATGGCCTAAAAGACTTGAAGTTCATAGGTTTCTTCTTTCATTGAATTATTCTGGGTATAATGGGACCCTTTTTTTTTTGTTCAAATGGGAAAAGAAGGTTACAAAACATTTTTAATGATTTTGTTTGATTTTTCTTTTTTTATTTATTCTTTTGACTTTCCCATTTCACAAACCGACCATAAAAAAAAAAGAGAGAAAAGAAAAATGTCTAAACTTTTACCTGTTGAATTAAAGCGTGGGAACAGATTCCATTCATGGGAATGTTCAGGATCGACCACAAAATAATATCTTTTCCTACTAAGTTACAAAAGTAGTAGTATGAGGTCTAATCCTGTGGGCGGTAAGACATACAATAAATAAAAACAGCAGCAAAAACCGTAAACAAATGAAAATGATATTTACAAACTTGTAGTATAACAATATCTTATTATTTGGATTATTTGGATTATTGTCCTCATCTTTATTGTTATCTACACAACATTTCAGCTGATGTGCTCTCCGGTCTTTTTCAGGTATTTCTTGTCAGACTCGGTAACACCCTACTCGAACTTGAGAACCTTCTCTTCAAACTTGGGAACCCAAGTTCGAGGAAGGAGTTCCCGAGTTCAAGAAGGTTCCTGTATCCTGAATAAGGGTATATAAAAGTGTATGTAAAAGAGTGTATAAAAAGTTTTTTTAAAGGTATGTATAAAATATGCAAAAGAGTATATAAAAGAGTATGTAAAAGTATATGTAAAAGAGTATGCAAAAGAGTATGTAAAAGAGTATCCTTGTGAAGAGGTTAAAATTGAATAGATGAGTTCTAAGTTCTAGAGTTGTCTTGTTATCAATTTGCTGTTGGTCATTCTAAACTGATTTGTTATGGGTGAGACTACACACTGAAGAGTTTTACTTTCAGAAGTAGTGAATATTGTACCACTACTTTGCTCGGGTTAGCTCAGTCGGTAGAGCCTTCGGCTAGAAACCACAAGGTTCCTAGTTCGATACCGCCCTTCGCCAACTCAGCGTATGAGTAGCACAGGGATCTGTGTGGTAAAGTGAGGAGTTAATGATAGGTGTGGCGCTCCACCTCAGATGCAAAAACAATCTCCTTGGTCTAGTGCTAGTGAAAAGGGGATAGACTGATTGGCTGATACCGACTTTAGGCCACCTGATGACTTTACTTTTTTACTTTGCTGTGGTTGAGTATTTGGTGAGTAATGAATGTGCGTAGGTGAGCAGTAAGTGTGTCTAGTATACAAGGAAGTCTGTTAACCCCAGACAGGTGTGAGGAAGCTTCATTGAGTTATATATCACTACTGATGAGCTGTGGTTGGCCTTTAGTATTTGTGGATTTGGGCAGAGTTCCAATAAATGGTCTTCAGCAATATTTTGATTCACCAGAAGTATTCATGATGTTCTTCCATCAATTTTTTTTATGGGTTTTGTATAATTTAGCAAAACTAATAGGATGTGGACATCAGACCATTTTTGGCATTGGCTTATTTGGCAATGTATGTTATGGTATAAGGGTAATTCCAAAAGTAAGCATTGAGGATGCAAGGAAACTGTTCGTGCAGCTATCACAAATACTATTGAGTTTGTTGTGCATGTGCCTGCACCATACTCAGTCTTTGCTTGGCAGTTATTTCTGATGGAGTTCCTGATTTATGCTATCACCAAGTGTGAAGTTTGCACAGTTATTTGGTCTTAGAATGCAAAAGGCAATTAAACAATTGAAATTAATCACCAGTTAACGGAAGTGTATAGCAAATCATGCATGGATGTCAAAAACATCCACAAGTGGTTTAAGCAAATGGTTTTGCAACAATGACAAGGTTCAATGCTTCCTCAACAACATGGCAGTGAACTGGTATGACATAGACATGCAAAAAAACTGCCACAGCACCTATAAAAATGCATAGGTCCTGTGGAGGGCTCTTTCCAAATTATAAAAATTATTAACATACAAAAAATTTTTTTTGCCAAATATCACATAAAAAATCGCCAAAAATAAATTGCAGTAATTAAAACTTGGTAATCCGGAATTTCTGGATTGCGGGTCCGGATTCGGACTGGAATGTTTTTAATTTGCTTACCGAGTCAGTTTGAATCCAAAATGGTATGTTATGTTGGGCTATGGCCTCTAGGAGTAAAGTTGAAAAATGTGACACACTGATACACTGATTAAAGATGTTACTAAATTCAATTTATCGAATAAGTTTTTGCATTTTAATCTCTATCATATATTTTCTCATTTAATCTAATAGATATTTTTATATGAGGAGCATGGAATATGTGTATTGTTGATGCACCTCTTAATTTGGAACCTATGTATATATTCATGTGGGGCTAGCAACTTGCTATGGAAACCACAGCACCGTTGCTAACATGGCATGGGTGTGGCCCTATGCTTCTCAAGAAGTCTACAGGATCATCATCATCAGCAGCAGCAGCAGCAGCAGATTTACATATATGATCATTTACTGTAATTCACTTATATTACCTGTATGTTTAATCTTAATTAAATTGAAATTCATATTCAAAATGTTTCACTTTTATTTTTCCTTAGTAAATTTTACTCTTTCAAAATATATTTTACAAAGGATATAGTGTATTAACATTGGGTCTGAATATTATTCATACACCCTTTATGTTGGAACCTGTGCACCCATAGATCTACATAGATGAGTAGTAGTGAATGTCTTCATTGAGTGCAAGCTTCATGGTAGAGACTGAAACATTCAATTAACGTGACAAAGCCCAAATTCCAATGCCAGGGTCCTCCAACACTTTTTTCTGCAGATTTTCGAAGAATTCTGCTATACGAACACAATCAGATTTCTGTTATGTTGCTTTCTTCTAGCCACAGCCTCATAGTCTCCATTGCAATTCTCGAGTTCATGCCTGATTGCATTTACAGTGTTCAGGGAGCATTGGGCAGCAACCATAATCTCCTTATTTTCGTGGCCGGCGCAGATCATCATGATACAAGTTATTCTCTTTCATGATTCAGGTGGGTTCTAGTCATCCATTCTATCTGTCATCACGTATATGAATGAAGAAGGGTCCAAGCTTTTAAATGAATAGTGTGCGTCAATACCTCAAACCTATGGAGAAAAATAACCAAATATAAGTATGTCAAATTTATCCCGAACACCCTGTATATATATGATCATTTACTGGAATTCAGTTCTATGTATGTTTAATCGTGAGTAAATTGAAATTCATATTCAAAGTGGTGCACTTTTTATTTTCTGTCAGTAACGATTAGTTGTTGGTTGGTTGGTTGGATTTTACAGCATGTTAATCCATGTTGGGTTATTTTATGCTGTTTTTTTTATTCATTCTTGATGGATATTCAACTTTTTTTTAAAATGCAATTTTTTAAAATATTTCTTTGAATTTTTGAGATGAGACTTTATAATTTGAAGAAGAAGGTTCCCAAGTTCAAAGAGAAGGTTCCCAAGTTTGAAAAGGTTCCTGAGTATGACAAGAAATACTTGAAGAAGGCCAGAGGGTACATCGGCCCAAAATGTGTGTAGATAACAAAAAAGATGAGGACAAGTTTGAATAATCCAAATAATCCAAATTTAAAAATTTTTTAAAACTCATATTTTTTTCTATTTAACACATAGATGGGCCCCAACAGGTACTACCACTCCAGGTCAGAATTGACCTAGGAGTAATGGCGATGAAGGGGTACTCCATGCTCCCCAGAGTTCCAAAATTGGAACTTCACTATTAGATGCAGTATAACAACATACCAAGGAAACAGTATGGATTGGTTTGGTTTCTTTGTTCAAAGGCATATAAACCTTTATGGGTTATTTAATGCTAAAACCATCATTGTACAAGAACAGTAGTGGTACTATTTAACCCATAACTGTGGATAGGAAGTAGTTCATACCTTTCTGAAGAGTATTATTATTAAGTTGCAAATTGGATTCTAAGTTAAAGCACTTTAATATTGTTAAAAAAGGATCTCACTCTGGTGTGCTATGATTACTGTGGTAATGTAGATACAAAAATTGGATCCTTATATATAGATTACCCAATGTCTACTTTCTGTTTATTTATTTATTTATATTTACCCAACCCCTCAGCACAAGCAGGATGCAACACAAGGTCATTTTTTTAGTTTAACAGGTTTGAATTCAGAGTTTTCCTTCTACACCAGTTGCTTTACCTCTGCCCTACTATTTATCCATAGCTGGAGGGAGAATAGTTGGATTCATACCTTTCCCAAGGGTATTAGCACTGTGTGTATTGCAACAAGCCCAGTCCAGGATTTGAACTTGGTTCACCGTGTCCATTTCCTATGATGATAACCATTACACCATGATAACCATTACACCCCGGGTGCCTTTCATAGTGTTGTATACTCGTTAGTTAATGATTTTCCTAAGTTTGGTTAAAGAGGAAAGTTCAATGCTTGTATTAGAAAAAATATTTAAAAAATGTATTTTCCAAGTGTATTTGTGATATGTGAAATGCAAACGACCTTGTCCAGGATTTGAACATGTGTTGCTGTGTCCATTTCCTGTGACTATAATAATTATACTACAAACAACGTTTTTTGTACAAAAATGAATAAATAAAAAAAAGTATTTTTCTTAACTAGCCATATATCACTGAAAATAAGCAACAATGACCATATAGGAAAATCTTAGGTAATCTGAGACCAGACTAAGCAAAGCTTTGTAAATTCTATGTACAGGGTGGTCTGAACGTCTTGTCACCCCTACATATTGTTTTAACTTTCATTATTTTTTGTTTTGATCGCATAATATATTTTATGTAATTATTTTACCTCTAAAATAAATCTTTAAAAATTAGATCCTTTTCTAGAATTTGGGGTTGTATTATGCAATTATTTTTCCTCCAAAATAAGTTATGTAGAAGGTGATAAGACTTTTGGACCATGCTGTATAATGGTAGCCATTTTGGAATTCATAAAATTGGAGGGAAAAAAAAAAGAAAACAGACAAAGTTTGTGTTTGGTTAAAAATAAACTTTCTGAACATAAAGCTACTTTGTTTTTGCGTGTGAAACAATGAATTCAGTATGATGAAATTTATCATAACATGCTTATTAAAAATGTAATTAGCTACCAAAAAATTAATCTAAGTAAAAAAAAAAAAAGAAAAAAAAAGTTCTTCAGGTTAAAAAATATGATCAGATTGAATGAATGCATCTTTTCACTGAAAATGAATACAGTCAATTCTTTGGTTGAATACATATGTTAAAAAAAATTGTCTTAATGAATTTTGAAAACATTTAACTAAAAGTAAATAACTAAGAAACTTTTATAGGCTACTGATGTTGGTTGGAGGTGTGTGACGGCATAATGGTTACCATAGTAAGAAATGGCTATGTTGAGATGAGTTCAAAACTGCTGCTGTTTGCATTTCATATAGGGCTAATACCCTTAGGAAAGGTACAAATCTGACTATTCTCTCTCCGGCTATGGGAAAATATTAGGGAACTTGGGGCTCTTTAACCTTGGTATGGCAATCAGTCTAGGAGAAGGAAAACTCTGAATGCAAACAAAAGGGTCTTTATTCTTGTCTTAAGTACTTTGAGAGCTTGTCTTCTTCCTCGATTGATAGAGCAATAAGAGACAGCCAAGTGAAGGGGTTAAATTAAGGGAAAAAAACCTGTAATAGGAAAAGAATTGATAATCTTTAAAAAAGAAAAGTTAATATATATATATACATATATATGAGGTATGCCAGAAAAATTGTAGTATGTCAGAAAACTTCAATGTGAGGGGCATTGTCCACTGCTAGTTCTTGCCATAGGGCCAGACGATCAACCAGTATGTCTACAAAGAGATACTGCAGCGTTTGCTTTGTTCAGTGCACAAGAAGAGGCGAGAGATGTGGGAAGACAACTCGTGAGTGTTTCACCATGACAACGCACCTGCCCACACTGCCCTGAGTATCCAAGAGTTCCTGGCCCAGAAGAACATCCCTGTGTTGGAGCAACCTCCCTACTCAGCTGACCTGGCTCCATGTGATTTTTTCCTCTTCCCCAAGCTCAAGGGTGTCATCAAGGGAACCTGTTTTGAGGATGTGCACAACATCAAAAAGGCTGTGACGACAGAGCTAGGGAGAATCCTGGAAGAATCCTTCCAGGAGTATATGCAAGCATGGCAGAGAAGAATGGGAAAGTGCATTAAACTCCAGGGGGATTACTTTGAAAGGGATAACTTGTAGTTTGTAGTTTGGATTTGAAATAAATTTTTTTAGACAACAGTCCTGGAAGTTTTCTGACATAACTCATATATATATATATATATATATATATATATATATATATATATATTCTGACATAACTCATATATATATATATATATATATATAATCAAAAGTAAGAGTTGATCAAAAGAGTTGATAGATCAAAAGAATATGGTAGATGCAGTAGTCAGTTTGTTTATTTTGTTTGACATCATATCAACCCATTGGGTCATTTGATGTCGACAGAGTTTTTAAATAAATTCATTCTTGATGGATACTCAATTTTTTTTTATAATCACATTTTTTCTATTTAAACCATAGATTGGACCCTAACTGAGTTCAGAGTGGACCAAGGAAGCAATGGTGATAAAGGGTTGCTCCACATTCCCCAGACTTCCAGAACTGTAACCTCACCATCAGATAGAGTTTAACATCATTCGCAGGACATGAAGACCCTCAGCTACCACCTTCTAGCATATATATGATAAAAAGGGTTTGGGGTTTGCCATAAGGGCAATAGGGTTGGGACAATCATATAGGTGCTAGGGCTTGACGTGACCAGACGATTGATCAGAGGGGGCCTTTCCAACCAACCATCGAGCCTAAGTAAGGGCCAAAGTAGAATGTTGCATGTCATGGACTGCTCAGCTACAAGGATTCTGTCCTTATGCATCACGAGTTGCTACCCACTGCCAATAGGTGGCCCCCATTGGGGGGGGGGTCACCTCTGCAGAGGTGCAGTCAATATATTCTAAATCCTCAGCCGACTGGGCTGCAGTGAGCTTTTGCAGAGTCATCTTGTCAACATGTGACTGAGCATTATCATAAAGAAAAATCATGACAAGGCTTGAACTCATGCAAAAAAAAGTAAATGCATCACTTCTTTTTTCATGTTCCTGATTAGGGGCAGATAACCTTCAAAATCAAATTCTGAAAGAAGTGATAGAAAATTAATATAGCTGGAGGGAGAGTAGTTGGATTCATACCCTTGGGTAAGGTATGAATCCAACTACTCTCCCTCCAGCTATGGGTAAATAGTAGGGCAGACTGGGCTCTTTGACCTTGGTTAGGCAATCAGTCTAGAAGAGGGAAAACTCTGAATTCAAATCTGTTAAAACTCCGCTTGGGGTGGTCACTACTAGAATAGGCTCAGTCCTAATTAGTGATCTATTTCACTAATTTTTTTTTTAACAAAGAGGACACTTTAATCATTATATGCCTTCTCTTTTCTATAAAACACACACACACACACACACACACCACACATATATATATATATATACATATATAAAGATACATGCTTTCTCTTTTCTATAAATATGCATATATATATATATATATATATATATATATATATATATATATATTTTTGAAGGCGAAATAATGCAAATTTATGTTTAAAAACATATTTATTTAATTTTTTTTTTTTTTTTTTTTCCCTTAATATTTTCAGGCTATGCCTATCTTCAGAGAGTTGAAAAAAATTTTTTTAAAATTTCATCTGTATTTGTTAAACTCAACTGTGATGTTAATCTGTTGAATGTTTTAATGTAAATGCAAACGTTCGGCAAAGATTGAAAGTTCTGCTTGGCAAAGATAGTGAAACTCCGTTAGATCCCGTGCGGCGTCTTGTTTCGCGGATGTTTTGAAAATCATTTCATATATAAATATATTTTTTTTTTTTTAATACTATATAAAAAATTTTTTTCAACTCTCTGAAGATAGGCATAGCCTGAAAATATTAAGGGAACAAAAAAAAAAGAAAAAAAAAAAAAATTAAATAAATATGTTTTAAAATAAATTTGCATTATTTCGCCTTCAAAAATATATTATTACATTTTAATTAATGCTTCTAACTCACTATAAAAATGATTTAAAAAAAATCTTTATTTCAATATATATATATATATAAGTTATGGTGCAGTAGACATAAAACCATGTCAGTTTATCACCATATATATGCTATATATCTGATATTTTTTCAGTAGAGTATCTGCCTAGGAACCACAAGGTTCCAGGTTCAATACTGGCCCTCGACAATTCAGAGCATGAGTAGCTTGGATCTGTGTGGTAAAGTGGGGAGCTGATGGTAGGTATGGCACTTCACCTCAAAAGCTACAACAATCTTCCTGGTCTAGCACTGGTTAAAAGGGGATAGACTTTCTCACTGTCTGGCTGATACCGAAATTAGGCCACCCCACATAATTTATATAAGAGCAGAATTTAAAGTTTATACTAAAATCAGACAGTATTTTTCCTGTTATTTTTAGTCAATGACCTTTTTCAACAGCTGTAGAAAATTAATACCATTCTTTAAATTTTTAAACCTTATTTTTTTTTCATCTACCCTGTGCAGGCATGCATGTGTGGGTGACAGAGAGGAAGGGCATTCTTCCTACCTAAGATGTCAGAATCTGATATTTATAGGTTCAATACAGCAAAAAGTGATGAAGAATTTTCTTCTAAATTTTAGAACAATATATATATATATATATTATATATATATATATATAGATATAGATAGATAGATAGATAGATAGATAAAAGGATATGAAAACACACATTGCTGTTAAAATGAAAATATTTTATATATCATATATATATATATATATATATTTTATATCATATATATATATATATATATATATATATATATATATATATATATTTATATATATATGGGGGGTGCAAAAGTAGGTATACAACAGTATCACACAGATGAAATTAGTAGCATATTATTTTAAGTGTCCTCATTTTGTAAAATTTTAGTATCATTAGCCATATTTGATTGTGACTAATAATTAACATGTTATTAATAATAATAATAATAATTAATGTTATTACACATATATGTAACATTTGTTTGTTTAATAAATGCAATGAGTATTGTATGTGTTTTTTCATAACTGTATACCTAGTTTTGCATCCCCCTGTATATATATATATATATATATATATATATATATACCAACCCCTCTGCATGAGCAGGATGTTATAACCAGATAGAAAGAAGCCATCTTGTCACAATGTGACACAACGTCAGTTTCTTAAGCAGAGTTTAACAGGTTTGAATTCAGAGTTTTCCTTCTCCTAGACTGGTCACCTAGCCAAGGTTCCAAGGTTAAGAACCCAGTCTGCCCTGCTATTTACCCATAGCTGGAGGGAGAGTAGTTGGATGCCTACCTTTCCCAAGGGTATTAGTGCAATGTGAAATGCAAACAGCTTCGGCCAGGATTTGAACTCAAGTCGACAAGTCCATTTCCTACAACTCTAACCATTACACCACACGCCTTTTTTGTTTTCTATGAACTCACATGTCCCCTTTATTCAGGCAAAAGTAATTTGTAATTCTGTCATCTATCTTCAACTCCATCCTCTTTTTTCTTTTATTCATTTTGATTATATCTTATTTGTGCATACTACTGAAGTTAAAGTCTTCTGGTAAATCTATTTAATTGTGGTTGATGATTTTATACATGTCTTAAGGGAGTGGTTAATCTTAATGATACAATAATGAGTTATGAATTTTATGGAGACACTTTTCTAGAAATTCATCTTTTTTGTTAAGGAGATTTTTCTTATCCAGAAATCTAATTATCGCTAACTTTTCTTGTAAACACAAGAAGCAAAGATCAGTTAAACTACAGCAAATATTAGATCTCTGTGAAATTTCCTATTTAATAATTGGTGTTATATTTTGATTCTTTAAGTTCCAGACATAGCTAGGTAAGGTTACAACCTTTTTTAGGTTAATATTTGAAAACGAGTGTTTATGATTTGCAAAACTAATTCTGGTTTGAAATTATTTTTATTACCCTTTCTGTCTTTGAATTGTTTATATGAATTTTAGTTTCTAAGTCTAGACTGTTTTCCTTTGAAATCAAGAATTTGTTTTCTATGAACTTACATGTCTCCTTTATTCAGGCAAAAGTAATTTGTAATTCTGTCATCTATCTTTAACTCCATCCTCTTTTTTCCTTAATTCATTTTGATTATATCTTATTTGTGTATACTACTGGAGTTAAAGTCTTCTGGTAAATCTACTTAATTGTAGTTGGTGATTTTTTTAAAGTCTTAATGAATATTAAGTTAATATGATTTATGAATTTTATGGAGGCACTTCCCTAGAAATTCATCTTTTTTGTTAAGGAGATTTTTCTCATCTGGGAATCTAATTATCACCAACTTTTCTCGTAAACAGAAGAAGCAAGGATATAGTTATTTACTAAGCTTAACTTAGCTGTGACACAAGGCCAGAAGTATGGAGTGCCCAATGAGAATCGAACTCACTAACAATGGTTTTTGAATCTAGCTTGCTAACCATTACACCAAGTGTGGTACCTAAACAGGGTATATATATATATATATATATATATACCAACCCTCCACTCAAGCAGGATGCAACACATAATGATTTTCTTAAGTGGAGTTTGACAGGTTTGAATTTAGAATTTTCCTTCTCCTAGACTGGTTGTCTAACCAAGCTTAAAGAGCTGACCTACTATTTACCTATAGTTGGAAGGAGAATAGTTTGATTCATACCTTTCCCAAGGGTATTAGCGCTATATGAATAATGACCTTATATAGAATTTGAACTCATATCACCAAGTCCATTTCCTTTGAAGATAACCATTACACCACATGCCTCAAATTATATATATATATATATATAATATATATATTATATATATTTTAAATTCCGGTACTGATCGAGAGCGTTCTGTGCCTCGTAATTACTGATATATTCATTTCGTTTTTCCGCTTACAATATTGCTTTGATAAAGACATATTCATAATGTCGAAACAAATATCTGTCAGCAAAAATTTTTAACATCTTGTTGCTTTTCTATAAAACTTTCTTACATATATATTTATGTAGTTTCATGCTGTTAACAAAGAAATTAAAGTAGTATGTAAAAGAACGACATCAAAATTATGTTTATTTTAGCATTAAATATCATTGTTAAATATTGTTTTAAATTACCTAAATATACTTTTATGTATTAACCTGAAAATTTTTAAGCAAAGATTAACAGTAATACAAAGTTTTCCTTCTTCTACACTGGTTACCATACCAAGGTTAAAGAGTCCAAACTGGTCTACTATTTACCCATAGCTAGAGGGAGGATAGTTGGATGCATACCTTTCCCAAGAGCATTAGCACTAAGTGAAATGCAAACAGCCTCGTCCAGAGTTTGAAGTTGGGCTGCCATGTCCATTTCCTATGATGATAACCATCACACCATTAGTGCCTCCATTTTTAGATTATATGAAGACTAAAAACAAAATAGAATGTATATTGAAATATATTCAGTAAATGTAAAAGAATTATAGATGAAATTAAGGGAAACTCTATGAGATAGCTGATAGTGATCTGTAAAGAGGACTTTTCAGACTGTTTTGAAAAGTGCAAAGGATGCTGGGATATATGCATAAGGTCCCAATGGAGTAGTTTGAAAAAGATTAATATCATTGCTTTTGATAGGCTATTTTTTTAATGTTAAATGGCTGGCTGAATCATTTCCTGACAGATTGTGTGCATATGTATATATATATATATATATATATATATATATATATATATAAATAAAGGAAAGCATATATCTTTATATATATATATATATAAAGATTTGGTGGGGAATTGTAAGGGTTCTGCATATGCTTCACGTTAAAAGGGAAAACATATTTTAAATATATATATATATATATGTAAGTTAGGTAGCGTAGACTTAAAATCAACTCTGCTTGGTAACTGTCAGTTCATCATTAATGTTAAATGGCTGGCTGAATAATTTCCTGACATATTTAGTGCACATATATATATATATATATATATATATATATATATATATATATATATATATAAGTTAGAGTGGTGTAGAAATAAAATCAACGTCAATTTATCATCTTTCTAATTTTCAAATCAAGTTTATGCTACCCTAACTTAGATATGTATGCTCTATCTCTGATATTGAGCACTCTTTATTTATGAATATAGCAAACCAATAATCAAAACCAAAAATTGCCTTATTTGGGTGGACAACTTTACCGCATCCTCCATATTCACCAGATTTAGTAACTTCAGACTATCATCTCTTCAGCCCCATGAAAGAGGGTTTTAGGGGCGACCATTATTCCAGTGATGAGGAAGTGAAATCTGTAGTGAAGAAGTGGCTCAAAGAACCATCAACAGAATTTTACAGGGCAGCGATACATGCTCTCATTCGAAGGTAGAACATTGCTATTGTGAGAAACGGTGACTGTGCGGAGAAGTAGGGATGTGATCCACAGAGAACCAGCTTCATTTTGATGTATGATACATGTTGCTGTGTTGGCAATTATACCTGTCCTAAACAAAATGGCATTACTATTTGACTAACCCTGGTATTTTTTGTTTGATCTTTCACTATGCTTACAATATTCTTAGTACAAAAGAAGTTTAGCCCTGTCGACTGGGGCTTTAGAATACATTGACTGCACCTCTGCAGAGGGGTAAGACCCCCCCCCAATGGGGCCCACCTGTTGGCTGTGGTAAGCAACCTGTGATGCTTCAGGACGGATCCCTGGTGGCTGAGCAGTCCACAACATTCAACACTCTATTTAAGCCCTTACTTAGGCTAGATGGTCGGTCGGAGAGGCCCCCTCCAATCAATCGGCTGCTTACATACAAGCCCTAGCACCTATATGATTGCCCCAAACCTATTGCCCTTATGGCAACCCTCAACCCTTTTTATTATATGGGTGCTAGAAGGCAGTGGCTGAAGGTCTTAGAGTCCTGGGTATGACGTTAAACTCTATCTGATGGTGAGGTTCCAGTTCTGGAGGTCTGGGGAATGTGGAGCACCCCTTCATCACCATTGCTCCCAGGTCCATTCTGCCCTGGAGTGGTAGTACCTGTTAAGGCCCCATCTATGGGTTAAATAGAAAAAATATGTTTAAAACAAATTGAGTACCCATCAAGAATGAATAAAACAAAAACATCTTTGGCATAAAATGACCCACTGTGTTTTGCATGCCGTAAAATCCAACAAAAGAAGTTGATCCCTCATTCTCAAGACAGTCATATAAATGACTTTGGACAATGAATACCTGTATATGTTACATAATAGATTCTTGATCTATGCTTTGATTCTGAAATCAGAAGGATTTAAAAGTATCAAAATGTGAACCTAATATTTGTGAATGATCAAAATGTTGTTGTTGGCATCCTTTCATCTACGAGAGACGAAGGAGTAGAGATCAATTTTTTTTTTTTGAACTACGTAGCCATGGCGAGTTGGTATGGAGGATGAGCTGTTGCCCAAGCAGAAAAGTCCTCCTCTCCACACTGCCGCTGTAATCCAAAGGAAAGGTAAGAAGCCAATGCAGTTTGGCAGTGGTAGTGTCGCAGGAGTTGCTGGGTAACACTGGATTTCAGCCTCACACCACCTTAGGAACTCCGGCTCCAGATTTATTTTTGCGATTTACTCCCCTAGCCTTTTCTTAGGATGAGGGAAAGCCGCTAGGCAGCGGGGATTTATATCAGACTTTTCCTTGCCCTAGATGGGTTGCTGACCAAGGTAACTAACTCCTTTGGGAATTTATGCAAGTAAATATGGTGTGCATTAAAAACACAATACGAACAAAATTTTATAATAATAATAATAATAATAATAATAATAATAATAATAATGAAATTTATTGTGTACAGTGCTCAGGTGCACCACAACTCATTAAAGTCTCATGTCTAGTACACAGAATAATGTATTAGTGTCAGGAACGTGAATAGCGTACAATAATAATATACATGTATGTGTGCGCGTGCATGCATATGTGTGTGGAGAGGGGTATCAGGTATAGTGTTATTGGACTACAGGAAGCATGGAGGTTTTGAAAGATGCAGTGTTTCGGCAGCCCACAATGGACGCAGGCAGCTTATTCCATGCCTCGGCAACTCTGAAAAATTATTTCCGAAAGTCATGTGAGCAATGCTGTTTTCTGACTTCATAGGCATACCCACGTGTGTTAGAAACATAGAGATCAAAAAGGTGCTCAAGATTGCTGTTGTTAAAATGATTAATGACCTTATGAGTGTGTGATGGAGAATGAGAAGTACCATATGCATTAAGGAAAAGAGCAAGACTTTGTCTTGCCTGCTGGAGTCGAACCCGTATCCTCCCGAATGCAAGAAAGTGAGACTTAGTCGGTGCATGGACGCTATGTTCGACTCGGCTGTTCGGATGTTGGGGGCCTGCCTGCGTCCGCTCGAATGCAACAAAGTGAGATTTGGGCGTTGCACGAACGCGAGGTTCAGTTCAGGTGCCCGGATGTTGGGAGGCTACTTCCATAAGTAGCTGGAATCTAAGGAGAATGACAGAATCAGAGTGGCGCACGCACCGGCAGAGACTAAACGACGTAAGACTTTAGTTGAAACTAGTGAGAAAAGACAAAAGAACAGTGACGAACTTAACCAGTTTGCAGCGGACTTGATTGTGGACCCCCCTTAACACAGAATTTTTTTTTATTCAACAAAGAGTGTTTACCAGGTCAGTTGCCAGATGCCAGAGTTTCAACGAATCCATTCCCAGAGCAGCAAGACGTTCAGAGTATGGCAGATGCCTGATGGAGGGTATGCGTTTGGTTGCATGTTTCTGTATAGTTTCCAGGGGGTTAATGTTCTGAGCGAGATGTGGGTTCCAGACTGGGTGATGCAAATTCCAAGTGTGGCTGCACCATAGCTTTGTACAGCTTTAAATAAATAGCCGTTGAGCGGCTGACAAAGGTCTTGCTAAGCGACATTCATTATTGAATTTTTAGTCTTTTCATGGCTTATTTCTCTTTTCTGTTAATTTAACTGAAACATAAGTGACCATAAACAACAACCAAAATGTCTACACTAGTCCAAGTACACAAAGGAATAATAGAAATATCAAGCAGATAATTGTCTCAATACTCTGACTGAAATTAGTTAAACTAGTTCAAAATAAAAAAAACACCCTCCGGGCGATGTAAAAATAGATTTTTTAAACATATTGCCTCAAAGTGTGGGAGTAAAAAATTCAATGTCAGCGAGTTTGTACCCTAAGTAAGTAAAATCATCAAATTCATTAAAGGATTAAAAAATAAAACAATTTGAAATCTAAACTTTAAATATGTATCAAAATAAAACAAACTATATATAGATATATAATACCAGTCATGTATTTATTAAAACTTGTTTTAAAAAACAATGAGGACTGTCTAATGTTGCACGTTCAAATTTTGAGTGTATTTATTCTATGTTATGGCGATTTTGGGTAATGTGACGTAAGCAGTGACATAATTTTTGTTACAGACAAAAACTGGAGGCAAATCTCCATTATTAATAGATATTATCAGGGGTGGGAGCAATAGGTGTAGACTGATACTCCTACACCCCAACCTTAGCTATAGATATTTATAAACCCCTCCACATGAGTAGGGTGTGACACAAAGTCAATTTCTTAAGTAGAGTTTAACAAGTTTGAATTCAGCGTTTTCCTTCTCCAAGACTGGTTGCCATAACAAGTTTAAAGAGCCCTGTCTGCTCTAATATTTACTCATAGCTAGAAGGAGAATAGTTGGATGCATACCTTTCCTAAGGATATTAGCTCTATGTGAAATGCAAACAGCCATACCCAGGATTTGAACTCATATCACCATGTCCCTTTTCTATGACAATAACCATTACACCACACACCTCCATAAAGTTATAGGTAAATAAGTAAAGTTGTTGGTGTTGCCTAAAGTTGGTATCAGCCAGACAGCGGGGAAGTCTATTCCCTTTTCACTAGCGCTAGACCAAGGAGATTGTTTTTTGGCGTCTGATGTGGATTGCCACACGTACCATCAGCTCCTCACTTTACCACACAGATCCCTGTGCTACTCATACGCTGAATTGGCAAGGGCCGGTATCATAACCGGAACCTTGTGGCTCCTAGTGGAATGCTCTACCAACTGAGCTAAACCGACCCTTAAGTTGGTAAGGCATCTTGACTTTCGATAATAGATAAGTTCAGGGATCATTCCTTGCTTCTGGTACCATCTAACACAGTACAGTCTGTTATATATCATTTAGGGAGGAAATGGGCGCCAACAAGTAATCCCCATTGCACTGAGTGATGCCATGAAGGCAAATCACTTGGTTTGGTACTCCACGGACCTAATAGCTTGTGGAAAACATCCACATATAGGTTCTTATATAGCGTGTTATCTCTCTATATATCATCAACTGTATTTTTTTAGTTTTCTCTTAGCCACAGATAGCAGCCAATGTAGCAATGAGGTTAGCACTGATTGGCCAACCACTCATCAATACAACCACCATATAAATTAACTGCCAGCGCCACCTACTCTAAACTGGCTCAAATTCAACTTGAATGTATATCAACATTTTTGAAAACTAGAGACTGAACTCAAAGTAGAAAACCATTTTATTCTTTAAATAAAAATTTTGCATATATATATATATATATATATATATATATATATATATATGGGCCGGTTTAGCCCAATCAGTAGAGTGTCCGACAAGGAACCACAAGGTTCTTGGTTAATACTGGTCCTCGCCAACTCAGCATATGAGTAGCACAGGATCTGTGCGGTAAAGTGAGGAGCTGATGGTAGGTGTCGCGCTCCACCTCAGACACTAAATAAAACAATCTCTTTGGTCTAGTGCTAGAGAAAAGGGGATAGACTCCCATGCTGTCTGGCTGATACCAACTTTAGGCCACTCCGACAACTTTATATATATATATATATATATATATATATATATATATATATGAGAAAGGTATAAACCCCCTTATCGCCCTAGCTATGGGTTAAATAGATAGTATCACTTCTCTTCTTCAGCAAAGATGGCTTTGGCATTAAATAACCCATGAATGTTGATATACCATTAACTATTTGCCTACTTTAATCTGCTCACAGCAGCTCTCTTACCACTGTGATCCTACCCATGCAAAGTACAAAAACTGATGGTTAGTTTGTTATAATCAAGCAGAAGGACTCAGATTACAATAATAATAGGACTGTATTTGTTCTGAGGGGAAATAGATTGTGAACTTTGAAATATCCCATCATACAGGTAAAAAAATACCCCCAAAAAATTTGGTACAGCGATGTGGTGGGGGGGGGAGGAATTGGTAAACAAAGAGTTAAAGAAAGCAAACCAAACCAAACATATATACAAACATATGTACTCATTAATTCTCAAAGAAAATGTCTAGTGCTTTAGAAAATCAAAATAGTTGTATAGATCAATAAATCAATGAATATTTTTCCAGTTTCTGTTCTGGTTCTAAAGTCGTTTATACAATGGATGTGCTGTCTGCATGGGCTCTCACTAACATTATAAAGGATATTTATTTTGATACAAAATGTAAGATTTATATATAAATACAAAAATAAGATTCATAATAAGATTTATATATAAATGAAAAATATAAGAATTCCAATTCCTTGTATTTTTGTAACGTAACACTAAACTCAATGTTTAATTCACTAAATCATTTTCATCTTAGACAAGTGTAATTCACTACCAACTTTTAACATCACTAACTCACAGTATAGAGACAGCACTGTTTGAATAGTTTTTAGTCTTGTCTATCTTGTTAGGGTGTTCCAGCTACTCCACATCAATATGATACATATCAGACAGGCATAATTCTCCCCTGCCTTCGGTGTCCTGGGTATGGCGTTAAACTGCATCTAGCAGTAAGGTTCCAATTTTAGGGGAGTGGGGAGTGGGGAGTACCCCTTTATTGTCATTACTCCCAGGTCCACCCTGAACTGGAGTGGTAATACCTGTTAGGGTCCGATCTCTGGGTTGAATAGAAAAAAAATGAATTTAAGTGTTTAAAAACAATTAGTTTTAATATATATATATATATATATATATATATATATATATATATATATTATATATATATATATATATATATATATATTATATATTAATATATATATATATATATACACAATATATATATATATATATATATTTAAAATATATGTGTATATATATATATGTATATATTAAATATATATATATACACAATATATATATATATATATATATATATATATATATATATATATGTGTGTGTATATATTCATATATATATTATGTGTAGTTCCCATCTAAAGTCCAAGAGGTGCAACCATACAGTAGCACTGATACGGCTACAGCTTGGAAGAATTGTCACTTCATCTTATCAGAGAGATCAGATTTCCATTTTTAGCAGCCCATGCCTTTCATATGTGTATATTGACACTGCTTTCTGTGGATGAGATATTACTACCTTAGTATGTGAACTCTTCTACTAATTTCAGAGTTTTACCATCAAGTGCAAAGTTGTAACCATCTTGTTTAAAACAAATGAAATCTGTGCTATCCTAAACACATCCTGAAAGCAGCACTTGACAAAAAAGCAGATGTATGGCCACATACCTCCAATCACACAAGTAAGACAAACAAGACATGCTGCTTGCTGTTTGTTATTTGTTTGGATCCAACCAACTAACAAACCAACTTATGATAAAGTTAGCCAATTCCCAAAATTTGAGCTTGCAATTCCAAAAAAGAGTTACGTTGATTTTTAGCTCTCCAAATTTGAGGGGGGGGGACACGAAAAATGTCAACTTTTTGTAACTTATTTTTGATAGTATTTTTGGATTTCATGGGGGAAAAATGCCTTTATAAACCAATTTTTAGGAGTAGGGAAGCTCTAGAACTCATTTTACAGACAAAAATAGGTTACAAAAAGTTGCCATTTTTCACTCCCAAAAATTTGGAGAGCTAAAAATCGACATAACTTTTAGAAAAAATTTCAGAAAAAATGAAGGGAAAATGACAATTTAACTTTTTTCTGGATGATTTGACATGGAATTACCTGCATGTCAACTTTTGTTGGGTTATTTTATGCCAAAGGCATTTTGTTATACCCAGGACATTAAGACCCTTCTTGCACATATATGATAAAGATGGTTGGGGCTTACCATAAGGGCAATAGGGCTGGAACAATCATATTTCATGTCATGAACTGCTCAGTCACTAGAGTTCCATCCTTAAGCATCACAGGTCACCACCCAGGGCCAACAGGTGGCCCAGTTAGAGAGGTTTTACCCCTCTGCATATTATATACTTGTTCATCTCAAGTATGTAATTGGGAGAGAGTAGAGAGATAAGGTGATGATGAAATGGGTTCTTACTTTTCTTACTTGTTCTGTTTGTTGCTGCCATTTCCTCTGGGCTGATTTCTTCTTTGGGCTGGGTGGCTGCTCATTTCTTTGTCAATAATGAAACAAGTTTTTCTATTCTTTATTAAGAACCCACTCCTCAAAAGTATTTCTAACCACATGGTGAGAAGTCAGCATCTTAGAGAGAGTAGAGAGATAAGGTGATGATGAAATGGTTTCTTACTTTTCTTACTTGTTCTGTTTGTTGCTGCCATTTCCTCTGGGCTGATTTCTTCTTTGGGCTGGGTGGCTGTTCATTTCTTTGTCAATAATGAAACAAGTTTTTCTATTCTTTATTAAGAACCCACTCCCCAAAAGTATTTCTAACCACGTGGTGAGAAGTCAGCATCTTGGAGCGAGGGACTTCCGACTAACTGCTGAAATCTGCCTAACTAACTTAATTTCTGTTCTAGATCAGTTCCCTTTTACACACCTTTCTATTTGCGGAAGTCGGGGGGGGGGGTAAGTAAAGGTTAACTGCCGTCAAGAACTCCAATGGCTAATGGCAACTTTCCATTTATCTCTGTTATTTGAATTTTCAACGAACTTCAATTCAAAAATCTTCATACATAATTTGTAGGCTACCTATGAACTATGTAACATCTAGAGGTGCAGTCGGTGTATTCTTAAAGTCCCAGCCGACCAGACTCATGTTGTTGGAGAAGAACAAACTCATCAGTAATGATAAGAGTAAGAGAGTTATGGGAATCTGTACTGTCAGCTCGACCTGATGCTGACATATGATATGCATAATTCTTCTCTGCTTTTCAACTTAAATGATGGCAACATTTGTTAACAATTGAATGAAGGTAGCAGAAATTCTTTTTTTGCTGATTTTTTTTTTTCTGATTTTTTTTTTCTGATTTTTTTTTTTTTCTGATTTTTTTTTTTCTGATTTTTTTTTTTTGCTGATTTTTTTTTTTGCTGATTTTTTTTTTTTTTGCTGAATTTTTTTTTGCTGTTCTTTTAGAATTTACCACAATTTAGAATGTAGCATTGGTTTGTTACTGATGAGGAGCGCAACCACCTTGAAAATCATCCACCCGCCTGCGGTGAATGTAATATAAACTAATTTTGTGTGGTAGATATTACAACATAAACTATCTTACCACCCCCATTTGTAAGTAAAGTTGTTGGGGCGGTCTAAAGTCGGTATCAGCCAGACAGTGAGGGAATCTATCTCCTTTTCACAAGCCCTAGACCAAGGAAATTGTTTGTTTTTTTTCTGGGTTTTTTTTCCTGGTTTTTTAGAATTTATTACAATTTAGAATGCAGCATATTGGTTCGATGCTGATGAGGAGAGCAACCATCTTGAAAATCGTCACCCCTCCCCCCCCAGCAGTGAATGTAATGTAAACTAATTTTTGCTTGTTTGTTTGTTTTATTTCATGGCATATCAACCTCTGTGGGTCATTTAATGCTGGCAAAGTAACAGGTATTACCACTCCAGGTCAGAGTGGATGTTGGAGCAATGGCGTTGAAAGAGTGCTCAACATTCCCCGGACCTCCAGAACTGGAACCTCACCATCAGATAGAGTTTAACGTCATTCCTAGGACATGAAGACCCTCAGTCACCACCTTCTAGCACATATGATAAAAAGGGTTGGGGTTTGCCATAAGAGCAATGGGGTTGGAATAAACTAATTCTTATGTGGTAATTCTTACCACATAAACTATTGTTGTATACCCTTTCTTACTTCTTACTCTGGTCGTATTTTCTTCTGGCCGGCTTTGGTTCTATCTTCTAACATCTTGATTTAGTCTGGTCTATCGTCTCGGATCTCCTAAGGTCTGGTTTTTATTGCTATGTTCCTGCTGGCTGGTCGTCCTGGATTCATTTCTTAGTCCTGTTACCAAGACATTCATCAACCACAAAAACATATTACTTATACAAACTTTTATTTCCCTAACTATAAATTTCATGTAACTAAATATCTGACTAACATAGCGCGTGTGAGTTCCAGTTTTAGGCAGGACCTAAAATGGTCGACTTCTCTGCCTGACGTCTAACTGAAAAACTGGGGACTGAACAGGTCCCACGTGACTTCACGTATTTTGGCAGGCTTCTGTAATTTTCCATTGAAGGACCCGGTCATGGTATGAAAAGGGTCATCCCCTCAGAATTACAGGGGACCGACAATAATCTTATGCAACTGCATAGATTATGTAACACTATTTTACCACCCCCATTTGTACCCCCCTCCAAACCTAATGGTGTCCATCCCTTCACTCACAAAATTCTCAACAATTATTTTTTCTTCTGGACATACCACACTTGTAGTGTAATTAAAACTCTGAGTTGATCTTTGAATTTCAGTGAAATGTTAAAAAGATTAAGTAAAATTGATTTAAGCATGTATATTTGCTATGCTTATTTCAGTGGAATAATTAAAAAAATTTATTAGCCATAAAATTGCAATATAGGCAAATAATAAAGAAGTTGGCCACATACATGGTACAATGGTTGAGTTAAATCTGAGTTCTAAGTGACAATCATCTGTAGGTTGCAGGTTCAATCCTGATTACAGGTGAAAAGATAATTTATGAGGAAGTACATCCCAGCCGCCTCCTGCCTCAGAAATTGCTACCCGGTGACTATTAAAATAACGTCCCCAGCTATGTCGTCTCGGCGGTGTTACTTGAAAGAAAACAACCAACTTAGGGCGTTAAATGTATTTTAGAGGGGGGGGCTTCTCTTTTTTTTGTCGTAATTCTTATTTATTTATTGTAATTTGTCGTAGGGTAATCAGTCTATTCCAAACTATATATCTATCTTCATATAAACAAGAATTACGACAAATTATGATAAATTTTTAAGAATTACGACAAAAAAAGAGAAGCCCCCTCCAAAATACATTTAACACCCTAAGTTGGTTGTTTTCTTTCAAGTAACACCGCCCGAGACGACATAGCTGGGGACATTATTTTAATAGTCACCGGGTAGCAATTTCTGAGGCAGGAGACCGGGATGCACTTCCTCATAAATTACCGGTGAAAATAACATAGAATACTTAACATAGCTTAACACTTGTACCCGGTCATGGTTAATGGAATAAGAACAATCTACCCCAATGGATTAAATAAAGGGATCAGTTTGAAGTTCTGTGAAGGCTCCTGATTGTGACATGAAGACTTCTAAGTTTGACAAAAAACACCTGAAGAAAGCTAGAGGGCACATCAGCTGAAATGTTGTGTATATAGCAATAAAAAGAGAACAACAGTCCGAAAAATCTATTAATAATGGAGATTAGGTCTCTATTTGTCTGTAACTGAAACTATGTTACTGCTTATGTTACATTACCCAAAATAGTCATGACAGAATAAATACACTCAAAATTTGAGCATGCAACCTTAGACGGTCCTCATTGTTTTTTTAAACAAATTTTAATAAATACATGCCCACTATTATATATTTATATATAATTTGTTTTATCTTAATATATATTTAAAATTATCAGCACTAAGTTTCCATTTCAAATTGTTTTATTGTTTACTGCTTTAATAAATTTGGTGATTTTACTTACTTATGGTACAAACTCTGTGACATTGAATTTTTAACTCCACCCCCTCAGGCAATATCCTTCAAAAATCAACTTTCACACTGTCCAGAGGTTTTTTGTTTTTTTTGTTTTTTGCTAGTATAAATAATATGAATAGTTTCATCAAAACTTTCAAATTTTTAACAGCCTCTAATGGCCTCTGCGTTCCTAATGATTCAAAAAAAATTTTTTTTTTTTTTTCGAACATTTAAAATTCTATTCTTGTCTCCAACGATTTTTATATCTACTCAAAAAATAAAAAATCACTCTAATGAAGGTCGTAAAAAAATCTCTCTGTATGCGGAATATTTTATGCATTTTTCCTATTATTATTATTATCATCATTTCAACTCCATCTGATTATTTTAATAATAATAATAACGTAAATTAAAAGGGATATTGATAAAATTCATTTTTATCCATCTACATTTCTTTTCTTTACTCATTTTTTCCTCATAGTTTCATTTGTAACTTTTGGATTGAAAGGTAACATTAATATAAAAATAAATAATAAAAATGTAGATAAAAGTAGTAATTCATTCATTTAGCTATAAGAAAAAAAAGTGAACAATCTACCCCAATGGATTAAATAAAGGGTTCAGTTTGATGTTCTGTGAAGGCTCCTGATTGTTACATGAAGGCTCTCAATTTGACAAAAAACACCTGAAGAAGTCTGGAGGGTATTTCAGCTGAAATGTTGTGTATATAATAATAAAAAGTGAACAACAGTCCAAAAAATATAGATGGTATGAATAATTTCATTTGTAACTTTTAGATTGGAAAGTAACATTAATATAAAAATAAATAATAAAAAATGTACATAAAAGTAGTAATTTATTAATTTAGCTATAAGATAAAAAGTGAACAAGTGAGAACGAAACGAGAGAAACAAAATTTTAATAAAACATTATTTTTTCTCATGAAATTTGGCGGGCCATTCAAAAGGCACCAGATGGTTAAAGTGGTATTTGGGTGTGGGTGTAAAAACAGCTTTGCACTCCCCATATAGAATTATTATTAGAAGCCGTGAATGTATAGCTGTTATTTTTTGGAATTATCAAAATGCAAACAACCGTAATAAACAAACCTTCCCTTACATTCATGTGCATATAAAACCAGGTAGGCGTGGTAAATAATTAGTCCATATAGGCAGAAGGTTAACCAGTCAACAAAAGTCCTATCACTATCAAAAAAAAAGAAAAAGATTTTTAAATACTTTAAAAAGGAATGTAGATAATACTCAGATATTAACAAATATTTTATAAAAACTAACAAAAATTCTGATGAAGAAGACTCAACAAACAAATGAAGATAAAAATATATGTTCATAAAAATACAATTTGCAAACTTAATGGCAATTTTCCCAATACTATTGGTCAAGTAGAATTGTTTGAAAATTGTTAATACTAGATAGAAATGCTTGAAACCATATGACTGTATGCAAATTATGAGTATTAGATAAGAAAATACCACATAACTGAAATCCCATAACTGTGTGCAAACAAATGATATTATTGAATAGAATTAATTACTTGAAACCATATTATTGTTTGGTTTGTTTTGTTTTACGGCATATCAACCTCAGTGGGTCATTTAATGCCGATAAAGTTTTGAAATAAATCAATTCTTAATGGATAATATCCCTTTTTTTTTTTAAATACATTTTTCTATTAAACCCATAGATGGGAGCCTAACAGGTACTACCACTCCAGGTCAGAGTGGACCAGGGAGCAATGGTGATGAAGGGGTGCTCCACATTCCCCAAACCTCCAGAACTGGAACCTCACCATCAGATAGAGTTTAACGTCATTCCCAGGACATGTAGACCCGCAGCCACCGCCTTCTAGCACCCATATGATAAAAAGGGGTTGGGGCTTGCCATAAGGGCAATAGGGTTGGGAAAATCATATAGGTGCTAGGGCTTGACGTGACCAGCCGATTGATCGGAGGGGGCCTCTCCGACCACCCATCTAGCCCAAGATAGGGCCAAAGTGGAGTATTGCATGTCATGAACTGCTCATCCACCTGGGCTCTATCCTTGGCCCTATTGGGGGAGTCTTACCCCTCTGCAGGGCGGCATATTATTGTGTATTTAGTATTAGTATCAAATAGAAATACTTGAAACTATACAACTATGTGTAAATTATTTGTATTACTTAAAACTATAATTGTTTACAGATGGCTGGTTTCATAAGTTTCTTGAAACCACATAATTACTAGCAAAAAAAGACTGACTTAGATATTAAAGAACATGTAATGGTTCATAAACTGTAGATTCTTGTTAGACCAGGTTTGGAGGAACAAAGAAAAAAGGATCATATTCTAAAAATAGATAAAGCCAGACTGACTGAAGTTAAAAATTCAAAACTCCCGCCAATTAACGGACATTCTGAAAGTGGGGGAAAGGAAGATATATAGTAGTAGAGAACCCTCAGAAAAGTAGTAGCCAGTGAACAGGCAAGTCACGAAATAACAAACCTCCTTAAATCTGGTGAACAAATACAAGTAAGCCTTAACATTAATAAGAATTTGTAAAAAGGAAAATTCATTAACTAAAACATACCTTTGTAACTTGTTGTTCCTTTGATACAATTTATAATATCTATTAATAATGGAGATTCACTTCTGGTTTTGTATGTAACAAAAACTACCTCACTGCTTACGTCACATTACACAAAATCGTCATAACATAAAAACACTCAAAATTTGAACATGCAACATTAAACAGTCCTCATTGTTTTTTAAAACAAGTTTTAATAAATACATGACTGGTATTATATATCTATATATAGTTTGCTTTATTTTAATACATATTTAAAGTTTACATTTCAAATTGTTTTATTTTTTAATCCTTTAATGAATTTAATGATTTTACTTACTTAGGGTACAAACTCGCTGACATTGAATTTTGAACTCCCACCCCTCAGGCAATATGTTTCAAAAATCTATTTTTACATTGACCGGAGGGTGTTTTTTATTTAGCTAGTACATATAAAGGACAATTTTATTATGACTCAAACTTCTTTGTGATCATTTGTACTGTTTTGCTTGTTTTTTTAATATTATATTTCACAACCAAACATACAACAAACCCAACAAGGGTTGATATGTCATAAAAACAAATAAACCAAACCAAATCAGACCCTTTAAAATACAAAATATTTACTTTTCTATAAAAATAATGCTTATGCCAGAGTAAGTATGGAAGCACACCATGACAATAATGCCACAGGTAAGTATGTACACAATTTCAAGGTTTTAGGTTCAATTCTCAGTGTTAAAGTTAACTCTTTAATATTAGGCATATATGTTAATGCTCTATCTACAGGGTTTATATGCTGAATGTATCCGCTGCAGAGGGGTAACCCCCCCCCAAAAAAAAAGGAGGGTGTTTTGGGTACGACACTAAACTGCATCCTGTAGTAAGGCTCCAGTTCTAGAGCTCTAGGGAGTATAGACCAGTGCTTCTCAACCTTTTTTGGCTTATGGACCATTTTTTATTAAAAAAATTCCCTTGGACCAATTCTACTTTTCTTGAATGTTGTTGCAAGTGGCTAGCACACATGTTACAGTAAGACAAGACAATTCATTTTTCCGATGATCATCGACGTGCGCTTAAATAGAGATTTTCAACTGGGGAGGGTCATTATAAGAGGTGCTAAATTAGTTAAATTTTCGTGAAATGGCTAAAACATTTTTGTGGCTTCGAACTCTCTGTGGACCACTAGAAATGTTCTGTGGACCACATATGGTCCAGCTGGACCACGTTTAGAATCACTGGTATAGTCCACCCGCTTCATTGCCATTACTTCCAGGTTTGCTGTGACTTAGAGTTGTTGTACTTGTTAGAGATCCAATCATGGATCAAATAGATCTGTTTGAAAATTATCATTGGATATGCATCAGTAACTGTATGCAGATTATTTGTATTAGATTAGCATATTTGATGCCAGATAACTGTGTGTATCATGATTATTATTAAAGACAAATAAACTCAGCAGATAAGTCTGGCCGCAAATGCCATTAAGTTTGCAAATTGTATTTCTATCAGCATATATTTTTATCTTCATTTGTTTGTTGAGTCTTCTTCATCAGAATTTAAATAAAGACAATTGGACACATGGCCGAGTGGATAAGGCAGTTAGGTTAAGACAGTTCTAAGTGACAGTTATCTCTGGAACCCGAGTTCAATCCTGAGTGAAAGCAGTTAGAAAAATAATTAATTAACACAACTCCTACCCCAGCTATGGTTAGCGGAATGAGAACAGGATACCCCCGTGGACTAAATAAAGGGTTAGGTTCAAAGTTCTGTGATGGCTCCCGAATACGACAAGAAAGTTCCCGAGTTCGAAAAGAAGGTTCCCGAGTCTGACAAGAAATACCTGAAGAAGGCCGGAGGTTATATCGGCCGAAACGTTGTACAAATAGCAATGAAGATGGGGACAATAGTCCGAATAACGCAGATAATACTAATCTTCAAGCCTCATCTCAAACTTTCAGAGAAATGAATAAAAAAGTGTAATAAAAAAAATGATTCCAAGGAAACAATGAAAATATAAATAGCTATGATTATAATCAAATGTTTACAAATAAATCAATTTTTGGCATTAAATAACTGGTGCCTTAAAACAAATAAACCAAATTAGACATATGTGAAGGGGTGTTGATTATAATATGTTTCTTCCATATATAGCTCTGGTATAGAGGTCAAATTGGGTTCAGCAGATTTCTAGGTTCAGCAGGTTATGGACTCTGGTCAGCCAGATGTGAGTACTTTGGTACTAGATGCTGAAGATAAAGAAATGACGTTTCTAACCAAGTAGTCATTTATTAAGCTTGGTTTAATTTAGTGATCATTTTTTAGCTCTTCCTTAGGTCATCCTTGTTGACTATTGCAACAAATTATATCTTTCTTATTATAATGGAGATTGTGTGTTTGTCTGTCTGTAACCAAAACTATATACTATTCAAATCACAATTCCCTTAATTATTTACGTCACATACTCCATGATTTTATTTTTATCTAAACCTCAATTATTAATAGAATCCTTTTACTTTATTAATACTGTTGGCCTTATCTACATACTAGGTATTTACCACATACCCCTTGTGTATGGGTTAGGCACAAGGCCCTATTAATGTGGGATCACCCAGGAACCGAAGCTCATGTGTGGTGGGTGCAAAAAATGTGTTGATCCCATCGGCATTCCGCCTCAGGCACTGGGCAATAAACCCAGCCCTGCCCCTTTAAATCGAAGGGGCAGGTATTGCCTGGGGAGATAGCCCCCTGGGATCAACACTGTTAATTACAGCAAACCCCGCCCAAGGGCCGGATCTACATGATATTTTCCTTGTACCCCACTAAATTTAACTAAATAATTAAATTAGGAAAATTTAGTAATGAAAGACAGGAGTGATGGAAGAATAAGTTTCAGTTGTTCAATTTTTCATTATACCCCCCCCCCGTTTCAAATCTTTTCATCTGCATTCTTATTTAGTTTCATTAGTCTTTCTTAGCTCAGTTGGTAGAGCGTTCAGCTAGAAACCACAAGGTTCCTAGTTCGATACCCACCCTCGCCAACTCAGCATTATGAGTAGCACAGGGATCTGTACGGTAAAGTAAGGAGCTGATGGTAGGTGTGGCGCTCCACCTCAGACGCTAAAATAATCTCCTTGGTCTAGTGCTAGTGAAAAGGGGATAGACTCCCTCGCTGCATGGCTGATACCGACATTAGGCCGCCCCGACGACTTTACTTTTACTTACATTAAAACTTAAATACATGCACCTGGAGGGTGCATATATTTGCTAGTATATATTATATAGACAACTTATATCATTGTTCTGATGAAAACTGTTAATTGTTTGAAAAATATTGTGTGAAAAATATTGTTCGTTTGATAAAATTTAATATGTACTCAATGCATGAAGTGTCATTGCTGGGCCAAAGGTCAAATCAAGAGCCCTCCAGAGTTGCTAGCTTAATTAATAATTAATAATTATAGAATACTTAACATGAAATGATGATGATGAAAACTAAATCAAGCAAAATAAACTAAATTCTTTCATAATTGGGTTGCACTTGGGGATGCACCAATAAATTAGAAAATTTGGACCATATGACCTTTAGGCACCCCTTCCACGATCTCGACTCACAAGAACACTTTTCTCATTTACACCGTCAAAATCCGGTTGTTTGTTAGGGGTTAGGGTTAGGGGTTAGGGTAAGGGCTTAGTTTTATAATTTAAAAAAAAACTCTAAAAATCGTCTGTTAACAATTAACCGGATTTTGATGGTGTAAATTGAAAAAATGTCCCCACGAATCGAGATCGCAAAAGATGCGTCTGAAAATTTAAATGTTTGTTTCATAATTTTGTTAGTGCTAAAAGAGATGCTAAAATATTATTGTGGGATTTATGTATATATTTACCAACCCCTCCTGCACAAGAAGGATGTGACACAAGGTTAATTTCATAAGCAGAGTTGGTTGGTTGGTTGGTTATTTGGTTGGTTAGTTGGATTTTATGGCATGTGAACCCTTGCTGGGTTATTTTATGCTGAATATGTTTTTTCTTTTATCATTCTCGTTGGATATTCAAATATTTTTTTATACTCATTTTTAAAAAAATCATTTTTTGATTTATTTAATCCATAGACCCTCACAGGTACTACCACTCTGGTTCAGAGTGGACCAGGGAGTAATAGCAATGAAGGAATACTCTACACTTCCCAGAGCAATTCGTTTCAAAAATATATTACTCTATTAGCAAAAAATCCAATTGGTTAATAGACTTAGTTTTTGAAATCTGCCCTGATAGTAAATGTCCAGTTCAAGCAGAAATATTTAAAACATGCCTACCATAATAAGAAATTCCATTAATTATTTTGAAAGTTTCAATTAGATCACCTCTTCTTTCTAGTAAAGTAGTTAATCCTAATTTCTCCCTGTAACTGTAATCTTTTACTCTTTTTATTAGTTTTATCACTTTTCTTTGACATTATTTCAATTTCTAAAAAATAAATAAATATATAATATCAAAATAGTTTAGAAGAATAGAAAATTAAAAAAAAACACACTTTAGAACCACATAAAGTTTATTATGAAAAAAATATAATAAAAATACATCATAAATCATGTTAAATATACTAAAATATTGAAATGCTGGCTGATGGAAAAGCAGTTAGATTATATAATCATCTTGACATAAAATAATCTCTTATAAAAGATTTTTCATAATTATTTTAGATTTTCACCATTAAATACTTAACCTGTATTTTATTAGTGCTTCAATGAAATGAATAAAGTTTATAAAAATGAAGATATTTAAAAAAAATCATAAAATACTACCAGAGCTACCCCGGCATTGCTTGGGATTTAAAAAGTTAAAAATAAATCTATCTATATCTATATATAGATCAACAAAAATTATTTTTCGATATATTTTTTATTCATTTTTATTCTTTATATATTTTTGTTTTTAAGTTATTTTATTTTTCTTCTTGTTTATATTTTCTTTTTATTTGACTTTTATTTGCTTTTTATTATGTTTTATGAAAATAAGGGGTAAAAGGATTTACCCCTCCCCCGGACAAAAGTAGGGTGTGGATTTTATTGTACTTTGGTCTTTGCAGGTCTCCACAAATTTTCCTATATAAAAGAACATGTGCACGGTCGTTGTACATACAGACATACAGAATCTTTATATATATATTATATATATATATATATATATATATATATATATATAAATGATATAAAAATATATTCATTTAAACAACATTGTGTGTTTTCACACCCTTTTATCTATATATATATATATATATATACATATATATATATATATATATCCCGGCTAGAGGTAGCTGTTAAAATGTCGAGCCGCACTGATGAGAAGTAAACTTCAAAACACGTGTCTGTGGATGACTGATATATATATATATATATATATATATATATATATATATATATATATGACAATTTATATCAACAGCAATATAATTGCAAATCAAAAGAAACAAAATTGATATCATTTGGATTTTTTTTACACTTGTCCTCATTTTTATTACAACAGTCTGGGAAATCCAAATAATACAAATCAAGTCTCATCTAAAAAATTCAGTCAAATAAACAAAATTGAATATCTCATTTAATCTTTGATGTAATTTTCTGTGTAAATTTAAAAAAATATTTTTAGATATACTTTCTGGTATGAATAATGATTGATATGAATAAGTACTTCTGCATTTAGCAATACTAATAATGATAAGAAAAAAGATTTTAATAATGCACCTTTTTCTGTCCCTAGTTTTTACTGAAGGAAATTTGAACTGTATTGAGATATTCAGTTTAAAATTGAAATTTCATGATCTAATGAAGCTCACTTCAAATGACACATATCTGAATCATGTCATAAATTAGATTCATACAAGAAATGTAGAAATTGTAAAATGAGAATAAAAATGATTAGCATTTGTTATGCTTTGCTTTTAATTAATAAGAAGGGCAGAATTTCTTTCTTTTCTTTTTTAAAAAATGTGAATAATGCTTCATTCCAATTCTATATGTGTGGGTATGGGTGTGGGTGTGCCTGTGTTTATGTATTCCTTTATAATGATAAAGAAATTGATAATTAGATGTTTTATTATTGAAATAAACAAATTATGAATATCATAACAATTTACCAGATCCACTTAATAAGATTTGCATGTGAAAGCATTGTTATTGCAGTTCAAAAATCCTTGCCAACATTATATCAAATATCTCTTCTATACTATGCCAACTTGTAATTTGTTCTTTCTGTCTATGCACACACATTTGTATGTATATTTTGAGAAGAAGAAGAAAAAAAAAAAGAGAAAATGAGAGGTAAGCAACTAAATGATTTGGATACTAGCAGAAAGATGAAGTAGATGGGTAACAAGCAGATAGTAGACATTAGGTGAAAAAAAAAAAATTTACTGTAATATTATAGTCAAATATTAATGGTGATTGAAAAAAAAAAAATATGAGAAGAATTTTTGTTAAAAATAAACAATCTTCAACATTAAACATATTATAAAGTCAGGTCTGATTATTTCAAATAAAAGATTATCTTATATTTAAAATATAATTTATCAAAAATTGCTTTTTTTAAAAAAGTTTTCATCTTCATACAAATTAATTAAATTTTAGCTTTTTGACATGTCTGATAAGAATTTTAATTTAATTCATTCAATTGCATTTTTTAAAAAATTCTACCTGAAAAATAATAAAAAATGAAAATATGACGCATTACTTCATAAATTTTGCCAAGAGAAATTTAAACCAACCCTTTTTCCCCAAATAAATATCACAAAGAATTCTGTTACGAGGAAATCTAAAAATAAATCTAAAAATGGCAGTTACTTGCAATCCCATTATTGATTGACAAATAAATACAATTATTACAGGTCACGGTTCACTAGAAATCTTACGCGCCATATCGTAATATTTTGGAAGCCTCTGTAGTAACATATTTTTGTTGTTTTTTAATTGTAGAGGAGAAATGAAAAAAAAAGCATTTTATTAAACGTCAAAAACCTTTTCTTAAAATAAACAATCTTTGAGCTGAGATTATTAAAATTTATGTTGAATTATGTAGAATTTTTGTTCGATCTCAAGGAAGTAAAAAATGCCTATTGTTTATGGACTTAAATTACAAATTTAATTTCATAAATAAAGGGAAAAGTTTATTGTAATAAGCAGAGAAAAGAAAGTAAAAAAAAAAACATAACACAGGAAAATGGTAGGATTACCATTTTATGAGAAGCACATTTTTGGATCAGATTCTGCCAGCACAGGCAGCAGTAAATTCTGCTGACATAAACTTAGTGTTAAATTGTACTCAAAACGAAGATAAGGAAGCAAACAGAAAAGGAAAGTTTGTTGCAAGCACGAAAGCTTTATTTTTAATATAGAGCATATGCTAGTTCATTTAGAGTTGAATGAACGATTTTTTTTTCTTTACACATACAAAGCTATTACTTATATTTTTTTTTCCACCATTCTTTACCTTTACTACCCCCCCCCCCGAAAATCGAGGTCACGTGGCGGTATTACCGAACTCTCATTCCCATTCTTTTATGGTTTCGATAATGAGTATGCAAAATCTCGCGAGATCTGAATTATGTTAATGAGATAGACTGGCCAATCAGCGACGAGCTCTTCAAGTGAAGTCTGTTGCATTAAGGCCACTGTATTAGGGAGTGAGTGACACATTCGGCACGTTTGTATTTTTTTATTAGGGTTTAGGCTACTTTAGTAATACCATAAAACGTAAGAAAAAACACAAAAAAAACTAGTATCATTTTTAATTTTTCCTCCCCTTTAATCATCATTTACAATGACAGACTTCCAGACTGATCCCGTTGAAATGGACGGGGAAAACGGAGCAAACAATATTGATGGTCACGAAAATAGTGAAGAAGTTGTTGAAACATTTGAATCCGCGATGGAAACTATGGACGATGGTGATGACAAAGGAAATGATGACGAAGATAGTCGGTAAGAATTGCTTTTTACTATATTTCATTCAATGCTTTTTTCTAAGATAAAGTAAGATCGTATTTTCGCTGCATTTTGCTTTTTATGTTTAACATTTGCACAAATTTAAACTTTATTAGGGAGTCTGGTTTTCAAAATTGTTTAGCTTTTTAGGAACAATGGGTTTTATACTTGATGTAAAATAATTTTAAGAATAAAAAATTAAAAAATCGCAAACTCTGTTGGGCCTTTATTTTAACTTCTATTTCTGTATTCAAGTTTTAATTACAATTATTGCTCTATAATATCGAAGATTTTTGTGTGGCGCATTTTTTTTCGTTTTTCCTAAAAAGGTCCCCCACTTAGTGACTACACTTCCTAGCCTTCTCGGCTAAGATGGCGGTTTCTTAAATTTTGAACCCGAGAAAAAATTCTTTATTTTTGTTAATAATCATTTCATATTTAATTGTTGACAAAATGCTTTTACGTTGTAGTAATTGAGCATTAAACAATATTGCTAATTTACGAAGTACCCGAACCTCGTGTGTGCTTCCCCCTCCCCGCCTTTTCTTTCTCCTAAAATTGGATTAAGTCTTATCTAGTCTAAAAATATAATTACGAATCTTCGATTTCTTTTTTTTAATTATTTTTTATTTATTTATTTATTTTTTATTATTTATTTATTTTTTATTTTATTTTATTTTTTTTTTAATTTACTGATACATATTTTTTATTTTTGCAGAAAATTATTTGTTGGTGGATTGAGCTGGGAAACTACCGCAAGTAAGCTAAAAAAAAATTTTTTCTAAAATATATTTTTAAATATTTGGACTTTATTTTTAATATTCAAGTCTTGCTAGCATCAAAATATTAGCGTATTAATGTTCTTCGTTTGTAATTGTTTCTTCCATAATAAATCGTTACTGTTTCCCTTGTCTTAACATAATTTATGCATTATATTATAAATTACCTTCCACTCCGTCGCACGTGTCCCCCTCCCCTCTCCCTTACTTTCTTTCTTTGTCAACGCTTCTGGCACTGTCCCAAATTTATCTGCATTTTCCGAGAGCGATTTATATTTTAACCGCTCAAACTTAATTTTTTCTATTTCCTTGCCTCTAAAAATTGCTTTTATATTTCAATATTAACGATTTTGTTAGCCAACCAAAAATGGCGAATGGTCACGTGATCGACTTGGTAGCGGTTGTATTGCCGGTGGCAGGCTTCGTTTTCTCCCCATTTTTATCTTTACTTTCGCATTTAGTTAAAAAAAAAATCCCGAGGATTTGTATTTCTTCTCTTCCTTCCGTTAAGGCTCAGAACTGCCAACAAGTTCGAAAAATGTATTTTTTTTTCTTTCTCTCCCCCCCCCCCAAGTTATTAATTCACTATTACTTTCTTCAACGTCTGCGTCATCTAACGCTATCGCCATTTTTATTGTTCATTGTTGCATATCGTAGATCGTATTAAATTTAAGACGTGACTTTTTAATTCCGTTTGCTAAGATGACTCTTCGCACTGTTTTTAATTTTCCCTCTCTTCAAATCTAAACTCAAAATAAAAGGAATCTAATCTTGAGTAAGTTCCCGCCGTCTACCGTGCGGCAGTTAGAGGAGGGGGTGCAGAGAAGCAGCAGAGAAGTAATAAGATTACACTTTAGATTTCGGCTTCTTAGATCAAGGAACTGTTATAAATGCAATGTGAGGGAATTTTTAAACAATTATTTGCATTATATTTATAGTCTTGGGTTTAGAAAATAGTTATGTTTATTTTATTTGTTTAAAACTTCGTATTTAGCGCATGGCAAATTTTGTAATAAAAAAAATTAGTAGTATTAATGATTAATGGGAAATTAAACTATAACTAAAATTGAAACACATTTTAGTTTTGTTTCAACTAGTTGGCACAATAACTGATTTTAAAACCGCTTCTTCACAGAAATGTCACTTCCCTCCCCCCCCCTTCCTAGTGCTGAAACGTGAAAAAAAAAGCTCAGTATTACGTTAACAGCAGCAGTGATGCTAAAAGATGAGTGTGCTGCAAACCAAACTACCTAACTTCATCATTGCATTCCTCCTCCTTTTTCTGTTTTATTTATTTATTTATTTTTCCTAAGGTGCATTAGATTTTAACGCGCCTCGGCAGCAAGAGAGCCGGCTGTCGTGGCTACGCTGTGATGGCTTCCTTACTTCCTTCCTCCCTCTTTCTTTCTCTATGTACCATCGAATGTGAAGGGGGGTAGGGATATAAAATAACTAACTCTTATTTTAATGACCTTTATGGATATCCATTTTTAACGCACTTTTCCAAATATCCCTCCATCGTGATGTTCTTTTTATCATCACTACTAAATTCATCCATTCGCCTCCTCCTCCCTTTTCCGATGAGGAGGAGGCCATCCTTTTATGGCCACTATTTCCCCAATAATCAACACCGTGCGGCGAGACGGTTGCTTATTTGCTATTAAAGTAATTTTTATTTTTATCCGTGTGGATTGTAAAAAGAAATGTCAATATAAATAACATCGCAGTATTTGCTATCCGCTTTCTCTAAATAATATTCATTTGGCTTTTTTTTTCCTCAATCTTAAATAATAGGGTTTTTCGTTCTTAAAGCATTGTAGAAATTGATAGATATTACTTTTGTATTAGTTTTGGCTTCGAGTAAATCTTTAGTTTGTGTGAAATGTTACGTCTACTCTTTATTTGGGTAACGTATTAAACTTGAATGTCAATTTTTGCTCTATTGCAGTGTCAGTCCTTTTCAGGATAACATTTGATTGCGTATCAAGTGATCATTACTGCTCATCTTGAAAAATATTGATTGGTATTTATTTTTCCCTCCTGCCTACTCTTTAGAGGAAGAAAGTAAATACGAGTACTGCAACGTGCTGCGATATATGTGTATTATAGGTTTTTTAAATTAAAGGATTTAAACTTTAAAATATATATTAATAGCTATTCTCTAAAAACCTGTATTTTTCTTAGATTTCTTAATTAAAATAATGTAACGTCTTCTTGATTAAATTTTAGAAACTTCATAAAATTGAGTCTTTTTTACAAAAATAAGGTGACTTGATTAACCAAATTTTAACGTAATTTTTTTTCTCTACATTTTTCTTTTATCTAATTCTAACCTAATATTTTTGTTCTATGTTTTATGTTTTTATTTTTTGTACTTGATGAAAATATCTTTTCTTGCTTCAGAGGATTTAAGAGAATACTTCTTTAAATTTGGAGAAGTAGAACACTGTAATCTTAAAACAGATCCTGTCACAAAACGGTCGAGAGGTTTTGGATTTGTCCTCTTCAAAGAAGAAGCTACAGTTGACAAGGTAAGAATTTTCGAAAAAATTGAACTAAGTTTTTTGTTCTTGCATTTAGAAATAAAACCATTAAAAATTGCAATACCTCCCTAAATGGAGAGATTGTGTAAAAATCAACTCTGATTTCAATTTGGCTTTCTAAATTAAGATTTGACATGAAACGATTATAACATTTTATGTATCTATAAAATAACAGAACATGTAAGAATTTGTATGAAGTCTTGTATTGAAAGATACAAAATTTGTGCATACTGTTTCTATTCAGAAATACGGGCCTTCATTTATTTTAATATGGTGTAACTTGAAATTAAAAGGTTTTTCTTATAGTCGACCAAGTGATCATTCAGTAAACAATTTCAGTTAAAATAATATAGAACTGTCATTTGGTATCAGCAACTTTAAGCATACTTAAAACGGTTGAGATTTTTTATTTTCTAAATAGCTTTTTCATAATTCTAAATAGCTTTTTCTTTTTCTTTTTTCTTTTTTTTTTTTTTTTTCTTTTTTGTACTTTACAAAAAAAATTCACTTTTCCTTTTCTTTTTTTTCTCTTTGTATTAGGCTTTGCTTGAAAAGGAACACAAACTTCATGGCAGAAATATCGATCCAAAACGAGCAAATCCCAGAGAACCTATAAAGAAAGTATTTGTCAGAAACCTTGATCAGAACTTAACAGAGAATGAAATAAGAGAATATTTCGGAAAATTTGGTAAAGTAAGTTTGTTTTCTCTTTTCTTTTCTTTCAGTCCCCTTTTCTGACTTGGCAAAACTAAACTGTTAATGTTTTGGTTTACATTATGTTGAATTTTTAATCTTAAAATTCCTCTTCAGATTACCAAGCTTGAGCTGCCCTTTGACAAGATGCGGAATCAACGCCGAAATTATTGTTTCATTGAATTTGAGTCTGAAGAAGCTGTGGACAAGATTTGTGAAAATGCTGGCCATCAAATAGGTTCCAGAGAGGTAGGTCTTCCTTTATATTTGTGGGGGGAAAATTTTTTTACTCTTTATATTATTATATTTTTATATTTAAAAAAATCGTAATTTAGTTTTTGTAAGTTCTTACAACAAACTTTCAAGTGTTTTCTTATTCCAGGTAATGCTGTAAACTCATCATTTGTAACTTGTTTAATCCATGCATCCTAATTAATGGAACATTTAAGTGGTAACAGCAGCGTTCCATGTACTACAAGTTATTCATCAATCCTGAATTTTCTACCTGAATGATTGCCGTCTTCTACGCTGAATAGAATCTACTTTAATATAAAGAAAAATATATATCTTAGAGTAACGGGAGTCAAGGTTTAATACATACGTAAGTTATCCTAGCTGGTAACTCTGCCATGTTGATATCTACTACGAAGGTTATAGCTGGTTTGTGCTGAATGCATTACCAATGATTGCTCCTTTTGTTCCACTTCCAGCTGCGGGGGCGCTAGTTCATGTGAATATGCTGGACAAAGGAGACCCTGAATACTACTACCGTGTCGTGGTGGTGGTCAAAGTTCGAGGTACCGCAGCCACATGTGACTACACCAGCCTCCTACTAGCCCCATTCAATGGTTAGAAGTTGTTAAACCAAATAATATTCTGCACTAACTGTTAATTTGCATTCAATAGGTGACATTTTTTTAAGTATTAAAATTTTTTTTAAATTTTAAAAAAATATTAAAAAATTAATAAAATGTAGTAACTTTTTTAGTTAAACTATTACATTTATTTACAGTCTTTTACCTTTTTAGAATCTTGATCAAGTTCTCAGTAACAGGATTATCAAGTAATAACTTGTAAGTGTCATTGTAAGTCTCTTGACTAAAGTTGGTGGTATTAATTCTGCTTATTTTCTTCCCATTTCATTTCTTCAATTGACCCCTTCCCTATTCTCGTCACACTATCTGCTACAAATCAGTAATGTTATTGGTAAAGTACTAACTTTACAGGTCCTGCAACTGGCAGAGGGAAGTCAGTGGCAGTCATTTTCATTGGTTAAATCTCTTCATGGCTATTTATCCATCCTTAAAGTTAATGTAAATGACTGCCATTCAAGTTAACTTTTTCTCCCCATTATCAAAATATCATTTTTGTAATATTTCCTTGTCTTCTTCTAGGCTCAGGTTAAAAAAGCAACTCCGGTTGCTAGCCAGAGAGGACGGGGTCGTGGCGGCTTTGGTTGGGGCTTTGGTGGCCGAGGTGGTGGACGTGGACGAGGAAGAGGTAAGTTTTCTTTTTCTTCTGGTTTTTATTTATAATTAATGGATTTGAGTAAAACATTTTATTTTTGTCTGACTTTTTATTTCTTATTTTTCAATAGGAGGCTGGAATCAAGGTGGTTGGAATCAGGGCTATAACCAAAATTATAACAATTATTATAACCAAGGCTACTGTGGATATGGTGGCTATGGTGGCTATGGCTATGATTACAACTATAACTACAACCAAGGCGGCTATGGCAACTGGGGTGATTATGGACAGAATTATGGATATGGATATGGTAAGTTAGCTTGCTAACAAATATTTCTAACTTGGAATGTTGCTTTAACATAACTGTTACTCTAACAGTCTGGTTAAGTTAACTTGATCTTCTCTTTTAATGATATACAAATCATTTAGGCTTTGCCAATTTGTTTATGGTACACATTTATCCACTTGAAGAAAAAAATTATTACAATGGTATTAGTGTGCTTGAATTATGTAGTCTAGATAGTTGATAAAGTTCTGTGGTTTATTACATTTCTGTTAATTTTAGTTTTAACTTGTATGATTTTGTTATTGAGAATGTCTTAACTTTGGAATTGTTTTTCTAGGATATGATTATGGTGGATGGGGCGGCTATGGACAAGATCAAGGTGAGTAGATGTGTAGCCACTTCTCTTGCATGTTTACTTATGATGGTGAGCATTTGCACCATATCTTCCCTCAGCATAATTCAAATTTCTGAAACATCTTAAGTAACCCATGCTTCTCTAAAAGTGACTGGCTTTCTTTCAACATTTCTCTAGCTTTATTACTAATATTGCTGCATGCCTCTTCATTAGCAAATTTCTTAGCTGTTTGCTTATGGCTACAAAGCTGGTCTAGTTAATAGAACAGACTTGTAAATTATTAGCTTTTTATTGGGTAAAGTTATCTTAAATATATTAAAAGCTTCCTAATTTAAATGATATCTTAATTCTCTGTAGTGCAGTAGTTAAAGTAATTTTTTAATTATAGTATTGTGCCTTTTAATTTAGTTTCTTTCTTTTTCAATAGATTCATTCAGCTGAAACTCTTCTAATATGGTGGTTGAATCTACATAAATGTACCAACATATACTGATGCTACAATTGATCTCTTTACAATAATGTCAAATTGGTAAACTTAAAAAAAAAAAAAAAAAAAAAAAAAAAAAAAAAAATTAAAAGAATTAAATTTAAAAAAAAAAAATTGTAAATCTTTTATTTTACTCAGAATTACATACATGATGGGCATTTATCATTTTTTGTATACAATTTTACTAGTACTAGAAGACATGAGTGGTCCAAAGTTTATGGCTTGCATGAAAGACCCATAATACTATTTCTGCTGCTGCAGTATGAGGGCTGTTCTAGTAATGTCCATGACTTTGGAAGGCAGCTTTGTGGTGGTAAATCATTTGAGCTTTCTTGGCTTTGCTATGAAGAAAAAATTTAAACTACCAATGCATCTCTCCTCTGTTGTGTCCAGGCCTTCCAATCCATGCTATCAGTAGGAACAGCCCTTTTAGAATCCACTTCCCTGTTTAATGGATTTCACCTGAACCTAGTTTCAGTCTAAATTTCACTCCTTGTGTATGTGTGACACCAATGCTGCTGCTCTCAACTTGTAATAACAGAAGTCATGCTCTCTGGCAAATGCCTATTATAAAGTTCTAACATGCTAGTACTATTATGAGCAGACTTGTTACAAGTGTTGCCATCTACATGGCATATTGCCATTTTGGCACATTGCTGTCTGTACTGTTTACAGCATATGTTGATACCTTTTGATCTACAATATTGTCACCTTTTTTGGTAGGTCAACAAGCTGGCGGCTATTCTGGCAAAGCTGCAAAGAGTAGAGGACATTCTGGCTATCACCCTTACAGTCGCTGATTCATTTCAAGTGTAGGTCTGTATCCTGTTCATTCGTTAATTTAATGCCTTTTCACTACTGCCTTAAGGGCTATTCCAGAATGATACTGGAGGACGAAGTGGCTGGGACTTCAGAGAATGGACTAATCGCTTTTATTTTAACTTTGAACTTTTTTTTTTTTTTTAATTTTATTTTAAATTTTTTTTTATTTTAATTTTTTTTTACACCCCTTCCATTTAAATTTTCCTCCTCACTTTATATAATTTTAAAAAAGTACATTATTTCCCCACTTTGCCTTTCTCCTCGACAAACTCTTTCTGGAATGGCCCTTTACCAATTTTTTTTTTTTTTTTTTTTTTTTTTTTTTTTTTAAATTTATTATATATAATGGGTCAGATTTTATTTGTAGTGAATCACATGTATTTATCTAACATTTAATAATGGGAACATTGCATGATATATGTATAAACTGACACATGTTAGTACCTACATAAGTATCCTTTTAATTTTTGTTTGATAAATTTAAAGTATAACTTCTGGGTTAGGTTCAAAGATCTTGTATTAAATCTTTTAAGCTGGCAGCTTTATATTAACTGGCAGTTACCTAAATATCCAGATTTTGTTTTAATCTTAAACTAAAATTAAACCCTATGCTACTGCTGCTGGCAATCTGGCTAACTCATTTGCAATGCCAGAAACCATCGTAAGGCCTGGTACGACTATGGTTAACTGAAGAAGAAAAAAAAAATCTTGCTTCTGTTTACTGTAAATTTCTTTGCTTTTAAAATGCATTTTTTTTTTTTTTTTTTTTTTTTTTTTCTCCCTCTCCCCTCCAAAGCTTCTTATACTACATTTACTTTTCTTGAAACTGCTTGTTTTGATGGCCTTAAACTTGCACAACTTGGTTAATGTTGGTTTGGTGCCAGCTGTGAATGTTAACCAAATCTATGCTAAACTACAGCAGTGTTCATCTTCCCCACTCTTATGTCCTTTACTCCTTTTTAAAAACTAACTCAAAAGTATCAGCTTATATTATTGGGTATTCTAATGCTGTTCCCATTTAAAAATAATTAAAAAAAACTCTTCCTTGATAATTTTCTGCTATAACAATGTTTTTAATTTAGAATTATAAAATTTGTTTATTTAACTGTTTTATTGTCAAACCATTCCAGCTTATGTACAAAAACTTAATCATGTTGTTTTCTTTCCATCAAATCTAGGATGGGATCGTACCAACCTGTTGAAACCTTGAGTCTGTGTACAGTCATCAAACATTTGATCATGCTATCATGAAGTAGAAATCACTCCCATCTCAGGGTGAAATTATTGTGCAGCAGCAGTACTGGTTGTCATAATAAAATGTTTTACATAAAAAGTTGTCTTTCTATTCACTTCAATATGCATGTTTATTTCTACCTCCTTTCTCTTTTACCTGAAATGGAGATCTATATGTAGCTGAATTCATTTAGTCATCCCTGGCTTGAGATTTCCCACCTGCCATGTTTGGGCCTAGTTAAAAGCCAGTATTATTGGTATTGCAAAATCTTATTTGATCTTGTCAGATTTTGAATAGTTTTAGTTTTTTAGAACTATTTTTATTTTAAAAAAAAAAATAAAATTAGGCTTAACACACCCCACTTTTTTTTTTTTTTCCCTTATCCTCCCCTTCTGCCAACTTTAATTTAGGATCCTACCTACTTTTTAATTAGAATTGCTGCTAGAATGAAATTATGAGAGCTAGAAATTTTGGTAGGTGAAATAAGTAAAAATCCTGTGGGCAGATAAATTTGATCTTATCACTTATTCCTTTTTTTTTTTTTTTTTTTTTTTTTTTTTTTTTTTTAAGCTTGCTACTTAAAATTAATGAATTGATAAACTCTTTAGATTGCTTAGGTTCACAAAAAAAAACCCTGGGATGCAAATTTCAACTTTAATTGAAAGTTTTTTTTTTTTTTTATATTGAAAATTCATTGGTGTCTGACCACAAAACCCTTGTATCTTATATAAGGGTCAATTATCAGAATGGTTAAAACTGGAAGATCTCTCTTGCTGTACTGCCAACTAATTGTTATTAAAAAGGGTAGAACCTGAGTGAATGTTTGTAAAATTATATATATCTAAACCAAGTCATTTTAAAAATGTTCATATTGGAATTTTTTTTTTTTTTTTTTTTTTTTTACACATCATAAGTGCAAATCTTTGCTCTTTTTTTTTTTTTTTTTTTTTTTAATTTTTTAAAAATTTATTTATTTATTTTTTTTTTTTTTTTTATATATACTTGCAAATATAGGAATATGGTGGACTAAAGAGCAGGTAATACACATGCATAAGTCAACAAAGGTGGAAGTGGCTGTTTGTAGTTTGAGATTTGCAAAACTTAATGGGCACGTAATTAAGGAACAAATGTTATGGAATTTGTTATAATTATCATAGATGGATATTGCACCATGCTAACCTAAAGTCTATTCAGTATTTTCTGACTTGGGAGGATAATCTTTATAAACTCTAGGGTGCTGGGATTTGTTTTTGAAAGCTTTTTTCTTTTTCTCTCTCTCCCCTTTTCCTTATGTAATAACTATAACTAGCTGGGTTCCCATTAGGAGTTAAGTGAGTCTGGTCCTAGGATTCCAATCCTGTTGCAGCACCTTCCTCATTACACCAGGGTTGGACTACAACCAGTTTTCAGTGTAGGCTATTTTTGGCTTTATCTGTACATATGCATACAGCTTCATAAATGACCATTACACCTGAGGGAATTTAAAGGATCACTTTTTGCTCCTGGTCTTCAGGTTTGGATTGAAGTGTAATTTTTTTTTTTTTTTTTTTTTTTTTTTTTTTTTTTTTTAACAATAAAAACTTAGTGATTCCAATATGGCAGCAACACCTTCCGTTGCACCAGGCGTGATTTTTTTTTTTTTTTTTTTTTTTTTTTTTTTCTTTCTCCCCTTATCAATGTCATTAAATTGGCTATTTTTGAGATTTTTTTTTTTTTTTTAATTTCAGTTTAATTCTTAAAACTGAATCTGGTGATATAAGAATCCGTGTAGTTTTAATAGAATATTAAGGGGAAAGTTTCTTTCTCTTTCCTTGTAATTAAAGATTTGAATTTAACATAGAAAAATGCAGCGCACTGTATAAATTCCATTTTTAGTATGAACTTGAAATTAATTGGAAGTAACATTCAAATCCAATTCTTGACCAAGTGATAAAAGTACTGATATGTTTAAATGATCACAAGTGATTTGAATTCAATTGATTAATTTTGAACAGTGTACATAGTTTTCTGCTGCTTACTCTAATTAAATTTTGTTCAGTTGCCATCATATGTGACTTTAATTTTGAAATTTTTTTTTTCTTCTAAAAGATTATACAATAATCCTTCCTAATCAGTTAGCATTTTTTTATTTTTTATTTTCTCCTCAAATTTGTAATTTGTTTACTGCCCAGTACCCTTAAAAGGGGAATGCTGATGAATGTGATAAATTTACTCCTACTTGTTATGGTCCAGTCACAAACTGACTTTGTATTATTCCAATACCCTTAGGGTATTACTTAAGCATTAACAATTTCCATTTGCCATCTGGGTATATATAGCATTTGTTTTGTAATGTTAACTTGGTTTCAGGGGTCTTCCTCTACCCCAACAGCACCTGCCCCTTTAGGAGCCTTATTTCTTGTGGGACCCATACTAAACTGACCATGTCACATTTTGTCTCGTGCTGAGCCAAATAAATACATTCATGCTGATGGTTTTGTTTTTTTTTTTTTTTTTTTTTTTTTTTTTTAAAAAAAAAAATCGTTCTGCAGGCATGCTTACCATGGGGCACCAATATTAATCCGAACTTGTCACATTCCAACTCTAAGGAGTTAGTTAAATATTGTATTAACATTGGTGTGGAAATGTACAGAAATTTAGCATTTTAGAAATTTCATCTTTACAAAACCAAAAAGATGAAAATTTTCATAATTAAATGTTACTTAATTTTTAAATGCCAACTTGTTTGGTACATTAATCTTTTAATAAAATTCAGTCTACATTTTCAGTGTTGCAAGTATAAAGTTT
>CM042141.1:116113347-116135847 GCA_023376005.1 Doryteuthis pealeii | reverse complement strand
ATGGAGAAAAATAACCAAATTTGTCAAATTTATCCCAAACACCCTGTGTGTGTGTATATATATTATATATATATATATATATATATCTGCAGACGCGCGTTTCGGGGTTTTACCCCTCATCGGTGCAGCTAGACTTATTTTCCAGCAGCTACCTCTGGTTGGTATATATATATACATACAATCTTATCGGTATATATATATATATACATACAATCTTATTTTTGGTTAGAGTTTTAATGTTGCAGAGTTTGGTCATAACCAATACTTAATATCTGTTTTGATTTTAGAATGTTTTACTAAAAATAAAATAATGGTTTGGTTTGCTTAATGGCATATCAACCTTCATAGGTTATGTAATGCCAAAGCCATCCACTAGTGGTACTATTTAACCCATAGCTGGTGGGGTGGGGGGATTCCTATTTTCCCATGGGGACTAGTTAAAAAATGAACCTAATAGTGTGACTACAGTTTCTTTTACTTTTTTTTCTATTTCTAACTGGAAATTTTGCAAAAGATGACAAAATGTCACTATATTATTTAGGTCCTTCTCAAATTAGAATATGTGCTACTCTGTTCAAAGTCCACTGGGTTATCTATAACATCATAACATGTAAAAAAAATATTGTAAGCGCATTTTTTTCTTTCTTTCACATTATAGTAAAAATTATGAAACCAAAAGAAAAAAAAAGTTTTAAGGATTACGTAATAAAATTTATGAAATTATTTTTATTTTTATTTGATTTACAAAATCCACCTACTTTTCTTGTTTTTCTTCTTTTTTTTTCTTTTTTTAAAATCTTTAGTAGAATTATACTTTAAAAAAAATTCATCCACTTTATGATGTTTATGATAAAGTTATAAATTATTTATGCATTTTTCACATTTTTCAGACTTGGTATTTCATGATAATCCCCTACACCACCATGCTATATACTTGACTTGTCCTAATTTCAAAATTCTTTTATAAATTAAGAAAAAGAAAACCGAGGTTTCCCTTTTTTTCTTTTTTTAGTGCATTTATTTATCTGAATTCAGAAATAATAATGATAATAATAATAATACTAGTAATAATAATATAAGCAACTAGTGGATTTTATTTTTCTCAACTTCTACTATTTACAGTGCAGATATTTTCTCATTTCTTAAGACATAATTTTTTTATCCTAGGCTTTTGTACTGGTCTCCTCCCAATTGCTCCATTAACTTTTAGAAAAGTAATGTCTTCTCACTTTCATTTGCCACCCACGCCTTCTACTCGATTTTTATACCCAGTTTGAATGTGAGTAGCTTTTTCAAGTGTTAAACACTAATTAACTTGTACACTCCTTGTTGAGAACAGGGTTGGGCAGTCTCACTAGGTCAGTGATGGTGCTGTAGTTTCAATAGCAAGTGCCTTTTTTTTTTCTTTTTTCTTTTTTTTTAACTGGGTGTAGTCCATGCCCACCCACTTTTGAATTCAGAGTTTTCCTTCTCCTAGACTGGTTCCTAGCAGTCAACCTACTATCCTACCCATCGCTAAGAGGATAAGCGATGGGGGTCATGTATTTCTCAAGGTCATTAATATGATGGATTGATTGGATTTTATGGCATGTCAACCCTTGTTGGGTTATTTTATGCTGAAGACATTGTTTTCATTCTTGATGGGTATTGAAATTTTTTAAAAACTCAATTTTTTTTTTTTAACTCATTTTTTAAAATCTATTTAATCGATAAATCGGACCCTAGCAGGTACTACCACTCCAGGCCAGAGTGGACCTGGGAGTAATAGCGATAAACTCCACACTTCCCAGAGCTCCAGAATTGGAATTTCAACACTAGATGTAGGACTTTAAGACCCTCAGCCACAACCTTCTAGCACATATATGATGAAAAGAGTTGGAGGTTTGCCATAAAGGCAATAGGGTTGGGACTATCATATAGGTGCTAGGGATTGATGTGACCAGCTGATTGATTAGAGGGGGCTTCTCCGACCGGCCGTCTAGCCTAAGTAAGGGCCAAAGTGGAGTGTTGCATGTCTTGGACTGCTTAGCCACCAGGATTCCGTCCTTAAGCATCACAGGTTACCACCCACGGCCAACAGGTGGGATTTTACCCCTCCGCAGAGGTGCAGTCAGTGTATTCTTCTGCCCCAACTGAGAGGGCTCTTTAATGTGAAATAAATGCAAATAGCCTTGGCTGGAATTTAAAATAGATGACATTTACTACATACATGTCTCTTGAGTCATGACAAGGTGTGTATGGTGTAATGGTTATCATTATAAGAAATGGACTCAGTGACACAAGTTCAAATCCTAGACAAGTCTTTTTGCATTACACATTGCACTAATACCCATTGGTGTGCATCCAACTATTCCCTCTCCAGCTATGGGTAAATAGTAGGGCAGACTAGGCTCTTTAACCTTAGTTAGACAACCAGTTTAGGAAAAGGAAAACTCTGAATTCAAACCTATTGAATTCTGTTTAAGAAATTGACCTTGTGTCCCATCTTGCTTGTGCAGAGGGTTTACAATCATTGCTTGGATTAGTACACGTCATGTGTTTACTGTTGAAATGTTTTTTTGTTGTTTTTTTTAAGACTGGTGAATCTGTAATTGCACACAGCTTTCATGCTCATTTCATGTTATGTTGGAATGATGCTGTTCTGTGTTGAAAATTTTTATCTGTAATTGCTATACATATTTTCATGCTCATTCAATGTTACTTCAGAATTATATTGTTCTGGATAGAAAATCAATACTACTATGGGTTGTAAATTCTATCCAGAACAGCATCATCACACTGTAACATGTAAGTAGCAATTACAGATTCACCAGTCTTAAAAATAATTTCAACAGCAAATGCACGGTGTGCACTGGTCCAAGCCATGATCATAACTGATTAAATATAAAAAAAAATAATGGTAAGATATTAGCTAGATGGAGCTGCCTGCATCCGTTGTGGCTGCTGAAACACTGCATCTTTCAAGACCTCCATGCTTCCTGTAGTCCACCAACACTATACCTGATACCCCTCTCCACACACATATGCACGCACACGCACACATACATGTATATTATTACTGTACACTGTTCATGTTCCTGACACTAATACATTATTCTGTGTACTAGACATGAGACTTTGATGAGTTTTGGTGCACCTGAGCACTGTACACATACATGTATATTATTTCTGTAAACTGTTCATGTTCCTGACATTAATACATTATTCTGTGTACTTGACATGAGACTTCGATGAGTTGTGGTGCACCTGAGCACTGTACACATACATGTATATTATGTTCCTGACACTAATACATTATTCTGTGTACTAGACATGAGACTTTGATGAGTTTTGGTGCACCTGAGCACTGTACACATACATGTATATTATTACCATGTATATTATTACTGTAAACTGTTCATGTTCCTGAGACTAATACATTATTCTGTACTAGAGACTTTGATGAGTTTTGGTGCACCTGAGCACTGTACACATACATGTATATTATTACTGTATATATTACATGTATATTATTACTGTAAACTGTTCATGTTCCTGAGACTAATACATTATTCTGTGTACTAGACATGAGACTTTGATGAGTTGTGGTGCACCTGAGCACCGTACACAATAAATTTAATTATCATACCATTACCATTTACCTAAGTTCGCTTGAACCACAAAAGTTACAGTTTAAAATATAGGAGGTATTTCTGCCACATGCTGTATATGATAAATTGCTTTTGTTTAACATATTCTTATTAATAAAAGAAGAAATTGTATAGTTTGACACTAACTGATAACTGGTTTTACTAGTATTTTTTTCATACTAATATTTGCAATATTTGTGGTCCACAAGAATGTTATTTTAACACCAACTGGAATCATTGAAGAAGAAGAAAATTATTAATTTTTAAAAAATAATTATTATGGACGGGGGTATAAAAATAATAAATACGATAGCAGGACCTGTGGATATACCACAGTATGATAATTTAATTATTATGTTTGATATTAATAATGACTAAAAAAATAATAATGAAATTTATTGCATACAGTGCTATGGGAAAGGTATGCATCCAACTAATCTCCCTCTAGCTATGGGTAAATAATAGGGCAGATAGAACTCATTAACCTTGGTATGGCAACTGGTCTAGGGGAAGGAAAACTTTGAATTCGAATTATATTCCACATAAAAAAACAACTTTGTGCCGCATCCTGCTTGTGCAGAGGGGAAGGGGTTGGGTAAATACATACCTGCATTGTTTATTTGTTTATGAGTTATGTTAGTAATGCAGACAGGTAAACTACAGGTAAGTTTTCATGATTAGATGATTTTCACATAGCAAGCTAGGAATTCCTTCAATAAGCGTAGGAGAAAAATATATTCTAGGTCAGAATTCCTTTGAGGTAAATTGTTTAGGAAATAAATTTTTTCATCTTATTTTATTTTAGTAACTGCAGTATATTTAAATTTTCTCTCTCTTTCAAAAGAAAAAATGTTGACAGCTACTCAAGAGGAGAAAAAGTAACAGACTACAACAACAACAACAAAAAAGTTCTACTCTGTTTTTACTTATTTATCTTCTCATTATAATGGAGATTGTATGTTTGTCTGTCTGTAACTTAAACTATATTACTACTCAAGTCACATTCTTCATGATTTTCATTTAAACCTCAATTATTCTTTTACATTATTAATACTGTTGACCATATCTACAGGTATTTGCCTCTCATCCCACTTATGTGGGCGTGACACAAGGACATTTTTATGTGGGCCCACCCACAAGCCGAAGCTCATGGGTGGTAGTTGGAAAAAATTACGTTGATCCCGTTGGCATTCCCCCTCAAGGGGGCGCCTGAGGTGCTGGGCAATAAACCCAGCCTTGCCCCTATAAACCAAGGGGCAGGTATTGCCTGCTGGGATATCCCCCTGGGATTGACGCTATTAACTTGTAAAGATCCAGGGCCGAAGCATTGGCCAGATCTACATACTAATAACATGCAATTGTATTTATGTATATACAAGAACATAGCGGTTTGACAGTGTGAATGGGAAGGCTAATTTGCACATTGATATGAAAAATTTGATTTTAATAAATATTTGCAAATATTATTGATTTCTAATTGTTTGGTTTTATCTTAATAAATATGAGCAACATTTTTGGGGATAAATCTTAAAAGAAATCCATTAACAATTGTTAAAATAATTGTCATTCTATTCTTTACTTCCTATTTTAACTAAATAGTTAAATTAGGAAAAATTTAGTAATGAAAGACAGGAGTGATGGAAAATGATGGAAGAGTAAGTTTCAGTTGTTCTATTATTTGATTATATCCCACACTGTTTCAAATCTTTTTATCTGCATTCTTATTTAGTTTCATTAGCCTTTATAATTTAATATAATATTTTATTATATTAAAACTTAAATACTTGCATCTGGAGGGTGCATATATTTGCTGGTTTATTTAATTGGTGAAGGATTGTACAAAAGATATTTAATTTTTATAGAATCAACTGCCAATTAACTTGGAATTTCCACCTTATATAATTCTCACCATTCTTAATATAAACAATTATTCTAGTTGAATATCATCTATTTTTTTATTTTATATTTTATATTAAGCATTATCAACCATTATTATTATTATTATTATTATTATTAATTTTGGCTGGTATTTTCTTTCATCTTCAATTCTTAGTGGCTTTTTAAAATCTTTTGATTGCATGCCCCAACTAGCGCTAAGGTTTTATGCCCTCCCTCCATTGTTAAGTTTTTCTTTCTTTGAAAGTATAAATATTGTTCTGTATATAATTAATTCATTAGTTATTATACATTGAACTCTCTTAGGGATTTGTAAAAATCCTTGTATAAATCTATAAGTTTTCATCTACATACATTGTGCATGTACAGTGAGATTTTGATGATCCCAAATAGAATCATCCCTACATACCAGTCAGTTGCATTCTTTTACCCCCCCCTCTCTCTCTCTCTCTCTCTCTCTCTCTCTCTGTGTATGTGTGTGTGTGTGTGTGTGTTAAGGGTGTATTTGTTTATAAGTGATTTAAAAATAATGAAATCAGGATAAATAAAAAGACGACAATTTTCAGTTGGTGAAACAGTTTAACAAACGAAATACAATCACAGAATGTCCGATTGAAGAAAAAAAAAAATATTTACATGTCAATTATATAAATTAAAAAGTTTAGACTATTGGAAACAATTCAAACCAAAAAGAAGTGAAAAACATTTACATCCCACGTTTTTTTTTCTTTTTCTATTTTTTCCCACCCAATTAAGAATCAGACCAAAAAAAGTGACTGATGGTTTCAACATTTCTAAGCAAGAAGGGAAATATTTCACAATTTTACAAATCAGCTTTACTTTCTTTGAAATTTTGATGACCGTTGATGGAAAAAAAAAAAGGAAGAAAAAGAGGGTATTTTCAGATGGTGTCGTCCTGGCCTCCTGCCCTAAAATACACTATACACTTATTAGTTATGAACCGGTTTGAAGGCATCTTTATCGATAAATTAATGCGAGAAGAAAGTGATATTTTATAGCCCCTTCCCACACACGGTTTTCAATGACAGGTAAATGTAAATATTTTACCCCCCCCCTTTTAAAATATCTTCTTTTTTTTTTTTGATATTTTTATTTTATTTTAATTCAAAACAAATGTCACATCTTTTTAGACAAAAAAACGCCTTCAACCCACTATATGGTTCATAATTAGCATGGTTCACTTTTTCAGCAGGGGCCGTGTAGCGTATTTTAGTGCATAAGGCTGGGACGACAGCATCCAAAAATACCCGAAAAGGAAATCACATTAGATCATAAAGATGCCTCACAAAACATCAAACAATGTTTGAATATTTTTTTTTTTTTTTTTTTATTTTTTTAGCAATTTTTTTAGAAAATTTTATTTTATACTAAAATCTTCAATTTTTTTTTTTTTTTTTCCCACTTTTTTTTCTTATTTGTTCTTTAGCAATTTTTTAGAAAATTTTATTTTATACTAAAATCTTCAAATTTTTTTTTTTTTTTTTTTTTTGAACATAATATCCTCTAGTTACCATCTTGTCCATTAATCTTCATTGGATAGAATCTTTCATTTCATAATCCATAAAGAAAAAAAAAAAAAAGAAGTCAAATTTAATGCCCAGATCAAGGATTGAACTTTGAATGTCACTTTTATTGATATCATACTCCATTGAATTAAAATAAAATGTCATATATAAATAAGATTCTTGACAATGACTAGAAATGGCACTTATTGAAACTTGTTGGATAAATGGACACATTTGCAAATCAGAAATAATTATAATCTCACCATTTAAAGGCCATTAAAAAAGAATATAATCTCACAATAATATATAAAGGCCATTAAAAAAAGAATATAATCTCACAATAATATATAAAGGCCATTAAAAAATATAATCTCACGATTATATATAAAGGCCATTAAAAAAGAATATAATCTCACAATTATATATAAAGGCCATTAAAAAATATAATCTCACAATTATATATAAAGGCCATTAAAAAATTATAAGCTCATAATTATATATAAAGACCATCAAAAAAATTGATACCAGTGGAAAATGGAATCTGTATTTCTTTCTTCAATTTAATGACAAAACTATCCTTATAATGATATCCTTATTGAATTTGAATAGAACAAATCCCACTATATAAAAAAGTAACATGTACTATAAGTAAATAAAGTAAAATGCGTAGAGTGGCCTATTGTCGGTATCAGCCAGACAGTGAGTGAGTCTACCCACTTTTCACTAGCACTAGGCCAGAGAGATTGTTTTTGTATCTGAGGTGGAATGCTACACCAATCATGAGCTCCCCACAGATTCAAGCTGTGCTACTCATGCACTGAGTTGGTGAGGGCCGGTATCGAACTTGGAACTTTGTGGTTCCGGGGCTGATGCTTTACTGACTGAGTTCAACTGACAACACAATTCTTTTTAAAAAGTGTTCATAATGAATTCAAGAAAATCAGATTATTATTTCATTACAATGAGGTTGTTGTTGTTCTAATGTGTATTTATCTCTGAAGGTTTTACAAACAAAGTAGCCAACAGTGAAATTCAAAGCTACACCCTCATCAGATAATCAGTGTAACTCTTCGGGGGGCAGGGGGGGGTTGTTAACTTGGCCACCCCATATCATCACATCTACTAAACATTTTCTCAATGATTTAAAAACAGATTATCCGTGTGCAGCTGTAATATACAAAATACAGTGGTACCTTGACTTATGAGTTTAATTTGTTCTCCTCATAACTCAATTTCCTCGTTAGGGTAGGTCGATTTTGGAACTGTAACATCTCCCATTAACATATAGAATTACCACACAAAATATTTTTCTCCAAAACTTTATCTTCGTTTGAGGAAATAGATTTCAATCTTTTAAAATGTTATCACTGTTACAGCTTAATTATTAGGTAAAAAGCAATATATCAGGTGTTGAGGGTGATGGGTGGAGGGTATTTTTAATTTGAATTCTAGTTATATTTCATTTGCTTTGTTTAAAATGACAATCTTTTCTGTTTCAAATATTGAAATTGCTAAATTTTCTAACCAATTTCTAAGCTAAATATTGCAAAAACAAGGTTTTTTTTTTTTTTTTTGGTGCATTTTAGTAGATAATTTTTTATGCTATTTCCTTAAACAATCCTGTGAGTAAGAGATATATTTTTTGGTATCAGTATTCATTATACTAACACATAACTTGCACTGTTTGAGAGAATTTAAAAAAATTTTTAAACTGAAAAATCAACCTACCTATTCCTGGTATATCAAATCAATTTTCCCCATTGAAATAAACTAAAAAGCCATTAACCCGTTGACCCCCAAAAAACCCTAAATTTTTTTATGTTTTTTTTTTTTTGAGATGAAATACCACTGTATTATATAAAAACATAATAAAATAGAATGTAATGAATTATGTGCAGTAATATGTTTTAATGTTTATTTTTTTATAAATAATATTTTTCATTGGCGTAATAAATTTGGTTTGTTTTGTTTTATGGCATATCAACCTCGGTGGGTCATTTAATGCCGACAAAGTTGTGAAATAAATTCATTCTTAATGCGTAATACAATTTTGTTTATAAACTCATGTTTTTCTATTCAACCCATAGATGGGACCCTAACAGGTACTACCACTCCGGGTCAGAGTGGACCAGGGAAATGGTGATGAAAGGGTGCTCCACATTCTCCAAACCTCCAGAACTGGAACCTCACCATCAGATAGAGTTTAACGTCATTCCCAGGACATGTAGACCCTCAGCCACCGCCGTCTAGTACCCATATGATAAGAAGGATTGGGGTTGCCATAAGGGCAATAGGAATAAATTTGTAAACTTAAATGTTTTTAGTTAACTCATAAACGTAAGTGTATCTAACGCTTGCTTGTACTTCAAATTTTAGCTCTGAACACAAAGCAAAAAAAAAAAAAAAAAAAAAAGCTAATAAAAATCAATTGAGTGACAGTTTGTAAACTCAAAAGTTGGGGCACTTGTAAGTCAAGGTACAACTGTATACTTTTTTAACACTCAAGTTAATAAATATTGTGAAACATAAATAAAATGAATAATAATAAGTAAAACTGAATAAATAACTAAGGGAAATAATACCAATAAATTGTTAGAAATGGAAAGTATTTCACATGAGCAAGGATTTGTGAGTGATGTAGATTTTATTATAACAATAACAATGACAATAATAATAACAAAGAAAAGAAAAAAAAAAAGAAATAAGAGGAAGAAATCATTAATTATTACATTAATCATGACACACAGACAGACTCTTCTTTAGATTTGAATAATCCACTTGGATTTTGTATCTGCTAAAAAAAGATGAAAAAATACATGAATCTGGAACATAATTCAAGGATTTTTAGAAAACATAATTTTTAAAAAAAATCTTCTTTTTTTTTTCGTTATTAGAATAGCAAACTATATAATAATAATATAAATTTTTATGTTACTGTTACACAATAAAAATGACACATCATAATGAGATTTTATTAGCACAATCATATAAAAAAGCTTTAACTTAAAGAATAAAGCAATTTTCAATCCAATTTGCAAATTAATAATAATAATGTGCAGTCAGCATTCATACTCATCCAAATGATTATCATTTTTCAACTATTAAATACTAAGTCGATTAGTTCCTCCTCTTTTTTTTGTATATGTGTTTAATTATTATGATTTGACTTTAAGAATTAAGTTGGCCTTTAAGTAAGTAAAAAAGTAAAGTCTGTGGAGTGGCCTATTGTCTGTATCAGCCGAACAGCGAGGGATTCTGTCCCCTTTTCGCTAGTGCTAGACCAGGGAGATTGTTTTTTTTTTGCTGAGGTGGAGCGTCACACCTACCACCAGCTCCCAGATGCTTTACCACACAGATCAGATTATCCAAGCTGTGCTACTCATGAGCTGAGTTGACGAGGATCAGTACTGAACCTAGGCTGACTAAATTAAACCGACAGTTAAGTGAGTAGTTAATAAATATTTAATTGTTTTTTGTTTTTTTTTCATAATAAAGTAAATTCGTTCTTAAGCTGTTTTTTATTTTTCTCCTTCTCTTCTTTTTTATTATACAACAATTTGCTATGTAATAGATATTATGCCATAGGGCAAGTGAGGCTCAAGAAACTCCTGTGGTTAACTAAATTTTAGAATTTTATTTTAATATCATGATTAGTATTAGAAAATCTTGGAAATTAGATTAATGTTCATTGTATTTCAGTTTAACTAATTTTAACAGAAGTACACCAGAATAAAATAACCAACCAACAGATACAAAGTTGTTACTTCATATGAGCAAAGCAAATACTGTAACTAAGATCCCCCCTCCACATCTTAGCTGCATTTTAAAATTGACTTTTAATTATTTCCATATGGTTGTATATTTAATTAAAATTAATTTGTAATTAGATAGAAGTCTAACTTATAAACGCTTGCTTTCTTAGCAAATTTTTAAGACATCAAGTAAAACTTTCATTAAAAAAAATAAATAAATCAATAAAAATTTGTGCCACACTAGTGATTGTATCTGTTAAAAAAAAAAAATCTAAGCGCTGATTAGTTTTTAAGGTGTGTGTAATGGTTGGTAGTCTAGGCTTGCAGATGAATGCTAGTGAGTTTAATTCTTATTGGGTGCTTGATACTTCAGACCTTGTGCCAAACTAAACTATGTTCAGTAAATGACAACTAGTACTTTTACTATTTACGGAGTTATTAAATAAATGGAGTGAACATCACAATTTTTCTTCTGACTTCTTTTTGTTGGGACATATTTTCCTGTTAATTAAAAAAAAAATTTTTTTTTGCTTCTGCTATTTTTGCCTGTGCCATTTTTACTGTTTACCACCGGGGCAACACCATCTGATGAAATTGCCATTGGGACCTGGTTATGTGCTAACGGATGTCCGAAGAAACAGCTGGGCATCTTGTCATAGTGTACTGTTTAGCAGGCTAGTCTCAAACACCAGTTCCTACTGAGTATTGAATCTAATCTTCACTAGGTAGGTGCCCCATACCTTCAGCCTTGAGACAGAGCTTTTCCATCATGGCGTAATGGCTAGCAAGCTAGTCTCGCAGATCCAGTTCTACTGAATAGTGAGCTCGATTCTCGCTGGATACCCTATACTTATGACCTTATGTCACATCTTGAGGTCGACCTTGAAAAAATGTGACATCGATGTCAAGACCTGGGAGAGTAAGTCTTTGGACTGTGGACAGTGGAGAAGAGTTGTGCAGGAGGGCACGGAAAGGTTTGAGACCGGCCGTATACAACATGAGCAGTTGAAGAGAGATATTCGCAAGAATAAAGAAGTAGACAATCAAGGGCTTCAAATCGGTCTACTATGTGACCAGTGTGGAAGGCTATGTATGAGCAAAGCTGGCCTGATCAGTCACCAATCTGTGCATCGGCGAGATGAACTAATAAAATATCCTGTACTCCCTGGAAATACCTGTAATTGTGGGAAGGTGTGCAAGACTTTGGCAGGACTAAAGAGCCACTTTCGTGCAGCTCATTGTTGAACTTTTTTGAAGCTCACCATTATATTATATTGTTTGAACTATTGAGCTTTTTTTTTTTTTGGCAATACTTGAATACGAGTTTGCTGCCATCATCATCATCATGTCACATCCTACCCATGGCAAACGGGTTGAGTAAAAAAGGGTGTCCCATCGTGGTGTAATGGTTAGCAAGCTAGTCTGCAGATCCATTACTACTGAATAAAGAGTTCAGTTCTTACTGGATGCCCCATACTTGCAACCTTGTGTCACATCCTACCTGTGGCAAACACCTACTTTCAGCCTTGAGCCAAATCTAAGCCACGTTTAGTTTTTAAGGGTAACTTTCATGGTGTGTGTAATGGTTAGTAAGCTAAGCTCAGCTGATGAGGGCTAGTGAATTTAATTCTTATTGGGTGCTTGATACTTCAGGCCATGTGCCAAACTAAAATATGCTCAGTAAATGTATCATATAAATAATGAGAATGTCTGTTTTTCCTATAGATAATATCTAATGAAACCTTGGAAGAGAAAAACAATGAGATCTCACAAGACTTATTGATTCGACCTAGCAATTGCTAATTACTCTGTTCACCTTGTATTTTTGCTTAGTAAGCATTTTTTCCCTATCCTTAATATTCGTTGTGTTTCTTCCTATTATTTCTCTGTTAACTAATACCTGAGATACAACAAAATGACAACTACAACTTAAAAACAAAAACAACTTTGCAATAAAGATTTCTTTCTTTTCTAACTTAAAAAAAAAAAAAAAAAAAGAAATCACTTGGGATTTTTATGCAGCTATAAATAAAATTAATTCCTAATTAAGTTTCTCTTAAGAAAATCTGTATTTCAGAGAATGGAATGAGACTTTTAAAAATATTTTTGGGTCTTAACTCAAACCAGTTAGGAACAAGTAGGACTGGAATAATTGGTTTATATGATCCATTTTTTAAGCAAAACATTTTTGTCTGATGGCTATTTTGTGAGCAAGACAAATCTGTTACAAGACTTGCAAAAAATGCTTCCCTTGTGAACACCCAGTTGAACAGGTCAACCCAATAGGTAATTCAATGGAAGGTCTAAGTTTTAGGGGAGGGCCAATAAAATTAAGAGTTGCTTTCTTTTTTGTTAGTGAAATAAAATAAACTTTAACTAAAAAAAAGGGGAAACTTTGGAAGTGAAAATAACATTTTTTAATAATTCTTATATTAAAACACATTTTGTGACTTAATATTATGAAGTCACCCCTATCATTATAATTTCTTATTGAAGACTAGCAGAGCTACCAGACATTGCCTGGGATTTAAAAAGATAAAAATAAATCTCTTATCTATATTTACATATAGATTAATAAACATTCAGTTTCTATATATTTGTTTTATTGTTTTTTATTCTTTATATATTCTTGTTTTTAAGTTGTTTATTTTTACTATTCTTGTTTGTTTTTTTTCTTTCATTTGCTTTTTATTGTGTTTTATCCTTTATTTGTTTTATCTTTTAATGTTACCCTTATGAACACCCATGATCCATTGTACATAAGTTTATACAAATTATATACTTCTAACCTTGTGAATACACAGTTGAATTAACATTGAAAATTAATTTTTTAATATATCATGGAGTTATACCCTTACCATATTTTTATCTAGTTTTTCTGATGGAAAACGAGGGGCAACTTTTTTTTAACCTCTCCTCTCGGACAAAAATAGGTTGTGGATTTTATCAAACTTTGATCTTAGCTTGTCTCCACCAATTTTCCTTTATAAAAGAACATGCGCTCAGTTATTGTATAAACAAACATACAGAATCTTTCTTTTATATATATATAGATAACTATTAAATGCTAATTATATCAATTGTATGATAACTGAAAATCCACACAAAATTGCTATATTTATATTTTAGATCCCACCAGTGGCTCTAAATAGAATAGAACATTTTACATATAATACATATTTTATACCTTATTTTTGGAAGGCCTCCTTATTTATAGGGGTGTCAAAGTTTAAGTACGGCATACCATAATGGTATTCCAAGATGTAGTGAGTAGGGAATATTTTATACTAAGAGTATAAAATATAAATGAAAGAATAAACTGACTGTAGAGAAAAAGGTTTTAATTGTCAGTTTGTTGGCTTGGATTTTAGCAAAGGAGAAGAAATATGACAACAAACAGTTAAAAAATGAAAAGTAAAATATAACAAAAATAAACATATTTAACATAACAAACAAAACACTTACTCTGTGTGTAGAGATGATTGTATAAGCAGTTAGAGTGCTAATGTCTTTTTCAGATGGGCTATATCACTAACTCCATTATATATATATATATATATATATATATATATATATATATATATAACATGAACACAAAGAAGAGAGAAAGAGATGTAGGTGTAAGAAAAAGAAAAGAAAGGAAGGTGTAAGGAAAAAGGAGATAACAGGAAGGAAAAGAAAGAAAAAGAGACAAGAGAAAAAGAAACAGTAGGAAGAGAAAGAAAAGAAAAAGAAACAGTAGGGAAGAGAAAGAAAAGAAGAAAAAGAGACAAAAGGAAAGAAAAAGAGGGAAAAGTAGACAGGAGTAAAGAGGAAGGGAAAAGGAGAAAAAGAAATTAGGAAAGTGAAAGAAAAGGAGAAAAAGAGGAAGGAGTAAAAGAGAAAGAAGAAAACAAGAAAAAGAAACAGTAGGAAAGAGAAAGAAGAAAAGGAGAAAAAGAAACAATAGGACAGAAAAAAAAAACAGAAAAAGAGAAAGAAAAAAACAGAAAAAAAAAAGAGATATAAGAGAAAAGAGATATCAGGAAGCAAAAAGAAAAAAAGTGCTAAAAGGAAGGAAATGGAACAAAGATATAGGAAGAGTGGGGGGGGGGGGGAGAAAAAGAAAAAAAAAAAGGCACACAAAAATACACATTAGTGCTAATTCTTAAAAAAATTTTAAGTCATTCAAAATACAATGAAATTATATAGAATGGTTATAGAAAAGACTCACACATGGCAAATGTATGTACTTTAAGCTAAGCTAACATTTAAAATTGGGGAAACTTTAAAAAAAATCTTTTTTAAGAAACTAGAAGCGGCTACCCGGTGTTGCTTGTGTAGAGAGGGGGGGGGGGAATAAAAAGTTAGTCTCTCAGATCCATTGATCGTTTTGGTCTTCCGTAATTGATTTGTTTATGTTTTAATCCCGAACGCCACCAGTGACTTTCCTTTCTCTTATTATTCAAATCCTATTTTTGAAATATCTTCACAAATATAAATAAGATCTTCATTATTTTTGCACAAAAAAAAAAGCAAGCTCTGGTGATAGTGAATGTATATATATATATATATATATATTTACTTTGTTATTAATTTTTTTATTTTTGTAGTTTCCTCCGGACATACATACATACATACACACCATCTGTACTTTACATATATACTAGAAGTGGCTAACCAGCATCACTTGGGTAGAGGTGGAGGAAAAGAAAACCTTGGTGTATTGATTTGTTCACTTTTGAGATTTACAAATGCTGGACATTTTTAAGTAGAATTTCAATGCTATTTCTATGTATATTTTAATTTTTAAATATCTTCGAATATAAATAAAATCTTCATAATTTTTGCACAAAAAGCAGGAACCGATGATATTTAATGTGTATATACATTTATTTTATACATTAATTGTTTTAATTTCGTAGTTTCCTCTGGACATAGAATACATACACACCAACTGTCCTTTATATATATGTATAGATAGATAACTTCCTAAAACTAATTATATTCTATGTCCTTTTATCCCTTTTATATAAAACAGTTTTGTTTTTTTAATTGGTTAATGTCAGGATATATAAAGATAAACTAGGAAGTTGCATTAATATTATGAATAATTTTGACAAACTTTCATCTTCTAAATTTTAATTGCTTTTTATTGTTACTCATACAAGTAGTCATTTCCTTAACAGCAAGGAATAGGGCACAAGAAAAAAAGAATCGGATGAAACTTAAATCCACATCCCCTTTTGTTTAGTTCATAGTTTATTTGGGAGCCAATTATTAAGAATGCATGTAATAATAGAGTGTGATTCAAAAGAAACACCACATCACTTGTTGAAGTTTTTTCTACTTTAAATTGTAATTTTGAATAATTATTTTATCATAGCTAGAATAAAAAAAAAAAAATCACTATATTTTTATACAATTATTTATTTTTTAAAAATCTTGAATATACAGGGTGATCCAAAAAAAGACAGGCCCCACACAGACTTTTTTTTTCGAAAGTCAGGCCTGTTTTTTTTTGTTGGAATAAGTCATAGCACAAATTAATAGAACTATTTGAACTTGCTTAACTATCTTTTTCTTCCACTTTACAATTTGATTTGTAAATACATTTATTTTAAATTTATCTTTGCAATTATCATAGTTTTAGTTAGATATATTAGCTAATTCACCACACAAGTGTTTTGTGTAATATATACTTTTTATAACAATAGAAGATTTTACTATCACTTGGGAGAAATAACTTCTACAAATGAAACTAAAATATTAATTTTCAAAATTCTTTATTCTCCAATGTTTTGGTCTTCCGTAATTGATTTGTTTATGTTTTAATCCCAAACGCCACCAGTGACTTTCCTTTCTCTTATTATTCCAATCTTATTTTTTAAATATCTTCCCGGATATGAATAAGATCTTCATTATTTTTGCACAAAAAGCAAGCTCTGGTGATAGTGAATGTATATATATATATATATATATATATATTTACTTTGTTATTAATTGTTTTATTTTTGTAGTTTCATAATAAGTCATAGCACAGATTAATAGAACTATTTGAACTTACTTAACTATCTTTTTCTTCCACTTTACAATATGATTTGTAAATACAGTTAGTTTAAATTTATCTTTGCAATTATTCTTGCAAGCAAGAATTTTTGCAAATCCAAAATGGAGATTATACAAATTTGAAAATGATTTATTAAATTTATAGGAAAATTAAATATACATCAACCAAAAAAAAAAAAGAAAAAAAAAGATTATAAGAAATTATAACATTTATTATAAAAAATAATTAAATGAAGCAGGATAGGGTTAGGTAGATTGCATACCAAATCAATTTCATCACATGTAGATTGTATTACCAGTATCACCAGGATGTTTTTTGAATAGATAGTAAAAGTAAAAGTAAAAGTAAAGTCAATGAAGTGGCCTATTGTCAGTATCAGCTGGACAGCAAGGGAGCCTTTCCCCCTTTCACTAGTGCTAGAACAGAAAGATTGTTTTGTTGATGTGAAGCGCCACACCTGCCGTCAGCTCCCAGATGCTTTACTGCACAGATCAGAATACCCAAGCTGTGTTACTCATGCGCTGAGTTGGCGGTGATCAGTACTGAACCAAAAACCTTGCGCTCCTTAGGTGGATGCTCAAATGACTGAGCTAAACTGGCCATTAAGTGAGTAGTTAATTGTTTTTTTTATATTATTTTTTCAAATTTCTTCTTAAGTTGTTTGTTTTCTCTCTTCTTTTTTTATTATATGTGCACTTCTTTGTTGAATCTTATTTTAATGGAGATTCATTATCTGTCTGTCTGTAACCGAATGAATGTCCACTGCTTACGTTACAATACCCCTATGGGGCCAGGTTAGCTCAGTTGGTAGAGCGTTCGGCTAGAAACCACAAGGTTCCTAGTTCGATACCAGTCCATGCTAACTCAGCGTATGAGTAGCACAGGGAACTGTGCAGTAAAGTAAGGAGCTGATGGAAGGTATAGCGCTCCACCTCAGACGCTAAAAACAATCTCCTTGGTCTAGCGCTATTGAAAAGGGGATAGACTCCCTCGCTGACTGGCTGATACCAACTTAAGGCCGCCCCGTCAACTTTACTTATTTGATTTATAGTCAAAATCCTTAATACATAGAATGAATCTTATTTATTAACGATGTCTCTGAAAATCTGAGTCAGATTTGCCTTAAAACAACCCATAAGTACGTTTAAAATCCTGCGATGTGTGTTATATATCACTAAGAAATAAAGATTTACATAATATATGATATGGTTAATTTGCATACTGGTTTTAACAAAACTGGGTTTAATAAATAACTACTCGGTGTTATTGATCTCTAATATTATTGTTTTATTCTCTGATGTATTAAAATCAATCCTGTGTATGATTTTATATAGAAACCAATTAAAATATAATTAAATAAGTATAATCTTTTTATGAGTTCTTATTTAAATTCATTAGTCTTTTTAATTTAATATATTTCATTACATTAAAACTTAAATACTTATGCCTGGAGGGTGCATATTCTTGCTAGTCTATATAATTGAGATTACACTAGCGTTAGATCATGGGTATTGTTTTTGCACCACAGCTACCATCAGCACCCCACTTTACTTTACAGATCAAATTTGAACTACTCATGTGCTGAGTTGGTGAGGGCCAGTATTGAACCTGGAACCTTGTGGTTCCTAAGCAGATGCTCTACTGACTGAGCTAAATCAAATTAATTAAAAAAAAAAAAAAAAAAAAAAAAAACTCTGTTTAGGACTATTGTATTTTAATGAAAAAAAAAAAAAGCCCAGAAACTGTATTTAAATGAATGCTAGGTGTTCTCTTAGAACTTTTCAACTAAATTGTATTAGAGATTATGAAGATTTCATGAATTTATAACAAATACAGAGTGGTCTGAAAATCATGTCACCCCTTCATATTCTTCTAACTCATTATTTTACCTCTAAAAAAAAAAAAAAAATATATATATATCCTTACATATATTTTTTTTTACAGATAAAAATAATTACATAATACAGCCCAAAATTCTAGAAAATAATTTAATCTTAAAAAGATTTTTTTTTACAGATAAAATAATTACATAAATGGTGACAAGACTATCAGACCACCTTGTAGGTAATAAGAAAAGGGAAAGATGTCTCTCAATTATATGCCCCCCCCCAAAAAAAAAAAAAAAAAAAATCAAAGAGAAAAACAATATAGGATTTTCTTAGCCAGAAAATTCAAATAAAGTTGTTTTTTTTAAATTCATGAAAATAAGGACAAATTTAATCTTAATTTGCAAGAATGAAAAAAATCTAATTCAACAATTTTAATCTGACTACTTTTTATTGGTTTTATTGTATATATATATATATATATATATATATATATATATATATATATATATATGCATGCTTCTATTTATGACCTTCTTTAGCCTCCATACAATTATGAATACACACACACACACACATATATATATAGTAGTCGGGTTTCACTCCCAGCTAGAAGTAGTTGCTGGGTCTAGCCATACTGAAGAGATGTGAAACGTCAAAACAGTGTCTGTGGATGACATTGTGTATATATATAAAATGATCTGATTTTTGTTATATATGTCATCATAAAATAACAAAAATGGCACATCCTAGTGAGATTTTTACTAATACAATAGTGTTGTAACTGGAGAGAATAAAGTAATTTACATATTTGCAGCCTAAAAATAATAGTGTGAGGAAGTGTGTGTGTGTGGGGGGGGGGAGGGTTCAGCATTTATGGTCAGCCTTATTAATTTCACAAAGGAGATAATTAGATGATAATTATAGATTACTTTATGTTATTCATTCATTTTTTTTGCAATTAATTATTATATAAACTAGCAAAATAAAAAACAGCCTCCGGCTGTGGGAGGAGTGAAGGTAAAAGATTCAATGTCAGTGAGTTTGTACCCTAAGTAAGTAAAATCATCAAATTCATTAAACGATTAAAAAATAAAACTTGAAATGTAAACTTTAAATATGTATTAAAATAAAACAAACTATATATAATATCAGTCATGTATTAAAACTTGTTTTAAAAAAAACAATGAGGACTGTCTAATGTTGCATGTTCAAATTTTGAGTGTATTTATTCTATGTTATGATGATTTTGAGTAATGTAACGTAAGCAGTGACGTAGTTTTTGTTACAGACAAAAACCAGAAGCGAATCTCCATTATTAATAGATTTTATAGATAGGATTGGACTCAACTTTAAATTTAATGCCTGTAAAATACACTTTTTAAGTGAATATAATATTTTATTTCTTCATTTTATTTAAACTAAGATTAAGAGAAATAATTTCTATTCAGCCTACCAAAAATTCTCTCCTAAAATGTATTATTTTTAAACTTATTTTATAAATTCTTCTAATGTACATTATCAGCCAAGATAAATGGATTGGTACTACTTTAGTATGTGATCTACATACCAATATGATCTATAAAAGTAAAATTTTATCTTAGTATGTAATCTAGAAATATCATTTGCTCATCATGGCTTGAATAAAACATTATTATATTTTTATACATTTATTGGAAAAAATCAAGAATATCAAAAATCAAATTTGAAAACGATTTATTAAATTTATAGGCAAATTAAATATACATCAACCAAAAAAAAACAAAAAAGATAGGTTATAAAAAATCATATTTATTATTGAAAGAAATTACAATTTATTATTGAAAGAAATTACAATTAAGATAAATTAAATATACATCAATCAAAAAAAAGAAAAGAAAAAAAAAGATCATAAAAATGATATAATGTATTATTAAAAGAAATTAAAATGAAGTTAGGGTTAGGTAGATCATATATTAAATCAATTTCATCACACGTAGATCACATATTAAAGAAGCAGCAAATAGATTATTCTTTGCTACATAGAAAAAAATTAATTTCAAAAGAATAGTAACAAAAAATAACAAGAACAAATAACGTTAGTGAAATTAGAATATATTATGTATATTATAGTATTTCTCTGAATTTTTTAGATGAGGCTTGATAATTAGTATTAAAAAAAAAAAAATTATTGTGTACAGTGCTCAGGTGCACCACAACTCATCAAAGTCTCATGTCTAGTACATGGAATAATGTATTAGTGTCAGGAACATGAATAGGGTACAGTAATAATATACATGTATGTGTGCGTGCGTATGTGTGTGGAGGGGGGTATCAGGTATAATGTTGGATTTGAAAATGATTTATTAAATGGATTATTTGGACTATTGTCCTCATCTTCATTGTTATCTGTTATGTTGTACAGATAACAATGGAGATGAGGACAATAGTCCAATAATCCAAATAATACTGATTGTCCTTATCTTTATTGTTATCTGTACAATGTTTCGGCTGATGTACCCTCCAGCCTTCTTCAGGTATTTCTTTTTGGACTCAGGAACCTTCTCCAATTGGACACATAGCATAGTGGATAAAGGGTTAAAACAGTTCTAATTAACAGTTATCTCTAGGCTGCAGGTTCAATCCTGGTCTGGGGCAGCAGTAACATAGAATAATAATTAACACAGCTTAATTAACTTGTACCCCAGCTATGGTTAGTGGAATGAGAACAGGATACCCCCATGGATTGAATAAAGGGTTGGGTTCAAAATTCCATGATGGCTCCTGATTACAACAAGAAGATTCCCGAGTTCAAAATGAAGGTTCTTAATTTCGAGAAGGTTCACGATTCAGACAAGAAATACCTGAAGAAGGCCGGGGGCGGGGGGGTTCATATCAGCTGAAACATTGTACAGATAACAATAAAGATGAGGACAATATTCCAAATAATATTAATTATGTAATAGCTTGTATCTCTACTTTGGCATCAAAAGAGTCGAATTGCGTGATGTAATGGTTAATGAGCTAAGTTACTAGACCATTGTTAAGGAGTTTGATTTTCACTGGACATGCTATGAGTTCCAACATAGTGCCAAACTAAGCTGAGCTTAGTAAATAACTTTACTTACGCACCAAATGTGAAGTCTGCCAAATCATGATAATTAAGCTAGAATAATTATCTTATATTTATCTTAAAATGTGTATTAAGCTTTAAAAGATTAAAGAATAAATAAATCTCTCACATACATAAACACACACACACACTATAAGTAAATATATGATCAGATCTTGATAGGCTAGTTTTACACACGTACATACATACATACACGCACTATCTATAAGTAAATATATGATCAGATTTTCATAGGCCAGTTTTACACACGTACATACATACATACATACACGCATTATCTATAAGTAAATATATGATCAGATCTTGATAGGCTAGTTTCACTCACACATACATACACACAACTCATGTAGTGATTTGATTCTTACACAGTAACCCACTAATGTTTCCATTTGCCAGACTAAACCACGTTTAGTAAATAACTAAATAATCAGATTTTCAAGAAACATGAAACATTGATTTTTTGGAATTAAAAAAAAAAAAAAAAAAACAATTCAGCTGGACTGGCAAGAATTTATTTTGTTATTGATATTATAAAACTAAGTTAAGATTTATGTTATCATAACATTTGCAACAATAGCACATTGTAGCATGATTTTTGCTAGAGCAATAGCATAAAAAATGCTCCAATTGAAAGGATAAAGGAATTTCCAATTGAATTTCCAACCCAATAATATAATAATAATAATAATAATAATATAATGTTGGGTCTG
>CM042141.1:115833347-116108347 GCA_023376005.1 Doryteuthis pealeii | reverse complement strand
GAAGAGATTGAAAGGATAGTGAAGAAGAAGAAGAAGAGATTGAAAGGATAGTGAAGAAGAAGAAGAAGAAGAAGAAGAGATTGAAGGATAGTGAAGAAAGAAGAAGGAAGAGAGAAGAAGAGATTGAAAGGATAGAAGAAGAAGAGAAGAGAATTGAAAGGATAGTGAAGAAGAAGAAGAAGAAGAAGATTGAAAGGATAGAAGAAGAGAAGAAGAAAGAGATTGAAAGGATAGTGAAGAAGAAGAAGAAGAAAGATTGAAAGGATAGGGAAGAAGAAGAAGAAGAAGAAGAAGAAAGAAGAAGAAGAAGAAGAGATTGAAAGATTGAAGAAGAAGAAGAGAAGAAGAGATTGAAAGGATAGGGAAGAAGAAGAAGAAGAAGAAGAAGAGATTGAAAGGATAGTGAAGAAGAAGAAGAAGAAGATTGAAGGATAGGGAAGAAGAAGAAGAAGAAGAAGAAGAGATTGAAAGGAGAAGAAGAAGAAGAAAAGAAGAAGAAGAAGAAGAGATTGAAAGGATAGAGAAGAAGAAGAAGAAGAATAGATTGAAAGGATAGAGAAGAAGAAGAAGAAGAAGAATAGATTGAAAGGATAGAAGAAGAAGAAGAAGAAGAAGAAGAAGAAAGAAGATTGGAAGGATAGTGAAGAAGAAGAAGAAGAAATTGGAAAGATAGTGAAGAAGAAGAAGAAGAGATTGGAAAGATAGGGAAGAAGAAGAAGAAGAGATTGAAAGATAGGGAAGAAGAAGAAGAAGAGATTGAAAGGATAGGGAGAAGAAGAAGAAGAAGAAGAGATTGAAAGGATAGGGAAGAAGAAGAAGAAGAAGAAGAGATTGAAAGGATAGGGAAGAAGAAGAAGAAGAAGAAGAGATTGAAAGGATAGGGAAGAAGAAGAAGAAGAGATTGAAAGGATAGGAAGAAGAAGAAGAAGAAGAAGAAGAAGAAGAGATTGAAAGGATAGGGAAGAAGAAGAAGAAGAAGAGATTGAAAGGATAGGGAAGAGAAGAAGAAGAAGAAGATAGGAAGAAGAGAAGAAGAAGAGATTGAAAGGATAGGGAAGAAGAAGAAGAAGAAGATTGAAAGGATAGAAGAAGAAGAAGAAGAAGAATTGAAGAAGAAGAAGAAGATTGAAAGGATAGGGAAGAAGAAGAAGAAGAAGAAGAAGAAGAAGAAGAGATTGAAAGGATAGGGAAGAAGAAGAAGAAGAAGAAGAAGAAGAAGAGATTGAAAGGATAGGGAAGAAGAAGAAGAAGAAGAAGAAGAAGAAGAAGAAGAGATTGAAAGGATAGTGGAAGAAGAAGAAGAAGAAGAAGAGATTGAAAGGATAGTGAAGAAGAAGAAGAAGAAGAAGAGATTGAAAGGATAGGGAAGAAGAAGAAGAAGAAGAGATTGAAAGGATAGGGAAGAAGAAGAAGAAGAAGAAGAAGAAGAGATAGGAAGAAGAAGAAGAAAGAGATTGAAAGGATAGGGAAGAAGAAGAAGAAGAAGAGATTGGAAGGATAGTGAAGAAGAAGAAGAAGAAGAAGAGATTGGAAGGATAGTGAAGAAGAAGAAGAAGAAGAAGAGATTGGAAGGATAGTGAAGAGAAGAAGAAGAAGAAGAAGAAGATAGATTGAAAGATAAAGGATAGGGAAGAAGAAGAAGAAGAGATTGAAAGGATAGGGAAGAAGAAGAAGAAGAAGAGATTGAAAGGATAGGGAAGAAGAAGAAGAAGAAGAAGAAGAAGAAGAAGAAGAAGAAGAAGAAAAAATTGATAGGACAGTGAAGAAGAAGAAATTGAAAGGATAGCGAAGAAGAAGAAGAAATTGGAAGGATGGGGAAGAAGAAGAAGAAATTGAAAGGATAGCGAAGAAGAAGAAGAAGAAATTGAAAGGATAGTGAAGAAGAAGAAGAAAAAGAAGAAGAGATTGAAAGGATAATGAAGAGGAATATAATTTTGGTTTTTTGGACTGTTGTCCTCATCTTTATTGTGGAATTTAAAAACAACGTTTTGGCTGCTGTATTCTCTGTCCTTCTTCAGGTGTTTCCTGTCTATTCAAGCATAGCAATGACCCAACCTGGGGAAATCATTTTGAATACTTTGACAGTTGATCAAACAAGGCATTGAAGGACAACAGTTCAAAAAATCAAAATCATATGCATCAAGCCTAATCTCAAAAATTAGGACAAATAACAGGGAAGTTGTTTTATTTTTTAATTTTAGAGTTAGTGGCAGTGGCATACCTAGCACAAATGCTGCCCGGGGCGGATGTTTATTTGGTTGCCCCTTAAAAGTTTTAATAACACTTCAAAAATTTGAAAACAGAATAATACATGTATATAAGTATGCAAAATAAGAAGACAAACTGTAGCAACTATTTATAATCCCACAATTTAATTTTATGATACACAAAAAATAATAGGAAAGATATTTTTAAGAACAGATGAATGAATTATAAAAATAAATGATTTACAAATGGATTTTTACATGCTTCCTTTTTCGTGAAATCTTGAATGATTTCATCAGAATCAATTCTATCCGCAAGATCACATTCTATGGATAATATTGCTAAAATTTTATGTTACTGGATAGGACAGTGTGAATTTTTTGGTGAGAGATAGGAAGTTGTAAACTCATCAATTCTTACTTTCACCAAATGTTCCCATAGTATTGGGTTGAATTATCCAATCAGTTGAACAAGCATCAGAACTTTGGATTATTTGGATTATTCAGACCATTGTCCTCATCTTTATTGCTATCTACGCAATGTTTCAACTGATGTGCCCTCCAGCCTTCTTCAGGTATTTCTTGTCGGACTCGGGAACCTTTTCAAACTTGGGAACCTTCTCTTTGAACTCGGGTTCCTGAGTTCATCAAGAAATACCTGAAGAAGGCTGGAGGGCACATCAGTCGAAACATTGTGTAGATAACAATAAAGATGAGGACAATAATCTGAATAATTCAAATAATCCAAGTTATCAAACCTCATCTAAAAAATTCAGAGAAATCGATAAAGCTCCAGAAAATTTCCTTTATTTTCATTTGCATCTTCAACTCGAATGTGCCACTCTGTAAACTGTGTGGATTGCCCTCCCCACCCCAGCTTCTAGGTACGCCACTGATTAGTGGCCAATTGACTGTTGGCTATATTGACTCTCCGGGTCCAAATTACAGCTTTGTATATATTTTCACTTAAATCCTTTTGAGAAAGTGACTGATACACTCCTACTTCACCTCTTACTATGCCATACACTTAAAATAGCATTCATGTTTAACATGTGTTTGAAATAGGTTAAGAATTAAATACAATGATCAATTCAGTTGCCAGTAGTTATGGGTTAGTTGTAGTCTAAGAAAGTAAAATTCTTGAATACTTAAACTCATTATGTATAAGTCATTATAGCTGAAAGACTTTTCAGTAGTATTATAAACACTCCTTCGTCTGTGGGATCTGGTTGGTTTGGTTTGGTTCCTTCTCCTAAACCAGTTGCCATACCAAGGCTAAAGAGCCCAGTCTTCCCTATTATTTACCCATAACTAGAATGAGAATAGTTGGATTCATACCTTTCCCAAGGATATTAGCACTATGTGAAATGCAAACAGCCTTGTCCAGGATTTGATCTTGAGTCACTCTACCCATTTCCTATGATGATAACCATTACATGACTAGCGCCTCCTTTATGGATGATACTGTAAGTGTAGTGAGCCCATAACAAAAATACCCAAATAAAATGAATAATTTCTCTAATAAAATCTGGAAGAAAATTACTTTGCTAACAAAATTATGAATTATGTATAGATATTGTATAATTCATGAATAAATTTAAGACACTCTTTTGTTGGTAATCAACAAAGGTCTTTTCACAAATAAATTGCATAACTGAAAAAAAAAAAACCATCTTGGCTTTTATAACAACAATACAATAATACAACATTAATAACTTCAATTGTTATCAACAGAATTAAATAAAAATTCTCAGCCGTACAAGAAAAATGTTTTAATAGTCAATAGAGAACAATAGAGAAACATGTAATAAGAATGATTGATAAACTCGTCTAACAGAAATCATGCAAACAAACATGCAAAGAATCAAATCAAAGTTGTTGATTAGATATTTATAAATTGGAGGAACTGTAGACAAATATAGCAAGATTGTGTTGAACCAATTTTTACAAATAAGGGAGAATCTGCCTATCCTGAAAATCAGCATTCAAAATCATGGGTTTTACCTAACATGGACACATACAACTGACACAAGAGGCAAACACACAGCTATCTTAATCATCAATCAGGGTTTTGGATCAACAACACACACACACAGACACACACACACACACACACACACACACACTTAGGCTTAGAATTTTTTACTTTATACTTGCTATCTGACATAAATGTTGCGAATATTAAGATTTTTTTTCTGGTTGTATAATTTCTTCTTTCAGTGAATCCCATTATTTTTGTAAAATCCGTCTGATGAGGCTGGGCATTTTTTTAAATTTAAAAGAAATTTTAAAAAATCTTTTGAGTTTCTGGTCGAAATAAATTATTATGGAGGACGGTTTGTTAAGTTTTCTTTTTTTGAAAGTTATATTATATATATATATATATATATATTATATATATATATATATATATATATAGATATAGAGAGAGAGAGAGAGAGAGAGAGAGAGAGAGGGAGAGAGAGAGAGATAGAGAGGGATGACGGTTTGTTAAGTTTTTTCTTTTTTTGAAAGTTATATATATATATATATATATATATATATATATAATATAAGAGAGTTTTATAATTTGCTTGAAGCATTGTGTATATATTGGTTAGGAGGTTGATTTAGAAGGCTATCACAATGCAGGTGTAAAGAAAAAAAAATAATACGGTAACAATGGTGTTGTGTGTTAACCTGTATTTTATTCTTATATAAATTCTTATATTAAATACAGGTTAACACACAACACCATTGTTACCGTATTATTTTTTTTCTTTACACCTGCATTGTGATAGCCTTCTAAATCAACCTCCTAACCAATATATATATATATATATATATATATATATATATATATATATATATATATATATATATATAGATAGATAGATAGATAGATAGAGATTACTAGATGTTTTAGCAACAGATTCATGAAGGATAGTGAGGTAACAATTTAAATTTTTATACTATTCTGTTTGCTGGGAATTGTTTTATCATTTATCCAACATTTGTCTTTCATGCACTGTTTTATTTCATTGTTATATGAAATATAACAACATATATATATATGTTATATATATATATATATATATATATATATATATATATATATTATATATGTGTGTGTGTGTGGTGTGTGTATACACACACACAAGGGGGTGGTGGTGCTGAAAAGCCCTTGGTTTGACCAAGTGATCCTCACTATCATCTTTGTAGATAAATAAATCAATTCTGAGGAAGTCTTAACAAATAAAGACAAAATATTAATTGAATTAATTGTCTTGGTTTATTCACCTTTCTATTTCTATTTTTCACATTTTGTTGAAATTTTCTTATCTGTTGTTTCTTCATTCATATATATATATATATATATATATATATATATAGTTCAGGAAGCAAGTGGGATATCAGAACAAATGAAAATTTCTAAAATTTCCTAAAATTTGATTGGTGAGTTTTCAATCATGATTTATATATCTATATATCATCATATTCATCATTTACATTTGATGATTGTGACTTGTTACATGTGAAGCTAAGTAATGCTGTTGAAATATTGTAGACATTTTTTATTTTATTTTAGGTTTTATACATGGTAAGAAATAGGAGTTGAAAACCTAAAGTTGGTATTAAAATTGTTGTATTCCCTTTGTAATGTTTTTATTCTTAAGACTTTTCTAATTGTTTAAAAATGTTTTTTCTTGAAATGCTGATGAAGATATCAATACTGTTGTTCTATTTATCATGTGTGAATTTGACACCCATCATCATTTACTAGAGAGCATAGAATCCCCAATATACACTACATGCCAAGAGAGATTTACAGTGAAACATATACTGCTGCTAGAGTGTGTAGACTTTGATTTAGTGCAAACAAAATACTACTAAGCGAGTAATTTGAAAATAATTTTCACGAAAATAAGACCATCCAGGATTTTAAATTTCCTAAAAGAAGTGGGATTCAACTAAAAAATATGAGCAATTGAACAATAGTTAAAATATATATATACAAGGTGTGTCAAAAAAGTATCAAGATTTTTTGTACTTTTTGACATACCTTGTATTCTGAAAAAAAAAAAGTTCCATTCATTAATTTTTTTCAGAATACAAGGTGTGTCAAAAAAGTACCAAGTTTAAAGCTGTATTTACCCAAGATAGAAATGAAGAATGAATGGAATGTTTTTTTTTCAGAATACAAGATGAGTAAAAAAATACAAAATCTCGATACTTTTTGACACACCTTGTATATACATTTTTTTTTCTACCAAACTATCGCTATGAATCCAAAACTTAGTTGGCCTTGGGTGACCCAGCAAGGTTGATGTGCCATAAAACAAAACAAACAAACAATGTGAATTTGTCATGATATTGTGTGAATATGTTTTGGCATTAAGAGTTATAAAGAGATCTTTTGTAACTGAGAATTTATTAAACTGAGAATTTTTTTGTTTGTGTTATTATGAAGTCTATCTAATACTGTTGTTCTATTTATCATACTATGTGCATTTGATGATGTTATAAAATTTTTTGTTTTTTTTTTCAGTTTAAGAAATTTCATTTCTCTTTAAAACTCTTAATATCAGAACATATTTAAATAACATTATAACACGTTCACATATGATGGTTTGGTATCTTTGTTTAATGGCATATCAACCTTTGTGGGTTATTTAATACCAAAGCTATCATTGCAGAAGAACATTTAACCCATAACTGGGGTCGTGAGGGGGATTCATATCTTTCCAACGGTATAAGTCTGAATATGGACATAATAGTGTGACTGGAGTTTGAACTTGCTTACTATGATTTTGCAATCCCCCAAAAGATCTCTTAAAATTTCTCAATGTTGAATATACTTTAAATAACATCATGACATGTTACATTTAATAAATATAACAACAGTAGAAGTAACTTTTTCCACAATTAAAAACTTTTCCAGTTGTGTTTGAAAACATTCATATGACAAAGAACAGAATGCTGCACAAGATATCCAATACTTTTAACATCAACCTCAGGCTTCCAAATCCTATTTCTTACCTTATCTTATATCCAATACATTTATCATATATATATATATATGAGGAAAAAATGAGTAAAGAAAAGAAATGTAGATGGATAAAAATGAATTTTATCAATATCACTTTTAATCGATATCACTTACACATGTGTTTCGGTCTGTTTATCAAAATGTATACGGATTTACGTTATTATTATTATTAAAATAATCAGATGGAGTGGAAATGATGATAATAATAATAATAGGAAAAATGTATAAAATATTCCGTACACAGAGAGATTTTTTACGACCTTCATCAGAGTGAATTTTTTTATTTTTTGAGTAGAGATAAAATCGTTGGAGACAAGAACAGAATTTTAAATGTGTAAGTGATATTGATTAAAAGTGATATCGATAAAATTAATTTTTATCCATCTACATTTCTTTTCTTTACTCATTTTTTCCTCATATTGTCGGATTCAGTTCCCTTTACATTCTTACATATATATATATATAAGTTAGGTTAGTACAGACACAAAGTCAATAGCACTTGGTATCTGATGGTTTCTTGTCAATGTGCTTTTCAAGTTTGGTTTGAAAATTGCAAAGAAATTGTCAGTTACCTTTCACTTTGTGTCTTCACTAACCTAACTTAGATATACATACTCTATCAATTGTATTGAGCACTCTTTACTTATAAATATAGTGTTGGGTCAGTAAAATGGTTATTCCTGTATATAGAGTGAGTGAGGGAGAGGCTCTGTGATTGGATATACCAATCACGTGATAGCCCAGAGTTTAGGCGCAATATCCAAAAAGCCAATGCAGACAGATTCTACCAGCGGCACCAGAGGGCAGCGAATTCAGGGGCTCAAAGAAACCACCCTAAGATATCTTCTCCAACGCACCGGTAAGTCCCTTAAACTCAACTTTATATACAGGAAGGACTTTATATTGTTGTTTGTTGTTTTATGTCTAGCCAATAAATTGTTTGAATTAGAGGAAATATTAATTCCTTTCTTGTTGTTGTTAGTCTTAGAATTGAATGCTATACTAACACAATAATAGCAAACTATATTATCAATATTAATATATATGCCATTACTTTCTGAATTGGGGCAGGAATTCTTCAACACTCATGACATTGATATATAGAGGACCAATTGAATAGCAAGCAGCAAAACAACAAACATAAAATAGCAAGGTATTGTATACATTACCGAATTCTTCATGAAGGAGAAAGAAAGATTTGTGCAAAATTTAAATATCTATATAAGTCAAGATAAACAGCAAGAAAGGAAAGAAGAATTAGCTAAAAAGTAGACAATTTGGGAATAAAGAGATATCTCTTATTTTTTTTGAATGCTTTGATTTTTTAAAAAAACCTATGCATAGAAAATTTGAATAAATACAAAGAAAAAAGAAAGTTATTCAGGTCATTTCAATTGCTTGTGTTATATCTCACTGTTTTTTTTTTTTACAAAGCTTGACTGTCCTTTTAGATTTTTGTGAGTCAGGGATGCAGGATACATACCTATACATCTCCATATATATATATATATATATATATATATATATATAGTATATTAGGAAAAATGAAAAAACACAGGTTTAAATGGGTTAAGTGGTGAGTTTATTGGCCGACGCTGCAGTGTTTCGATCTATTAATTAGATCATCTTCAGGGCATTTGTTGGTATCCCTGAAGATGATCTAATTAATAGATCGAAACACGGCAGCGTCAGGCAATAAACTCACCACTTAACCCATTTAAACCTGTGTTTTTTCATTTTTCCTAATATACTACATACCGTCGGATTCACTTCCTTTCTTTTACACATATATATATATATATATATATATATATATATAATGTTAAAGGTGTATTTATTAATAAGTGATTTAAGAATAATGAAATCAGGATAAATAAAAATACAAGACAATTTTTAGTTGGTGATCAGAGAGATCAGATTTATCAGCATATTGAATATATGTTGATTATTATAATGCTTTATGGTGATTTTAAAGAAACTTTTTTTTTTTTTTGTGACAGTCATTTTTTTTAATGGTCAAATGTATGTCTGAAAGCTATAAAATAAAATTGGGGAAAAAAAAGGCAGCAGTGAAAGAGTTAAAACAGACCCTTACATATCAGATAGTCTACAATATTAGTATAGAGTACTAGCAGATTATCCTTTGTTTTAGAAGTCTTTTTTTTTTAACTTCTTAGAAGATTTTTGAAAAGTAACCAATGAAGTTTATGCTCTGATACAAATTCTGATAAGAATTCAGGAATGAGTGTCATTAAAAATATAAGCAGAACAAATATATTTTATTGGTTTGTTGGTTGGTTTTGAAGGCTGTCACAAATGCAAGTGTAAAGAAAAAAGAAGGTAACTATGATGTTGTTTGTTAACCTGTCACTTTATTCTTAATATTTCGGGATGAAAAATCCCATCATCAGAAGAATACTCGAACTGAAGTGGTGCTAGCAGTTGCTCAATTTGTTCTGTATCGGGTCTTCCAAATTCTCTGTGTGTGTGTATGGTTGGGGGTGCTTGTTTATGTGTGTGTGTTTGTGTTGTGTGTGTGTGTGTGTTTAGTATAAACGACTCTGGGTTTTAAAATAAGAGAATGTAAAAAAAATAAAAAAAAAAAATTTTTTTTAAAACTTACCGTCCGCTTCCAACTGATGGGAATGCTATACTTTTCAGGTTTTTCTGGTCAGCCACAGACAAACAATTTTTAATGGTCTTTTCCAGAACTCGCTCATGATCAGCAGTTTGCCAAGAGGGGCCATGGCAAAGAATAACATATCTGGCAGGAAAGTTGTGCCCTGGACATATTGTTGCTGTGAATAAAGAGCTATCAGTGATAATGCCAGATAGAGGAGAGATTTTTTTTTTTTGTGTAGTTATGAGGGTGGAAGGTTTATTAGACATTTTGGCGATGGATTAGTCGGTTTCTGCTTTAAGTAAGAAAAGTTGATTCAAATAATTTGGACAATTAAACTCCTTGTTTTTGTTGTTTACATATTGTTTTGATCAGTGCAATCTCTGGCTGTAATATCGATGCGTTTGTTGTGTAATGGTTATCATCACAGGAAATGGACATGGTGACCTGAGTTCAAATCCTGGACAAGGCTGTTTGAATTTTACATAGTGCTAACACATTTAGAAAAGGTATGCACCCAAATGCTTTCCTTCCAGCTATGGGTAAATAGTAGGGCAGAGTAGGCTCTTTAACCTTGGTTAGGCAACCAGTCTAGAAGAAGGAAAACTCTGAATTCAAACCCGTTAAACTCTGCTTAAGAAATTGACATTTAAAAAAATAGGGAGCTAAGGCCCCTTGCAAAGGAAAGGTCAGAGTGGCTTTAAATGAAGAAGGACTGAATGCTACTGTAGGATGTTCCACAATATTACCACAGCAGAATATAGTAAATCATCATAGAGGGAGAAATTGCGTTTTAACATCAGAATTTTCTTCCATTTTGTCAGAAATATTTATACACTAGTATATATCTACCCAACCCCTCCACCACAGGAAGGTTGCAACACAAGGTAAATTTTTATGTGGAGTTCAGCTGGTTTGAATTAAGAGTTCTCTTTCTCTTGGAATAGTTGCTAAAGAACCCAGTCTACTCTATTATTTACTTATAGCTATTCACATGTATATAAAATAAAAATATGATGGGAAAACAAATTTGGTGGAGTATTTATTTTATTTATTTTATTTATTTATTTTAGCATTTCACTCTCATGGTCTTCATAGATAGTTATTATCTAATGTAATCCATAGAAGTAGAAATGTTAGAATAAATAAATAAACACTTTATCAAATTTGGTTTTAACATCATAATTTTATTTGATTTTGTCAGATATTTAATCACCCAAATATATATGATACTAGCAAAAGTACTCGGTCCATGACTGGACTAAAAAAAATTAGGAACACCAGAAAGTGAGTGAGGAGAAAACAGGTGTAAGAGAGAAAATAAGAGGAAAATGATTTATCAAATTTAAAAAAAAAATCGCTGATAATTTGTATAGTAGAATGTTTTCTTATTTTAGGAATTAAAAAAAATAATATCCCTTAATCAGTAAAAATCAATAACCAAATTTGGTGTGTTTCTTAGTTATAAGAAGGTCAGGGTGTATGCAAGATTTCGAATCTGAATAACATCTCATTTCTGAGTTATAAGTCGACACGTACATACCAAACTTTCTTTTATATATATAGATGTGATATCTATGACTGCACCCTGGTTTTCTATATGAATAATACATTTTGTTGCTTACTGCCTGGGTAGGTAATTAGTTATGGTAGAGTGGTTTACTCAAGTACTCACTGACTTTTTCAATCAATCATGTCATGCCAGAGGCAAACCATGTCAAGACTGATGGAACACAGTACAGGGAACAGTGAATTCATGCCTTTTCCAAGAGCATTAGCCTGAAGGAAACAATCTCAACTAAAATTTGAAATTGGTTCATGAATTCTATTTACAGTGATGGTAACTTTTAAACTATTTTCACAAAAAATTTGATACTTGTTCACCTTTATATGAATTATGTTTAGAATATTTTTTTTCCTAAAATACATTAGGGGAAAATTTTTTTTTTTTTTTTACTAGGTTGAACACCCCCTTATTTTATTTTATGAAATCCGAACAAAATATATTTAATCATACGATTTTTAATTTTTCTATAAAGATAAGAGTCTGAATAATAAAGTCATACATTTTTAGAAACGTTTTGGAGGTCCTTACTGTCGTAAAACAAAACCCACAGAGTTTTTTTTAGTGAAACTACATACACACTATTGAGCATAACTACGCATACATAATGGTTTGGTTTGGTTTGTTTTCTTTGTTTAATGGCATATCAATCTTTGTGGTTAATTGTTGTAACTCGAGTATCAGAGTTAACATTAACAGAGAAATAATAGGAAGAAACACAATAAGGATAAGGGTAAAGGGGGTAATACTTTTTTGGTACGATCAACTACCTCACACTCGAGTCCAGCCAATTAGCCACGCCCATAGATTTTTATGAAAACAAAAAATACAGCTAGGACAAACGCCCACAAATCTTGATAATGAGGGGAAACATGAAATGATTGTTTGATTTCTAAAAAAAAAAAAAAGGAATGTAAAGATTCGTGCATATTCTAATAACTAAAGAAAAAATGTTTGTAGAACCCTAAATTTACATTATTCAAAGTTGTTTTAATTAAAACTTTCAATTTTCTAAGCTAAAAAATATTACGTTTTAAAAGTAAAATAAGATTTTCGTCGTGGTCGTACTTTTGTTTTTATCAAGATTTGTGGGCGTTTATATTTTTTTATTTTCATAAAAATCTGTGGGCATGGCTAATTGGCTGGACTCGAGCGTGAGGCAGTTGATCATACCAAGCAAGCATCCCTGTTTGTGTGCAGTCAGTGCACCTAAGACTGTCACTTAAGGATTGGCCTGCTCAGCCACTTGCACAGATAACTTTTATTTTTTTAATTTTACTTATTTATTTATTTTTTTTATTTTTTTTAGACACTACTCTATCGTCCTTAGTGGATGGAAAGTTGCCAACAAATGGGACACAACATGTATACATGTGGGTAGTATCTATTCCCTCCTAAAGAATTACAGTCTAGTCGCACTGAAAGCACTGGTTCCTGCTTCATCACTGAAGTTAAGTGGTGATAAGCCTTTCCAATACCTAATTGGGTGACCACTTAAGCAATAGCAGGTACTGTAAGCAACCTGGGTCCTTTGTTTAAATAAAAATTACTTTGTTTGGCATTAAATGATCCGAAACGGGTTGACATGTTGTAAAAACAAAACAAGCAATCAACCTCCTAACAAAGCCAAATTCATCAAGTCTAGTATGGAGCCCCTAATGTGTATATGTAGATTAATCTGGAAATTGTCCAGTTCTATATTCAATACACTCAGATATCAGAAACACTAGAAACAACTACAGAAAAATGGGTGCTCTTCTAATATGTGATCTATCGAATGGTTTCTAATCCAATATGTGATCTACCGAGTTGTTTACATTCCAATATGTGATCTACCCATTAACTACCCATTATTTTCCCATTAAACAAACCCTAAACCTAACCCTGTCTTCTTTTTCCACAGGAGATCACATACCATGAATGGTAGATCAAATATTGGAAAAGCACCGAAAAATGTCAAATTAGCAAAATAATACTATCTCAGTCCCATAATATTTGTTACATTTAGTATATGAAATTTATATGCAAATGTAACAAATATTATGGGACAGAGATATATAATTAGTGTCTGTTACAGTGTGGCACCAGGAATTAGACTACAGTAGTGAAAGGGTTAAATAAGACTAAGTTGGGGAATTTTTTTTTTATAGTTCATGGTTTAGAGTTTGTGGCTGAATTCATGCTTAGAATACCATGAGGACAGAAAGTCTTGTGAGTAATTGTGACATAATACTCCCACCCACCAAACCAATCACCCTTGACACCCTGGATAGCGGACATATCAGACATTTGTGGAGGCATAACTGACAGGTGACAAATTGAAGTTCATTACTGCTGAAGTTGGCTTAAGAAAGTCCGAAAATTGATTTTTTAAGGGGAGTTTAAAAGGTTTCAATTTAAAGTTTTTCTTTTCCTTAAGCAGTTGTCATACCAAGGTTAAAAGGTCCAGTCTGCCCTACTGCTTACCCATAGCTAAAGGAAGAATAGTTGGATGCATACCTTTCCCAAGGGTATTAGCATATGTAAAAATACAAACAACCTCATCCAGGATTTGAACTCCAGGTTACTGTGTTTGTATCCTATGATTATAACCATTACACCATGAGTGTTTCCTTTATCTTATTTTTTTATTACTAAAATCATAATGTCTGTATATATTCACTAACCCCTCTGCATGAAGAGATATGACACATGGTCAATTTTTAAGCAGAGTTTAAAAGGTTTGAATTCAGTTTTCCTTCTCCTAGATCGGTTGCCATACCAAGGTTAAAGATCCAGGCTTCCCTACTATTTACCCATATCTGGAGGGAGAATAATTGGATTCAAACCTTTCCCAAAAGTATTAACAATATGTAAAAATGCAAACATTCGCGTACAGGATTTGAACTCAGATCACTGTGTCTGTTTCCTATGCCAATAACCATTACACAATGAGTGCCTCTATTTTATTTTTTATTATTAAAATAAAGTGTGTATAGATCAGATAGACTCATCATGAATTTGAACTTGGGTTACCGTGTTTGTTTCATACGATGATAACCATTACAACACAAGTGCCTCCTTTATTTTATATTTTATTACTAAAATCATAGTTGTTGCTCTTATATGTTCTTGTAAGTAATTATTTTTATTTGTGCATTAGTTTTATTAAATTTTATTGATTAAATCCTAAGGTCATCAAAATTAATGTTATTTATCAGTGTTGTGAGGGGCTCAGTCGGTAGAGCGTTCGGCTAAAAAACACAAGGTTCCTAGTTCTATAACGGCCCTCGCCAATTCTGCGTATGAGTAGCACAGGGATCTGTGCGGTAAAGTAAGGAGCTGATGGTATGTGTGGTGCTCCACCTCAGACACAAAAACAATCCCCTTGGTCTAGCGCTAGTGAAAGGGGATAGACTCCTTCACTGATTGGCTGATACTGACTTTAGGCCACCTGGACGACTTTTATCAGTGCTGTGAATAACTATCCAGTATAAGCAGTTAGTCAACCTTTATAAATTCTCAACAAAAGATTTATCACTAAGAAAACATTCTAATTTCATTCAGTCATCGTCTTATACGATAAAATCTAACATGTTTCTGCTGAAACGGAACATTGCTTATGAAGAAAAATGTTACTCATACTAAAAATTCAGAAAAATACAATGAATTCTAAACAAGAAAATTATTTTATTTTAGCTTTCAGTATTTAAGAGGATTTTTGAAAATGACATCAAAATATAACAACAAATTTATTATATACAGGGTGTGGCATGAATGCCTCCCACATTTTAATCCGTCACCTGTGTGAGGCAAGTGGTAATGGTAGCTCTATCTAGCTAATGTCACCTGTGTGGTGCAAGTGAAATTAGACAAGTGGTAATGGTAGCTCTATCTAGCTAATGTCACCTGTGTGGTACAAGTGAACTTAGGCAAGTGGTAATGGTAGCTCCATCTAGCTAATGTCACCTGTGTGGTGTAAGTGAACTTAGGCAAGTGGTAATGGTAGTTCCATCTAGCTAATGTCACCTGTGTGGTACAAGTGAACTTAGGCAAGTGGTAATGGTAGCTCCATCTAGCTAATGTCACCTGTGTGGTGCAAGTGAAATTAGGCAAGTGTAATGGTAGCTCCATCTAGCTAATGTCACCTGTGTGGTGCAAGTGAATTAGGCAAGTGGGCTAAACAAGTGGTGGTGTAGTGGTGGTAATGGTAGCTCCATCTAGCTAATGTCACCTGTGTGCAAGTGAAATTAGGCAAGTGAAGTTAATGTCAAAGTGAAATTAGGCAAGTGGTGATGGTAGCTCCATCTACCTAATGTCACTTGTGTCGTGCAAGTGAAATTAGGCAAGTGGTAATGGTAGCTCCATCTAGCTAATGTCACCTGTGTGGTGCAAGTGAAATTAGGCAGGTGGTAATGGTAGCCCCACCTAGCTAATGTCACCTGTGTGGTGCAGTGAACTTAGGCAAGTGGTAATGGTAGCTCCATCTACCTAATGTCACCTGTGTGGTGCAAGTGAACTTAGGCAAGTGGTAATGGTAGCTCCATCTAGCTAATGTCACTGTGTCGTGCAAGTGAAATTAGGCAAGTGGTAATGGTAGCTCCATCTAGCTAATGTCACTGTCGTGCAAGTGAAATTAGGCAAGTGGTAATGGTAGCCCATAGCTAATGTCACCTGTGTGGTGCAAGTGAACTTAGGCAAGTGGTAATGGTAGCTCCATCTAAGTAATGTCTTACCATTTTTGTTCAGTTAAGATCATAGCTTGGATTTGTGCACGCTGTACATTTGCTGTTGAAATATTTTTTTTAAAGACTGATGAATCTGTAATTGCTATATAGAGAGAGCTTTTTGTACTCATTTCTTTTTATATCAGAATGATCCTATTCCAGATAGATAATTCTGAATATTAATACAGTCATAGAGATGAAAGTGAGCTTCATCACACGTGTGGAAAAAAATCATTTGGAAAAAAGCACTCTGTGCAGCAACTGCATAATTACCAGTCTTAAAAAATGTTTAAACAGCAAACGCATGGTGTGCACTGGTCCATGCCATAATTGTAACTGATTGTATCTGAAAGAAAATGGTAACACATTTAGCGAGATGGAGTTACTATTTGCATTTGCCAAAGTTCACTTGCACCACACAAGTAACAGTTTAAAATGTGGGAGGTATTTCTGCCAAACTCTATATATATATATATATATATATATATAGATATATCCTTATTATATTCGAAATTTGAGCCTCCAGTGATATAATTTAATGATATATTTATTTCGTCTTTCCGTTTACAATGTTGCTTTGATAATGACCTCTTCATATGGTCGAAACAGATTTCTGTCAGCAAAACTTTTAAAATCTTGTTTTTTCTACAAACTTTCTACACATAGTCGGATTCATATCCATTTTACCTTTCATACTGTCCACTGAAAAAACAAAATTGGAATTATTTAAATTATATCACGGAGGCTCAAATTTCGAATATAATAAGGATCCCGACACTACGAATTTGTTATCATTACAGATTCCTGAAATTTTCCATCTTCATATATATATATATATATATATAGATGTGAGGTATCCAAAACTTGGTAGTAAGGGATGATTCTATATATGATTTCTAAGACACACTGTATTATTATTGTATGATCCAGTATCTATAAATACAGAGAATCTTTAAATCACTACAGAGAGCTCAATGTATATTAATCTTTTTAGATTATATACAGAGCAATATTTATCTTTGAAAGGAAGGAAAAACTCAACACTGTTATTCCATAATAAATTTATTTTGACCAAAATTGGGCCTTTATAAATCTAAGTTGATTTAACAAAGCTCCCCAATTCAAGTCTCATCAGATGGAGAATCATCAATAATTATTGATGATTCTCCATCTCCATATATATATATATATATATATATATATATATATATATATATATATATATATAATAATTTAACAATAAAGTAAGTGACGGAGTGGCCTATTATCAGTATCAGCTAAACAGCAAGGGAGTCTATCCTCTTTTCACTAGCACTACACAAGGAAGATTGTTTTGTTTTTTGCCATCAGCTACTGGATGCTATGAAAGTTGAAATAACTGCAAAACATTTAAGATAGACACTTTTAATTTGTTTTAGATATGTCTGTGTGTATGTGCACATATCTATCTTTTCTATTTTGTGTTAGGTGGATTTAGAAGGAACTAAAGTTTTTTCTTATTGCTAAGAGGGAAAAAAAATGTTTTAGATTCTAATTAACTGTACAAAAACATGTCATAGCCATTGTGCTATTTTATTTATATTTGTCCATTTTCTTTTCAGTTATTCATAGTCACTTTTTAGATGTGTTACTTGGGTCTTGAAATTGTTAGTAATTTAAGATTTATAAGTGTACTAAGTAAATATAACATACATATCACAATAGTGTTCATAAGATGGACACTATTGTGACGTAAATAGAAAGTGTGCAAAAAATGGACCCCACTTTAAATATCAGTAAAGTAGACCCCAGGAAGTATCTGCCAAGAAATAGTTGCAAATTTGCAAGTGTGGTAAATTCAAAGCAGACATAGTAGAGAACATACCATGTGACCCCAAATAATATTTTTCAACCAATCTTCAATTGTTTTTATCAATTTTGAAGAAATTTTCATTTAACTCTTAAAGTCCTATACTGCCTCATTCCACCCAGCCAGAAGTCACATGTTTTCCTAATCCACCCAAAATGATAGCCTTTGTTTAAATGTAATAATAAACATATTTAGCAGTCTTTAATTTAAGGGAAATAACAGGTAACTTTAAATGAAAAGGTCATTCTTAGCCATTTTTTGATAAATCCTTATAGGAATGAGGCATTGGACTTGGAAAATTCTCAACAGGATGTTAAGAGTTTTAATCCATCTAAAACTGACAGGAGAGGTAGAGATGAAGACATGCTGGCAGCCAAGACAGCTAAATGCCAGTTTCTTTTTACTGTGTTTCACCAGACACACTGTATTGATTACAGTATATGCTTTGCCTAAGTTGCTACCCATCTAAATACTAAACAGATACATTGTTGCTTAACTTCTGTGATTTAGTGGAAACCAGTGTCTTAAGTATGACTTGACAGTAAGTCTAGCAATTTCTTTCACATTCAAATTTTGATTTTTTTTTCTTTTTTATAAACAGCTTAATTAGTGTCCATGTGGTGCAGCCATATAGCAACACTGGCACAGCTACAGCTTAGAAGATGATGATAATGAACAGCTTAATATCAAACTGTGAGTAGTCACATTTCTACTTAATTCTTACAGTCTTTATCACTCGGACACTGATATTTTTAAAACATTTTTCATAATAAAAATCTACTAAATGATGTCTACACCAGTGATCCGATCGTGATGAAACTTTACACACATATTAAGCTAATATCCAGGAACAAAACTGGTGAATTGAATTTCAATAAAAATCAATAATAAAAGACCTGGGGACATCTTTACAATGAAGGAGGAAAGAGAAGACGTTTCAGTTAGAGAAGGGGAAGTGGAGATACTATTACTATTAAACCCTCCTCCTCCCACTACTCCCCTACCTATTCTTATACATAAGTTTTTGAATAAGTTTGATACTCTTTGAGCTCAAACTTCCCTGGTTTATTCACTCTGAATGATGAAAGCTGAATGGAAGAACTTAGGACTTAAACAGAACATTGATCTGTCATAAACACACCAACCAAAGGGTGCCATTGAAAATCCAATATGGGCATCCAGATCTGCTAGCATTTTCAGGCACATTCTGGGAACTGCAAATAACCCCACCTTTCCTGAGTGTTATCAGGTACTGCAGGGAGTATCATATATATATATATATATATATATTACAATATAGGTACAAGTGATAACCGACTCGAGTTTCACCATAAGGATCTTCAGGGTTAAATCAACTGAATTAATCAAGATATTGATTAATTGCAGTCGACTACACATGTGTGTCTTTGCATTAAATGGTTTGTTATGAGGAACGCTGCTTTCAAATTCAAAGGTACTAACAGCGGAAGTTGTTTTTTTGTAAGGTTCAAAATGTAAACAATGGTAGTAAATCGTTTTGTGTTAATGTTTTTACTGGATTACGACTGTCTAACAACTGTATGGGTCATAATGCTTAAATGTGGTTTTATTAAAATATATTAAAATTTATTGGAGTCGTACCTAATTTTGAAAATTAATTAATTAATAATGAATTAGGCGGGAATACCTATTAAATGTATGGCTAAACAAATCGAGAAAAATCAATCTCTGTATGTACATTTCGACCTATTAGGCCTCATCAGCAGAGCTATAGATCGGAAGACCGCCCTGTGCATGATTTGAAACCGATTTGTTTAGCCATACATTTAATAGGTATTCCCGCCTAATTCATTATTAATTAATTAATTTTCAAAATTAGGTACGACTCCAATTAAGCACTTATTCTCCCAAAAATTATCGGCAAAAAGCCATTCCAAACAAACCGTGTTTACATATTAAAATTTATTTATTTTGTTTTATTTTAATTGGAGTTATTATGAAGTGAGTATAGGTATACGCATTGGGATGTATTATAATCTCGGTAATTTTGTTATTATAATTAAGGCCTAAAGTAAATTAAGAATAAAAATTAAGGACAATGCATGGTGATTAAATGTGGTTTTATCAAAATATGTTCAAATTTATTTATTCAAATTTATTATTTTATTTATTTTAATTGAAGCTAATATGAAGTGAATGTGGGAATACGCGTGGAGGAGTATTATAATCTAGGTGATTTTGTTATTATTAAAAGGCCTAAAATAAATTAAGAATAAAAAATTAAAATAAAATTAAAAAATAATGTGTATATATATATATATATATATATATATATATATATATATAATTTAATTTTTTTTATGTGTATATAAAATATTACTTATAGAAGAAAAAAAGTTTTGTTAATGTGTGGTTGAGTTGTATTTATTTTATATTTTTTTACTTTTATTATTTAAAAGTGGACGGGCTATATTTGGATATGTATATATGAATGCACATATATATGTATGCATGCAAATATATGTTTGTAGGTACAGGTAACGTTTAAGGGTATGATTATAATAAAAACAGAGGTGCAACTTTAAGTGTTGATTGCGGTTGGGCTTGTTGTCACATGTTTTTTTGGGGTGGGGGGGTTACATAATACAATATTGAGTTATATAATAATGTTGTTAAATTATTAATTATTTATTAAATGTTTGAGGTGTGGTATTTTTTCTGAAAAAAGGTTGGATCTAGTAGAGTTGGGTTAGTGATATAAAATTTTATGTTTGATTAAGGTGGATTGAAATTAAAATTTAATTACATGTAAGGCGGAAAATTTACGTTAACTCGTAGTAACGGTTTCCTTACTCGTAAATAAATGTGGATAAATGTGAATAACTAAAGTGATGGTAGTTATATATTGTGAAATAAAGTTTTATTATTTATTTAGTTATTGATAAGTGTTGGGAATAAAATAAAATAAAATAAAGAATATAAAAAGAAAGAAAGGAAAGAAAAAAGATGCTTATATATATATATTTACCAACCTCTCCGTATAAGCAGGATGTGCCACAAGGTTAATTTCTTAAGTTTAACAGATTTGAATTCAGAGTTTTCCTTCTCCTAGACTAGTTGCCTAACGAAAGTTAGAGCTCAGTCTGCCCTACTATTTAGCCATAACTGTAGGGAGAATAGTTGGATTCATACCTTCCCCAAGGGTATTAGTGCTATGTGAAATGCAAACAGCCTCATCCAGGATTTGAACTCATCTCGTCATGTCCATTACCTATGACGACAACCATGACATCACGCACCTCCAGTAGTATCATATATAAGACCCATACAGGCACCACACATGGTGTAATGGTTAGCAAGCTAGATTCACAGATCTTTGTTAGGGAGTTTGATTCTCACTGGGCGCCCCTTACTTCTAGCCTTGTGTCACATCTAAGCTAAGCTTAGTAAATAACTATATAAGAATCATACAATACACACATATTCACATTATACCAAACAAATATTTCATATGTATAATAAAGTGTGAATTTGTACTTTCACTTTTGTTGACTTTGTATTCATGTTTATTAATAGTTGAATTTACTCAACTATTTTCTACTCTGTAACTATGACAACCCATTTTCTAACCTCAATAATTTTTTGAGTGGGTTGAACAACTAGCAAAAAAAAAAACAAACAAATAAAAAAAATCCTAGACAAAGTTTGGTTAGTGATATTCTCCAATACACATATGCTGTAATATGAGAGTAGATTTTATATATATATTCATATAAAACATACAGTTTTTCATTTTGTCAATTGGATCTGATGCCAATCAACTTACATGGTGACTTATATAAAAACCAGGGAGATTAGTAACAGCAATACCATAGTTCATTTTTATGTTCACTCTATGTTCATTCTATTCAGTATGTGTATTTATTTACCAACGCCTCCAGAGTTTTTATTCTCCAAGACTGGTTGCCTAACTAAGCTTAAAGAGCTCAGTATATGTCTTGCTACTTACTTATAGCTGAAAGGAGAATAGTTGGATACACCCCTTTCTCAGTCATTGAAAATATGTTTAAAATCTACTCCCCCAGATAATGAGCTATAGATATATTTCATAACCATATACATATTTACCAACTCCTCCACACGAGTAAGACATGACATAAGGTCCAATTCTTAAGCGGACTTTAAAAGGTTTAAATTCAGAGTTTTCCTTCTCCTAGACTGGTTGCCTGATCAAGATTAAGGAGCCCAGTCTGCCTTGCTGTTTACCATAGCTGGAGAGTTGGATGCATACCTTTCCCAATTATTAAAAATATCTAAAATCTCCCTCTCCCCCGATTATAAACTATAGATATATTTCATAACCATATACATATTAACCAACTCCTCCCTACGAGTAGGATGTGACACAAGTTCAATTTCTAAAGTGGAGTTTAAAAGGTTTGAATTTAGAGTTTTCCTTCTCCTAGACTGGTTGCCTAACTAAGGTTAAAGTGTCCAATCTGCCTTGCTATTTACTCATAGCTGGAGGGAGAATAATTGGATTCATACCTTTCCCAAGAGTATTAGCACTATGTGAAATGCCTCATGTAGGTTATGAACTCAGGTTGCTGAATCCATTTTCTATGATGATAACCATTACACCATACGCCTCCATAAAATCAGTATAGAAAAGAAAAGAAAAGGAAAGAAAATCCTTATCCTGCATTTCTCTTTATATTTGTAGTTTTAAAAGTCAAGATTTCATATACCATCAAGTGATCTTGGGAAGGGCCAGTTATAGGGTCTCACCCCCTCCCTCCAAGTGCGTCTATTATATAGGGACCCTCAGTCTACTACATGTCAATTTTCATAAAGTAGTATTCATAGAAAATATATAAAACCCAACCTTCTGAGGCCCCAAAGCAGGCTTTCCCCTTTTCAGTTGAGGTGTTCAGGGGGGTAGTATGCACCAGCCCTGACCTTAGAGCATATGGTTTTAAAAGTTTCCTCTGTCAAAACTAATTTTTGGTGCTTATATAGAATGACTACAAAAAAATTTCATTATTTCTGTGGTTATGTAAAAAAAAAAAAAAATAAATAAATAAAAATAAAAAAACTATACAGAAATTCAATACCAGTATCTTAAGCATAACTTGACAGTAAGTCTGCCTGGCAATTATTTTCATATTCAACAATGATTTTTTTTCTCTCTCTTTTATAAACACCATCTAGATAAGATTAAGTTTCAGTCATTTGATTCATGTTTTTTAATAGTAACAATTACCATTTGTAACTTTTCTATGTAAATGTTTAATTGAAAACAATGATTGTAAAAAAGATATTGTTTATAAAAATTAAATGAGTAGAAGCATCTGACGCCGATCAGCTTACATGGTGACTTATAAAGACTAGGGAGATTAGTAATTGCAATACCATAGTTCATTTCTACAGTAGGTTTGCCAGAACAAGTAGAAGGGAATGTTTGACATTACTCTGTTCATCTTGCTTTGTCCATCTTATTTCGAACATGTACATACTGACCCTCAGCCATCGCTTTCTAGCACCCATATGATAAAAAGGGTTAAGGGTTGCCATGAAAATCATCCATTACTCCAGGAAGGTCCTCTGCACAACATCTGTGCAGAACTGATCCATGTAGGTTTTTGCTGGCCAATCTACACTGGTGTGCCCATGTGCAGATGCCCATAGGAGAATATCATTTATGAGCTTGTCCTTGCTTCTCTAGTATATCTTGTTCCCCTTACACATATGGTTTGTGCGATAGGAGGCAAGTGGTTGCACACAGCTGCTCTTTTGTGGCACGCTGCTTCCCGGATTTGTTCAAGACAGCATGAGGCAACCAAATAAGTCCAAATGAAAATCCCTAAATCGCATTGCCCTTCACACAACTCAAACAAACAAAACTTAGTAAATTCTAACAATCCAGATGTGAAATCAAATTTGTTCATCTCCTTTGAAAATAGATACAATATTTACTAGACAACTATTTATTTTGTAGAACATGCAATTACTAGATATTGGTGCACAACAAACAAACAATACAACATTTGAGCAATTTACAACAGCTGGTACATTTCCATACAAGATTCTAATCTAAATGATAATAATGCATGGTTAGTAGTGAGAGAACTTACTTTCCTGTACAACCAATTGATGGAATGGCAATTGACTTTAGACATTTCTCATCTGCCACTTTTAAAATATTCTTCATTGATTTTTCTAGAAGTTGCAGAGCATTTTGGTTGCCCCATACAGGGATGTTAACATGCAGGACAAATTTGGCAGGGAAATTCCGAATCATGGATACAGACACTGAAACAAATTAACGGGCTTATATAATTTTTTTAGGGGAGAAAAATTATTAGACTTAAATATACCATTTTGTGAGATTTTTAGAAATATTTTATTGGGGGTCTTTTTGAGTCTATAATTAAAAAAAATAGACATAAACAGTGAAATAACAGCAAATAAAACACATGAATATTCAAAAGTGATTGTAAAACTGTTGAAGGTAGCAATGACCATAAACTTGTTGAAAATCAGCACCCCAGACAAAAAATTAATAAATTCACAAGAACAACTTAACGAATTTGTTGGGATTATTGGTAATTACCTCCAGTGTCTGCCAGCAGACACTAGGTGGCATAGCAAGCAGCATTATAAAACTAGAAGCAGCAAAGTCAAAACCCTCTTTTACCTTCCAACCTCAAGAAAAGTAATAACACACCAAATTGCATTCCTGTCCACAGACAGGGGGCTTTGTACCACAGCAACCTCATATTGCATGAACACATAACATGTAAGTCTTTACACTTTCTTTTTCTACTAGCAACGTATCAAGTACTCAAGAGGTTTTCAACAAAAGATTTCTTTTCATATTAGGACATTTTACTCATACAATTCTGTATAAGATCTTCCTTGTATCACATTGTCATGTTTTTATTCTCTTCTGTTAAGGTTGCCATGGCAATAAAATATTCTTGTTATTACTTTGTCTTAAATTATCACATTTATTCCATACAAGGAAATGATATTCAATTAAATATTGTTCTACAATTTTTTATAAAATTTATATGATTAAAAAGAACAATTCTAGAAAAAAAATTTGAAAAAAAAAAAAAAAAAAAAAAAAGGGTGATTTTTAGTAGGTTTTAAAGAGTGAGTGCATTTTGCAATGAAAAAGTTCCAATACATTTTTTTTTACAAATGTATGTATTTACCAACCCTAAACAACCGGGTTAGCTCAGTCGGTAGAGCGTTCGGCTAGAAACCACAAGTTTCCTAGTTCGATACCGGTCCCCGCCAATTCAGCGTATGAGTAGCACAGGGATCTGTTTGGTAAAGTAAAGAGCTGATGGTAGGTGTGGCTCACCACCTCAGACGCCAAAAACAATCTCCTTGGTCTAGCGCTATTGAAAAGAGGATAGACTCCTTCGCTGACTGGCTGATACCGACTTTAGGCTGCCCCTGACGACTTTACTTTACTTTTTTACACATGAGCAGGATTTGAAACATGGTTAATTTCTTAAGTGGAATGTAAAAGGTTTGAATTCAGAGTTTTCTTTTTCTAGACTGGTTGCCTAACCAAGGTCAAAGGGCCCAGCCTTTTCTACTATTTACCCATAGCTGGAGGGAGAATAATTGAATGTATACCTTTCCCAAGGTAAGCATCCAACTATTAGTGCATCCAGGATTTGAATTTGTCTTGCCGAGTCCATTTCCATCGATGATAACAATTACACCACTCACCTCCATTTACAAATGTAAGAAAAAATTTCAAAAACAAATAACTGTTTCTATATAAAGTAAGAATGTGTGTATATAAAGATTCTGGTTATTTCCTATAAGTCCAACATAAACAAAGGGGGACCACTCTTGACTTGATAAATTATTTATTTATTTTCCCATTAAACTAACCCTAACTTCTTTTTTCCTAGTAGATTAATAAATAAATAAATAATTTTTATCAGTTAAGGTGGTTCCCCTTTGTTTATGTTGGATTTATAGGAAATAACCAAGATTCTTATCTAGTTTTTTATTTTGATAATACATATGTCATGAAGATTAATTAACTTATATATGATTGAATAATTTCTTGTCATTGGGTATAATCTTATAAAAAGTTTGTGGTTATTTGTAGAACATTGGTCTTGCTTGTGTTTCACAGGAAGGAAATAAATATTGTAATACTTAAAAATTATGTTTAAAATTACAGTTAAAAAATATATTTTTTGTCTCATGCATGAAAAAAAAAACTAGTTGAAATTTAGTTATGCCTTTGTTAAAGGAAAACATGATAATTCAATACAAGAAATATGTTCATACCCATTTTAAGTTTTGAAATGTTTAGAAGGAAAGAGAACAGTCTCTAAAACATTTTTAAATATTAAATCAATTACATTCCGGTTGACCTGCTCGACCCCAAACCTGGTAGATACGAAAATATAAAACCAGAAAATCCAATTTGTAAATTAACATAGGATAAAAATAATAATAAACTAGCAGGACCCGTGAAATTTCCATGAAATGAAACAAAAATCAAGAGGAGCTATTTAACCCAGTGTTGCATACCCTTTCTTACTTCTGGTCATATTTTCTATTCTGGCCGGCTGCTATTCTGATCGTCTTGACTTGGTCTGGAATCTTCTAAGGTCTTCTATTGCTATGTTCTTGCTGGCTGGTCGTCCTGGATTCATTTCTTAGTCTTGTTACCAAGACATTCATCAACCACAAGAACATATTACTTATACAACTTTTATTTCCTTAACTATACATTTCACGTAACTATATCTGACTACATAGCGTGAGTTCCAGTTTAGACAGAGCATAAAATGGCTGACTGCTCTGCTGACGTCTAACTGCAAACTGGGGACTCTGAAAAAGGTCCCACGTGACTTCACATATTTGGCGGGCTTCTGTAATTTTCCATAGAAGGACCCGGCCATGGTATGAAAGGGGTCATCCCCTCAGAATTACAGGGGATTGACAATAATCTTATGCAACTGCATAGATTATGTAACACCAGAAACGATAATTTGCAATTTCAATATTACAAATAAAACAAACATGTAACTTCATTTTTTTTTTTCAATTCATTTTAATTCTATGTTGGGCATTTAAGCAATGCAAAACCATTATTTTTTAAATTGGGTGAACAGGCAAATAGTGATTAAGCAACATCAGATAATCTGGATTTACATTTTGCATTGCATCTTGGAGATTTGGAAGATGTTGCAATAACAGATGGAAGATTCAGGAACAAGTATCAATATATATAAGATGATAAAAAAAAAGAATAAAAAGAAATGATAGCAATCAAGATATATATTGCTATTACTATCTATTATAATAATAAGGAGAGAAAGAGAATGGAAAAAGCTAGGAATATGTGTAGTTTAATATGGAAAGTTTTTGATGACAAAGTACAAGGCCAAGAGTCAAATTCTTATTGGTTAAGACAGAGCAGTGAAAGAGAGTGAGAGATCAGTTTGGAATGAAGCGGTGGCTGCGTGAGATGTGTGTCTCTCACCTAGGGCAGTTAAACTTGGGAGAAAATAAAAATAACTCATGAGAAGAAAATAAGATCGCCTTGTGTTATTATTAAAAACTATAAATGATACAAGGCAAGATATCTCCAGCATCCCAAGTTGGTTCCAGACTCAAAACAACAAAGAGTGCCAGCCATCCCAATATCAGATCCAACAACCAGATTCCAGCCTCTTGAAATAAAACAGGACTAGAGATAAGTATTGCACTATTATTATTATGACATGTCATCACTCCCTTCCAAATGAGAGCAACTATATTACACTATCTGATAGATAGTAATAGCAATAGATATCTTGACAGAGAAAGATAAAAAAAAAGATGTTGACTAAAAGGAAGTTGTGAAACTTACCTTCACCAAGGTCAAGCGTGCCTTTAGATGACAAATCTTTTATTGCTTGGGTAAAGTCCTTTCCCCCAACTTTTTCAAGGGCACTTCCTACAAAGACAAAGAAAAAAACAAAAAATTTAGACATAGATACTACTGAAAACTTTTCACAAATATCGGTTTCTTCATAAAAGAAGAAAAAGTTGACCAAGTACAAGAGGAACAAAACAACCATCCAGTTTCCAATCCTGGGGTGGGTGAAGCGGCAGGGTGGGTGAAATGGCAGGGTGGGTGAAGCGGCAGGGTGGGTGAAGTGGCGGTGTGGGTGAAGTGCAGGGTGGGTGAAATGGCAGGGTGGGTGAATGGCAGGGTGGGTGAAGTGGCGGTGTGGGTGAAGTGGCAGGATGGGTGAATGGCAGGTGGGTGAAGTGGCAGAGTGGGTGAAGTGGCAGGGTGGGTGAAGTGGCAGGGTGGGTGAAGTGGCAGGGTGGGTGAAGTGGTGGTGTGGTGAATGGCAGGGTGGGTGAAGTGGCGGTGTGGGTGAAGTGGCTGGGTAAGTCTTTATTCACTATGAAATACCTCTAACCTATGTTTAAAGTGACAACATTTCATTTATACATGTGGTCAGAATGTGATTTGACCAATGAGCAATGATTTCCGGTCTTCCATGTTGCTAACTTTCCCTATAAATATGTTGTCCATCAGTGTATCAATTTTGGCCTATTTCACATAAGCTAATACACTGGTGGTTAATAAGTTCACTAAAAACATTTAAGTTTCGAAATTTATTATGCAGAAAAATATCATTTATACAAAAAATAACATTAAAACATATAGCACGTAATTCATTACATTCTATGCAGTGCTATCTTACTTATTTAAAAAAATGTTTAAAAATTAGGGTGTTTTAAGGGGCTGGAATGGATTAATGGCATTTCAGTTTATTTCAATGGGGAAAATTGATTTGATATATGAGGAAATGGAGTTATGAGTGGAATGAATTAAACTCACATGTCAAGGTACCACTGTGTGTATATATATATATTATATATATATATATATATATATATTATATTTGGGAGAATATGTGCTTAATTGAAGTCGTACCTAATTTTGAAAATTAATTAATTAATAATTAATTAATTAGGCAGGCATACCTATTCAAATGTAAGGCTAAACAAATCGAGAAAAATTAATCTCTGTATGTACATTTCAGCCTATTAGGCCTCATCAGCAGAGCTATAAATAGGAAGACCACCTTGTGCGTGATTCAAACCTTGACTGTCAAGCTGACAGGCAAGGATCGTAACCCCTACACCAACCAGACTTTCCTAAATTTTTCGTTTTGTTTAGAAGTAGGTTATATTCCTCTTATAGTGATTTTTACTACACGACAGTATGAGAGGTAAGTACACAAACGATGTGTTTTGATATGGCTTTTTTTAGCAGACAATTTTTTGGAGAATATGTGCTTAATTGAAGTCGTACCTAATTTTGAAAATTAATTAATTAATGATTAATTAATTAGGCGGGCATACGACTTCAATTAAGCACATATTCTCCCAAAAATTGTCGGCTAAAAAAAGCCATATCAAAACACATCGTTTGTGTATTTACTTCTCACATATATATATATAAAACATTTGTTCCATACCTTATGACCTATTTAATATATAAAATATGCAGAGTAGCTCCGACATTATTTATAGCAAACTAACTACTTTCACATGTTACCTTACTATCAACAAAATCTATTAATAGATCTGAACAGAAAATAATTCTGTACCACTGAATGATAATAAATAAAGTTTAAGCTTAACTTTTCTTTTTACAAAGTTGGAATAAAATTGCCACAACTTGTATTCAGCCACAGAAAACTTTCTTAGTTTTTCAACAATTAAGATTTTACAAGTGCTGGAAACTAAGATCAGAATGACCTCTTTTTTTTTCTTCTTCTTTTTTTTTTTTTTAAAGAGTTAAAAGAGAAACTTGAGAAACAATATGCCAACTGTGCTGAATGTGAAATAAACTTGTATGTTTAATGGACATACAAGGTCAGGGGTCATTACCTTCTTGGTCTGTCCAATAAACTTTCAGCTTTCCCTCATAAAAAATACAAACATTAAAATTATAGAGGTGAAGGCCAATGTTAAAGAATAATACATTTTTTTTACTTGCATGGGTTTTTTTTATATTTCCTTATATAAAAAGTTTGTGGTTATTTGTAGAACATTGGTCTTGCTTGTGTTCACAGGAAGGAAATAAATATTGTGATACTTAAAAATTATGTTTAAAATTACAGTTAAAAAATATATTTTTTGTCTCATGCATGAAAAAAAAAACTAGTTGAAATTTAGTTATGCCTTTGTTAAAGGAAAACATGATAATTCAATACAAGAAATATGTTCATACCCATTTTAAGTTTTGAAATGTTTAGAAGAAAGGAACAGTCTCTAAAACATTTTTAAATATTAAATCAATTACATTCCGGTTGACCTGCTCGACCCCAAACCTGTGTAGATACGAAAATATAAAACCAGAAAATCCAATTTGTAAATTAACATAGGATAAAATAATAATAAACTAGCAGGACCGTGAAATTTCCATGAAATGAAACAAAAATCAAGAGGAGCTATTTAACCCAGTGTTGCATACCCTTTCTTACTTCTGGTCATATTTTCTATTCTGGCCGGCTGCTATTCTGATCGTCTTGACTTGGTCTGGAATCTTCTAAGGTCTTCTATTGCTATTCTGTGTGCTGCTGGTCGTCCTGGATTCATTTCTTAGTCTTGTTACCAAGACATTCATCAACCACAAGAACATATTACTTTATACAACTTTTATTTCCTTAACTATACATTTCACGTAACTAAATATCTGACTAACATAGCACGCGTGAGTTCCAGTTTAGACAGAGCATAAATGGCTGACTGCTCTGCCTGACGTCTAACTGCAAACTGGGGACTCTGAAAAAGGTCCCACGTGACTTCACATATTTGGCGGGCTTCTGTAATTTCCATAGAAGGACCCGGCCATGGTATGAAAGGGGTCATCCCCTCAGAATTACAGGGGATTGACAATAATCTTATGCAACTGCATAGATTATGTAACACCAGAAACGATAATTTGCAATTTCAATATTACAAATAAAACAAACATGTAACTTCATTTTTTTTTTTCAATTCATTTTATTCTATGTTGGGCATTTAAGCAATGCAAAACCATTTGGAATCTTTCATTTTTTAAATTGGGTGAAATAAAATCAGGCAAATAAGAAATCTGTGATTAAGCAACATCAGATAATCTGGATTTACATTTTTTGCATTGCATCTTGGACGATTTGGACAGTCTCATTTTTAACCAGAGCTGTTGCAGGATGATACAGATGGAAGATTCAGGAACACCAGTATCAATATATAGATAAGATGATAAAAACAAAAAAGAAATAAAAAGAAAATGATAGCAATCAAGATATATATTGCTATTACTATCTATTATAACATAATAAGGAGAGAAAGAGAATGGAAAAGCTAGGAATTATGTGTAGTTTATATGGAAAGTTTTTGATGACAAAGTACAAGGCCAAGAGTCAAATTCTTATTGTTAAGACAGAGCAGTGAAGAGAGTGAGAGATCAGTTTGGAATGAAGCGGTGGCTGCGTGAGATGTGTGTCTCTCACCTAGGGCAGTTAAACTTGGGATCTGTGCAGAACTGATCCATGTAGGTTTTTCTGGCCAATCTACACTGGTGTGCCCATGTGCAGATGCCCATAGGAGAATATCATTATGAGCTTGTCCTTGCTTCTCTAGTATATCTTGTTCCCTTACACATATGGTTTGTGCGATAGGAGGCAAGTGGTTGCACACAGCTGCTCTTTTGTGGCACGCTGCTTCCCGGATTTGTTCAAGACAGCATGAGGCAACCAAATAAGTCCAAATGAAAATCCCTAAATCGCATTGCCCTTCACACAACTCAAACAAACAAAACTTAGTAAATTCTAACAATCCAGATGTGAAATCAAATTTGTTCATCTCCTTTGAAAATAGATACAATATTTACTAGACAACTATTTATTTTGTAGAACATGCAATTACTAGATATTGGTGCACAACAAACAAACAATACAACATTTGAGCAATTTACAACAGCTGGTACATTTCCATACAAGATTCTAATCTAAATGATAATAATGCATGGTTAGTAGTGAGAGAACTTACTTTCCTGTACAACCAATTGATGGAATGGCAATTGACTTTAGACATTTCTCATCTGCCACTTTTAAAATATTCTTCATTGATTTTTCTAGAAGTTGCAGAGCATTTTGGTTGCCCCATACAGGGATGTTAACATGCAGGACAAATTTGGCAGGGAAATTCCGAATCATGGATACAGACACTGAAACAAATTAACGGGCTTATATAATTTTTTTAGGGGAGAAAAATTATTAGACTTAAATATACCATTTGTGAGATTTTTAGAAATATTTTATTGGGGGTCTTTTTGAGTCTATAATTAAAAAAATAGACATAAACAGTGAAATAACAGCAAATAAAACACAATGAATATTCAAAAGTGATTGTAAAACTGTTGAAGGTAGCAATGACCATAAACTTGTTGAAAATCAGCACCCCAGACAAAAAAATTAATAAATTCACAAAGAACAACTTAACGAATTTGTTGGGATTATTGGTAATTACCTCCAGTGTCTGCCAGCAGACACTAGGTGGCATAGCAAGCAGCATTATAAAAAACTAGAAGCAGCAAAGTCAAAACCCTCTTTTACCTTCCAACCTCAAGAAAAGTAATAACACACCAAATTGCATTCCTGTCCACAGACAGGGGGCTTTGTACCACAGCAACCTCATATTGCATGAACACATAACATGTAAGTCTTTACACTTTCTTTTCTACTAGCAACGTATCAAGTACTCAAGAGGTTTCAAAAAAAGATTTCTTTTCATATTAGGACATTTTACTCATACAATTCTGTATAAGATCTTCCTTGTATCACATTGTCATGTTTTTATTCTCTTCTGTTAAGGTTGCCATGGCAATAAAATATTCTTGTTATTACTTTGTCTTAAATTATCACATTTATTCCATACAAGGAAATGATATTCAATTAAATATTGTTCTACAATTTTTATAAAATTTATATGATTAAAAAGAACAATTCTAGAAAAAAAATTTGAAAAAAAAAAAAAAAAAAAAAAAAAAAAAGGTTGACTTTTGGTAGGTTTTAAAGAGTGAGTGCATTTTGCAATGAAAAAGTTCCAATACTTTTTTTTACAAATGTATGTATTTACCAACCCCTAAACAACCGGGTTAGCTCAGTCGGTAGAGCGTTCGGCTAGAAACCACAAGTTTTCCTAGTTCGATACCGGTCCCCGCCAATTCAGCGTATGAGTAGCACAGGGATCTGTTGGTAAAGTAAAGAGCTGATGGTAGGTGTGTGGCTCACCACCTCAGACGCCAAAAACAATCTCCTTGGTCTAGCGCTATTGAAAAGAGGATAGACTCCTCGCTGACTGGCTGATACCGACTTTAGGCTGCCCCGACTTTACTTTACTTTTTTACACATGAGCAGGATTTGAAACATGGTTAATTTCTTAAGTGGAATGTAAAAGGTTTGAATTCAGAGTTTTCTTTTTTCTAGACTGGTTGCCTAACCAAGGTCAAAGGGCCCAGCCTTTTCTACTATTTACCCATAGCTGGAGGGAGAATAATTGAATGTATACCTTTCCCAAGGTAAGCATCCAACTATTAGTGCATCCAGGATTTGAATTTGTCTTTTGCCGAGTCCATTTCCATCGATGATAACAATTACACCACTCACCTCCATTTACAAATGTAAGAAAAAATTTCAAAAAACAAATAACTGTTTCTATATAAAGTAAGAATGTGTGTATATAAAGATTCTGGTTATTTCCTATAAGTCCAACATAAACAAAGGGGGACCACTCTTGACTTGATAAATTATTTATTTATTTTCCCATTAAACTAACCCTAACTTCTTTTTTCCTAGTAGATTAATAAATAAATAAATTAATTTATCAGTTAAGGGTGGTTCCCCTTTGTTTATGTTGGATTTATAGGAAATAACCAAGATTCTTATCTAGTTTTTTATTTTGATAATACATATGTCATGAAGATTAATTAACTTATATATGATTGAATAATTTCTTGTCATTGGGTATAATCTTATAAAAAGTTTGTGGTTATTTGTAGAACATTGGTCTTGCTTGTGTTTCACAGGAAGGAAATAAATATTGTGATACTTAAAAATTATGTTTAAAATTACAGTTAAAAATATTATTTTTTGTCTCATGCATGAAAAAAAAAACTAGTTGAAATTTAGTTATGCCTTTGTTAAAGGAAAACATGATAATTCAATACAAGAAATATGTTCATACCCATTTTAAGTTTTGAAATGTTTAGAAGGAAAGAGAACAGTCTCTAAAACATTTTAAATATTAAATCAATTACATTCCGGTTGACCTGCTCGACCCCAAAACCTGGTAGATACGAAAATATAAAACCAGAAAATCCAATTTGTAAATTAACATAGGATAAAAATAATAATAAACTAGCAGGACCCGTGAAATTTCCATGAAATGAAACAAAAATCAAGAGGAGCTATTTAACCCAGTGTTGCATACCCTTTCTTACTTCTGGTCATATTTTCTATTCTGGCCGGCTGCTATTCTGATCGTCTTGACTTGGTCTGGAATCTTCTAAGGTCTTCTATTGCTATGTTCTTGCTGGCTGGTCGTCCTGGATTCATTTCTTAGTCTTGTTACCAAGACATTCATCAACCACAAGAACATATTACTTATACAACTTTTATTTCCTTAACTATACATTTCACGTAACTAAATATCTGACTAACATAGCACGCGTGAGTTCCAGTTTAGACAGAGCATAAAATGGCTGACTGCTCTGCTGACGTCTAACTGCAAACTGGGGACTCTGAAAAAGGTCCCACGTGACTTCACATATTTGGCGGGCTTCTGTAATTTTCCATAGAAGGACCCGGCCATGGTATGAAAGGGGTCATCCCTCAGAATTACAGGGGATTGACAATAATCTTATGCAACTGCATAGATTATGTAACACCAGAAACGATAATTTGCAATTTCAATATTACAAATAAAACAAACATGTAACTTCATTTTTTTTTTCAATTCATTTTAATTCTATGTTGGGCATTTAAGCAATGCAAAACCATTTGGAATCTTTCATTTTTTAAATTGGGTGAAATAAAATCAGGCAAATAAGAAATCTGTGATTAAGCAACATCAGATAATCTGGATTTACATTTTTGCATTGCATCTTGGACGATTTGGACAGTCTCATTTTTAACCAGAGGCTGTTGCAGGATGATAACAGATGGAAGATTCAGGAACACCAGTATCAATATATAGATAAGATGATAAAAACAAAAAAGAAATAAAAAGAAAATGATAGCAATCAAGATATATATTGCTATTACTATCTATTATAACATAATAAGGAGAGAAAGAGAATGGAAAAAGCTAGGAATTATGTGTAGTTTAATATGGAAAGTTTTTGATGACAAAGTACAAGGCCAAGAGTCAAATTCTTATTGCTTAAGACAGAGCAGTGAAGAGAGTGAGAGATCAGTTTGGAATGAAGCGGTGGCTGCGTGAGATGTGTGTCTCTCACCTAGGGCAGTTAAACTTGGGAGAAAATAAAAATAACTCATGAGAAGAAAATAAGATCGCCTTGTGTTATTATTAAAAACTATAAATGATACAAGGCAAGATATCTCCAGCATCCCAAGTTGGTTCCAGACTCAAAACAACAAAGAGTGCCAGCCATCCCAATATCAGATCCAACAACCAGATTCCAGCCTCTTGAAATAAAACAGGACTAGAGTAAGTATTGCACTATTATTATTATGACATGTCATCACTCCCTTCCAAATGAGAGCAAATATATTACACTATCTGATAGATAGTAATAGCAATAGATATCTTGATAGAGAAAGATAAAAAAAAGATGTTGACTAAAAGGAAGTTGTGAAACTTACCTTCACCAAGGTCAAGCGTGCCTTTAGATGACAAATCTTTTATTGCTTGGGTAAAGTCCTTTCCCCCAACTTTTTCAAGGGCACTTCCTACAAAGACAAAGAAAAAAAGAAAAAATTTAGACATAGATTACTGAAAACTTTTCACAAATATCGGTTTCTTCATAAAAAAGAAGAAAAAAGTTGACCAAGTACAAGAGGAACAAAACAACCATCCAGTTTCCAATCCTGGGTGGGTGAAGCGGCCAGGGTGGGTGAAATGGCAGGTGGGTGAAGCGGCAGGGTGGGTGAAGTGGCAGTGGTGGGTGAAGTGGCAGGGTGGGTGGTGGCGGGTGGTGAAGTGGGTGGGTGAAGTGGGTGTGGGTGAAGTGGCAGGATGGGTGAAATGGCAGGGTGGGTGAAGTGGCAGAGTGGGTGAAGTGGCAGGGTGGGTGAAGTGGCAGGGTGGGTGAAGTGGCAGGGTGGGTGAAGTGGTGGTGTGGGTGAAATGGCAGGGTGGGTGAAGTGGCGGTGTGGGTGAAGTGGCTGGGTAGTCTTTATTCACTATGAAAATACCTCTAACCTATGTTTAAAGTGACAACATTTCATTTATACATGTGGTCAGAATGTGATTTGACCAATGAGCAATGATTTCCGGTCTTCCATGTTGCTAACTTTCCCTATAAATATGTTGTCCATCAGTGTATCAATTTTGGCCTATTTCACATAAGCTAATACACTGGTGGTTAATAAGTTCACTAAAAACATTTAAGTTTCGAAATTTATTATGCAGAAGAAAAATATCATTTATACAAAAAATAAACATTAAAACATATAGCACGTAATTCATTACATTCTATGCAGTGCTATCTTTCTTATTTAAAAAAATGTTTAAAAAATTAGGGTGTTTTAAGGGGGCTGGAATGGATTAATGGCATTTCAGTTTATTTCAATGGGGGAAAATTGATTTGATATATGAGGAAATGGAGTTATGAGTGGAATGAATTAAACTCACATGTCAAGGTACCACTGTGTGTATATATATATATATATATATATATATATATATATATTATATTTGGGAGAATATGTGCTTAATTGAAGTCATACCTAATTTTGAAAATTAATTAATTAATAATTAATTAATTAGGCAGGCATACCTATTCAAATGTAAGGCTAAACAAATCGAGAAAAATTAATCTCTGTATGTACATTTCAGCCTATTAGGCCTCATCAGCAGAGCTATAAATAGGAAGACCACCTTGTGCGTGATTCAAACCTTGACTGTCAAGCTGACAGGCAAGGATCGTAACCCCTACACCAACCAGACTTTCCTAAATTTTTCGTTTTGTTTAGAAGTAGGTTATATTCCTCTTATAGTGATTTTTACTACACGACAGTATGAGAGGTAAGTACACAAACGATGTGTTTTGATATGGCTTTTTTTAGCAGACAATTTTTTGGAGAATATGTGCTTAATTGAAGTCGTACCTAATTTTGAAAATTAATTAATTAATGATTAATTAATTAGGCGGGCATACGACTTCAATTAAGCACATATTCTCCCAAAAATTGTCGGCTAAAAAAAGCCATATCAAAACACATCGTTTGTGTATTTACTTCTCACATATATATATATAAAACATTTGTTCCATACCTTATGACCTATTTAATATATAAAATATGCAGAGTAGCTCCGACATTATTTATAGCAAACTAACTACTTTCACATGTTACCTTACTATCAACAAAATCTATTAATAGATCTGAACAGAAAATAATTCTGTACCACTGAATGATAATAAATAAAGTTTAAGCTTAACTTTTCTTTTTACAAAGTTGGAATAAAATTGCCACAACTTGTATTCAGCCACAGAAAACTTTCTTAGTTTTTCAACAATTAAGATTTACAAGTGCTGGAAACTAAGATCAGAATGACCTCTTTTTTTTTCTTCTTCTTTTTTTTTTTTTAAAGAGTTAAAAGAGAAACTTGAGAAACAATATGCCAACTGTGCTGAATGTGAAAATAAACTTGTATGTTTAATGGACATACAAGGTCAGGGGTCATTACCTTCTTGGTCTGTCCAATAAACTTTCAGCTTTCCCTCATAAAAAATACAAACATTAAAATTATAGAGGTGAAGGCCAATGTTAAAGAATAATACATTTTTTTTACAAAAATTGTCATTCAAGGAATTCTTTGAAAAAAAAAAGAATTAGGATAATGTTGCTTTTCCATCCAGTATATATATATATATATATATATATATATATATATATATATACACACACAACACACACATACACTGGTACCATGACTTACAAGTTTTCCCAGAATTATGAGCTGTTACTTGGTAGTTTTTTGCTTTGTGTTGGGAGCTAAAATTTGAGGTATGGGCAAGCTTCAGATATGCTTATATTAATAAATTATAATTAGCTGCACAAGAATGCTGCGGGTGATCTTGAACAAGACGTAGAAACAACACCCCACGAGAAAACAGCCATACGGTCACCTGCCACATATCACCCAAACTATCTGAGTAAGACACGCAGGACACTGCTGGAGAAGCAAGGACGAACTCATAAGCGACGTCCAACTGTGGAAGCCAACACATGGACACGCCAGTGTGGGCCGACCAGCAAAGACGTACATTGATCAGCTCTGTGCGGATACAGGATGCTGCATTGAGGACCTCCCGAGAATGATGAGCGATAGGGACGGATGGAGAGAGATTGTCATGGATATCCACGCTGACAGCGCGACATGATAATGATGATGATATTAAACTTATATTAATAAGTTTACTAAAAACATTTAAATTTACAAATATGATGCCAAAAGAAAGATATCATTTATAAAAGAATAAACATTTAAACATATTACAGCACATAATTCATTACATTCAATTTTATTATGTTTTATACAATACACTGCTATTTTTCTTATTTAAAAACAAATGTAACAAAAAAAATTAGGGTGTTTTTTGTGGTGGGCTTGAACGGATTAATGGCATTTCAGTTTATTTCAATAGGGAAAATTGATTTGATATACAATGTAAATTGAGTTACAAGTGGAATGAATTAGACTCATAAGTTAAGGTACCACTGTATATAAAATCAACTAGATAAGGTATGAATAAACTAATAATCTTTTTCTTTTTGTCTTTATTATTGATATGAAATATTTCATAATGATAATAATGAAATTTATTGTGTACAGTGCTCAGGTGCACCACAACTCATCAAAGTCTCATGTCAAGTACACAGAATAATATAGTGTCAGGAACATGAACAGTTTACAGAAGTAATAATGCATGTATGTGTGCACGTGTGTACATATGTATGTGGAGAGTGGCATCAGGTATAGTGTCGGCGGATTACAGGATTTTGTGTTCTATTCCTAAATTTTACCATTTCTAAGTTTATCTTTATTTAGCACAAGACCACTCACTAAAAATGCTCTGCTAGCCTAGCATACCATATGAGGTATCCTTCTATATATTTATTATTATATCTATCTACACTTTGAGCTTAATCTGGGAGTAGATGGCATAAAAGAAATTTATTCAAGGGCTCACACTTGGATAAAACAAATCTTTATCTAGCTTAAATTGAACTAGTCAATCTATGACTGTTTTCTGGTTACTAGAAAATAAAAACTTTTAAAAAATAATGTAATTGAGATTTTTTGGTTGTCTTTTATTTTTAATAATTATTCTTGTGTTTAGTTTTGTATCTGCCAGAGAGTAAGGGAGTCTATCTCCTTTTCACTAGTGCTAGACCAGGGAGATTGTTTTGCATCTGAGGAGAAGTGCTACTCATGCGACGATTTGGCAAAGGCTAGTATCAAACCTGGATATTTGTGGTTCACTAGGCGTATGCTCTACTGACTGAGCTAAACCAGTTTGTGAATACAACAATTACAAGATGAGGCTGCATTTTCATTTTGGGTGTGATTGAAACCCAATAAATTCCAGTGATATTGTAAGGTACTAGTGTGATACTCTGAGTTAATTGTAACAATGTTTCAACTGCAAAACTATGACTGAGCACATCTGTTGTTGTTTTTAAGCAACATGTGTATGATATATATATATATATGTGTGTGTATTTAGGCAGCATTTTTTCTTGTAAGCATATATTGTTAAAGTACTGGTCTATGACATATGGCAAATACATCAGCCAATTTTCGCCAGATATTACAAAAATAATCCGGCAATACGAAAAAACAAAGGACAAAACTTGCAGACAGAAAATGGCTGCATTATTTAACAATATATATATATATGTGTGTGTGTGTGTGTGTGTGTGTGTGTATATATATATATATAAATTGTAGAAAAATTATGGGTCTATTCAAGATCAAAACCATGGTAGACCGATAATTTTTCTACAATCATTAATGCAATATGTTTAAGATATATTGAGCTCTTTTGGATAAATTACTAATGTCACCACAATGGAAATGCTAGAGGATCAATCTGACTTTGCTTTAAAATCACAAAACAGCATAGAGAAAATCCAACCGAGAATGATGCGTACCACATTTAATGGCAACTCCTGCACAACAAACGTTTTGTGTTACAGTCTACAGATATCAGTGGTGAAACGGACATCACCACATTTTATAATGAGCAATTCTCCTAAGCAGACACATTCCTATACTCTGATATAACAATTTAAAAAGATTAACAAAAAAATGAATGATCTATATATTAAGCTAAAACCACAGTCCCATCCTAGAGATCATAAAATAAAACAGTCATAAAGATGATAATCAAACACATTAAAATCTCAGTCTCAGATGATGGACGGAAAGTAAGGGTTCACTTTACTATAGCAGTTACATTGTAAACTAAACCCTGCTATCTAAAGTCTAAAAAAAAAAAAAAAAATTAGTATTTTTTAAAACCAACAAAATTCCGGATGATACAAAGTCTTATCAATTGAACGCACCAAAAATTATATAATTTTTTTCTATGAAAACAGTGAATTGACCTAAACTGAATCTTGATGACATTTTTTTTTTTCGCAAGTAAAGAAATCAGGTATATCTATCTTAACATATAAAAAGATTATTTTAAATTTTAAGAAGTATTCTCTCATCTGCATTTTTTTCTTTTTTTTTTTTCTTTTATGCCAGGCCTTACTTACCTACTTCTCCACCCATATAATATGTAGAATTTGTTGGATTGATGATAGCATCAGCAGTGATTTTAGCAATATCTCCTTGTAAAACTGTCATCTGGAACAGAAATAACAATCAAATGAAGGTGAACTTATCTTTATTCCATATTCTTTTTTAAAACTATTGTCTTTATTATCTACAACTTTGAAAAGAGGCATTAATATACTAAAAATTGTTTGGACAATTGACACAGGTGACAAGTGAACGACTTCTTTGAAGTGGTAGGCACCATATTCATCTTTAATAAATTTTGGTTGATAAAATTGATAAAAGCCAAAGAAAGTATGTTACATTTGATCTTGTGAATTTACCTTATAACTTTTTTTGATCTTTGAATTTACTCTATACTTTTTATTTCATCTTGAGAATCCACCCTATACTTTTGATTTGATCTTCAGAATCACCCTATACTTTTGATTTGATCTTCAGAATTCACCCTATACTTTTGATCTGATCTTCAGAATTCACCCTATACTTTTGATCTGATCTTCAGAATCCACCCTATACTTTTGATCTGATCTTCAGAATCTACCCTATACTTTTGATCTGATCTTCAGAATTCACCCTATACTTTTGATCTGATCTTCAGAATCCACCCTATACTTTTAATTTGATCTTCAGAATCCGCCCTATACTTTTGATTTGATCTTGAAAATCCACCCTATATTTCTTTATCTTGAAAATTTGCCCTATACGTTTTTATCTTAAGAATTTACCCTATACTTTTTATTTCATCTTGAGAATCTACCCTATATTTTTTAGATCTTGAAAATTCACCCAATACTTTTTTAGATCTTGAAAAATTCACCCAATACTTTTTTAGATTTTGAAAATTCACCCAATACTTCTTTTTTTTTATCTTGAAAATTCATTTTATAGTTTTTTTGATTTTCAGAATTCACATTATACATTTATTTTTAATCTTAAGAAATTCAAATTGTTCTACTTTTGATCACATCATAATTTTCTTTTTTCCATTTCTAAATGAGAATATGACAGTTCAACAAAATCACAGGAAAGAGTCTTAAAGTCTTTTGTTAGTAGTATAAACACAAAAACAAGCAAAGATTGGAAGCATTAAGTTCACAGTGATAGAATTAATGGGTGGCAGTTATTAATGATTATTGTTATGAGTAAATGGACTTTGAAATTTTGGATAAAACTGTTTCCATTTCACTTTATGCTATTGCCCTTGGAAATGGAATCATATATTCTTCTCCCCCCATCTATAGGTAAATAGTAAGGGCAAACTGTGCTCTCTAGCCTTGTAGATAGGCAAACCAGACTTGTAGGAAAAACTTTAAATTCAAAACCAGGGGTGATAGTGTAGCTGCAGCCCTATGCTCTTCAAGGAGTCTATAGGATCACAACAACAACAATAACATGTTAGAGTTGACAATCTTTAAATGACCTTGGCTTCTTTCACCTAACAAATTTCTATCATTGTTTTATTATATCTAGTATTATTATTAACCCTTTATTTATCAGAGCACCCCAAACTGATCGATGATCAAAATGCCAGGCCGTCCAAAAACAATAAATAAAAGTATTAAAAGATCTTTGTAAATTATCATCCTACCTTATTAAAAAAAAACTACTTCAAAGAAGGCAACTTTTGATTAGTTATTTCCCTTGATTTTGTTGAAAATTCAATAGCTATTACAGTTGGCAGTGGTAGATAAAGGGGTAAAAAGAAGAAAAAAAAAAGGCTGTCCACTGAGTAGCATCTCAAGAACAGGCAACTTACAAAAGAAACTTGTCAAAATATTGACATCATCAGGTCAAGATGAGTGCAATTTGCAAGGATGATTATTTACCTTGCTCTGGCCTATGGCGACCCATGGTGGTGTAATGGTAGCAAGCTAGTCTCGCAGATCCATTATAACTGAATGATGAGTTTGATTCTCACTGGATGCCCCCATACTAGTGACCTTGGAGGCACATGGTGTAATGGCTAGAGCCGTTGGAAATGGACCCGTTGACCGGAGTTCAAATCCTAGACAAAGCTGTATATTTTACATAGCGCTAATACCCTTGGGAAAGGTATGCATCCACCTGCTCTCTCTCCAGCTATGGGTAAATAGCAGGGCAGACTAGGCTCTTTAATCTTGGTTAGGCAACCAGTCTAGGAGAAGGAAAACTCTGAATTCAAACCTGTCAAACTCCGCTTAAAAAAACGGACCTTGTGTCACATCCTGCTCGTGCTGAGGGGTTCATAAATATGTACTTGTGACATTGGTGAACAGGTTGAGTAAATACCTACCTTGATTCAACCTATAGGCAGGAATCAACAAAGTTTTTTTGTTTTTTTTTTTTCATGTAGAGACTTCCAGCCTACAGATGGGTGCGTAAAAAATTGCTTAATTCAATTGCCATTCCCCAATTTTTGGATGTTTTCAAGCATCAATGAACCTGATCTGATCTCTTATAGATGAGCAGGCACACGGGGGGGGGGGGGGTTCCTCTGAAGTTAAGCTCTTTATTTCACCAAGTGACATTCATAGAAGTTATACATGAATTAATTCTATGGCCGTTGAAACACACACACACACACAAAGACACTAGTGAAGATCAGACATTAAAATTGACACAGGTGCAAAGCATGATGGATTCCTACTGGTTATGGAAAACTGGGAGCAGTAAAAGTCAATTGTTTGTACCCATAGCAAGCTTGAATGATTTTGACCTCATTTGAGAGAAAGAGAGAGAGGCGATCCTTTTTATCCCACACATCAACTTTAACAGGTTATCACTAATTTTTTATTAGGATTCTTATAGAACCAAAAAAGCTTGTGAGCAACTCAAGTGAAGTGGGCTGGTGGGAAAAACTCGCAAAGAGTGAAGTTGGTCGGGTTTTATGGCATGTCAACCCATTGGGTCATTTTAAGACGTTTTTGTTTTATTCATTCTTGATGGGTACTCAATTTGTTTTAAACACATTTTTTCTATTTAACCTATAAATGGGACCTTAACAGGTACTACCACTCCGGGTCAGAGTGGACCTGGGTGCAATGGTGATGAAGCTCCACATTCCTCAGACCTCCATAACTAGAACCTCACCATCAATATCAATCCCAGGACATGAAGACCCTCAGCCACCACCTTCTTGCACATATAGGATAAAAAGGGTTAAAGAGTGAAGTAATAATAATAATAATAATTTGCCAATCCCCGCTGACAACAGAGTGAAAACAAAAGAAAACAAAAAGATAGACAAATACTCAGACTTGCCAGAGAGCTAAAAAAAAAAAAAGAAAAAAAAAAGAAGAGGCTGTGGAACATGAAGGTGACAGCGATACCAATTGTAGTTGGTTTGGTTTGGTTTGTTTTGTTTTATGGCATATCAACCTCAGTGGGTCATTTAATGCCGATAAAGTTTTGAAATAAATCAATTCTTAATGGATAATACAATTGTTTATAAACTCATGTTTTCTATTTAACCCATAGATGGGACAATTGTAGTTGGAGTGCTTGGAACAGTCCCTAAGGGCTTAAAAAAAAGACTAGAGGAATTGGAAATCAGAGGAAGAATTGAATGATTTTGACCTTATTTCTGAGAGAGACAAAAAGAGGTGTGCCTCTTTTTCCTTCCACACATGAACTTTAACTGTATTTCAACAGTAATTTTTCTGTTCTCATAGAACCAAAAATCTTGTGAAGTGGGCAGAAAATAATTCTTATTTTGAAATGATCACTGATTCTTTTGTTTAAAGTTTACAAATGTGACGGAGAATGAGAAAGGAAAGGGAGCAAGACATTGTCTTGCCTGCTGGGATCGAACCCGCATCCTCCCGCATGCGAAACAGATGCCCGAGGTTTGGCTGACATTAAAATAACAAGTGAGTCAAGCGCTCTCGACGACGAAGCGCTTTTCAGTAAGGAAATGTGATTTTGAACTGCTAGAGATTATTTTGACTACAACAACGGATTTTTTAGCTGCTAGACAAAGAATGTGAGAAGACTGAGAACCAGCTCTCTATTTCGCCCCATATATCCCCCCCTTCTATAAGCTATTTCAGCTTTGGATAATATTCACTTGAACAGAGAGATAATAGGCTTGGGTCCTCCAGAGATGTCCGTCACAACCCAAGTGAACCTATGTTTGAAAATTGCTTGTTTAATGTACATCCCTCATTCTATTATTAAATCTTGCTTTGACAATAGCGCATCTCCTCTCCACTGAAGTTAAGCAGCGATGATCCCGTTCAATACTTAATTAGGCAACCACTTGAGCAACAGCAGGTACTATAAACAGAATCTTTGTTTATCAAAAATTACTTAATTCAGCATTAATCAATGTGAACGAATTTTTTTTTTAAATTTTATTAGAAAATTTTTTAATTAAGAAATCTAATAATAAAAAAAGATTTAGATGTCAGTGTAAGTTTAATTCCCTTTTTGTTTGTTTGTTTTGTTTTGCTTTACGGCATATCAACCTCAGTGGGTCATTTAATGCCGATAAAGTTTTGAAATAAATCAATTCTTAATGGATAATACAATTTTTTTATAAATACACTTTTCTATTTAACCCATAGATGGGACCCTAACAGGTACTACCACTCCGGTCAGAGTAGACCAGGGAGCAATGGTGTGAAGGGGTGCTCCACATTCCCCAAACCTCCAAAACTGGAATCTCACCATCAGATAGAGTTTAACGTCATTCCCAGGACATGTAGACCTGCAGCCACCACCTTCTAGCACCCATATGATAAAAAGGGGTTGGGGCTTGCCATAAGGGCAACAGGGTTGGGAAAATCATATAGGTGCTAGGGCTTGACGTGACTAGCTGATTGATCGGAGGGGGCCTCTCCGACCGCCCGTCTAGCCCAAGATAGGGCCAAAGTGGAGTATTGCATGTCATGAACTGCTCATCCACCTGGGCTCTATCCTTAAGCATCACGGGTCGCCACCCACGGCCAACAGGTGGCCCCATTGGGGGAGTCTTACCCCTCTACAGAGGTGCAGTCGGTGCATTCTAACGCCCCAGCCGACAGGGCGGTTAATTCCCTTTTTAATCCTTTGAAACTTTATCTGTCTTGGCCTTCAGATCTGCTATTTTCCTGACCTCTCACCAGGCTGAGATCGACACAAGGCCTTTTTAACATGGGAAGCAACGCACAAACCAAAGCTCATATGATGGCTAGTGCAAAAAAATGTGTGGTTCTCATCAGCATTCCCCTTTTGCGGCACTTCAAGCACCAAGTAATAAACCCAGCCCAACCCCTTTAAATCAAGGAGGCAGGTGTTGCCTGGGGCAATGGTTCCCTGGAAACACATGGTTAATTTTCTTTAAATCTGAGGTCTAGAGGCTGAAACCTCCAAACTGGAAACCTAGGACCCTGTACCTGACTTTAAAAAAATGATTAAATAGATTGGGTGGCTGTGAAATTTTTTTTAACCTTTTGAATAAAATAAAAAAAGTAAAAGAATGAATTGAGTAGAAAACATTCAAAACATTTCTCCAATGAAAAGAGATCTTTATGTAGTGAGAGAGGAGACCTGCCTCGTGCAACACGGTGTGACGGAGAGGGTGAAGACTTGCCGTATTCTCGAAGGAAGCGGGCTAGGCTTTGCCTAGCGTGTAGGACTGACCTAGAGTCGGACCCGCTTCCTTCAGAATGTGAGAGCTGTGGACGATCGGTGAAGTAGGAAATGGCATAGTGGCCCGGATGTGGGTGGTCGCGTCGTGCTGGCGAGTGTCGCACGTGCTGAACGGACGGTTATGAGTGAGGAGCCCGAATGTGGTGAAATTGGGGTGTACTTAAAGGACTGATTCTCAGAGACCAGGCAGAATGAATTGCAGTAGGATTTTGTTGTAGAGACGAGCGGACAAAGAAACAGTTTTGGAAATTGGATTTTGGAGCGAGATACAGTTGGGAATGATTGGACTGTCGATTGGAGCCTTGAGTCAGACTTGACTGTGCCCCCCCCTTACTGATTAGACTTTATCTGAAACTTTCTTTTCATTCTATTAAAACAAAAACTGAACAATCACTGTATCATGCGTCTCTATCATTAGCATCTGATATGATTTTCCTGGGATTGAAATATCAAAGTAAAATAATAAGTATGCAGTGATGCTGATAGCTTTTTAATTTAGTGCATCCTGGGACACATGGATGTGATTTGAATGAGTCCCCGGGAAATTTTATGGGTCCCAATTAAAGTTTCTTAATAAATTGCAGAGTTTTTATCTATGAACAACTAAAACTGTCTAAACCCTACCTTGTACCCCATACAGTTTAATTCGTTTCCAAGAAAATATTGAAATGTATTAACAGTTAGCTGGAAATAGTGGGCGAAGAAAAAAACCCACTGGGACGCATGGATATGATTTTTATGCATCATAGGACGTGTACCTATCAGCATCTCTGGGTATGACAAAAACAAGCATCTGCTGAAACACCTTTTTTTTTTTCAAATTCCCCCAAAATCGGCTAATAATCAGACTTTGATAATTTCTTTTGTATTTAAAAGTAATAAAATATAAGGTTTCTTTTAAAAGATATTTTTCCTAAAAATTCAAAAGACATGTTTTTTAAAATTGTTTGATTGTCATGGGCTTCCTCCCCTCCAATGTTAATTTGACTCACTTGATAAAAAGGTGCAGGTGAATGATTTTTACATTATTTAAAAAGGTAATTCCCTGGAGAATTAGATTTTGATTTCATTTTTTATAACCGTTTGTCTATTTATTCATAGGGATTTTGAAGTTAAAAAAAAAACAGTAAAATAATTTTATCATATATAGCTCTTCAAGGTATTTTTTTTTTACTTTATTCATTTTCGTAGCTTATCTTATCTTCTAACAATGTGGTTAATAAAAGAAGAAAAAAATTGGGTTAAACATTTATTTTTAGAGGTTTAAAATTGACATCGGTAGATTAAACTCTTCCACTCACTGCAAATTACTAGGATTTTGTTAATCAATGTAAAAATACTGAATAATAGATGCAGAAAATCGAGCAGCCTGGTGCATTAACGTTAAGCAAGGCACGAAAAGGGGTGAGGTGGAGAGGAGAGTAGCCTCGACAGCAAAGAGAGCCAGAAAGAAGGAGAAAAGACAGCAGCCCCAGAAAGCATTACAGTTTGTGTGCAGTCAGTGCACCAAAGACAGTCACTCAGGGATAGGCCTGCACAGTCACTTACGCATATGCACATAATTTATTTATTCATTTTTTTTTTTTTTGAGAATACGCCGTTGTTCTTAGTGAAACGGAAAGTTGCCAACAACTGAATAAATAGATTTTATTGATTTGATAAAAAAAATATTTTATCTAAATAATGCTTTTTAGTATTTGTTTTTTTAGTATGTTTTTTTTTTTAGTATGTTTTTTTTTTAGTATGGTTTTTTTTAGTATGGTTTTTTTTATTGGGTGATATTTTTTCAGTGGAGGCCCACAAGAGAAGCAATATAAAAAAGCATATGGGAGATAAGCCTTTTCTGAGAATTTATCAAAACAGAAAAAAAATGTGGATAATTATGCTTTTGATCATCTATACTTTAGAAGGAAAGGTACGTTGCTGGTCAATAATAAATCATAACATTGCCAAACAAAGTGCGTGTTTTTTTGTTTTGTACATGCCTATAAAATAGCATTCATTCTGAAATATCAAAGATGAGAGTTCAAGAAATAAGAGAAAGTAATCAAATCTATTGATACATGATAAATGTAATATGAAGTACAGTATATCATACAGGAAGCTACATTTTTAGTATATAAATAAATACAAATAAACCTATAAACCTGAATATTTTTTTATCTTTTTAAAATTCCTACCTAAAGGGTTGGTTGATTGTTTGGGTTTTACAGTATATCAACCCTTGCTGGGTTATTTTATGCCGAAAACATTTATTCCTTGGGAACACAACCCACTCCAGGTGAGAGTGCTCAGAGCTTGATGACTTCCACCAGTCAAGGATTTTTTGTCATTTTAGGTGCTCTAAATAGTCGTCCGACTGTCTGCTCCCATTGACCACCTTGTTTGAATGTTCTGAACATTCATCCCTGAGGTCTTCAACAAGTCCCCTGGTTGATTGCTATCATTCTGCCCTTTTCTGTTTTCAAAGTAAAATTTTATTTGCCAAGTACATTTAATAGGAGAGTATTATATATGCCATACAAGGATGCAGCATGGTGGATGTAAAGCAAGGCAGATGAACCCAAAAGCAAGTCAATGGTGTGCTACACCTTGATGCTGGATGGATGAACCTCATAAGTTAACGGCCAGGATCAAACAATTCAGTTTGTAAACTACTTCTACTCATCTCTAAGGATGGCATCTATTGATGAGTCAACAAAAATAGCCACTGAAAGATTACCATGACTAGAAATAAAACCAAATATTTAAACCACACACACACATTGCCCCTCATGCAGATCAACAGGGTGCATTCTGCTGAAGATGTTGCTCTGACACCAGTGTTCAAAAAACAGCCTTTAAGGCTTCATAGATGTCCCTGGTGTTTGTGATCTCTCAAGAGCTAAGTGGGCCTGATTGGTTAATTTCTTCTTTACCAGTAGTTCTTGAATTCCCTCATTGTTTTCATCAAACCAGTCTTTGTTCTTCTTGGGAGAGAACCCAAGGACTTCTACAGATCTCTTCAGAATGCCAGTTTTTCTCAAAGTCTTTCAGAAGAGGAATCTGTGATGATGCTTGTATCTTTAAGCTTCGACTGAAGGGCTGCCTGGAAGTTAGTTTTCACTTCAACCGACTGAAAACTGCCAACCCTTAACTTTTTTTTCTAAAGTCTCCTCCTTTCTTTAGTTTGGGTTCAAAGTGGAGCTTCAATTTAGCAGGGAATGAGGTGATGGTCAGTGTGACATTCTGCACAGGGCATCACTCTGGTATTAAGCAGAGGAAACTATAGAATCATACATGTCTCATATTATATTCATATGTTTTATTCCAAACTAAGGAACAATCTACCTTCATGAATAATACATCAATTATCAAAACAATTCCACCATTTTTCATTAAGTAGTAGTCAGATACTAAAACAAAAAACACAATGCCATTCAAGTACAATAAATACAGTCCAAAGCCAAATCATTAACAAAATCAGGATATACTAGTGAGAACAAATAAAAGTCGTCGGGGTGGCCTAAAGTCGGTATCAGCCAGACAGCAAGGGAGTCTATCCCCTTCTCACTAGCGCTAAACCAAGGAGATTGTTTTGGCATCTAAGGTGGAGCGCCACACCTACCATCAGCTCTTTACTTTGCCATACAGATCCCTGTACTACTCATACGCTGAGTTGGCGAGGGCCAGTATCGAACCCAGAACCTTGTGGTTCCTAGGCTGATGCTTTACTGACTGAGCTAAGCCAGCCCTTTATTTAAGAACAAATAAAGTCGTCGGGGGGGGGGGCTAAAGTCGGTATCAGCCAATCAGCAAGGGAGTCTATCCCCTTTTCACTAGTACTAGAGCAAGGAGATTGTTTTTTTTTGCATCTGAGGTAGAGCGCCACACCTACCATCAACTCCTTACTTTACTGCACAGATCCCTGTGCTACTCATATGCTGAGTTGACGATATTCTAGCCAAATGCTCTACCGACTGAGCTAACCCGGCCCTAAAGAACAAATACTTAGCTAAACAATAGTTTAGCTATAGAGCTGTGGTTCTCAACTGGGGTCTGTATAAGATTTTGGGGGTTCCATGCAAGCAAAATGGTAAGTTGGGGCGTCCACAATATTATTTTAGTGCTCAATATATGTAGGGCCGGTTTAGCTCAGTTGGTACAGCACTTGCCTAGGTAATTGCAAGGTTCCTGGTTCGATACTGGCCCTCGCCAACTCAGCGTATGAGTAGCACAGGGATCTGTGCAGTAAAATGAGGATCTGATGGCAAGTGTGGTGCCCCACCTCAGATGCAAAAACAATCTCCTTGGTCTAGTGCTAGTGAAAAGGGGATAGACTCCTTCACTGTCTGGCTGATACCGACATTAGGCCATCCCAATGACATTATTTACTTACTTTATATGTACTAGCAAATTAAAAAAACGCCCTCCGGGCGACGTAAAAATAATTTTTTGAAAGATATTGCCTGAGGGGGTGGGAGTTAAAAATTCAATGTCAGAGAGTTTGTACCCTAAGTAAGTAAAATCATCAAATTTATTAAAGGAGTAAAAAATAAAACAATTTGAAATGTAAACTTTAAATATATATTAAAATAAAACAAATTATATATAGATATATAATACCAATCATGTATTTATCAAAACTTGTTTTTAAAAACAATGAGGACTGTCTAATGTTGCATGTTCAAATTTTGAGTGTATTTATTCTGTTATGTTGATTTTGGGTAATGTGACGTAAAATGTGACGTAATTTTTGTTACAGACAAAAACCGGAAGTGAATCTCCATTATTAATAGATGACATATTTTACTAGTGAATATTCATTTTCCATAGAATTTAGTTGTTAAAGTTTATGTGCAATAAATTAACTATACTTCTACAATACACAAAATATTTGATTAACCTTTTGATACAATTCCTGTTAATATTTGATAAAAAATACAATAGGATTTTTTAAACATCAAATTGCTATGGAGGTTAACCAGTGTAAAATAGGAATTAAAGGTATACATAGGTAAAAAAAAAAAAAAAAAAATTTTTAAAGTTGAGAACCACTGCTATAGATGGAAGGTATTGTAAAATGCAAGAGTTGAATTTTGTTAGTCTGGCACAAGTAACAATAATAGAGCACTTGGTAAGGATCAAAATCAGCAGTGGTCTGCAAGGCCAATTTTCTAAATATTGTTCTATGGCAAATGGCCTTGCAAAACATTACAGTAAAAGAACTGAGCAAATAAAATTAAAAAAGAAAAAAAAGGAAGTCCACTTCAAAAGAAAAGATTGTTGCTTGTTTTTAGTAGGATTATCTCTTACAATAATTAGGAATAGTTTGTTAGTCTGCTGTCTATAAAGACCCAATAGTTTGATATAGAGCTACAAAATTTGGTATGTGTATACAGCATATATATATATATATATATATATATATATATATATATATAATATACACACATATACACCATATAAAATTATATATGTTTGGTTGAACATGACAGACATTTCCTGTTTGACAAGTTTCTTTTCGATCTTTTCCAATTGTCTGGGTGGAATTGGTGAATGAATCCACCAAAGGTTCTTTCACTAGTACTTTTGGCACTACTTAGTGCCATCGTTAGGTGTAGAGTTGTGAGATGTTTCTGTGATTCTTTTTAAACAGAGTGGCAGTAGGAGTAAGTAGGAGGAAATGTCTGTAGAGTTCAACCAAACATGTATAAAGGAAAAAAATGCTTCTAAAATATACTTATTTTATATATATATATATATATATATATATATATATATATACAGAGATGCTGATAGGTATGCATCCTGCATCCCTGATGCACAAAAATCTAAAAGTACGCAGTAAAATTGTATCTATGCATCCCAGTGTTTTTCTTTTTTCTTCCTTCACCATTTCAAGCTAACTGTAAATACATTTCAATAGTTTCTTAGAAATGAATTACACAGGATAGGTTAGAAGGTAGGAGTTAGATGGCTTTAGTTGGGACCCATAAATTTTCCCAGGGACTCATTCAAAGCAAATATGTGTGTCCCAGGACGCACTAAATAAAAAAGAGACGTGAAACGCCGAAACACATGTCTGTGGATGACTTATTAATATATGCTCCCATAAATTTGGTATGAGCTCTCTAACTGGTAATTTAAATTAACTCTCACTACTAAGCATTTAAGCAATGATTGTTTCCCCCGGAAACTTGATCTCTCTGTGACTGTAAAATACATAAACAAACCTAAGTACTTAATAGTTTAAAAACACCAGTCCCGCTACAGCTGTCAGTGGCCGAGGGGATAGGATACCAGGCTGCCAAACGGTCAGTCAGAGTTTGACCCTAGCCAAGGATAGCTGTGTCTAGCCACACTGAAGAGGCATGAAATGCCGAAACATGTGTCTGTGGAGACTTATTAATATATATATATATATATATATATATATATATATATATATATATATATATATATATATATACACCATATAAAATTTTATATACACCAAATGAAATTCTAAAAAAAAAATTGGCATTAAATAACCTATTTCTCTTGGACCCAGAAAAATAAAAAATACAAAAAAGTATTTTTTTTCCAATAGGGACTGGAAAGGGACTCTGAAACAATAAACATTGGGAAGCCATGCAGCAAGTCATAATTGAATAGAACTTGAATTTTAAAACTTAAAAACAAACAAAAAAAGTATCATTGAGTTTCTTTATTATTCACATTTAATTAAACATTATTAATTAAGTTTATAGATACTTCCTCATGCAGGAGATATAAAAATAATTACAGAGCATCAATGGGAATTTAAAAAATCAGGACAAAAATAGAATAAATGTTTAAATCAATAAATCTTTTAAGGGTCACTCACGTAAATTTTACCACCCTGTTGGGTGGTGGCTGTTGAATACACCAACTGCACCTCGGCTGGGGGATAAGACCCCCCCACCCCTATGGGAGGTGGGCAGCTATTGGTGACCCATAATGACTGAGGACTGGATTGTGATGGCTAAGTGGTCTTGTGACACACCACTAGGGCCTTTACTCAGGCTAGACGGGCAGTTAGAGAAGCCCCATCCGTTCAATCAGCTAGTCATGAAAATCCCTAGCTACTATATGATTGTTCTGAATGTATTCTTCAAATTGCTCTTAGGGCAAACAACCAACCATTTTTATCATATGAGTGCTAGAAGGCAGTGGCTGAGTCAACCAGTAGTATTTTAGTATTTATTGATACACAGAGTCAACCAGTAGTATTTATTAATACACACTGAGTCAACCAGTAGTATTTATTAATACACACTGAGTCAACCAGTAGTATTTATTAATACACACTGAGTCAACCAGTAGTATTTATCACACTGAGTCAACCAGTAGTATTTATTGATACACACTGAGTCAACCAGTAGTATTTATTGATACACACTGAGTCCAATTTATTAATACACATGAAATTATTCTTAAAAATGATTTGGCATTAAATAACCCACAGGGGTTGATATGCCATTAAACACCACCAACCAAACCTGAAATTTAAAACAGATATTTTTTTTGTATAAAACTCAGTGAAACCATATCTTATTATAATGGAGATTGTGTGTTTTTCTGTCTGTAACCGAAACTATATTACTACTCAAGTCACAATTCCCTTCGTTATTTACGTCACATTCTCCATGATTTTATTTATATTTAAACCTCAATTATTAATAAAATTGCTTCACCTTTTTATTAGTGTTGTCCATATCTACATGATATTTACCGCGTACCCCACTTGTACGGGTTAGGCACAAAGTCCCTATTAACGTGGGACCAACAAACCGAAGCTCATGGAGTGGCAGGTGAAAAATTGCATCGATCCGTCGGCATTCCCCCTCAAGGGGGCGCCTCAGGCACTGGGCAATAAACCCAGCCCTGCCCCTTTAAATCGAGGGGCAGGTGTTGCCTGGGGGGATGGCCCCTGGGATCGACGCTATTAACTCGTAAAGATCCAGGGCCGAAGCCACTGGACCCTGGCGTTGGCCAGATCTACATACTAATAACATGCTATTGTATTTATATATACAACAAAATAGCAGTTTACAGTGTGAATGGGAAGGCTAATTTGCATATTGATATTAAAAATGTGATTTTATTAAATATGTGCTTAGTATTATTGATTTCTAACTGTTTGGTTTTATTTTAATGAATATAAGCAAAAATCTCTTCAATGAATCTTAAATGAAATCCATTAACAAGAAAAAATAACTGTCATTTTATTCTTTATTTCCTAATTTAACTAAATAGTTAAATAAGTAAAATTCAGCAATGAAAGACGGGAGTGATGGAAGAGTAAGTTTCATTTCTATTTTTCTCTTATACCCCCACTCTGTTACATATCTTTTTATCTGCCTTCTTACTAGACTTTCTAATTTAATACGATATTTCATTACATTAAAACTTAAATACTTGCACCCGGAGGGTGCATATATTTGCTAGTTCATATAATAATGGAAAAAATAAAATTCTAAATCTCTCTTCTGTTAAGTGGTTGGTTGGTTGGATTTTACAACATGTGGGATATTTTATGACGAAAATGTTTTTGTATTATTCCCTCTTGATGGGTATTCAAATCTTCTTTTTAACTCATTTTTTTATCTATTCAACCCATAGATGGGACCCTAACATATACTACCACTCCAGGTCAGATGAACCTGGGAGCAATGGTAATGAAGGAGTACTCCATTGTCTTCAGAGCTCCAGAAGTGGAACCTCACCACTAGATGCAGTTTAGCATCATACCCAGGATACTCTGTTAAGTGGAGTTATCTTTTATCTTCTTATAATGGAGATTCGGTGTTTGTCTGTAACCGAAACTACGTCACTGTTTACATCACAATACCCTCAGGAATTGAGTAAGCTTATCAATGAGTATAACTTATCATACATAGAATAGAATAAATCTTGTTTGTTAACAATGTCTGTGAAAATCTGAGTTTGATTTGCCTTAAAACAGCCCATGTTATTAGTGCATTTAAGACCCTGCAATGTGTCTTACATATCACTAAGAAATAAAGTTTACATTATATATGGTGTGGTTAATTTGCATACTGGTTTTAACAAACCCCTGTTTAATAAATAATTACTTGATTATAGATAATTATTGATCTCTATATATTGTGTGGTTAATTTGCATACTGGTTTTAATAAAACCCTGTTTAATAAATAATCACTTGATTAAAGATAATTATTAATCTCTAATATTATTGTTTTATTCTCCAATGTATTAAAATCAATCCCATGAATGATTTTATATAAAAACCAATTGAAATATAATTAAAATAAGTGTAATCTTTTCATATGCATTTTTATTTCATTTCGTTAATCTTCCTAATTTAATCTATTTCATTACATTAAAACTGAAATACTTATGCCCGGGGGAGGGTGTATATTCTTGTTAGTATTGATAATTACCATTTGTAACCAGATAATAAATCTCTGATTGTAAAAAAAAAAAAAAAAAAAACATTGCTAAGAAAAATCAAATAAGTAGAAGGGAATTTTGACATTTGTCTGCTAGTCCAATTGTGTCTGCAATCCAATTCTTGACATTTTACCCGGCATAGATGAATATTTCAGCTTAATTCAAATATTTCTTCTGTCACCCCCCCCCCAATGCAATACAAAGGTTATGTTGTTTATAAATGGTTTGTGAACAGAAAATGTTTTGTTTTTATATAATATTACTAGATAACCCATGAACCTGTTTGGTTTCCATTGTGACATTGGTCCATGATTATATTAATGCTTATATTTAGGGACAAGTAACAATTTTAATTAGCATATGGGCCGGGGTTAGCTCAGTCGGTAGAGCGTTTGGCTAGAAACCACAAGGTTCCTAGTTCGATACCAGTCCTCGCCAACTCAGCGTATGAGTAGCACAGGGATCTGTGCGGTAAAGTAATGAGCTGATAGTAGGTGTGGCGCTCCACCTCAGATGCTAAAACAATCTCCTTGGTCTAGCGCTATTGAAAAGGGGTAGACTCCCTCGCTGACTGGCTGATACCGACTTTAGGCCACCCCTTCGACTACTTATATATATATACACACACATTATATTTGGAATTTGGATGATTAAGAAATAACATAAGCAGATCCCACAATAATGATTATTCAGTTGCAAATTGGACTGGAATCTGCTTTATTCTCTTAGAGTAATTTTAAGTCTATTGCTATAATAAAAAATTTTTTCAATATTGTGCTTTTTTGCTGGTTTAGGTTACATAAAAATATGAGGTTCCTGAGTTTGAAGAGAAGGTTCCCGAGTCCAACAAGAAATACCTGAAGTAGGCCAGAGGATACATCAACTGAAACGTTGTACAGATAACAATAAAGATGAGGACAACAGTCCAAATAATCCAAATAATGAGAATTTTAGTAAATGTTGATAAGGCCAACAGTATTAATAATGAGAATTTTAGTAATATATCATCATTATTAGGTCCTGCTGGCAGCATGGATTCCCATGGCTCTCTCTCACCAACTTGTCCTTGGCAGGTCTTCTGTATGGCATTCAGAATTCATGCTGAACTGATTGATATAAATTTTTGCTGGTCGGCCTACACTGATGTGTCTATGTGTAGGCATCCACAGAAGAACGTCACTTATGATTTCATTGTTGCTTCTCCCACAGGTTTTGTTCATCTTACTTGGATGGTTTGTGTGATGGGAGGTAAGTGGCTGTACAGTTGCTTTTTTGTGGGGTGTTGCTTGCAGGATTTGTTCAAAACAGCAAGAAGTATCCTTGTGTAGTTCCCATCTAGTTTTTTTCACTAAGTGTCTCATTAGATCCAAGTAGTGTAGCCTTACAGTAGCACTAACATGGCCACAGCTTGGAAGAATTCACACTTTATCTTTGGCTGAAAATTTTAGATATACAATCAAATTGGATATTATTAGCGATTATTTATTTCTAAACTCAACTGCATTGAAACTCTGTAACTAAAAAAATTGTGTGCATCTCAAAAGAGATCAATTCCTCCCAGTAGCCTAGTATGTTTATAACAGTAAAAATTCCATTTCTAAAAAGTGGGTATGTAGATGGCACGGTGGTAAGATGTCTGACTGATGATGATTGGTTGGGTTTTGATTGCAGCCTGAAGCAGCCTGCCTTGTCTAGTCACATTGAAACAGCGAAATAGGACTGTAAATAGGACTGTATGTGAATGACAGTGCTATATATATATATATATATATATATATATATATATATATATATATATACACACACACTATATATATATATATATATATATATATATACTAGCAGTGGCTACCCAGCATCACCTGGATAGAGAGGGATTTTTTTAAGTTAGTCCCACAGATCCATTATTACTGAATTGTGAATTGAATCCTTGTGGGATGCCCCATTTAAATCTCTATGTAAAAAAAATTTTTTAAAATAGACCTTCCATTGATCTTATTTTTTCTCAAAAACCAAGCCCTGGTAATATTTAATGTGTATATATATAATATATATATATATATATATAAAAAAAACATGGTTTAATAATCATTTGTAGATCTATTACTACTGAATAGTGAGTTCGATCCTCGCAGGATGACTCATAAAAATCACCACATAAAAAAAGTACTTATTTTAATCCGGCCTGGTGGGAGGTCAAGGAATTTTTTTTTTTTGTCAGATTAGAGGGAATGCCATCACATAATGTTATAGTAAGAAATTTTAATTCAATAATTAACAATGTTTTTAAGATAAGATATAAATGAGGCGATTTGTTAAATTGATATTTCAAATTAAAAAAAATATGAAAAAAAATTAAATAAACTATAGAGGAGAAAAAAAACGTGGTTTAATAATCGTTTGCAGATCTATTACTACTGAATAGCAAGAAAAGTGGAGCATTATCTTAATGTTATTTTATACAGTTGTTTAATTTTTAAATTTATTCGGAAATATAAATAAAATCTTCATTATTTTTGCTTTAGAACCGAGCCATGGTGATATTTAATATGTATATCTATTTACTTTGTCGTTAATTGTTTTATTTTTGAAGATTCCCCCAGACAAACTCATTTGAAATTCCTTTATATATAGATAGAAGATATATATATATATATATATATATATTATATATGTAAATTATAAAATTTACTGTATATACTCTACTAATGAACAACCCCTATTTTTTAGCCTCAAAAAGGTGCTTTATCATATATTGTGTGTAATGAATGACCTCTAACTTTCTGCTATGCTTACCTACAAAGATATTTCTTCAATATTTGTTGTTTTTGAGGTGAAAAATGGTTTAAAAAAAAAAATTAAATTGTACTTATGACTATCAGTTGAACTATGAATTAGAAGATTTGAAAATATTACTGTTGCGTGTTAAGTAAAATACTGTTAATAATAAATTATAACTAAATAGTACTTTATAATTAATGAATGTTGGGATAAGTTTTTGTTATTCTAACCTATGTCATGTCGGTGTCAACATGAAGTTAACACTTCAAAGGCTAAAAGCCATCTGACAAAAGTTTGTTTGACGTACCCTTTCTAGATGAGCTTAGTAAATTAATTGTATTAGCTGACCAAACAGAATGATTACCACTAAGGAATTAGTATGAATTTTGTGTCATTAAACTAAACAGGAAAAAGCCTTTAGAAAACAATCATTGATTCACTCAGCTTTAGTATAAAAATGAAAAAATTGACAAATATCTGGACCTTGCCAGAGAACTGAAAAAGTTATGAAAGTGAAAGTTATACCAATTGTAGTTGGTGCACTTGGAACAGTCCCAAAAGGATTAGAAAAGGGCTTGGAAAGTTTGGATATCAGAGGAAGGATTGAAACCATTCAGAACACTGCACTGCTGCAATCTGCCAGAATACTCAGAAGAGTCCTGGAGACCTGAGGAGACTTGCTGTCACTCAGACTCCAGTGAAAGACCATTAGCTAACACTGATGTGAAAACTCAAAAGGAGTAAAAAATAATAATATATGCATATAAATTATAAAATTTACTGTATATACTCTCCTAATGACCACCAACAGATTTTGATTCAAATCCACTTTTGCCCACGAAAGCCAAAATCTGTTTATCAAACACCCCCAGCTTCACCACTACCCGAGTCACAAGGGGTCACATCATCCAAACAGCTGATACACTAGCTCACCCACATAGCAAGACTTCCTTTTCTGCACTGACCAAAACTCACTTTGTAAGCAGACAGTTAGATACAACTTTCAACTCTGATCTCTCTCACATAAATTTCTACCATAAAAACATACGTGCAGTGATGCTAATAGCTTTTTATTTTAGTGCATCCTGGGACACACATATTTGTTTTGAATGAGTCCCCGAAAAAATTTATGGGTCCCAACTGAAGTTTCTTAATAAATTGCAGTGTTTTTTATTTATGATCTGGGCAAACCTGTCTAACTCCTACTTTGTAACTATCCTGTGTAATTCGTTTCTAAGAAAATATTGAATTTTATTTACAGTTAGCTTGAAATGGTGAGAGAAGAAAAAAGAAAAATGCTGGGACGCATGATATGATTTTACTGCATCCTTTTAGATTTTTATGTGTTAGGGACATAGGACGCGTACCTATCAACATCTCTGTACATGGACATTTTAATTTACGGAAGGACTTTCTCATACACATATACACATGCAAGAACTTAACTATTCTTTGTAAAAAGACTATTTTCTCCTTATTGCTATTTGTTGATATATATACAACGGAGAGTCAAACATTATCCGCACTTCCACCATAACATATCTTTATTATTGTCACACTGCATTCTGCACATGTGTGCTTATAGTTGATACTGTTGTGGTAGCATTCCCAGTTGATTTTTTTTTATTTGAGGTTATTGTTATTAATCATGTTAGTTAAATAGATCTTTGTAAATGGAGTTCAGAACTGTTTGAATTATGCAAATATCCCCAGTGGTTCAAAAGTTATGAGAATTTAAAGACCCGAAATTGGCGGTACAAAAGTGGACATGATTTTGATTTTAAAAAATGTCAAATCACGGACTATTTCAAAATAAGAAATTTAGTAATTTCTTCACCATTTCTTTATTTTTTTAAGTAATTTTGATAAAACTTTAAAAGTTTACCACAAGATTATTCAAAATTTTCATACAGCATATATACACATATATAGTATTAATTTATATCAATAACATCACTTTGGACTGAAAAATACCTTTTTAAATACCTGCTATGTTGTATTACAATACAAGAAATAGAATAACTCTATATAATTTTATTTAACAAAGCTTGTCGTGTGCAGCTTTGTTTACATGTGTATGTAATAATACGGTTTAACTCGCCGTAAAAAATAATTCAGTGGTTAAAAACACATAAAAGTTACATATTTAGAAAGATTATTCTATTTTCTTTCCAACCATATAAATATTTTAAAAAATTGGACAAGAAATAAGCGATGAATTACTACTTAAACTTGTATGGTCTGGATAAATGATGCCTAGCTGAGAATTGTTTACATTCGAAAGACAAGTAAATTTGAGTTTTTTTTTTCAAAATTCAAAGTTTCAAAGCAAATCCCTGATGGTATACAATCGTTTTTATTTCACACATTATATATGAAAATAATCCTAATGCTGCCTCCTATTAGGCATATAATGCTTTTTTTTTTTTTTTTGCTTATCTGATATTTTTTAAAGAAATCGCCTTCAACTTTGCTCTATTGTATTTTTCGCTTCCAAAGGTTGGAAAAGAATAAAACAAGTTTCTGCTTGTAGTTAAATGTATCTTCTAATCGAGTGTAAAATTTAAAGAATATTGATAAAGATTAGCCACTAGGATTTTGAAAAACAAAGTAGCATGTAAAAATTAGTCTAAAAAAAAAAAAAAATATGTCATATTTTATGTTTTCGTTTTTTTTTCAAAGCAAAATATCATTTTAACTTGCTATAAAAAATTATTCAATGGATAAAAACACATAAAAATTACATATTTAGAAAGATTGTTTTATTTTATTTTCAACCATATAAATATTTTTAAGATTGGATCAGAAATTGCGATTTGAACCAATTAAGGTGAAAAATTGTCTATGTCCAATCATTTTACGAAACAAACTGTTCACAGGTTGTTTAGTATCTAGATTTGAATTTTATAAATGACTGATGGGTTTAATTTTGGGTTGGTAGAAATCTTTTTCTATTTCTTGCAATATCAGAATCTATTAAAAAACAAATTTAGGATTAATGGTATCTTTCTCTCATATATATATATATATATATATATATATATATATATATTATTATCATACTAAAGCTAAGCGAATCAATGTTTGTCTCTTAAAGGCTTTTTTACTGCTTAGTTTAAGGACACAAAAGTTACACTAAATCATTCCTTAGTTTTAGGATTGAGTTATATTTGAAAAAAAATCCATTTTTATTGGTTCTAATTAGTTGTAATTTGCAATTAAGTCAAAAACTAACCAGTCGCTTACTTCACATTCTGCCTGTCACTTCCCTCCTCTCTTTGTATATCTTGATTACCTCCTCATTATATATGTTAGTTTCTCAGTGAGTGTAGAGAGAGAGATTGGAGAGTTTGTATGTTAAGTTTCATAAGCAGCCAGCTCGGACAACATCTTGGCTCTTAAAATTTAAATAGGTCAAATGTTCCCTTTCTTAGAAATCTTACAAAATGATTTTAATGGGTTTTTTCTTTTAAAATTCTCCAGCTGTATTTTTTTTTTTAAATTAATTCGCTTTGAAAACTCACTTTTACCTAATCCCAATTATCTACCCATAACTCAATGGGTGATGTTTTGTCTAATATATATATATATATATATATATATATATATATATGATAGTATGCAAACAGTTTGTTTGATATGGCTATGCCAACAATTTCTGGGAGAATATGTGCTTAATTGAAGTCATACCTAATTTGAAAATTAATTAGTTGATAATTAATGAATTAGGCGAATATATCAGTTTAAATGTGAAGCGTAAACAAATCGAGAAAAAGTCATTCTCTGAATATACAGTCAGAGAATGACTTTTTCTCGATTTGTTTACGCTTCACATTTAAACTGATATATTCGCCTAATTCATTAATTATCAACTAATTAATTTCCAAATTAGGTATGACTTCAATTAAGCACATATTCTCCCCCCAAAATATATATATATATATATATATAAAAAATTTTTATCAATAGGACTAATTTCTATCTCCCTTGAAAAATAATATATTTTCTTTTCATGGTTGACATGAACCAGAGACAGTTTTGGTTAGCTTCATTTCGAAGAGATAAGGAATTTATTTTGACAAGTTTGATAAAAAAAATCTGGGAAGATGACATTTGAAGACCTGAAAAACTAATGTAAGACATCTGGAAATAAATCGAACAGAAATAGAGAGGAAAACATCTGATTTTTTTAGCAGTGTGGATCAAGATTGCCTATAAGAGTTTATATTGTGACTGAAATACACAGGTACATCAATAAGTAGTAAGTCTGCAGCATAATACTGAAAAAAAAAGCACTTATTTTACACAACAAATATTTACTTTTTCAACATAATCTCTTTCTTTATAAATACAATTAATTCAATGGTGAATATTGATCCTCGGAATCAAACATTATACAGAAACAATTTAGGTAATAATTACGTATAAAACTTATTGGCTTCTGGCTGTTTATTTAGTTTAGTTTGGTTGTTTGGTTTAATGGCATATCACCCACTATGGGTTATTTAAATCCAAATCTTTATATATATATATGAGAAGTAAACAAACAAACAATGTGTTTGATATGGCTTTTTTAGCCGACAATTTTTGGGAGAATATGTGCTTAATTGAAGTCAAACATAATTTTTGAAAATTAATTAATTGATAATTAATGAATTAGGCGGGCATACCCGTTCAAATGTAAGGCTAAACAAATCGAGAAAAAGTCAATCTCTGGGCTGAAATTTACATACAGAGATTGACTTTTTCTCGATTTGTTTAGCCTTACATTTGAATGGGTATGCTCGCCTAATTCATTATATATCAATTATTTAATTTTCAAAAATTAGGTATGACTTCAATTAAGCACATATTCTCCCAAATATATATATAAATAAGTCATCCACAGACACGTGTTTCGGTGTTTCACGCCTCTTCAGTGTGGCTAGACACAACAGCTATCCTTGGCTAGGGTCAAACTCAGACTGGCTGTTTGCCTGCCTGATATCTTATCCCCTCATCCACCAATAGCTATATAATATAATATAATATAATATAATGGAGAATGAATATAAAAAGTATTAGCATATGAAGGTGCTCAATGCTGAAATAGTAGAGCAGGTTTAATATTATGGAGTTGATAATCCATAACTGCAGTTTCATGCATATCATGCAATCTTCAGATGGTCACAATTTTTTTGACTGTCTGAAGATTGCATGATATGCATGAAACTGCAATTACAGAATATTAACTCCATGATATCAAATCTTTGATTATATATATATATATATATATATATATATATATATATATGGAATTTATTTTAGAAATGATTTTCATTAACTTCATAGTATTAATAAATACTGATAGTTGAGCTTTAGCCACTGCCTTCTAGCACCTATATGATAATAGTGGGTGAGTGTTTGCCATAAGGGAAATTTAGACAATCATATAGTTTCTAGAGCTGGACATGATCAGCAAATTGACTGGATGGGGCCTCTCCAACTGCCGATCTAACCCAAGGGCCAAAGTGGACTGTTGCATATCAAGGGACCTGGGTCACAGATCACTCAGCCACTACAATCCTGTCCTCAGGTATTACAGTTTGCCATCCACAGCCAACAAGTGGCCCATCAGAGAGGGATCTTACTCCTCTGCTGAGGTACATTCGGTGTATTCTACAACCCCAGCAGACATGGTGGGCTGCATACTTCCTCCTAATGTTAGAGTTTGATGTACAAGGCCAGAAAAGGGCTTGAGCTCCAAAAACAGTTTGCATAATGTGGATGGTTATTGTCCAAATCAATTTGTATTTGGACAAAATCCTATAGTGTCTTCTGTTCTGATAAACTCCAGCAGTAGTTAACAACTTGAATGCTATGCATGCAGAAAGAAAGTCTTTCATACAGGCAGAATAATCTGAAAACACCAGAAGAGATTTGTGCCAAAAGGGGAGACCCAGCAAATGATGTTGGGTCATTTTATGCTGAAAACATTTTGTTTTATTCATTCTTGTCGATTGTCGATATATAATAATGGAGATCTTGTATATTTCAAGAGGAATAAATCTAATTGTTGGATGGGACCAGAAACATTTATAGGAATTGAAAACAAGAATGTTTAGGTGGAGGAGTCCATCCTTGTTGATTGTAGGTATATAATAATGATTTAGTTGAAGAACTGAATAGACCTATCTAACATGGAAAATTCAGATGATTCTGGGTCAGACTAAGATAATCTGTATGCTAGGGATGATAGTTTATCAAATCAAAGAAATTTTATGAATCTTTTGTGTAAAAATGCAAAAACTGATGAATTGAGAAGCAAAAAAAAAAAAATGCTGGACATCCATAATTTTTTTAATTTTTAAAATCTGTTTAAAAAATGGAAAATGTAATTTTACCAATAACAGGGAAAGAATCAAAATGATTTCCCAAGTTGGGTCATTGCTATGCTCAGATAGACAAGGAACACCTGAAGATGGCTGGAGGATACAGCGGTCCGAAAAATCAAAATAACAGATTTTCTTTCTACAAAGACATTATCTGTTGAAAGAGGACATTCTCACTCACATATTCCTACACACAAATACATTTTCTTTACAGTTTAAACTTTTTATCCATTTCCTCTTGGATAATAAATTTCTATTTTGTTATTTTTGCAGTAGAATTGATATCAACTTAAACAACTCAAGAACTTAAACAATACTTACTACTATTGGTCCCATAATAAATGTTATATTTACAAATAAATTTCATACGCTAAATGTAACACCTAATAAGACAGTAAGTGAAGTCGTTGGGGTGGCCTAAAGTCGGTATCAACCAATCAGTGAGGGAGTCTATCCCCTTTTCACTAGTGCTAGACCAAGGAGATTATTTTCGCTTCTGAGGTGGAGTGCCACATCTGCCATAAGCTCCTTACTTTACCGCACAGGTCCCTGTGCTACTCATACGCTGAGTTGGCGAGGACCGGTATTGAACTAGGAACCTCGTGGTTTTTAGCTGAACGCACTACCGATTGAGCTAACCCAGCCCTTATTTTAATATTTTAACTAGCATGCTGCAAATTCAGTCTATATTGAAAAGATCTGATTTTTGCTGGTAAACCATCCCCATTAAAGGGTTAGTTGCTTTCTTTAACCAAGAGAAAATGCACCTATTTCACTTCTTTTTATATACTGTTGTTTGGTGCTCATGGGAAGGGTGTTTAAGTTTGAGGGGCATGATGGGAAGGGTGGTTTAGTTTGTGGAACATGATGGGAAGGGTGGTTTAGTTTGTGGAACATGATAGGAAGGGTGGTTTAGTTTGTGGAACATGATAGGAAGGGTGGTTTAGTTTGTGGAACATGATGGGAAGGGCGGTTTAGTTTGTGGGACATGATGGAAAGGGCAGTTTAGTTTTGTGGGACATGATGGAAAGGGCAGTTTAGTTTGTGGGACATGATGGAAAGGGCTGTTTAGTTTGTGGGACATGATAGGAAGGGCAGTTTAGTTTGTTGGACATGATGGGAAGGGCGGCTAAGTTTGTGAGACATGATGGGAAGGGCTTTTGTGGGACATGATGGAAAGGGCGGTTTAGTTTGTGGGACATGATGGAAAGGGCGGTTTAGTTTGTGGGACATGATGGGAAGGGCGGTTTAGTTTGTGGGACATGATGGGAAGGGCGGTTTAGTTTGTGGAACATGATGGGAAGGGCGGTTTAGTTTGTGGACATGATGGAAAGGGCGGTTTAGTTTGTGGGACATGATGGAAAGGGCAGTTTAGTTTGTGGGACATGATGGAAAGGGCAGTTTAGTGTGGGACATGATGGAAAGAGTTTGTGGGACATGATGGGAAGAGCTGTTTAGTTTGTGGAGCATGATGGAAAGGGCATTCTCATTTATACTGCATGGTTATTTAGTCAATTATACTGTACTAATTTTGAGATTTGTTAATCTATTTGATCTATTATCTTTAATTTATTGTTTTCTAGTGTTTTCTATATACTATTTTTTCATATTATTTTTATTTATTTATTATTTATCTTATCTTTGTTTATCTATTTATATTCTAATTATCTATTTTTATTATATTCTAATATTTATCTTTATTCATTTTTATTATTTCACTCATTTTCATTTCATTTTATTTTTGAAATTTATTTTAGTCTTTGGAGTCGACAGTTTTTAGGTGGCTTAGTAAGAATTTGTTTTCATGCCTACATTTGGATATAAGTTCAGATATCGGGAGTTTATTTTGTTCTGGGAAGGTAATTATGGTTATTTTTCTTCTAGGTAAAGGTTACAGTGTTTTGAGATATTTTTGTAAGCTGGTGATATTTTTTTTTAGTTTTTAGTTTTTGTACACACCCAATACTTATTTGAATATATAAAATACAACAAAATGAATAAATAAATAAAACAACTAAAAACAATATTTAACTCATTTATAATTTCACAAAAATAAAACAAAAAAATTAAGTTAATTAAGATGGGTGGTACAATTTAAAACCACTTTTATTTTTTCCCAAGGTCAAGGTTGATAACACTATAATTATAAAAGCTATCAACAAAATAATCATTCATTTTAAAGAAAAAAAAAAAACGAAAACAGGTTATTAGAAAAACTTAAGATAAAAATGAACAATAAAACATTTTTTTTAATCACAATTTGATTTTTAAATATGTAAATTAGTTAACTTCATGAGAAAAAAATATCACTCCACCTTGTAAATCCTATATCATGTTAGTCAGAAAATTGTATGAAGTGGGAAAAAGAAGTGATTATTTTGGTTGAACAATTTCATGTAGAACCTAAACCACAGACAGACACAACAGCTTAATATATATATATATATATATATATATATATATATATAAGTAAAATTGGTGGAGTGGCCTATTGTCAGTATCAGGTGGATAGCATGGGAGTCAATCCCCTTTTCACTGTGTGTGTGTATATACATATATATATATATATATATATATATATATATATAAACTAGCAGAGCTACCTGACATTGCCCGGGATTTAAAAAGTTAGAAATAAACCTCTTATCCATATTTATATATAGATTAATAAAAATTATTTTTCTATATATTTGTTTTATTATATCTTATTCTTTATATATTATTGTTTTTAAGTTGTTTATTTTAATTTTATTATTCTTCTTGTTTGTATTTTTTCTTTCATTTGTCATTTATTTCTTTATTATTATTTTTAATCCTTTATTAATTTGTTTTATCTTTCATAATTTTTTAAATTATCATTAATTTATAACCTTGTTATATTCTTAATTAGCTTTTCCTATAGAAAATGAGGCATACATTTTTTTAAACCTCTCTTGGACAAAAATAGGGTGTGGATTTTATTGAACGTTGGTCTTTGCTGGTCTCCACAAATATTCCTTTATAAAAGGATGCCTGCTTGCTTATTGTACAAACAAACAAATAGACATACAGAATATTTCTTTTACATATATATATAGATACCTCTGTACAATTGTTGGATTGTTTCTCTTGCTATAAGCCACAGACAACTTCCTTTCTGAAATATATAGCAATTTGACATTGCATTCTGGGAAAAATAAATCTAATTATTATAAAATGCCTAACTCATGTCAGTCATTTAATTCCAAGTTTACCAACAGGAAAAATAAACAAAATTATAAAGTTTTTATGCTTTTATGTTGATTAACTGAGAAGAGTATTTCAGTAAGCACAGTCATATTTTTTAATAAATTTTGTTTTTGATGTTACTGAATGTAAAATTATTGCTTGGGGGAGGGGGCTGTTAAATGATTTCCTATCTCCAAAAGTTCATAAATCCAAAAGGTAAGTATAGTATCCTGGGATTATATTCTGGATAGACATTTACCCCAAAGATACTGACTGAAGTGAACACCACTTGTATGATAGTTATAATAAATACTAATATTAGAGCCCCCATCTTGTGGTTTAAACATTTTGCCATTGGGCAGTGATGCTGATAGCTTTTTAATTTTGTGCATCCTGGGACGCACATATTTGCTTTGAAGGAGCCCACAGGAAAATTTATGGGTCCCAACTAAAGCCGTCTAACTCCTACCTTGTAACCTATCCTGTGTAATTCATTTCTAAAAGACTACTGAAATGTATTTACAGTTAGTTTGAAATGGTGAGGGAAGAAAAAAGAAAAACCCTGGGATACATGGATATGATTTTACTGCATCCTTTTAGATTTTTGTGCGTCAGGGACACAGGGTGCATACCTATCAGCATCTCTGATTGGGTGATCCTTAAGAGTTAAGGCATCCTAGTATGAATAGAAGATATTACAGTGGAGATGAGGGCAAAATATTTGATTGGTTAAGAACAACCATAACCCTTTCATAAAGAAATAATTGTCGGCTATCACCATCTCAAACAGACTGTTTGTTTACTCTCATAAAGAAATGAGAAATTAAATAAGACACAAAAAATGAATATCTTTCTAAACATATTCTATATAAGAAACCATAACCCTTTCATAAAGAAATGATTGTCGGCTATCACCATCTCAAACAGATTGTTTGTTTACTCTCATAAAGAAATGAGAAATTAAATAAGACACAAAAAATGAATATCTTTCTAAAAATATTCTATATAAGAAACCATAACCCTTTCATAAAGAAATAATTGTCGGCTATCACCATCTCAAACAGACTGTTTGTTTACTCTCATAAAGAAATGAGAAATTAAATAAGACACAAAAAATGAATATCTTTCTAAACATATTCTATATAAGAAACCATAACCCTTTCATAAAGAAATAATTGTCGGCTATCACCATCTCAAACAGACTGTTTGTTTACTCTCATAAAGAAATGAGAAATTAAATAAGACACAAAAAATGAATATCTTTCTAAACATATTCTATATAAGAAACCATAACCCTTTCATAAAGAAATGATTGTCGGCTATCACCATCTCAAACAGACTGTTTGTTTACTCTCAAAGAAATGAGATATTAAATAAGACACAAAAAATGAATATCTTTCTAAACATATTCTATATAAGAAACCATAACCCTTTTATAAAGAAATAATTGTCGGCTATCACCATCTCAAACAGACTGTTTGTTTACTCTCATAAAGAAATGAGAAATTAAATAAGACACAAAAAATGAATATCTTTCTAAAAATATTCTATATAAGATGAACAAGTAATTCCCTTTTGTGTTGTGTGTTAAACAATTGAATTCAAAACTTTAAAGTTTGAGAATCAAACATAATTCACGTGTTTCAATAATACAGAAAAAAATGTTGTGTCCTTTGTTGGTGGATGGTCTATCACTGAAAGTGAAGAGGTGGAGGGGCGATCTTTAACAATAAGCAAGAAGACAAGTTGTTACAAGATGTTTCTAAATCATATAGAATTTCAATTTTCAAACTTCAATAAAAAGAATTAAATCATTTTTATACTAAAATAACTATTCACTTTCTTTGTTTGCTTGTTACCTATGGATTGTTTTTGTTTTGTTTTTGTTATAGGTGATATAACCTATGGACATAAATGGAATGCGCCGACAACTACTATAAGTAATAGGAACAATTGTGGCTTGACATGAAGCAATGTGAGTCAGCTCGTAACTGTATGGTCGGACGCAATCTCCACTTTCTTTGCTGTAATTTCTACTCCTTGTTGTTCAATACATTTGTATCCATTTTTACCAGTTGTTTGTCTTATTTTTGACCCTTAAAACCCCACAACAGTTTTGTTTTACGGCATTTCAACCTCGGTGGGTCATTTGATGCCAGCAAAGTTTTGAAATAAATTCATTCTTAATGGATACTCATTTTTTTATAAACACATTTTACTATTTAACCTATAGATGGGACCCTAACAGTACTACCACTCCGGGTCAGAGTAGACCTGGGAGTAAGAGTGATGAAGGGGTGCTCCACATTCCCCAGACCTCCAGAACTGGAACCTCACCATCAGATAGAGTTTAACATCATGAAGACCCTCAACCACTGCCTTCTAGCACTCATATGATAAATAGGGTTGGGGTTGCTATAAGGGCAATAGGGTTTGGGAAATCATATAGGTGCTAGGGCTTTTTTTAAAATATGCTAATGATAAAATGAACACTAAAGTTGAAATCACAGATTTACTAGGACCAGACGGAAACACAGCTATAAATACAGCTGAAAAAAAAGGTAAAAATATTGAACAAATACTTTTCTAGTGGATTTACTATTGAAAATCTTGAAAATATACCATACTTTGCTGAAAGATCATATAACGAGGAACTGAGTAATATAATAACTAAAGAAGAAGTTCATTAAAAAAAAAAAATGAAATATGGATTCCATGGACAAAAATGCTTTTATAAACCAATTTTTAGTAGTAGGGAAGCTCTAGAACTCATTTTACAGACAAAAATAGGTTACAAAAAGTCACCATTTTTCACAACACCCCCTCAAATTTGGAGAGCTAAAAATTGACATAACTCTGCCAATTTTTGGAATTGGAAGCTCAAGTTTTGGGAATTAGCTAACTTTATCATAATCCACACTTGGACACAAGTTCAGAAAAATTGAAGAGGATTATTTGACATGGAATTACCAAAGAGAAACAACATTAATGACATTTTCTATTTAATTTGTAAACATAATATCAATTTAAAGGAAAAAGCTACAGGGTTAGACGTTGGCCTAGGAATGATCCAGTTGAAACATGTTAAAGAAACAAATAAAAGAATGTTAGTTGAAAAAACTAAGCTAAAAAAAAAAATTTAATATTTTCATAAATATTCAGTAGTAATTGTATTTAAGGAGCTCCAATTGAGAGGAAAAAATGTTTACATAGAAATTGTTATTTAATAAATTTAGCTAAATGTGAAGGGGCAGGTGTGGATACAATATATATATATATATATATTGAAAGGAAAACCCAGCTATCAGTAGTCCTGAATTCCAATCTCACGGGTAACAAGAAAAAAAATGAAAATTTATTGAGCTCGAATACACAAAATTAACAAGTCGAACACCTCACTAAAAATAAAATAGCACACACTTTATTTTTATAAAAACAAAAGAAAAATAAGCACAAAAAAAACAACTCACAATTGTCATGCATAAACATCCCTATGCAAAGAAGTCATGTCAACGACTTCTTATTAACAGATATAAAAAAAAAAAAATGAAATAAAATTAGCGTCAACTAATTTTAATTTTACCAAAAAGCGCATGAACGCTAGTGTGTCAAATTAATTTTTCAGTTACAACTGAAAATTATAGTTTTACAATAAAACCCCAAGAGAAGGGGAGCAAAACAAATTATTTAATTTACAATATTAAACCCTAAGAATAGGGATGAAATATACTCAATAAAAGAAAAAGGGGCACAAATACCTTGTTTCTTTTTTTTTTATTTTTAGAAAGTTACTCGTGTTACATAATCTATGCGGTTGCATAAGATTATTGTCAATCCCCTGTATTTCTAAGGGGATGGCCCTTTTCATATCACGGGCGGGACTTTCCATGGAATAGTACAGAAAGCCCGCGAAATTCGTGAAGTCACGTGGAACCTGGTTGGTTCCTCAGTTTTCAGTTAGACGTCAGGCAGTGAAGATGTCCTGCCTTAACTGGAACTCACGCGCGCTATGTTAGTCAGATATTTAGTTACATGAAATGTATAGTTAGGGAAATAAAAGCTTAAGAAAAATAACACGGTCTTTTGATTAATGGGTGTCTTGGTAACAGGACTGATTGGAAGAAGAAATGAGCCAAGTGCGACCGATCACCAAGACGCTAGAAGAGATGTTAGAAGAGACCTAGAAGAACTTAAGATGTCAGAAGAACAAAGAAGAAGTAAGAAGTAAGTAATGAGAAGGGTATACAACACTCGTTCAATGGGTAACTGTGTCTTAGTTCAAAGGGAAATCTTTCCCTCAGTTCAATTCAAATAAAGTAAAAGTTTCAATATTTCTTTTTTTTTTTTTTTTTTACTTTTTTCTCAGTTCTTTCAAAATTACTTTTTTTATAAAGAAATTCTCTGAATTCTTTCAATTCTCTTTTCTCTGTGTTCTTTTCTTTCTCAAAAGTTATTTAACAATTTTCTTCATTCTTCTTTCAAAAAGGGTTTTTCATCTTCAAAATATTTTAACGTCAAGAATCTTTCTTTCAGACGGAGCAAGTTACAATCTAATCCGTTCTTGGGTAAAGGTAGGCAACTTCTGACAACCGTTTTCAAAGTTACGTCTCTTGCATAGTCAAACTTGTTTAAACCTTTTTTTAATAAATACGAATTTGTTTTATAACAAATATAAATGTAAAGCCGTTTGAATACAGTGTTTTATTATTTTCTTTCTTAGAATAAATATTTAAAACCAGCCGTTTTTAAGGCTGCATTTTTTAATTTTCTTTCTTTCTTTCTTCTTCCCAAAATAACTTTTTACTAATTTTAACATTTTAAATCTAAATTCAATTTATAATAAAAATAAATTTTTACAATATATACCAACCCCTCTGCATGAGTGGGGTGTGACACATGGTCAATTTTTAAGCAGAGTTTAACAGGTTTCAATTCAGAATTTTCTTTCTCCTAGACTGGTTGCCATACCAAGATTAAAGAGCCTAGTCTCTCTTACTATTTACTCATAGCTGGGGGGGGGGAATAATTGGTATTAGCACTATGTGAAATGCAAATAGCCTTGTCCAGGATTTGAACTCATGTCGCCATGTCTATTTCCTATGACGATAACCATTACACCACAGATACAAGGTAAGAACATTGCGTTACATTAATCTACCAAATATACCCCCTTTTTTTCCCCCCAATCATCTGTAATTTATTTTTTGCACAAACACTGTTTTTTTAAGTATGGTAGAAGCATAGAGTGACAGAGGTATTATGGTGGTAGCAGTAGCGGAATGTGATGGATGAATGAATTTATTAGTATGACAGGATCAGCGAGTAGAACAAGCTAGGAAAATAAGGAATGGAAACAACCAGTTTTTTCTGCCATAAACTTTTTCTCCACACATATACATCATTTGTATTAATTACTTGTTAACCTTGGCTGTAAAAATATTGCTTGTTCAAAGATGAAATAAAAAAATTGAATTACCTTTTGTCCAAGAAAGAGTTTCTTTTCAGATAAAATAGAAAAGCCATCCAAATCTGGTTGGGGTCCTGCATTGACTGTACCAGTATCTTTAGATCCTTTAACCTGGAAAAAAATAATAAGAATAATGAAATTTATTGTGTACAGTGCTCAGGTGCACCACAACTCATCAAAGTCTGTCTAGTACACAGAATAATGTAGTGTCAGGAACATGAACAGTTTACAGTAGTAATATGCATGTGCGTGTGTGCATATGTATGTGGAGAGTGGCATCAGGTATAGTGTCGGCAGACTACAGGAAGCATGGAGGCTTTGAAAGATTCAGTGCTTCAGCAGCCTACAACAGACACAGGCAGCTTATTCCATGTCTCCGCAATTCTGAGGGTGAAAAAATGTTTCCGAAAGTCACGTGAGCAGTGCTGTTTTCTGACTTTGTAGGCATGCCCACATGAGTTAGAAAGATGGAGATCAAAAAGGTGCTCAAGGTTGCTGTTGTTAAGATGATTAATGACCTTATGAGCGTTTACCAGGTCATTTGCCAGACGCCGAAGTTTCAGTGAATCCATTCATTGATAAATTGGTATACATAATTTTCATTAACTTGCAAACAGATCTATTTTACCCATAGAAGGGTCCCTAACAGGTAATACCACTTTAGAACTTTTATCAGTGTATTTGGCATTTGATTTTTGCCAATTTAAAAAATATTTCCCTGAAGTTTCCTTTGATTGCTGTGGATGCACAGAGTGTGTTATGATGGGTTTTATCTGATGATATCAGAACCAAAAAACAGTTTGTTAGAAATAGAATAGTGAAAATAGATCACTAATTAGGACTGAGCCTATTCTAATAGTGACCACCTCAAGTGGAGTTTAACAGGTTTGAATTCAGAGTTTTCCTTCTCCTAGACTGGTTGCCTAACCAAGGTTAAAGAGCCCAGTCTGCCCTACTATTTACCCATAGCTGGAGGATGAGTAGTTGGATTCATACCTTTCCCAAGGGTATTAGTACTTTGTGAACTGTAGGTTTGTCCAGGATTTGAACTTGGGTCAACGAGTCTATTTTTTATGATTCTAACCATTAGACTACGCGACTCAAACTAAAATAGATTGAAAGACATCAGAAAGGGAATAGTTGCATTAAGGGGGGAAAATTGTGTAAATATAAATCATAAATATGTAAATACTACAGAGAATCCTGCAGATATGATAACAAGAGGTATTTAATTAGATAGGTTTAAATCTCTATTTAACTTTTGGGTTTGTGGTTATCTGGGGTCAGCATTAACTGACCTTCTAGTGATTTGGATTGTTTGAGTCCAGATAAGAAAATAATAGTTTTATTTAACCCAATTACTTCAGTTGTTTCTAGTCAGAGAGAGGCTATTCTAAACATGGATAGATTTTCTTCTCTGACTAAATTAATAAAAACTGTAACACACATTTTCCAATTCATAAATAAGCTTAAAAGATTTGACAAATATCCTGTCTTATGTGCAAGGTTTTATTTATTAAGAGCTAGCTTAAAAGCTGCCCTATTGGGCAGCAATTAAGCTAACTCTCGCAAAGGGCTCTTGATTTGGGCATTTGACCCAACAATGACATTTCACGCATTGAGTACATACCTAATTTTATCAAACTTCTCTCCCAAATTTATTTCCAAGTTATAAAATTTGTTATCTTATAAAAAGAATGACACAAAAAATCATGTAAAACAATCAATGGTTAAAACTTGGGAATCCAGACTTTCAGGATTGTGGGTCCAATTCAGCCCAAAATGTTTTTAATTTGCTCACAGAATTGGCCTGATTCCAAAATGGTATGTGATATATCCGGGTTAAGGGATATATTCTGAAGTTTGTATTTGGTATATTATCGCAGTAGTAATTGGTACATCAAATAGCAATCTGTCTCCGAGCAGTCGTGGTGTCGTCTAGCGAGTAAGTTAGCTTGTAGGCATTAGGTAGAGGACCAACACAGTGTCGACTATTTATACATGACACTGTCTAATCAGATTATAGTGAGGGGGTACCAAGGTATTTACATATTCATTATATCAGTATGATATGCTACAGACTCTAAGAGTAAAGTTGAAAAAATGTAACACACTAGCATTCGCATTTATTATTAGATGTTTGGTACAAGATCCTTCTTTTCAGAATAAATGTTACATAATTTCATAAGCAGTTTATGATTTATGTGCGTACCTGTAGTTAGAATATTTGAACTGGGATCCGTTAGATTTAAAATTAGAAGTGGGGAAATTTCCATAGCCGTTAGGGTTATGATTGGCATGATGATGACTCGACTTCACTGTGGTGGAATCAACATGGGCTGGGTTGTCAAATAAGCTTTATCAGTCAAGTAGTTAATATTTAAAACAAGCAACAACCAGTCCAACAAGAAAGAAGAACCAACCCTTAACAGAAAAATTTATCTATTTATCAGTCTGTCTCTCTTCGATTATAAAAAAAAAAAAAAATGGACTCTCCCGTCGATTTTCGACATATGAAAAGGGTTAGGAAAGAATTGGTGCATCAAGGGTTGCCACAAACCCAATCAACGACCGACCTCAGGAATTTTGAATTCAGAGTTATCCCTCTCCTAGACTGGTTACTTACCCAAGGCTGAAGGGCCCAGTCTGCCCTACTATTTAACCCATAGCTGGAGGGAGAATATATGATTCATACCTTTCCCAAGGGTATTAGTGCTATGTGAAATGCCACCAGCTTCGTCTAGGAATTGAACTCGAATCGACGAGTCCATTTTCCACAACTCTAACCACTAGCCCACGCGCCTCCATCTTCGATTATATACACCCGAATAAAGGTGTATATAACATAAAAACAATATTCAGTAAACATTTTCAATAGGGAAGTTCCTATGTTGGTTAGAGATTTGTGCCTTTTTATGGATTTGAATGGTTTCTTAAGATTTAAAAGGTGGGATTGCCAAGAATGAATTTTATGATTATGAGGTGTTCTCAGTTCTTTTGCCTAGAAATTCTCACTTTACCAAAGTTAGTAATTTGGGAGTTGTACATTTTTGGGAATCTCTACAACTCTGAATAAGTTGAGACAAACTATCAAATCTTATTTCTTCTTGTAGTCTCTGCCAAAGATATAATAATTCAGTATCTTTAAATACTCTTACTGATTCTAATCGCAAAGGAATGCACAATGTTTCCTTTCGATATACAGCCACGTCAGTGACTGAATAACAATGACTACCAATTCTGTGATATAGCCCTGAAGATGATCTAATTAATAGATCGAAACACTGCAGCATCGGCCAATAAACTCACCACTTAACCCATTTAAACCTGTGGTCGGGATACTCTAAAGGTGACAAATTTGCGCAAATATCTGGTGAATCTTGTAAAACCTTTTTTTTATATACAGGGCTAGATTTCACCGGCCATTAATTGGGTAATTTATGAGGAAGACCGTCCCGGTCTCCTGCCTCAAAACTTGCTAACGGTGAGTGGTGAAAAACCAACCCCAGCTACGATTGAAGTCCATAGCCGAAGCAATAGATAGATATAAAGATGATTAGATAGATAGATAGTTTTTTTTTTATTTTATTAAAATATAAAAGAATATCTAAATACTCAGATTTTCTTTTATTCATGTTTGTTTAATGTCTTGTTTTTAGTTTAAATAAGCAAGAATATCTAAATATATATATTTTTTTTACTTGTAATTGATTGTTTGGAAAAAAATATATTAAAATAAAATGAAAATACCGAAAAAAATAAATGTTTTGGATTTTTTTATATGTAAGTGAATGTCGAAAAAAACAAAAAAAAAACAAAACGCCCCAAGTTGGTTGTTTACTTTCAAGTGACACTGCTTCGGCTACGGACTTCAATCGTAGCTGGGTTGGTTTTTCAGCAATCACTGGTAGCAAGTTTTGAGGCAGGAGACCGGGACGGTCTTCCTCATAAATTACCATTAATTGATTAAGTTTGAAGGAGGGCTGAAGAAAATGCATTAATCATCTTTACATGTCTAAGTGTTAGAGCATTGCACATTGAGATAGTTAATGATATGAGTACTAGTTCTTTCTTAATTATTTTGTTGAGATTATTAATGTATATGGTGTACCCACCCATATATTCCTGGACAATGCCAGGTCTTTTATCTCTGGGTATAATTTTGTTAAGGAATTTTTTTCTCCAGATGCCTTTGCTTGTAGGTTCAACAAATACAATGTGAAGCATTTGATTATCGCTTTATACTCTGCTTGGTTTGGTAGTGTGTGTGTCTGGGCATCTAATTAACTCTTTGCGTATCAAATCCCCCCCCCCTAGCTGTACCAAATTTTCTTGGTATTTTTTTTTCACCTGTATGATGAGATATTTCAAAGTTCACAATTTATTCACCGCAGAACTCATTCTATTGAAATGAAATCCTATTATCATTATTATTATCTGAGTCCTTCTGCTCAATTATAATGAACTAACCATCAATTTTTGTACTTTGCAGTGGTGGAGAGCCACTGCGAGTAGATTAAAGTAGGCAAAGAGTTAAGACTGTAAAGAATTGATTTTTATAAGTTGGAGACTACAGTGTAATATAGTTTCTGGAATGCAAAATTCCATTAATTTTAGACCCATACATATCTATGTTCTGGGGATTTGGAGGTTATTTCTCCCTATTGCTTTATTCGTCCGAATTATAATAGAGGAGTTTATTTGAGAGTTAATAATAGAGACATGGTTAGTGTTGATCTACTATCTAGGATTGATATTGTTACTTCTGTTCTGTTGTGTAATAGTTTGTTTATAAGGTTCCATCAGAACTGGCATTCTGAGTACCTTCTCAGTTTAAGAGAGCAGAGTAGGGGCTTATTTCAGTGTAGTTTTAACATGTTCATTTATATATATATATATATATATATATATATATATATATATATATATATATATATGTGTGTGTGTGTGTGTGAATAAAAGGAAGTGAATCCGACAGTATGTAGTATAATAAAAAATTGAAAAAACACAGGTTTAAATGAGTTGAGTGGTGAGTTTATTGGCCGACGCGCAACCACACATTCATAAACACATAAAAATGCACAATGCTTTTTTCGATACGAACACTTACACATTCTAATACTCACACCGCAAAAAAGAATATTTGACGTCATATTTCAAACCGTTCATTTTTTCAACGTTCTTTTTTCTCAGACTTCAAATTTTAAACAGACCGATAAACAAGGACTATTACTCGCCTTTCTCCTTATTCTGAGATAAAAAAATTTTATCACCTTCCACATACCAACAAAAGCCCTGAAGATGATCTAATTAATAGATCGAAACACTGCAGTGTCGGCCAATAAACTCACCACTTAACTCATTTAAACCTGTGTTTTTTTTATTTTTATTATACTACATATATATATATATATATATATATATATATATATATATATATATATGATATTTATTATACAGAGAGACATATTTGTGTGTGTGTATATATATATATATATATATATATATATATTATATATATGTTGATAGTTTGTGAACGTTGTTCTTTGGTATTATGAAGCATGGAAATGAACAAATGAACAAAAACAAAAAACAGAACAAAAAAACAGAGTTTCAATATCTAGCTGTTGTTCTGTCCCTGGTTCGATTTATTCCGATATTTCGGGTGATACTTCACCCTTTTTCATGGTGTAATGACTGTGTGGGGAAAAGTGAAATCCAGTATATGTGAGAAAAAAAATTGATGTGAAAGGATATATATATATATATATATATATATATATATATATATCTTATACAGAGTAACATATCCATCAGCGGAAGTTGGAAAAATATGAAGACCTACGTGATCAATGCATCAGAAATGGATGGATAACGGATTTATTTCCCATTGAGGTCGGATGTCGGGGGTTTATTGCCAACTCAACCTCGGCATTTTTGTCTAAACTTGGACTTTCTCTACCAGACAAGAGGAAATACTTCGCCCCCGAAACCATGCCTGAACCCAGTCATCATCTGATGAAGGCTTTGTTGGTTGCAATGCTACTGTGTAAATAGCAGTCATTGTATGAAGATTATTTGTATATATATATATTTTACACAGAGAGACATTATTGTATTATTTTTATATATTTTCTTTCTAATTTTTCAATTACATACAGGTTTCATTTATTACAACTGATTTAATAAGCATATCTCAATATGTATACAACTTAGACAAAATTTACATAGCTTTAATAAATGAAAGTAACTTGGGAAGACATACAGTTATGCCTTTTTTTAACAGGACTATCTTCCAGAAAAGCAAAAATTAGAAGAAATTATATATACATCTTATACTATATTTGTGGTGTCCCTGTCTGTCCAGGGATTCAATTGAAAACAAAGCCCTGTAATAAGATCAAAGAAAAGTTTTCTATTTTCTAAATTTCTACAGACTGTGTTGTAACAATTTTCCAAATTGCCTTTTCCAGTCTTATGGTGAATTCTTAAAGATTTTACTATGAAAATAACATTGAAAATCAGAAAGAAGAGATTGTCAGTGCTTTTTTTTGTTTTTTGTTTTTTTAATTAAGGCAAACCTTAATGATAGAATGGTTATTATACTCATAATTTACATTTAATTAAAACATATTCTTCTTACTCACCTTGTTTGTTTTGGCTTTTGTATCACTGGTTTTACTGGCAAGAATGGCGGCATTCTTTTTTGGCTGTTTCTTAACAGAATGGTTTGCCACAGGCGCCGATGCTTTGGCTTTTGTATTGGCTATTTTGGCTTTTTTAGCTTGGGTAGGAGGAGGAGGAGGAGGAATGAGAGGGACTGGCTGCAAGTTTTTGGCTCCTCTTTTCTTGTTTCCCAACAATTCTGGGTGGATTCTAGGCAGAACTCCGCCAGCAGGAATGGTTACATGTTTCAAGAGCTGTTGCAGGAATTTGGTAAGAGATTAAAAGAGAAAAAAAAAAAAGAATTTTTAATTGATTGAATTTTATGAAATAAAAATCCTTACAATTGTACAAGGCAAAGATAATTGGTAAATTGATTCTACATTAATATCAACTAGCAAAAAAATGCCCCCTGGGCAGTGTAAAAATTAATTTTTGAAATATATTGCCTGAGGCGGGGGGGAGTTAAAAATTCAATATTAGAGGGTTTGTATCATAAGTAAGTAAAATCATCAAATTATTAAAGGAGTAAAAAAAATATAAAAATTTGAAATGGAAACTTAGTTCTGTTCCCCTCAAATAAAATGTTGCATTATTGGTCATTGCTGGTCTTGACAAATTTTCCTTTATAAAAGGATGTGTTGTTATACAGATAAACATATGTCCAGATATACAGAACCTTTATATATATCATTATTATTATTTTCTTTTTTTATAATTTTTAAAATTCTATTATTTTAACTAAAAAGAAAAAGAAAGAAAGAAAGAAAAAAAAGAAAAAAAAAGAAGCCTTCCGAGCAGGGTAAAAATTTGTTTTTGAAAGATATTTCCTGAGTGGGGTGGAGTTAAAAATTCAATGTCAGAGGGGTTTTATCATAAGTAAATAAAATCAAATTTATCAAAGGAGTAGAAAAATAAAGCAATTTAAAATGAAACTTAGTTCTGTTCCCCTCAAATAAAATGTTGTGTGCATCTATTAATTAAATAATTATTTTGAATATTTTACACTCAAATTTTATTTTATACAAAATTGTAGATATTTATTTATTTATTAGTAAACTTTTTAGTTAACCTCTTTTTACTGAAAAAAGGGTGAGAGTAAAAAAATAATTTTTAAAACTAATTACAGGGTTATTCTTTATTCTATGTATTGGCAATTTTTTGTATTGTGACGTAAGCAATGACATACTTTCGGTTACAGACAAATGAAGACTGAATCTACATTATTAATAGATATATTAAACAAAAAAATGAATCTTACATCATTGAATGAACACTTCATTACAAATCCCATTTATATTAACTGGTTTAGTTTTGGTTTCTTTATTTAATGAGATATCAAGCTTCATGGGTTATTTAAAGCCAAAATCAACTTTGTAGAAGAATAGTAATGGTACTATTTAACCCTGAGCTGGGGGTGATGAGGTGGTTCATACCTTTCCCAAGAGTATTAGTCTGAAAGTGAACATAATAGCACAATTGGAGTTTGAATTTGCTTACTACTATGTCACAGTCCAACAAGGACCCCCCCTCTTATATCAACTAGAAAGTTGTGTATAAAACAAAAGATTACATGATGAGGCTGCATCTTCATCTGGCCTGGGCCAAATAGATTTGTTTGAAAATTAATAGTATTAGATAGGAATACTTGATACCATGTAAGTAAAAAGTCTTTGGAATGGCCTATTGTTGGTATCAGATGAACAGTGAGGGAGTCTATCCCCTTTTCACTAATGCTAGACCTGGGAGATTGTTTTACTGAGGTGGAGTACCACACCTACTGTCAGCTCCCAGATGCTTTACATAACAGATCAGATTACCCAAACTGTGCTAATCATGCAAGGACCAGGATCTAATCTGGAACCTAGTGATTCCTAAATAGATGCTCTATCGATTGAGCTAAACTGATAGCATATAACAAATGATTATTATTATCAAATAAGAATAATTCTTGAAACCATATAACAGTGTGCAAATTATTTGTACCAAATTTTAGCATTAAATAACCCATAAGGAATTGATATGCTATTAAACAAATAAACCGACTTGTAGTGTTAGCAAGCTAGTCTCGCAGAACTATTACTACTGTATAGCGAGTCCAATCCTCACTGGATCCCATAAAAAAATAAATAATAAATAAAAAAAAACTTTGTGTTAATCAGGAAATTTTTTTTTTTTAACAAATAAACCAACCCAAACTATGACTGAAAAAAAACCAACAAAGTATCATAAGGTATTGGTGGGGTGTTCTCAGTTAGTGGTAATGAGGCTTTGGTCCCAAAACAATACCTGACCCCAAACATCTAATGAAGGCTTTGTTATTAGCACACCTGTTGTTTTTTTGTTTTTTTACAGCAGATTGTGGCATAATGGTTATTATCACAGAAAATGGATTCAGTGGCCCAAGTTCAAATTCTTGTCTGTTTACATTTCAATTATTGCTAATACTTTTGAGATAAGTATGAATCTAACTATTCTACTTACAGCTAGGACAGACTGGGCTCTTTAACTTTGATAAGGTAACCAGTCTAAGTTTTGGTTTCTTTGCTCATCCCCTCATCCTGTCTACTCTCTCGTCCATTATATACCCAATATGTAAAGGGGTATATAACAACATGAGTATACAGGTTGATCTCCATCTTTCCAACACACGTGGCATGCCTACAAAGTCAGAAAACAGCACTGCTCACGTGACTTTTGGAAACATTTTTTCACCTCAGAATTGCGGAGACATGAAATAAACTGCCCGCATCTGTTGTAGGCTGCTGAAGCACTGAATCTTTCAAAGCCTCCATGCTTCCTGTGGTCTGCCGACACTATACCTGATGCCACTCTCCACATACAAATGCACACACGCGCACACATACATGCATATTACTACTGTAAACTGTTCATGTTCCTGACACTACATTATTCTGTGTATTTGACATGAGACTTTGAGGAGTTGTAGTGCACCTGAGCACTGTACACAATAAATTTCATTATTATAATAAAATCACAAAAAAATCAAAACTAACAAAAAACAATCAAGTACCCTAAGGAGCTCCCTGTTGGCCCTAAGTAACTTATACTTATATCTTAGTATAACAAAGAGCATCCCATTGTAGTGTAATGGTTAGCAAGCTAGCCTTGCATATCTATTATTACTGAATAGTGAGTTCAATCCTTGCTTGATGTTCCATTGAGACCTTGTGTCACATCCTACCCATGGCAAATAGGTTGTTTACCTACCTTTGTATAACCATACTCTCTATTCTTTTAAAATCAAAATAGATAAATCTATATAAAAAAAATCTACAAATAATACAAATGTTATCAATGTTTGGTTTGGTTTGTTTTGTTTTACGGCATATCAACCTCAGTGGGTCATTTAATGCCGATAAAGTTTTGAAATAAATCAATTCTTAATGGATAATACAATTTTTTTATAAATACAATTTTTTCTATTTAACCCATAGATAGGACCCTAACAGGTACTACCACTCCGGGTCAGAGTGGACCAGGGAGCATTGGTGATGAAGGGGTGCTCCACATTTCCCAAACCTCCAAAACTGGAACCTCACCATCAGATAGAGTTTAACGTCATTCCCAGGACATGTAGACCCGCAGCCACCGCCTTCTAGCACCCATATGATAAAAAGGGGTTGGGGCTTGCCATAAAGGCAATAGAGTTGGGAAATCATATAGGTGCTAGGGCTTGACGTGATCGGAGGGGGCCTCTCCGACCGCCCGTCTAGCCCAAGATAGGGCCAAAGTGGAGTATTGCATGTCATGAACTGCTCATCCACCTGGGCTCTATCCTTAAGCATCACGGGTCGCCACCCACGGCCAGCAGGTGGCCCCATTGGGGGAGTCTTACCCCTCTGCAGAGGTGCAGTCAGTGCATTCTAACGCCCCAGCCGACGGGGCAGGTTATCAATGTTGACTCAACTAAAAATAAACTTAAACATTTGCAGGTCGAACATAATAATGCAGCATTATATACAATGTTTTAAAAGGGTTAATTTTAGTATGAAATTAATAATCTCTTAATAATGGAGATTAGCTTCCGATTTTTGTCTGTAACAAAAATTATGTCATTGCTTAAGTCACATTACCCAAAATCACCATAACATAGAATAAATACACTCAAAATTTGAACATGCGACATTAGACAGTCCTCATTGTTTTTTGAAACAAGTTTTAATAAATACATGACTGGTATTATATATCTATATATAGTTTGTTTTATTTTAATACATATTTAAAGTTTACATTTCAAATTGTTTTATTTTTTAATCCTTTAATGAATTTGATGATTTTACTTACTTAGGGTACAAACTCGCTGACATTGAATTTTTTACTCCCAACCCTCAGGCAATATGTTTCAAAAATCTATTTTTACATCGCCCAGAAGGCGTTTTTTATTTTGTACTAGTAATTATAATGGAGATTAGGTGTCTGTCTGTAACTGAAACTACCTCACTGCTTACATCACAATATCTTTAGGAATTGCGTTAGTTTATCAATGAGCATTTAATCTATAGTCAAAATCATTAATACATAGAATAAATCTTATTCATTAATGATGTCTCTATGAAAATCTGAAATAGATTTGCCTCAAAACAGCCCATGTTATTAGTGTGTTTAAAATCCTGCAATGTGTCTTGTATATCACTAAGAAATAAATGTTTACATAATATATGCTGAGATTGCATACTGGTTTTAACAAAACTGGGTTTAATAAATAATTACTTGGTATTATTGATCGCTAATATTATTTTTTTATTCTCCAATGTATTAAAATTAATCTTATGGATGATTTTATATAGAAACCAATTAAAATATAATTAAAATAAGTGTAATCTTTTTATATGCATTCTTATTTAATTTTGTTAGTCTTTCTAATTTAATATATTTCATTACATTAAGACTTAAATACTTACACTCAGCAGAGGGAACATATCTCTGCTAGTAATAATAAAAAATTAATTAAGATACTTTAAAATCTCTTTGAAATTAAAGACAGGTTTTTTTTTTTTTAAATCTAAAAATTAAAATAAATGAATCCTGAAAACATTGAATAAAACAGACTGAATTCTTACCCGATGAAGTTCTTCATCATTGGCAATAGCCAATAAAATATGGCGTGGGATTATGCGAATTCTTTTGTTGTCTCGAGCAGCATTTCCAGACAGTTCCAAGATCTCAGCTGCAAATAAGAAAATATTTGATTAATCAGTATTAATTGATCATCATTAGTAATAATAATTAAGATTTGCCCATCAATATATATGCATATATATATTTACCAACCCCTCCGCACGAGCAGGATGCAACACAAGGTCAATTTCTTAAGCGGGGTTTGATTTCAGAGTTTTTCTTCTCCTAGACTGGTTACCTAGCCATGGTTAAAGAGTCCAGTCTGCCCTGCTATTTACCCATAGCTGGAGGGAGAATTGGATTCATACCTTTCCCAAGTGTATTAGCGTCATATGAAATTCCAACAGGTTCGTCCAGGAATTGAACACGCGTTGACGAGTCCATTTCCTACGACTCTAACCATTAGACCACGAGCCCCATCAATATATATGCATATATGTTAAATAATGTTGGCATCTTCCTGTCCACTAAGGACGATGGCGTAGTGTCCAAAAAATAAATAAATAAATTATCTGCATCTGCACAAGTGACTGTGCACGCCTATCTCTGAGTGACAGTCTTTGGTTAAGTTAAATAATATATATATAAGTTATATAGGCTATAATTGACATTGTGTCCGATCCTGCTCATGCAGAGGGGTTGGGTAAATATATATATATATATATATATATAATATATATATATATAATTTAATATACCAAACTTGTTGGTAAATCCTCGCGGTGAGAAAAAAAACAGCAAATAGTTTGATTGTAAAAATATACTACCAAACATCACCTGGGGAAAAAAAAATTTGGGAAAAAAGAAAAGACCAAGATAATCGTACCAACCAAAAATAATCTATTGGTACAATATTTGGCCAAAAGAAAAAACAATTTATATGTATATATATATATATATATATATATTTATACAAAACCACCAGGAAACTAAAGCTAATAAGTAAAAAGTGCTCAATACCTAAGTAGTTAGTTTAGTCTATGCTAATTCTTTTGTGCCGAGGTGGTAGGTTTGTATAAATGTGAGATTGCTCCAAATCTCTTTAGTCGGATCTTAGCCCTGAAGAGCACTTAGCGAAACTTTTAGTAGGTTTATCTGACTCATTAGGTTTATCTATCTCTCTCTCTCTCTCTCTCTATATATATATATATATATATGTGTGTGTGTTAAATAATAGATTAGCTGTATCTGTTATTTTGAGAGTAGTGTAGAATTTGAAAAAAGTGAATTAGAAATAGTACTCAGAGATATGAAGTCAAATGGGTGTGAGTGAAAGGTGAGGATCCTGAGGTCAATTTGGGAGCTTGGCTAGGATTGGATGGTTTCAATCAAGTGAACAAAATGTTTATAGAAGCTAGAAAAATAGTTTTGAATTTAAACAGTTTGTTTCAAGACATTGAGAAGCACACCTGTGTGAAAATGGTGTGTGCAGATTTTTCCATTCATGAATAACAGGGCCATCTCCCTGAATGTAGTCAGTTTAAAATGTAAAGAAAAATAATACATCTTAGATAAGAAATAAATAAAAGAAGTGTGCACACAAAAGTGTCTTAGTGTTTATTCTTCCCAACAAAAGATGTTTCTGTGTTTGTTCCTCATAACAAAACAAAGTGGATCTAGCAATGAAAGAAAGGAGATAGGCCATCAAAAGAACACAACACAATGTGAGAGTCAAAGTGATCATGGTCACCCATTCGAAGAAGAGACCTCAGTATCCAACAAATGGAACATTTTACCTCAAATCTTATTAATTGCTGAATATGTGCTCTTTTGTTCTGTTATAACCCGTCGGTTGCTACAGAGCTAAAGGGCTCGCAGAATTTCTGAAATTGGCCGTCAAGATCGGATTTTCTGCATCAACCAAGGATTGCGGGGTCTCTATATTTGCTGGAAGTCTAGCCGAATGCCCTACGTTGTGCTAAGATCTCAAACGACTAGAAATCTGCTATAGAAACTGATTTCCGAGGTTAATGGCGGCCTAGTGGTCACATAAAAAAAATAACAACTCTTTTCTTCTTCAAAAATCAACAACATTTATATTCAAAAATACAAGAATACAAATAATTACTTCTCAAGACGGGGGAGTGATGGACCTCAATTCAATGTGTTCTGGCCGGAATAATATTACGCGGCAATGTTGGCTGAAGTCAATTTATCTGTCGGCTACAGGATCTTTACGTTCGCACTTCAAGCTTTCTAGCTACCGTTCTCAAGCACGCTCGGCTTCATTCTACTTTCTCGTCAAGATGTCTCAGTTTAAATAATAATTCAATCGGAAATTCTTATTTCCGGTCAGCATGAAGATATTAGTAACCTTCTCTGTACCTTCCATTTTTATCAAGGGAATCAGCCAATCAAATTTACTTCCGCATCACAACTAAGTGCCATCTCTTCCGGCCACTTCAAACAAAAGAGCTTAACAGAGAAACTACGCTTGACCTTTATCTAAGAAAATCTTTTCATTCTTTTGACGGGTCAGCCAGCCACCTAGACGCCTTTTCCATAGATTCTGATCGCCGACAAAAAAATTTTTCTAGTATTTCCGTTTTTCTTTCTTTCTTTCTTTTTCTAATTTCCAAACCTGAATCAGGTCACACTGTAACCAAAAATAAAATTACATAAATAAATATATGGGTGTACTTATTTTTGAACTGATACCTATTCTTATTTTTTGGTGACAGATTTTCAATGCTGTAGAGTTTGGTATTAAATAATACCTAATAATATCATTAACTGATATTCTATCTTAGAAACTGAATTCTCAAAAGTATTTAAACACAGTATCACCAATAACAATTTTTAATATTTTTTTTTAATAAAAAGTTAATTTTCTTCTAAATTAAAGATATCAAGATTTTATTATTTTTATAGGAACATTATATGTACTCGCAAAATAAAAAAAACCCTCTGGGCGATGTAAAAATAGATTTTTGAAACATATTGCCTCAAAGTGTGGGAGTTAAAAATTCAATGTCAGCGAGTTTGTACCCTAAGTAAGTAAAATCATGAAATTCATTAAAGGATTAAAAAATAAAACAATTTGAAATGTAAACTTTAAATATGTATTAGAATAAAACAAACTATATATAGATATATAATACCAGTCATGTATTTATTAAAACTTGTTTAAAAAAACAATGAGGACTGTCTAATGTCGCATGTTCAAATTTTGAGTGTATTTATTCTATGTTATGACAATTTTGGGTAATGTGACATAAGCAGTGACGTAATTTTTGTTACTGACAAAAACCGGAAGCGAATCTCCATTATTAATAGATTTACTAACCCCTCAACATGAGCAGGATTTGACACAAGTCATTTTTTAAGCAGAGTTTAACAGGTTTGAATTCAGAGTTTTCCTTCTCCTAGACCAGTTGCCATACCAAGGTTAAAGAGACATGTCTACCCTGCTATTTATCCATAAGTGGAGGGAGAATAGTGGAATTATTAGCACTATGTGAAATACAAACTGAAAATGTCCATTTCCTATGATGATAACCATTATATAACCAGTACTCCCAAAATATCATTATGCAATCAAAACAGATATTATTTGATGTCTACAAGCATAGATAAAATTGCCTAAGCATGACTAGTAAGTTAATAATAGTCTTTACTTAAAGATAGAAATTAAGATTATTAATAGGTTGGGAAAATAACTGTTTCAACTAGTTAGTTGTTAGTCCATAAATTAAACCTTATTAGATTTTAACACCTGAGTGGACAGGTTTTAACAAGTAAAATAGTTTTAGTAATTAAAATAGATCCCTCCCTCAACCAAAAAAAAAAAAAAATAACCAACCAGAATTAGTGTCAATTTAACTAGGTAAAAAAAAAGGTACCAAAAATTTGTGCTGACATATCAAGACTTTAGAGATAGCAGTTTAACCACTAACAACCTATGGTTCTCATTGGTCAATGGTATAAAATCATGGAACCACTAAAGCGGCCATTTTGTTCAACAAATATAAAAATGGAGGATATGATTGTAAATATCAGCTGCTGGAGTGAGAATTGGGGTCTGATCAGTCCTGATTAGATCGCCTGGAGGAGAGAATATGATGTTGAAAGACTTGAAATTCCCAAAGATCCCAGGATTATTAACTAGTTTAAGCCGCTCACAGCAGCTCTCCACCACACCAAATAAAAGTACAAAAATTGATGGTTACTTCATTATAATTGAACTGAAGGACTCAGATTGCAATAATAATAATAGGACTTTATTTGAATAGAAGGAGTTCTGAGCTGAATAGATAGTGAACTTTGAAATATTTCCATCATACAGGTAAAAAATACCAAGAAAATTTGGTACAGCTGTGGAGGAAATTTAGTAGGCAAAGAGTTAAATCACTGATGACTATCCCATGTGCATCAAAAAGATGTATTTTGCAATATATATATATATATATATATATATATATATATATATATTATATAAAAGACCAAATAAGTTGGTAGTGAGAGTTATTCTATTCAGGACCTTTTTGATAAAGCTATATTAAAAATTGGTATTCTGCAGGAGAGCTCAATGTATAAGGATTTCATAATTATATACAGAGCAATATTCATAGGATTGATAAAGAAAAGACTTAAATATCAGTCATATTAATGGTTATAAATTTATTTCAACCAAAAGATTTTCATCTTTGAGAATCCCTGGCATCCTCAGACCGTATACAATAAATGAAAGATTTTGACTGACCAGTAGTTGGTGTCATTTTTATGTTTATACTACTGAGTTTATAATGCTTATATTTAGGGTCTGGTTTAGCTCAGTCAGTAGAGTGTCCACCTAGGAACCACAAGGTTCCGGGTTCGATACTGGCCCTCACCAACTCAGCGTATGAGTAGAAGAGTAAAGTCAAGAGCTGATTGTAAGTGTGACGCTCCACCTCAGACGCCAGAATAATCTCCTTGGTCTATAGCGCTAGTGAAAAGGTGATAGACTCCCTCACTGTCTGGCTGATACCGACATTAGGCCACCCATCGACTTTACTTACTTTTATAAGTCATTTAATTCCTCTTCCCCCCCCATCCTGTTTATGCCAACAACAAACAACCCTAAGGAATTTTGTAATTTAAATTCAACTCTAACCCAATTTCCAGATTCCCAATAATTTAAATTTTCAAGTCATTACAAGTTAGACTTATAGGAAATAACCGCCTTTTCTTTATCAATCCTATATATATATATATATATATGTATGTATTTATGTGAATAAAAGGAAGTGAATCCGACGGTATGTAGTATAATAAAAAATTGAAAAAACACAGGTTTAAATCAGTTAAGTGGTGAGTTTATTGGCCGACGCTGCAGTGTTTCGGTCTATTAATTAGATCATCTTCAGGGCTTTTGTTGGTATGTGGAAGGTGATAAAAAATTTTTATCTCAGAATAAGGAGAAAGGCAAGTAATAGTCCTTGTTTATCGGTCTGTTTAAAATTTGAAGTCTGAGAAAAAAGAACATTGAAAAAAATATTCTTTTTTGCGGTGTGAGTATTAGAATGTGTAAGTGTTTGTATCGATAAAAGCATTGTGCATTTTTTATGTGTTTATGAATGTGTGGTTGCGCGTGTGTGTATAAATCTTTTGCGATAAACGGAATCGAAACAAACCTCAAGGTTGTGTGTGTGTGTGTGTGTATGTGTGTGAGCATGATTTTCATTGATAAAAGAGGCAAAAGAATATTCTTTTAACATTTGAGTTGCTGCGTGCGTTTATTATATATATATATATATATATATATATAGTCACTGCCCGAAGATTGCTCCACTTAAACAATCAAGTTTAAAGAGCATGAAACCAATATGATAGCAGATTTATTTCCTTACAAATATATACAAAAATATATATTTATTTATTTATTATTAATATCACTATCACAGATATTGAGCACTATCCTAATAATATTGTATATATTGGCTTACTACCTTCTCATCAAGTGAGATAGTCTCAACCATACACTGTGATTATAGATAATGAAATTTATTGTGTACAGTGTTCAGGTGCACCACAACTCATCAAAGTCTTGTGTCTAGTACACAGAATAATGCATTAGTGTCAGGAACATGAACAGTGTACAGTAATAATATACATGTATGTGTGCGCGTGCGTGCATATGTGTGTGGAGAGGGGTATCAGGTATAGTGTTGGTGGACTACAGGAAGCATGGAGGCTTTGAAAGTTGCAGTGTTTCAGCAGCCTACAAGGGACGCAGGCAGCTTATTCCATGCCTCTGCAATTCTGAGCGTGAAAAAATGTCTCCGAAAGTCATGTGAGCTATGCTGTTTTCTGACTTTGTAGGCATGCGGACATGTGTTAGAAACATGGAGATCAAAAAGGTGCTCAAGGTTGCTGTTGTTAAGATGATTAATGATCTTATGAGCGTTTACCAGGTCAGTTGCCAGACGCTGGAGTTTCAATGAATCCATTCCCTGGGCAGCAAGATGTTCAGAATATGGCAGATGCCTGATGGAGGGTATTCGTTTGGTTGCACATCTCTGTATAGTTTCTAGAAGGTTAATGTTCGGAGCGAGATAGGGGTTCCAGACTGGTGATGCAAATTCCAAGTGTGGCTGCACTGTAGCTTTGTACAGCTTTAAATAGATAGCCGGTGAGCGGCTGACAAAGATCTTGCTGAGTGACGCCAGGACACCCTCAGCCTTTTTGACAATTTTAGAGATGTGTTTCGTCCAACATAAATCACTGCGGACAGTAATACCCATATAATATATATATATATACAATACTCAAATGTGTAAATATTTCACAGTTTATCTATGATATTTTAGAACTAAAAAATAATATATTCTAATAGTACAGAAAAATATTGTAAATCTCAACTTATTCATTCATTGAATAAATACCTTTATCTTTAATCTATAAGAACTTTATAATATTCTTTGTTAAAATTGTACAGTTATGGTTCCATTTTTGGCATCATAGATTTTCACAGCTGCTAACCTCAAAAGTTGACTCCATTCCCACTTCATTTTATCTATTATAAAATTAATTTCTTTATTTACTTGGTTTTTATGGTATATCAACCTTATGATGGTTGGTTGGGTTTTATGGCATGTCAACCCTTGTTGGATTATTTTATGCCTAAGACATTTTGTTTTATTCTTTCTTGATGGGTATTCAATTTTTTTTTAAACACGTCATTTTAAAACTCATTTTTTCTATTTAACTGATAGATGGGACCCTAATAGGTACTACCAGTCCGGATCAGAGTGGACTTAAGAGTAATGGTGATGAAGGGGTACTCCACAAAACTCCAGAATTAGAACTACATTAGAGGTTGTTTAACATCATACTCAGGACACTCAACCTTTGTTGAGTTAGTATTATTCAGACTATTGTCCTCATCTTTATTATTATCTGTACAACGTTTCATCTTCAGGTATTTCTTGTTGGACTCTTGAGAGAAATACCTGAAGAAGGCCAGAGGGCACATCAGCCAAAACGTTGTACAGATAACAATAAAGATGGGGATGATAGTCCAAATAATACTAATTATCAAGCCTCATTAAAAAATTCAGAGAAATAGACTTTGTTGAGTTATTTTATTAAGTCATTTTACCAATTGTGGTCTCCAAATATATACAGTACAAAAATGTATTCTCTCAATCATTTTAAACAGGTAAAAACATCATTTCAAATAAATCTATTTGACCTATATACCCTAACAGGTACTACCACTCCAGGACAGAATTGATCTGAGAGTAATAGTAACAAAGATATAATTCCATACTTCCCAAAGTTCCAGAACTGGAGTCTCACCACTAGATACAGTTTAGTTTCATACCCGGGACATCCTTTTTTTTTTTTTTTTTTGAGTGTGTGTGTGGGGGGGGGTCTAAATCCTTTGCATGGGAAACGGTCAGCATATTTAAGGCTTTATCACTTGACAGAAATTGTAACTACATATTTCTGAGGACTTGCTGCAAGATGTAAATATTGTTATCTCCCTTTGTGTCTACTGCAACTGGTGGAAGTAAAAACAAGAGGCGACACTTAAAAAAACCAACATTTTTTTTTCTTTTTTCCTTTTTAATTCATTAAAATCCTTCCTTTAGTAATTTACTTATAAATTTTGATAGTAAAGTAAATTTTATCTGCACAACGGAAAACGCAAAGTGCATTTTTTAAACCCAACTCTAGCAGACGATTTTTTTGTACAAGTCTACAGCTACACAGCTACACACGACACCGAGCTAAACATGACGATGATGCAAAAATCATTTCGAACATATATATTACTTTTAACAAAAAAAAACAAAAAATATTTGACTTTTAAAACAATTTTTAAATAGATATTTTTTTTAGATTTTTGTAGAAATAATTTTAACGTTTTTTAAAATGCTTTCTTCATGGAAATTTAAAAAATAAAATAAAAATATTAATAAAAAACAAACAAACAAAACAATGAATTTATTAATAGTTTTAAAGTTCTTTTTAAAAAGTTCTAATCTTTCTGTACAAAGTACATAGATTTTATTTGTTTTATTTCTAAGTAAATACATTTTTTACAACAATGGAAGTCCGTTAATAATGAAGAATCAACTACGACACCTCATCTCTCGAAAAAAAAAAGAAAAAAAAAAAAACAGAAATTCAAAGCAAATTAAATTTCCAATGACACTTAAGCAGTGTGATCGAAAGATGGCACTTGTTTCATAATTAATATTCGATTTACATTTTTATTTCTTGTTTTAAATGACAAACGGAGTAGGGAAGGATTTAAAAAATGAAGAAAAAAAAGAAAAAAGAGTTGATTCTTCTTAAAAACTTTTTTTTGACAAGCGGTATTTTAAGAGCTCGAATATTTACTTTTTCAATCCATATGCACCCCCCCCCTTTTTAAAATTAAATAACTTAAAAATGAATTAAAACTTGACTAAAATATTTCGCGAAATCTAAATATCAAATAAAATTTCAAATTGAAATTGATTGAAATTTTCAATCATCAACAATTACAAAATAAATAAATAAATACTTCAAAGTTAAAGTATAAAAAAGATATTGATGATCGATATTGATATGAACATTGAACAATAGAAAAAAATAATATTAAAAGAAAGAAAAAAAAAGGATCTGCTAAAGATTATACCTGAAATATTTCTTGGCGTGGAGAAAATAAATCAAAATTACAAAAGAAATGTTTTGAAAGTATTTTCTGCTTAATTAACTTTATTCCTAATTGTATGTATAACAAAACTGTTGATTCAATTATTATTATTATGAAGGTTGAATTTAAATCCGAAGACAAATGCTAAATGAGTTATTTAATATCTTAGAGAAGTTGTATAATGTTTGAATAAACAATAGAGCTGCTTCAAAGAAAAAAAAACATCTGTTTTATGTGGCAATGGGGAAATAGAAATTAAATAAAGTAAATAATAATAATAATAATAATAATAATAATAATATCATATCTACAAAAATAGAATCCACTACATGCAAAAAAAGCAGTCGATAAACGACTTGTAAGTAAGATAATTTAAACGAAAACAGGTAGCAGAAGAATAAATAGTTCCATTTAATTGTTGTCAAATGTTAGAAAACGACTTGGTTATATTTTTTTTTCTTCTCCATAAGAATAGTAGATACGTACCAGCGAGATATTCGATGACTGCGGCCATGTAGACCGGCGCACCTGCACTGATACGGAAGTTGTGTGTATCTTTCTTCAAATAGCGCTTCATCCGACCCACAGGGAACAGCACACCAGCCTTAGCCGAACGAGACACAGCCTTCTGTTTCTTGCGGATGCCTCTTGCTGTCATCTTGTTCTTTCTTGTCGCTTGTCACTTTACATAAAGCAAAAAAAAGGGGGGGTTCTCAAAACTGCACACACAATAACAACAGGCACACCCTCAGTCGAGCCGGAAGGTCGACTAAAAGAAGCTCTTACATTTAAGGAACATTACGCCACTTTCATTCATCGAGTTTTTCCTTGTTTTCTTTGATAATATACAAATAAACCTAAAGTGATTACTAAATATAGCAAATTGTGTCTTTGTTAGTCGATTCACGGTGTTTGTATATTGTGCTGATCGAAGTATTGTCTCTGCACACAGGAGATTTCTCAGGCCAAAGAGGGGGTAACAACAATGGGAAGATCGGCCAAGCCGCTGATGACGTGCACGCATGTTATAACCTGCAATAATTACGTGTAGCCTTGTTTCTACTCTGTCCCACATGACATGTATGTGTGTGCGAGTGTTTATTTACGTGCATTACACACACACCGTGCGTGCGCATACACACACACACACACACCACACACGCACGCACGCATACATACATACATACATACACTTATATAATGTGTAGGCAATAAATTCTCTTTTAGACATGTTTCATTAAATATGACAGGCAAGGCTTGTTTGTGATATTTCATACACACACAGTTATATATAGTTATACAATATAATACTATATAATATTCACCAGTCTAGCTTATGAGAGCCTGTATCAAACTATTGATTATTACCAACACTTACCTGGATTATGAAAAAATTGTGAAACTTAAAAGTTGTGATTTAGATGATTTTATTAATTTTTCTATTTAATTTTATTATTATCATTATTATTATATATCAGGAGTATTCATGATTGCATACAGGAGCATCAGTCAACTGGAATCCTTCCTAATCTCTCAATTAAATAACAGAAATAAAGAAGTAAAGAAAGAAAGAATGAGAAGAAAGTGAATCAAGAGAGGAATACTGGGAAAGAGGGAAAGAACACAAAACAATTCAGAGGAGTGAAAAGAAAGAATAGAAAGTTAAAATGAGAGAGGAAAACAGAGGAAGGAGCATAAAAGCAAGAGAGAATGGGAGGAAAGGAGGTTAAGTGGTGTAGTCTAACTAGGTTATTACCCATGAAAAAAATCATGGAAATAGTTTTATTTCTATGAGGTGTATTTTTTTAATTTTTTTTTAGAAAGAAACTAAATAACAATCAAATCAAGCATGCCTCATGTTATCATAAAAATAGTGTTTCCTATTCCCCGGTAGGGAAAATATGCTGTGTAACTAATATATATATATATATATATATATATATATATATAATGTATTGAACACTTTTATATTCTTTATAACCCCGACTTATTCAGTTAATATCTGTATCAATGGTTGAATTTGCGATTAACTCAATATTCTATTCCCCAGTAAGTCATCTTCTGTATCATATATATATATATGTGTGTGTGTGTGTGTGTGTGTGTGTGCGTGTGTGTGTGTGAGTGTGTGTGTGTTTGTGTATATATATATATAATATATATATATATATATATATATATATATATATATTATATATGGCAATAGCATAATCTTTACAGATCATTGCCGTCCCTCACAATCTCACAACTCCACCACCAGAACCCTTCCTTGCATGAGCCCTCAAATGACTCATCAAACCTGCTGCAGATCCACAAAGTTTGATGCATATATATATATATATTCATTTTTCATTTTTCATATTGTCTTTTGAAAAAACAAAAATACCAGGATTTCTACATCTTATCCGGTGAACATCGTGGTCTACAGTGCTGGGATTTTTGAACTTTTTGATACTTTCTTTTACATTTTTATACACATTTACATCAAACTCTTTTGAGTTTTCTTTGTGGACTATAATGCTTCTGATTTAATAAAATAAAATAAAATTTATTTTATTTTATTTTAAAAACAGAATGCGCATTTTCTAAATTTAAATTAAAAAAAATTTAAAAAATTCCGGCTATAATATTGAACGTTTCATCTGCACCACTTTCATCTCATAACGGTCCACTTTTCGCCGTTCTCTCTATCATACACAACTCGCTCTTGAGGAAGACCACTTCAATAAAGGGTCGAAACAGAATTCTGTCAGCGAATTTAACATCATGTGTTTGTTTTTCTAAATATTTATTTCACACTGTCGGATTCACTTCCATTCATTTTTCATATATATATATATATATATATATATATATATATATATACAAAGCTTGATGCATATATATATATATATATATATATATATATATAATATACACAAAGTTTGATGCATATATATATATATACATATATACATACACATACCTATATATATATAGGTAAAAGTATCCAATTGACTATTTGGGTTCATCTATAACCTCTGTATATACACAATGCATGCCCATGCTTATGCACACCTATACATTTATACAAGGATTATTTCAAATCCCTTAGACAGCTCAATGTAAGATAATTAATAAATTGATTATATACAGAGGTATATCAATAGGAATTTAATTTATAGTCAAAATCATTCATGGAATAAATCTTATTTATTAACAAGGTCTCTATGAAAATCTCATTTAGATTTGCCTCAAAACAGCCCAGCTTATTTGTGCATTTAAAATCCTGCAATGTCTCTTAGCTTAGATGTGGCACAAGGCCAATGTGTCTTATATATAACTAAGTAATAAAGGTTTACATAATATATGGTGTGGTTAATTTGCAAACTGGTTTTAACAAAAATGGGTTTAGTAAATAATTACTTGGTGTTATTGATCTCTAATATTATTGTTTTATTCTCCAATGTATTAAAATCAATCCTACAGGAACCAATTAAAATATAATTAAGACAAGTGTAATCTTTTTATATGCGTTCTTATCTAATTTCTTTAATCTTTCTAATCTAATATATTTCATTATATCAAAACTTAAATACTTACGCTCGGAGGGCGTATATTCTTGCTAGTATGAATAATGTAAAATTTATAACTGACCAGTCATGTGACTGGATGTGACGACTAGTTTGAATTATATATTTCATTGTTTGCTTTACAATTTATATCTTACTTTGTTCTGAACACTTTTTAGTGTTTTATAGCAGCAGTCTGCGCTTTATTGCATTGGTTTATAATATTATATAATATTATAAAATAACACAATAAAGTGCAGACAGCCGGTATTCATATGTACATGCTGCCTGATTTATTTCCATTTCTCTCTCTGACACACACACATATATATATATATATATATATATATGAATGTTGAAAAAATTATATGTACTTAATTCAACACTTCATATATATATATATATATATATATATATATATATGAGAAAAATGTAAATAAATCCAACAATATGTAAGTATGAGTGATAGAATGCCAGTGTTTGAAATTTTGTTTTTTTATCAAGCCATCTTCAAAGGGATGTTAAAAACCAATGCTTCACCCCAAAAATCTTTATACTTATATATATATATATATATATATATATATATATATATATATATATATAAAACTAAAATAATATGTGTGTGTGTGTGTGTGTGTGTGTGTGTGACAATCTATTTTTGCATGTTACAGTTGCATTATAGATCTAAAAATTTTATGAGATCAGATTACCTAAGCTGTCCTACTCATGCACTTATTACATAATTCATGGGTTGCCTACAAATTATGAATGTAGTCTAGTAAAATTTAAATGGTGGTATTGTGGATGGAAAGTTACCATAACTGTTATAGAAGTGATTGACAAACAGTTCACCTTTCACTAATCTAGCCACTGATTTCTCATTGGCTAAAGGAGAAGCGTTTGAAGGAAAAGTAGTTAGAATTTGGTCGTTAGTCAAAGGGGCTAGATGTGATGGTCGTCTGTTCCCCAGTAAGCTATCTTCTCACCACACCGTTGCTTTGGTTTTAATGAAGACATCTGAGAAAAATAAATCAAGTCTTGCATTCATTATTAAAAACAAAAGAAATGAGCACAGGCAACTGGAGACAGCACAAAAGAAGCCGTAAAAAGAAGATGGCAAGTCAGCGAAATAGAACCCTCATAGAAACTCCTCTCCCCATTATATATACAGCAGATGAAGTGGGTATATAGCAGATTGTGTTGGCAAGGGCCAGTTTCGAACCCAGAACTTTGCAATTTCTAGGCAAATGCTCTACCAACTGAAACAACATAGACAATTATGATTATCAAGGCCAGTACTAGAGTCTCATGTTGGCCCCCAAATCTATGATATGCACCCACCTCCAATCTATTATAGGTATTTATTGACATGCACCCCCCTCCAATCTATTATAGGTATTTATTAATATATTTCTACATTAAATGTGGCATAAAGCCGAAGGGGGGGGGTCTGGTCATCTCTATCCTAGCTTTTAACTTAAGTATTCTCATTCGTGACCCGATTCGTACTACAATTTCCATTCACTATAAAACCCATTCACACTACAAACACTAAAACTTACCAGTCTCTCTATAAAAAACCTACACCTAACCCATATGTACATAGTCATGAAGGAGGGGAAAATGTTGATATATATTTACAATTAAAAATCTCCAATGCAAAAAATGAAAAAGAGAAAAGATTTTGATAAAAAGAAAATAATTAGTATGGGCTCCCCCTCACTTAGTATCATTATCTATTATATGGGCCCTCCATTCTACTACATGTCAATTTTCATAAAGGTTGCATTCATAGAAAATATATGAAACCTGCCTTTCTGGGGCCTCTAAGCAGGGTTGACCTCCCCACACACACCCATAAGGTTGGAGGGTTCAGAGGTAGTAGGTGGCAGCCTTGATGATGATGATGATGATGATGATGATGATGTGGCATTTAAACACAATCCAATAGTAATTGGTTGGTTGGTTTGTTTTTTATTGTATGGCATATCAACCCTTTTCGGGTTATCTAATGCTGAATCAAGTCATTTGGATATTAGGTTGCTTACAGTACTCGCTGTTGTTTAAATAGTCACTCATCTAAATATTGAACAGACTCATCACTGCTTAACTTCAGTGAATAGTAATTGGAGCTCTGGGAATGATTAAGGAAAATACTGATATACACATTATTGAAGTCAGTCACTATACTGTTGGTTTGGACAACAACAACTGGCTAAGCACAACTGCAAGTGCCCCGAGATAGCTGGTATTTATGGAAGTCAAGAATAGTCCAATTATGTATTTGGGTGATTCCATTCCTTGAGTCCTGATTGGCTGCTTGGTTTCGGTGATGTTATGAGGCTTCATAAATACCCTGTCATTATGCAGTAGTATTGCAACAAGATTAGATTCGTATTCAGTTACGACTACTTGTTGCCTTGTATTACCAATTCGACAGTAATTGGAACTTAGTGTGATTATTCTACACACATAATAAAATCTCAGGGAATTCATCTTTATCTAAAATACAAAAGATTGTGCTAACGTGTGTACTTAGAAAAACTTTTCCCCTGCTCACCAGATAAGGATAAATAGTTGGCTAGATGGGACTTTAGCCTTGACATGCCAACTGGTGTAGAAGGAAAACTCTATTCCACTTAAAAATTGACCTTGTGTCACTTCCTGTCCATAGTGGAGGGGTTGGGTAAATATAAAGTGCTGCTTGAAAGTTTGTGAACTCCCCAGGTAATTGTTATTGTGAAAAAATTTAAAATAAACCTCGATTAAATTTGCACCTAAACATCAATTTGCAGTAGTAGTTGTAATGTCAATGGAGTGGCCTAATGTCGGTATCAGCCGGACACCAAGGGAGTCTATCCTCATTGCACTAACACTAGACCAGGGGGATTGCTTTTGCATCTGAGGTGGAGCGCCATACCTACCCTCAGCTCCCCACATTATCGCACAGATCCAAGTCGTGCTACTCATGCGCTGACTTGGCGAAGACTTGTATCAAACCCAGAACCTTCTGGTTCCTTGGTGGATGGGCTACCAACTGACTTTCCATATGATGAACACAAACAAAATAAAAGGATATAGGATAAAGGATATATGAGGGAGAGTCAAAGATTATTAACACTTTCACCATAAAATATTTTTATTATGTGCTTATAGTTGGTACTGTTGTAGTCACATGATCAAAGTTTGAGCCTGATCATCCCATTTTGCTTGCTGTTTTTACAGTGTAAACATGGCCACTCCACTAGCAGTATGCACCAAGGAAGTGACCCAATTTCTCTGGCTGGAAGGAGTGTCAGGGGCTGAAATTCATTGGAGGCTTTTAGCACAATACAGGGACAGTGCACTACTGCGTAGAAGTGTGTATGAGTGGATAGAGAAGTTTAAAAGTGACCGGACAAGTGTGATGCATGAAGAGAGAGCAGGACACCCATCAAACTCCACCACCGATGAGAAGATTCAACAAACTTGCAAGATGGTAATGGTAAACCAGTGAGTTATCATCGAGGTAGCTTGTTCTCTGCAAATTAGTCATAGTTCTATCAAATCACTCATGATTAGCTTGGTTTCCATAAAACAAGAGTATGTACAAGGTATGTCAGAAAAGTTCCAGTAGGTCAGAAACTTCGATGTGAAGGGTATCATCCACTGCGAGTTCTTGCCACATGGCCAGACGATCAACCAGCATGTCTACAAAGAGATACTGTGGCATTTGCTTCGTTAAATATGCCTTGTGTTGTCTCTATGAACTAATGACAACCTTGGCATAATCAGACCAGCATCTCGAAGTTTAAAACACATGAATTCCATTTTATTTGAGTTCATGTAGTTCACATACCTCTTATCCTTGATCACTAGAGGAAGTAAATGAAGGCATCTTGAGATCAAAACTAAAACTTACCAGTCAAGAAGAAAGACTTCAGAAGTGGAAAGAACATTTAAAAAATAAGCTTGGAAACCCTCCTGAAATCACAGATAAACCAACTAAAGAAATTATTCATGACCAGCTAGACATTAAACCTGGACACTTCACAGAGTTCTAAAAACAATTAAAATCAGAAAAGCTGCAAGTTTTGATGAAATACCTCCTAAAGTATGGAAAACAAGGAAATTTGATGACATACTTCTTTAATTATGCAACACTCTATATAACCAAAACACAATAAAACTATGGACAAAAGGCTGCATCCGCCCCCCCCCCAAAAAAAAAGACAACCTTAGAATTACTAAGAACTACAAAGGTATTACTCTTACTGTGATAATTGTTCAGATTTATAATGACCCGCTTCTCAATCATATATGACATGAATTTGATAAAGTTTTAGTAAAAATCAGAATGTTTTTTTCGGAGAAATCAATATACAATTTCTCAGATTCTGACTTTTTGTAAAATCATTGAAGGGGTACATGCAAAAAACTCTTGGAGCAATCCTCTTGTTTGTAGATTCTCCATGGCATTTGATTCTGTACACAGAAAAGCAAATACTTCTAGCATATGGTTTTTCTAAAGAAACTGTTACTACTATAATGATGCTCGCTGAAACCATGAAAGGCAATGTGTTTTCTTTGAAATTATTGCTAGATAGCCGACATGAATTATCTCCCTTACATTTGTTAAGCGAACAAGAAACATAAATATGAATATACAATGAATGCAATTCCCTAATTTCAAGGCATGAAATAACCCCAGATGGGTTGATATGCTGTTAAAATTAATCAATAATAGCAACAATGATTTCTTTGAAATTGTTGCTAGATAGCCGACATGAATTATCTCCCTTACATTTGTTAAGCGAACAAGCAATATAAATATGAACATACAACGAATGCTATTACCTAACTTCTAGGCATAAAATAACCCTAGGTGGGTTGACATGCTGTTAAAATCAATCAATTAATCAATCAACTGATTATGGACAAGGCTGTTTGTATTTCACTTTGTGCTAATGCCCATCGAAAAGATATGAATGTGTATCTTCTCCTTCCCTGCCCCAATTACAGGTAAATAATAAGGCAGACTGGGCTCTTTAGCCTTGGTATGGCAACTGGTCAAGGAAAAAGAAAATGCTGAATTTAAACCAGCTGTACTTTGCTTAAAAATTGACTTTGTGTCATATACTACTTATGGTAGAAGATATCTAGTTGGTTGGTTGGTGGTTGAATTTTTATAGCATGTCAACCCATCTGGGGTTATTTTATGCTGAAGACAATTTTGTTTTAATTATTCTTGGTAGGTATTCCAGTTTTTTTTTTAAACTCATTTTTTAGAATATTTTTAAAAAATCATTTTTTCATCTATTTAACCCATAGATGGGACCCTAACATGTACTACAACTCCAGATCAGAGTGGACCTGGGAGTAATGGCAATGAAAGGGCACTCCATACTCCCCGGAGATGCAGTTCAATATCCTACCCAGGACACGAAGACCCTCAGCCACCACCTTCAAGCACCTATATGATAAAAAGATTGATGCTTTTTCTCTTTTTCATAATTAAGCTACAGATTTATTGATACAACTACATATGAATAGCTAAATATGTAGTAAGTAGATACTAAATCTAATCTGTACTTACATTCTAATTTAACTTAAATGTTTCACTCTTAAATCTCTTCAATTACTTTAATTATTTTTGAAAATTAAACACAAAAGATAATTCTAAGGTGCTGAACTATAACTGTACATTTCTACTTCATTTTAATATGTTAAAAGCTAAAATAAAATCAGATTATAGGGTATTAATATTTTGTCTAACATACACAATTTCAGTATATATATATATATATATACTAGAAAAATGTGACCCATTGGGTTACCCATTGAGCTTGGGTTAGATTGTTGGAAAAATCACACGATAATATTATTTTGCTAATTTAAAGTTTTCCCAAACTGTCCAAATAAATTATTTAAACTGGAGTAAACATTTTCATTTGACCAAAGGAAAAACCAGAGAAGGGTCACTTGGTTAGTTAATTTCTAATTACAGGTAATTAGGATTTTAATCATGGATATCCATGACAATCTCTCGCCAACCTTACCTTATCATTCATTGCTCTCAGGAGGTCTTCTGCACAGCATCCAGTATCTGCGCAGAGTTGGTCAATATACGTCTTTGCTCAACAGTCCATACTGGTGTACCTGTGTGCTGGTTTCCATAGAAAAATGTCACTTATGAGTTTGTCCTAAATCCTCCAGCAGTGTCCGGCATGTCTCATTCATCTTACTCAGATGGTTTGTGTGATAAGTGGCAAGTGGCCATAGAGCTGCTTTTTCGTGGGGGTGTTGCTTCCACAACTTGTTTAAAATTACATTCTGCATTCTTGTGCAGTTCCCATCTAGCTTATTCTCTAGGTGCTATGTTAGTGTCCAAGTGGTGCAGTCATACAGTAGCAATGATATAACTATGGCTTGGAAGAAATCTTTTTTCACTTAAAAGGTGGGGTGAGTCAATGTTTGCTCATTTGAATAAAATTCCATAATTTTTAAATATCTAGAAAAACTCCGTATCTACCTTTACTCAATATGAAATATTTTTAATTAAAGATTTATCTAATCCATTAAAAAAAAAGAAGTTTAATAATCATGTTAGATCAGACATGTTTTCTGAATTTTATATATTCAATTTTTTATTTTTTACTAACGATTGTTCTCATTTATTTACAGCAGACTATAAAAAATTACTGGAAGCAAATAAAAAAAGAGTCAGCTTCAGCTATGATTTTTCTTAAAAAAGATTGTGCTACAGTTTTTTTTTGGTCATTAACTTAAACAGTAAAAACGCCTTTGAGACGAATTTAATTGTTTAAAAGTGTATTAAAAAAATTAGATATGTAATATATATATATATATATACACACACATATATATATATAAAGAGAGAGAGAGAGAGAGAGAGAGAGAGAGAGAGAGAGAGAGAGATTTCACTGATCTTATAATAATAATCAAATTTATGGTGTACAGTGATCAGGTGCACCACAACTTATCAAACTCTAATGTCTAGTATACAGAATAATGTATTAGTGCCAGGAACATGAACAGTTTACAGTAATAATATACATGTATGTGTGCACATGCGTGGATATGCGTGTGGAGAAGGGTATCAGGTATAGTGTTGGCGGACTACAGGAAGCATGGAGGCTTTGAAAGATGCAGTGTTTCGGCAGCCCACAACGGACGCAGGCAGCTTATTCCATGGCTCTGCGAGTGAAAAAATATTTCCGAAATTCATGTGAACAATGCTGTTTTCTGACTTTGTAGGCATGCCCATGTGTGTTAGACACATGGAGGTCAAAAAGGTGCTCAAGGTTGCTGTTGTTAAGATGATTAATGACCTTATGAGTGTTTACCAGGTCAGTTGCCAGATGCTGAAGTTTCAATGAATCCATTCCCAGGGCAGCAAGACGTTCAGAATATGGCAGATGTCTGATGGAGGGTATTCGTTTGGTTGCACGTCTCTGTACAGTTTCTAGGAGGTTAATGTTCTGAGTGAGATAGGGTTTTATAAAAGAGAAAGAAAAGAAAAAGAGTATTTTCTCTATTCTAGTTTGTTTTTTTAGTCATTATGTAGTAGGCTATCTGATGAGACTAGGCTCATTTATTGAGTTCTGGTTGAAATAAATTTATGATAGCCAAATGACAGTTTGTTAATTTTTCTTTCTTATTGTTGTGAGGTTTTAAGGGGTCAAATAAGAACAAAACAACAGGTAACGAAAAGTAGAAAAATGTATTAACAGAAAGTAGACAATACAATAGAGAGATGTGGAAATTACGTGCAACGAACAGAGTTATTGGCACTCGCATTGGCTTGCTCCTAAGCCACAATTATCCCTGTTTATTTATAGTAAGCTGTCGGCGCATTCTATTGGTCAAATAGGGTGTATCACCTATAACACTTATTGAAAGTATAAATATTGCTCTGTATATGATAAATTTATTAGTTATTATACTTTGAGCTCTCTTAGGGATTTGTAAAAATCCTTGTATAAATCTATAAGTTTGCATCAACAAGAGTATGCATTGTGGATGTACAGGAGATACTTATGATCCCAAATAGAATTATCCCGTACATACCAGTCAGTTGTATACTTTTATCTTTATATATATATATATATATATATATATATATATACATATCCACAGACACGTGTCTCCACAGACACGTGTTTCGACATTTGCATCTCATCAGTGCGGCTCAACTTCTTAACAGCTATCTCTAGCTGGGAGCAAAACCTGACAGAATTTTCATCTGCCAAGTTCTTTACCCTTGTGGCCATCAGCGACTGCCAGTCTGGGTGAACAATTAATTGATACATACTTACAGGAGATGTTTTTACAATCACCAGAGAACTCAAGTCTGTAAACAACAGGCAAGTAATGGCTTACGCTAAACGGTGAAATTTAGTTTAATGTCTCCCCTACAGTGCTCTACCATTAGAATTGGGAGCATATATATCAGTCATCCACAGACACGTGTTTCAACGTTTACATCTCATCAGTGCAGCTCGACTTTTTAACAGCTACCTCTAGCTGGGAGATATACAATTTAAGAAGATATTGGTAAAGACCACAGAATATTTTATCTAGGTGTAGACGTTCAAGCCTTCTAATTGTTTTTCATGTATTGGAATCTAGATGGTAAAGAAAATGCCCCAGAAGATTTGAACATCTACACCTGAAAATCATAAAGAAGAAATATTCCTTGGTCTTTAACAATACCTTCTTAAATAATAACTTGCTGCTAAAATACACTATATATATATATAATAAATTTTACAACCTACTCCTTTTCAAAAGAGATCATTGGTAAGTGATTAAAAGTCATCTATACATAGATAATGGGCAGTTCGTGTGTATGTATTTATGGGTATATGTCCAGAGGAAACTATGAAAATAAAACAATTAATGACAAAGTAAATATATATGCATATTCTCACCTCAGCCTCTCTTACCACCCCACACCAACAACCATCATCAACTACCTACCCAACTACCACTAACACCACAGCCGCTTCCACACCCCTTACCTCCTCTTACCCGAACACTCCGGGCGAAAACCTGAATGAATAGTATCATCATCAGCCGTTACCAACGAGCCCCATCAACTCAGTCACTCCGTTCTCCACTTACAACGAACTGTGTACCGTCGACCAACCAAACTCAACTCCCTCGGCCACTACAACGGTACCTGTCTCTACGTTGAACCCCCACGAGTGCAACTTGGGAGTCGATCCCCGCTCTGACGTGATTACTTCATCAAACGATCTGACCCCGACACTCACACTAGGCCATTCAGAGAATTACTACTATATTCTACACGACAACAGCCAACAATTTTCACACTTGTTATTAATAAACGATTTTTTATCCATTCATCTTGTCCATTATTCTTCTTTGCAAACCATACGCTTACGGATATGCTTAAGATATTCAGAAGAGACCCAATTCTCTGGCTGGAATGAGTGTCAGGGGCTGAAATTCCATTGGAGCTTTTAGCCACAATACAGGGACAGCTGCCACTACTGCGTAGAATGTGTATTTGAGTTGGCATAGAGAAGTTAAAAGTGACCGGACAAGTGTGATCCATGAAGAAAACTCCACCATCTGATGAGAAGATTCAGCAAACTTGCCAAGTGAGTAATGTAAAACAGTGGAGTTATCATCGAGGTAGCTTGTTCTTCTGCATTATTCATAGTCTATCAAATCACTCAGATAGCTTTGGTTTCCATAAACAAGAGTATTACAAGGTATGTCAGAAAAAGTTCCAGTAGTCAGAAACTTCGATGTCGAAGGGCACGTCCACTGCGAGTTCTTGCCACAAGCCAGACGATCAACCAGCATGTCTACCAAGAGATACTGTGCGCCATTTTGCTCATTAAGTATACGAGAAGAGGTGAGAGATGTGGCAGAACAACTTGTGGTGCTTCACCATGACAACGCACCCTGCCCACACTGTCCCTGAGCTATCCAAGAGTTCCTGCCCAGAAGAAAACACTGTGCTCATAACTCACCCGACCTGCGCTCCATGTATTTTTTCCTATCTAAAAGGTCAATGGATCATCAAGGGAACCTGTTTTGAGAATGCTGCACAACATCAAAAAGGCAGTGACGACATAAGCTATGGGAACTCCGGAAGAATCCTGTCTGACGGAGTGCATGTAAGCTGGCAGAGAAGGAGTGCGGAAAGTCCATAGACCTCCAGGGGATTACTTGATGGAAGTTAATGAGAGTTTGTGTTTGGATTTGAAATAAATTTTTTGTGACACCAGTCTCGAACTTTTTCTGACATACCTCGTACCATTTTATTTAATCTCCCTCATACTTTAAGTATTTATTCAAAAAATGGATTTATTTCTCCAAAATTGAAAATGACATTGTGATTGTTTCAAGTGTCACTGTATATATATGTTATATATTGATGGATTACCGTCTTTTTAGATAGTTAATGTGAAAACAATTTTGAATTCAGGTGTTGTTGAAATTCAAAATCTGAGGCATTAGATGAATTTGACACGAGATACCTTTGTGTAACCTTTTCGGTTATGAAACTGGTGGAAATGGAAGGTTCAGTAGCTTAAAGTCAGTCAAGCCGTTAAGTGGTTCTAATGTAGGCACGGGACCAGCTGTCCTCCCTCATGCCTCTGAAAAAGTTCTCTTCTGAAAGTTAATAAAAATGTTGATTGCAACAAATATATGCCTTGTGTTGTCTCTATGAACTAATGACAACCTTGGCATAATCAGACCAGTACTTGAAGTTTAAAAACACATGAATTCCATTTTATTTGAGTTCATGTAGTTCCCATACCTCTATCCTTGATCACTAGAGAAGACTTGTATGATATGGAAACAGTAAATGAAGGCATCTTGAGGATCAAAACTAAAACTTACCAGTCAAGAAGAAAGACTTCAGAAGTGGAAAGAACATTTCAAGAAATAAAGCTTGGAAACCCTCCTGAAATCACAGATAAACCAACTAAAGAAATTATTCATGACCAGCGTAGACATAAACCTGGACACTTCACAGAGTTCTAAAAACAATAAAATCAGAAAAGCTGCAAGTCTTGATTGAAATACCTCCTAAAGTATGGAAGGCAAGGAAATTTGGATGACATACTTCTTTGAATTATGCAACACTCTATATAACCAAAACCCAATAAACTATGGACAAAAGGCTGCATCCGCCATCCCCCCCCCAAAAAAGAAAGCAACCATAGAATCACTAAAGAACTACAAAGGTATAATCTTACTGTGATAATGTTCAGATTTATAATGACCTGCTTCTCAATCATATTATGACATGAATTGATAATTAGAAACAGAATTTTCTTGGAGAAATCAATATAACAATTTCTAGATTCTGACTTTTTGTAAAATCATTGAAGGGGTACATGCAAAAAACTCTTGGAGCAATCCTCTTGTTTGTAGATTCTCCATGGCATTTGATTCTGTACACAGAAAAGCAAATACTCTTAGCATATGGTTTTTCTAAGAAAACTGTTACTACTATAATGATGCTCGCTATGAAACCAGAAAGCAATGTGTTTTCTGAAATTATTGCTAGATAGCCGACATGAATTATCTCCCTTACATTTGTTAAGCGAACAAGAACATAAATATGAATACAATGAATGCAATTCCCTAATTTCAAGGCATGAAATAACCCCAGATGGGTTGATATGCTGTTAAAATTAATCAATAATAGCAACAATGATTCTTTGAAATTGTTGCTAGATAGCCGACATGAATTATCTCCCTTACATTTGTTAAGCGAACAAGCAATATAAATATGAAACATACAAGAATGCTATTACCTAACTTCTAGGCATAAAATAACCCCAGTGGGTTGACATGCTGTTAAAATCAATCAATTAATCAATCAACTGATTATGGACAAGGCTTTTGTATTTCACTTTGTGCTAATGCCCATCGGAAAGATATGAATGTGTATCTTCTCCTTCCCTGCCCAATTACAGGTAAATAATAAGCAGACTGGGCTCTTTAGCCTTGGTATGGCAACTGGTCAAGGAAAAAGAAAATGCTGAATTTAAACCAGCTGTACTTTGCTTAAAAATTGACTTTTGTGCATATACTACTTATGGTAGAAGATATCTAGTTGTTGGTTGGTGGTTGAATTTTTATAGCATGTCAACCCATCTGGGTTATTTTATGCTGAAGACAATTTTTTTTTAATTATTCTTGTGTATCCAGTTTTTTTTTAACTCATTTTTTAGAATATTTTAAAAAAAATCATTTTTCATCTATTACCCCATAGGGACCCTAACATGTACTACAACTCCAGATCAGAGTGGACCTGGGAGTAATGGCAATGAAAGGGCACTCCATACTCCCCGGAGATGCAGTTCAATATCCTACCCAGGCACGAAGACCCTCAGCCACCACCTTCAAGCACCTATATGATAAAAAGTTGATGCTTTTTCTCTTTTTCATAATTAAGTACAGATTTATTGATACAACTACATATGAATAGCTAATACTAATAGTAGATAGTAAGTAGATACTAAATCTAATCTGTATCAATTCTAATTTAACTTAAATGTTTCACTCTTAAATCTCTTCAATTACTTTAATTATTTTGAAAATTAAACACAAAAGAAATTCTAAGGTGCTGAACTATAACTGTACATTTCTACTTCATTTTTAATATGTTAAAAGCTAAAATAAAATCAGATTATAGGGTATTAATATTTTGTCTAACATACACAATTTCAGCATATATATATATATATATATATATATATACTAGAAAAAATGTGACCCTTGGTTACCATTGAGCTTGGTTAGATTGTGGAAAAATCACACGATAATATTATTTTGCTAATTAAAGTTTTCCCAAACTGTCCAAATAAATTATTTAAACTGAGTAAACATTTCATTTGACCAAAGGAAAAACCAAGAAGGGTCACTTGGTTAGTTAATTTCTAATTACAGGTAATTAGGTTTTAATCATGGATATCCATGACAATTCTCTCGCCAACCTACCTTATCATTCATTGCTCTCAGGAGGTCTTCTGCACAGCATCCAGTATCTCGCAGAGTTGGTCAATATACGTCTTTGCTCAACAGTCCAACTGGTGTCCTGTGTGCTGGTTTCCATAGAAAAATGTCACTTATGAGTTTGTCCTAAATCCTCCAGCAGTGTCCGGCATGTCTCATTCATCTTACTCAGATGGTTTGTGTGATAAGTGGCAAGTGGCCATAGAGCTGCTTTTTCGTGGGGGTGTTGCTTCCACAACTTGTTTAAATTACATTCTGCATTCTTGCTGCAGTTTCCCATCTAGTTATTCTCTAGGTTGCTATGTTAGGTCCAAGTGGTGCAGTCATACAATAGCAATGATAAACTATGGCTTGGAAGAAATCTTTTTTCACTTAAAGCAGATTGTGTTGGCAAGGGCCAGTTTCGAACCCAGAACTTTGCAATTTCTAGGCAAATGCTCTACCAACTGAAACAACATAGACAATTATGATTATCAAGGCCAGTACTAGAGTCTCATGTTGGCCCCCAAATCTATGATATGCACCCACCTCCAATCTATTATAGGTATTTATTGACATGCACCCCCCTCCAATCTATTATAGGTATTTATTAATATATTTCTACATTAAATGTGGCATAAAGCCGAAGGGGGGGGGTCTGGTCATCTCTATCCTAGCTTTTAACTTAAGTATTCTCATTCGTGACCCGATTCGTACTACAATTTCCATTCACTATAAAACCCATTCACACTACAAACACTAAAACTTACCAGTCTCTCTATAAAAAACCTACACCTAACCCATATGTACATAGTCATGAAGGAGGGGAAAATGTTGATATATATTTACAATTAAAAATCTCCAATGCAAAAAATGAAAAAGAGAAAAGATTTTGATAAAAAGAAATAATTAGTATGGGCTCCCCCTCACTAGTATCATTATCTATTATATGGCCCTCCATTCTACTACATGTCAATTTTCATAAAGGTTGCATTCATAGAAAATATATGAAACCTGCCTTTCTAGGGCCTCTAAGTAGGGTTGACCTCCCACACACCCCATAAGGTTGGGAGGGTTCAGAGGTAGTAGGTGGCAGCCTTGATGATTGATGATGATGATGATGATGATGATGATTGGCATTTAAACACAATCCAATAGTAATTGGTTGGTTGGTTTGTTTTTTATTGTATGGCATATCAACCCTTTTCGGGTTATCTAATGCTGAATCAAGTCATTTGGATATTAGGTTGCTTACAGTACTCGCTGTTGTTTAAATAGTCACTCATCTAAATATTGAACAGACTCATCACTGCTTAACTTCAGTGAATAGTAATTGGAGCTCTGGGAATGATTAAGGAAAATACTGATATACACATTATTGAAGTCAGTCACTATACTGTTGGTTTGGACAACAACAACTGGCTAAGCACAACTGAAAGTGCCCCATGATAGCTGGTATTTATGGAAGTCAAGAATAGTCCAATTATGTATTTGGGTGATTCCATTCCTTGAGTCCTGATTGGCTGCTTGGTTTCGGTGATGTTATGAGGCTTCATAAATACCCTGTCATTATGCAGTAGTATTGCAACAAGATTAGATTCATATTCAGTTACGACTACTTGTTGCCTTGTATTACCAATTCGACAGTAATTGGAACTTAGTGTGATTATTCTACACACATAATAAAATCTCAGGGAATTCATCTTTATCTAAAATACAAAAGATTGTGCTAACGTGTGTACTTAGAAAAATTTTCCCCTGCCTCACCAGATAAGGATAAATAGTTGGCTAGATGGGGCTTTAGCCTTGACATGCCAACTGGTGTAGAAGGAAAACTCTATTCCACTTAAAAATTGACCTTGTGTCACTTCCTGTCCATAGTGGAGGGGTTGGGTAAATATAAAGTGCTGCTTGAAAGTTTGTGAACTCCCCAGGTAATTGTTATTGTGAAAAAATTTAAAATGAGCCTCGATTAAATTTGCACCTAAACATCAATTTGCAGTAGTAGTAGTAATGTCAATGGAGTGGCCTAATGTCGGTATCAGCCGGACACCAAGGGAGTCTATCCTCATTGCACTAACACTAGACCAGGGGGATTGCTTTTGCATCTGAGGTGGAGCGCCATACCTACCCTCAGCTCCCCACATTATCGCACAGATCCAAGTTGTGCTACTCATGCGCTGACTTGGCGAAGGCTTGTATCGAACCCAGAACCTTCTGGTTCCTTGGTGGATGGGCTACCAACTGACTTTCCATATGATGAACACAAACAAAATAAAAGGATATAGGATAAAGGATATATGAGGGAGAGTCAAAGATTATTAACACTTTCACCATAAAATATCTTTATTATGTGCTTATAGTTGGTACTGTTGTAGTCACATGATCAAAGTTTGAGCCTGATTATCCCATTTTGCTTGCTGTTTTTACAGTGTAAACATGGCCACTCCACTAGCAGTATGCACCAAGGAAGTGTTATATCAGAGAGAAGATATCTCTTATGATTCACAATTCTTACTCACAAAATACACCTCGCTAGCATAAAACATCAAAACTCAAGTCGGAGGCAACAAGCGGAAGTGAACTCAATGGTACCCTATCACGAAGTGACCAATTCGGCGCAGTTCTGCGCATAGGCTCGGATTGAGTTACGCTTGAAAGGAATTCCAAAACAAACAAAAAATAATATTGTAAGGAATCCGGATTTTCAGCCAATGAAAAATCTTCCCGCTAAACACCCCAAAGGCATTCTGGAGTCTACATCGTTAGCATATAAACCGGGGCATTTTTGAGGATCGCCAGTTGACCGGAGGGCTCTGACCTGTTAATGTCGCGGCCAGCGAGTTAAAAGAGAACACGTCGAAACCTTGACCAACGCACGACAGCGTTCACCCTCACCTTCTCTTACCACCCCCACACCAACAACCATCATCAACTACCTACCAACTACCTACTAACCACCACAGCCGGCTCAACACCCCTTACCTCCTCTTACCCGAACACTCCGGGCGAAACCTGAATGAATAGTATCATCATCAGCCTTACCAACGAGCCCCATCAACTCAAGTCACTCCGTATCCACTTACAACGGTACCCGACCAACACAAACTCAACTCCCTCGGCCACTACAACCTTCCCTGACCACCACGAGGCACTGGGTCATTCCTGACGTATTATCATACGATACCCGCACCTCACGACCTACGGCCATTCCAGAGAATTACTACTATTATCTACGACGACAACAGCAACAATTTTCACACTTGTTTATTTTAATAAACGATTTTTATCCAATTCATCTTGTCCATTATTCTTCTTTGCAAACCATACGCTTTTACGGATATCTTAAGATATATCAGAAGAGACCCAATTTCTCTGGCTGGAATGAGTGTCAGGGGCTGAAATTCATTGGAGGCTTTTAGCACAATACAGGGACAGTGCACTACTGCGTAGAAGTGTGTATGAGTGGATAGAGAAGTTTAAAAGTGACCGGACAAGTGTGATCCATGAAGAAACTCCACCACTGATGAGAAGATTCAGCAAACTTGCAAGATGGTAATGGTAAACCAGTGAGTTATCATCGAGGTAGCTTGTTCTCTGCAAATTAGTCATAGTTCTATCAAATCACTCATGATTAGCTTGGTTTCCATAAAACAAGAGTATGTACAAGGTATGTCAGAAAAGTTCCAGTAGGTCAGAAACTTCGATGTGAAGGGCATCGTCCACTGCGAGTTCTTGCCACATGGCCAGACGATCAACCAGCATGTCTACAAAGAGATACTGTGGCATTTGCTTCATTAAGTATACGAGAAGAGGTGAGAGATGTGGCAGAACAACTTGTGGGTGCTTCACCATGACAACGCACCTGCCCACACTGCTCTGAGTATCCAAGAGTTCCTGGCCCAGAAGAAAACACTGTGCTTCATACTCACCCGACCTGGCTCCATGTGATTTTTTCCTCATCTAAAAGGTCAATGGGATCATCAAGGGAACCTGTTTTGAGAATGTGCACAACATCAAAAAGGCAGTGACGACATAGCTATGGGGAATCCCGGAAGAATCCTTCTGGGAGTGCATGTAAGCATGGCAGAGAAGGATGGGAAAGTCCATTAGACTCCAGGGGGATTACTTTGATGGAGTTAATGAGTAGTTTGTAGTTTGGATTTGAAATAAATTTTTTGTGACACCAGTCCTGGAACTTTTCTGACATACCTCGTACCATTTTTTTAATCTCCCTCATACTTTAAGTATTTATTCAAAAAATGGGATTTATTTCTCCAAAATTGAAAAATTGACATTGTGATTGTTTCAAGTGTCACTGTATATATATGTTATATATTGATGGATACCGTCATTTTTTAGATAGTTAATGTGGAAACAGATTTTGAATTCAGGTGTTGTTGAAATTCAAAATCTGAGGCATTAGATGATTGACACGAGATAACCTTTGTGTAACCTTTTCGGTTATGAAACTGGTGGAAATGGAAGGTTCAGTTAGCTTAAAGTCAGTCAAGCCGTTAAGGGTTCTAATGTAGGCACGGACCAGCTTCGCTCCTCATGCCTCTGAAAAAGTTCTGCTTCTGAAGTTAATAAAAATGTGATTGCAACAAAATATATGCCTTGTGTTGTCTCTATGAACTAATGACAACCTTGGCATAATCAGACCAGTATCTTGAAGTTTAAAACACATGAATTCCATTTTATTTGAGTTCATGTAGTTCCCATACCTCTTATCCTTGATCACTAGAGGAAGACTTGTATGATATGGTAAACAGTAAATGAAGGCATCTTGAGATCAAAACTAAAACTTACCAGTCAAGAAGAAAGACTTCAGAAGTGGAAAGAACATTTCAAGAATAAGCTTGGAAACCCTCCTGAAATCACAGATAAACCAACTAAAGAAATTATTCATGACCAGCTAGACATTAAACCTGGACACTTCACAGAGTTCTAAAAACAATTAAAATCAGAAAAGCTGCAAGTCTTGATGAAATACCTCCTAAAGTATGGAAGGCAAGGAAATTTGATGACATACTTCTTTGATTATGCAACACTCTATATAACCAAAACACAATAAAACTATGGACAAAAGGCTGCATCCGCCCAATCCCCCCCCCCCAAAAAAAAGGCAACCATAGAATCACAAAGAACTACAAAGGTATTAATCTTACTGTGATAACTGTTCAGATTTATAATGACCTGCTTCTCAATCATATATGACATGAATTTAAGAAAGATTTTGGAGAAATCAATATACAATTTCTCAGATTCTGACTTTTTGTAAAATCATTGAAGGGGTACATGCAAAAAACTCTTGGAGCAATCCTCTTGTTTGTAGATTCTCCATGGCATTTGATTCTGTACACAGAAAAGCAAATACTTCTAGCATATGGTTTTTCTAAAGAAACTGTTACTACTATAATGATGCTCTATGAAACCACGAAAGGCAATGTGTTTTCTTTGAAATTATTGCTAGATAGCCGACATGAATTATCTCCCTTACATTTGTTAAGCGAACAAGAGACATAAATATGAACATACAATGAATGCAATTCCCTAATTTCAAGGCATGAAATAACCCCAGATGGGTTGATATGCTGTTAAAATTAATCAATAATAGCAACAATGATTTCTTTGAAATTGTTGCTAGATAGCCGACATGAATTATCTCCCTTACATTTGTTAAGCGAACAAGCAATATAAATATGAACATACAATGAATGCTATTACCTAACTTCTAGGCATAAAATAACCCCAGATGGGTTGACATGCTGTTAAAATCAATCAATTAATCAATCAACTGATTATGGACAAGGCTCTTTGTATTTCACTTTGTGCTAATGCCCATCGGAAAGATATGAATGTGTATCTTCTCCTTCCCTGCCCTAATTACAGGTAAATAATAAGTCAGACTGGGCTCTTTAGCCTTGGTATGGCAACTGGTCAAGGAAAAAGAAAATGCTGAATTTAAACCAGCTGTACTTTGCTTAAAAATTGACTTTGTGTCATATACTACTTATGGTAGAAGATATCTAGTTGGTTGGTTGGTGGTTGAATTTTTATAGCATGTCAACCCATCTGGGGTTATTTTATGCTGAAGACAATTTTTTTTTAATTATTCTTGGTATGTATTCCAGTTTTTTTTTTAAACTCATTTTTTAGAATATTTTAAAAAAATCATTTTTTCATCTATTTAACCCTAACATGTACTACAACTCCAGATCAGAGTGGACCTGGGAGTAATGGCAATGAAAGGGCACTCCATACTCCCCGGAGATGCAGTTCAATATCCTACCCAGGTCACGAAGACCCTCAGCCACCACCTTCAAGCACCTATATGATAAAAAGGTTGATGCTTTTTCTCTTTTTCATAATTAAGCTACAGATTTATTGATACAACTACATATGAATAGCTAAATGACTTAATAAGCTAGATAGTAAGTAGATACTAAATCTAATCTGTAGTCAAATTCTAATTTAACTTAAATGTTTCACTCTTAAATCTCTTCAATTACTTTAATTATTTTTGAAAATTAAACACAAAAGACAATTCTAAGGTGCTGAACTATAACTGTACATTTCTACTTCATTTTAATATGTTAAAAGCTAAAATAAAATCAGATTATAGGGTATTAATATTTCGTCTAACATACACAATTTCAGCATATATATATATATATATATATATATATATACTAGAAAAAATATGACCCGTTTGGTTACCCATTGAGCTTGGGTTAGATTGTCGGAAAAATCACACGATAATATTATTTTGCTAATTTAAAGTTTTCCCAAACTGTCCAAATAAATTATTTAAACTGGAGTAAACATTTTCATTTGACCAAAGGAAAAACCAGAGAAGGGTCACTTGGTTAGTTAATTTCTAATTACAGGTAATTAGGGTTTTAATCATGGATATCCATGACAATCTCTCGCCAACCTTACCTTATCATTCATTGCTCTCAGGAGGTCTTCTGCACAGCATCCAGTATCTACGCAGAGTTGGTCAATATACGTCTTTGCTCAACAGTCCACACTGGTGTGCCTGTGTGCTGGTTTCCATAGAAAAATGTCACTTATGAGTTTGTCCTAAATCCTCCAGCAGTGTCCGGCATGTCTCATTCATCTTACTCAGATGGTTTGTGTGATAAGTGGCAAGTGGCCATAGAGCTGCTTTTTCGTGGGGGTGTTGCTTCCACAACTTGTTTAAAATTACATTCTGCATTCTTGTGCAGTTCCCATCTAAGTTATTCTCTAGGTGCTATGTTAGTGTCCAAGTGGTGCAGTCGTACAATAGCAATGATACAACTATGGCTTGGAAGAAATCTTTTTTCACTTAAAGGGTGGGGTGAGTCAATGTTTGCTCATTTGAATAAAATTCCATAATTTTTAAATATCTAGAAAAACTCCGTATCTACCTTTACTCAACATGAAATATTTTTAATTAAAGATTTATCTAATCTATTAAAAAAAAAGTAAGTTTAATAATCATGTTAAATCAGACATGTTTTCTGGATTTTTATATATTCAATTTTTTCATTTTTTACTAACGATTGTTCTCATTTATATACAGCAGACTATAAAAAATTACTGGAAACAAATAAAAAAAAGAGTCGGCTTCAGCTATGATTTTTCTTAAAAAAGATTGTGCTACAGTTTTTTTTGGTCATTAACTTAAACAGTAAAAACGCCGTTGAGACGAATTTAATTGTTTAAAATTGTATTAAAAAATTATATATATAATATATATATATATATATATATATATATATTGAAAAGGGGATAGACTCCCTTACTGACTGGCTGATACCGACTTTAGGCCACCCTGACGACTTTTATATATATATATAAAGAGAGAGAGAGAGAGAGATTTCACTGGTCTTATAATAATAATCAAATTTATTGTGTACAATGATCAGGTGCACCACAACTTATCAAACTCTAATGTCTAGAACACAGAATAATGTATTAGTGTCAGGAACATGAACAGTTTACAGTAATAATATACATGTATGTGTGCACGTGCGTGGATATGCGTGTGGAGAGGGGTATCAGGTATAGTGTTGGCAGACTACAGGAAGCATGGAGACTTTGAAAGATGCAGTGTTTCGGCAGCCCACAACGGGCACAGCCAGCTTATTCCATGCATTGGCAATTCTGAGCGTGAAAAAATGTTTCCGAAAGTCATATGAGCAATGCTGTTTTCTGACTTTGTAGGCATGCCCACATGTGTTAGAAAGATGGAGATCAAAAAGGTGCTCAAGGTTGCTGTTGTTAAGATGATTAATGACCTTATGAACATTTACTAGGTCAGTTGCCAGACGCTGAAGTTTCAATGAATCCATTCCCTGGGCAGCAAGACGTTCAGAATATGGAAGATGCCTGATGGAGGATATTCGTTTGGTTGCACGTCTCTGTACAGTTTCTAGGAGATTAATGTTCTGAGCGAGATAGGGTCTTATAAAAGAGAAAGAAAAGAAAAAGAATATTTTCTCTATTCTAGTTTGTTTTCTTGGTCATTATGTTGTAGGCTATTTGATGAGACTAGACTCATTTATTGAGTTCTGGTCGAAATAAATTTATGATAGCCAAATGACGGTTTGTTAAGTTTTCTTTCTTATTGAAAGTATAAATATTGCTCAGTATATAATTAATTTATTAGTTATTATACATTGAGCTCTCTTAGGGATTTGTAAAAATCCTTGTATAAATCTATAAGTTTACATCAACAAGAGTATGCATTGTGGATGTACAGGAGATATTTATGATCCCAAATAGAATTATCCTGTACATACCAGTCAGTTGGATACTTTTATCTTTATATATATATATATATATATATATATATATATATATATATCAGTCATCCACAGACACGTGTTTCGACGTTTACATCTCATCAATGTGGCTCAACTTCTTAACAGCTACCTCTAGCTGGGAGCAAAACCTGACAGAATTTTCGTCTGCCAAGTTCCTTACCCTTGTGGCCATCAGCGACTGCCAGTCTGGGTGAACAATTAATTGATACATACTTACAGGAGATGTTTTTACAATCACCAGAGAACTCAAGTCTGTAAACAACAGGCAAGTAATGGCTTACGCTAAATGGTGAAATTTAATTCAATGTCTCCCATACAGTGCTCTACCATTAGAATTGGGAGCATATATATCAGTCATCCACAGACACGTGTTTCAACATTTACGTCTCATCAGTGCAGCTTGACTTTTTAATAGCTACCTCTAGCTGGGAGATATACAATTTAAGAAGATATTGGTAAAGACCACAGAATATTTTATCTAGGTGTAGACGTTCAAGCCTTCTAATTGTTTTTCATGTATTGGAATCTAGATGGTAAAGAAAATGCCCCAGAAGATTTGAACATCTACACCTGAAAATCATAAAGAAGAAATATTTCTTGGTCTTTAACAATACCTTCTTAAATAATAACTTGCTGCTAAAATACACTATATATATATATATAATAAATTTTACAACCTACTCCTTTTCAAAAGAGATCATTGGTAAGTGATTAAAAGTCATCTATACATAGATAATAGGCAGTTCGTGTGTATGTATGTATGGGTATATGTCCAGAGGAAACTATGAAAATAAAACAATTAATGACAAAGTAAATATATATACATATTCACTGTCACCAGATCTTGCTTTTTGAGCATAAATAATGAAGATTTAATTTATATTCATGAAGATAATTAAAAAATAAAATTTAAATAACAGCATGGATTTTTTTTTATATTCAATATTTCAAATAGTAGATATTAATTTTTCTTTGCAGAGTGGATGGATCAACACAAGCTTTTTTTTACATAGGTTTTTTAATGGGGCATCCTGTGAGGATCCAACTAACAATTCAATAATAATGGATCTTCGAGACTAAATGTTTTACCCCACCCCCCTTTACCCAGGTGACGCCATCTAGCCGTTAAAGGAGACAACTGGAAACATCTTTTAGTATTTCTCCCTTTACTATCTTATGACTTTTAGTTGCTTACCAATGATCTCTTTGAAAACGAGGCGGTCGAAAGGATCCTAAAATTTATTTTATATAAAAGAGTATTTTATATTAACTATGATTACCATTTAAAAAATCGTTGTATCATTGTGTTGTACCAAAAATGTATATGCATATATATATATATATATATATATATATATATTTGGGAATAAAAGGCCTTAAATACCATGGGTATCATGGTTATGGACCATTTCCACTCGCGAGTATGCCCACAAGCTTCTTCAGACCACTGATATATTTTATTTAGGTAAAGCTAAATAAAATATATCAGTGGTCTAAAGAAGCTTGTGGGCATACTCGCGAGGGGAAATGGTCCATAACCACGATACCCATGGTATTTAAGGCCTTTTATTCCCAAATAACTTTGCTCTGTTTACAATAATTAAACATTGAGCTCTCATACGGAACCTGAACTCTACAACAAACTACTGGTAGAGAATTTAGGACCGCCTAGAATCACCTGTACCAAGAAACTATATAATATATATATATATATATATATATATTATATATATATGTATATATATTTGTGGGGCTGATAAGCTCAGAGGTTGACCAAGATACTCTCACGGAATGTGACCAAATGAGGTCTATTTTTCAACATAGACCCCATTATGGCCCACACACTTCTACCATTGGTGTTGCAGTATTTGGATCCTATTGGTCAAAAAATCTTTAACGTCATCATATAAACATTTCAACCTATAACCATTTTAGGTCACTCTTGTATCTATCTATCTATCTATCTATCTATCTAAAACCCTTATATATATATATATATATGAGGAAAAAATGAGTAAAGAAAAGAAATGTAGATGGATAAAAATGAATTTTATCGATATCACTTTTAATCGATAAATATCGATAATATCGATAAATATCGATAATATCGATGATATCGATAAAATTCATTTTTATCCATCTACATTTCTTTTCTTTACTCATTTTTTCCTCATATTGTCGGATTCAATTCCCTTTCCATTCTTACATATATATATATATATATATATATATATATATATATATATAATCATAAGACATACAGCCTCAGTTCCACAATCCCTTCATTACTCAATTGTGTTAGTAGTAATGATGCTTTGTGCCCCCGCCCCCCACCATCTGAGTAAAGAATAGATCAGAGTAAGTGTGCCTGTAAGTCTAACAATTTCTTTTAGTTTAAACATTTTTAATTGACATTTCTTTTATATTGGATTTAAAAAAATATTTACCCCTACTATTTGTATTCACGATTAAATATATGTATATATATATGTGTGTGTGTGTGTGTGTATGTGTGTATACTGACTGACTTTGGTTTCCCACCATATGGGAATGACATCTATCTATCTATCTATCTATCTCTCAATATATATATATATATATATCATAAGGTGTGTGTGTGTGTGTGTGTGTGCGTGTGTGTGTGTGTTTGCGATGACCACAATCTGATGGAACATGAACAAAGTCTGGTGGCATCAGAAGGTACTAGTGGATAGCTCTTGATTAGTGACAATGATACTTTGTCCCCCAAACTATGGCTTGACCCCAGACCCTAGAGTCGTCACCTGATGAAAGATTGTTGGCAGCACATGTTGTTTTGTTTTGTTTTGTTTTTTTGTTTTTTTGTTGTTGTTATTTTCATATCTATGAAATTAGGTCGTTTGTTTAATAAATGTAATGGAGATAATTCCTGTTTGCTCTTATTTCTCCTCTATAATTCTTTTCTTGCCGTTATGATAATCTTTATGGAGGCCCTAAGAAGAATTTGATTTAGTCCCACCCCTATTGGTGCAGACAATGTTGACTATTTTCAGTAACTGGTCGTTTGCACTCTTACTGTGAAAAAACAAATAAACGAAGTTCTTTTATTGTAATACATTGTCATGGCACCAGATGGCACAGGTATGCTAGCTGACATAAATCTCCCCACCACCAAAAAAAAAAAAAAAAATAATTTTGTTTTTGAATTGGTCTTTTTCTACCAAGACATTGGCCTAGTGGATAAAAGCGTTGGTTAATTGATTCTAGTTGGATTCTATCATGAGTTCATTTACGGACTTTTCATAATTGTTAAAAGATATTTTAAAACGTTAATAAAAAATGGAAAATTATCTTTTTATTGTTTTTTTTTACGTTTAATATAAAGAACAATTCCAAGTTTCTTTGTTAAAAAAGAAAAAAAAAACAGATTTCTGTTACATATAACGTATGTTATTATATATGTCATTAAATTAATGGCATATCAACCTTCATGGGTTATCTAATGGCAAAGCTCTCCTTGTAAAAGAACAGTGGTTGTACTATTTAACCCATAGCTGGGGTTTGGGGGGTTCATACCTCTCTTAAGGGTATTAGTTCAAAAGGAAACATAAAAGTGTGACAAGAGTTTGTTACATAAACAATAATAGATATCTCCCGATTCACTAATTACCAATTCAATTCGCGTACACACCGTAATAAAAAAGATACACACACTCGACAACAAACATAACATAAGTTATGACGCCAGCCGGAAGTTCACTCCATGGTAGCCTAAAAAGTAGTGATCAATTTAACACGTTTTTGCGCATAGGCTCCGAATTGAAGTTCCAGTTGGAAAACAAGAATGCCCAAAAAATAAAAGAAAATAATTTTGTAAATAAACTCACATTTTCATCCAATTGAAAGCTCTCCCCCCAAAAACCAAAAAAGGCTTCTGTGAGCCGATTTCGGATCACACAGGCCTATATAAAATCGGCTTTGAAAAGCTGACAAGTCAGAGAGATTCAGGCGTCAGTATCGCACACACTTCAACGGGGCCGACCTCGCAAACAAACATACATCACAGGCGGCCGATTTACACCCTCACCTACCTCTACCCAAATCTGACCTCACAGGCAGTCAACAAATGAACAATTCCACTTATATATATATATATAAAAATGGACTCTCTCGTCGATTTTTGACGCATGAGTGTTCATCCAGTGAACAACCAACACAGTGATTTGTTTATAGTGGTGAAGGCTTGTGTAGGACCATTCCGCACTTTTTGGCAAAGAATTGGTGCATCAAGGAATGCCACGAACCCAATCATATTAAAAACATAAGTTATTGTAAAAAGTCTCACTGAACAACACGTAATATTTATCAAATAAAAACATTATTGTTATATTCACTGACACTTTTTATGGTATTGTGTTTTTTTTGTTGTTTTTTTTTATTTAATTAGTACAGTTTTTAATTCGAAATCATCACAAATCATGGTTTTATTACAAGATAAGTTTATTTGAATTAATTATCAGCTTTAGTTATGAAACACTTTTTTAAATTTAAGACAATTTGTAGTGTAGGAAAGAGGTGGGATTTAAATTAAACAACCTTTAGCTCTGGCTTCAAAAATGTTATATTTTCCTAATACTTTGTATTAAAGGTTACATGCATATAAGAACAAATAAGAACAAACACGAGGACTTCAAATACAACACATTTGGACTGTGCCAAATCTTTATTACGAGTGTCTGTCGACTACTGCTGCTATCAGTCAGTTATATAGAGAGTAGGAGGTTGCAGTCATTGAGTAATGGTGGGATTCAGCTCTTCATAAAGGGGGATAATGCTATATACATATAACATCTCTGATTTTTTAATTTTTTTATTTTCAATCTCTGTATCTAATTGGAGGCCTTATTATTCTGCCTTTAGAGTTTGTCTTTTATCCTGATTTGTTTTGTGTATTCTTTTTCTTTTTTTTTTTGCACTGATTTGTTTTGTGTTGTAGGAAGTATTTTCCCTGGTATATTAAGAATAGTATTTTACCCGTACATTGGATTTAGAAGATTACCCCCTCTGGAGAAATTAATGCCACTAAAAAAAAAAAAAAACTGTTAATTTTTCCCCATATATTTCAGTTGTTGAGTTGAATTTATCCCTTGGAAAATTATTTCAGATTTTTTATTTTAAATTTTGCTTTTATCATAAATTCTGACATTTATTCCTTTTATTATTTTCGCTACTTGAACCTGGAAAACTTTGGATGCACTGTGTATCCTGTAAGGTAAGCGAGTGAATGAACAATAGTTTTAAATGTCAATAGTTTTGAACTTTCTTCATCCACAGGTATATGCCAATATCCGTTTGATGCGTCTACTTTTGTGAAGTACTTCGGGTTATTCATTTCTGTGAATATTTCTTCAGCTGCAGGAAGCTTATAATGCTCTCTTTTTATCACTTTGTTCAGGTATCTGGGATCTAGGCATAGTCTTAGTCTGCCATTTTGTTTTTCTACTATTACAAGGGAGTTAACCCAGTCAGTCGGTTCTTGTATGGATTTTATAATTCCCATTTTTGTCATTTTTTTCTAATTCTTTCTTTAATTTTGGGATATTCCTTGGAGGGTTTATGAATGGCTTTACATCGGATAAACTATTATGTGATGTGTCATTGGTAGTTTGACTATTTCACCAAAACAATCTTTATATTTTTCTATTTGGCTTGATATATCCATTTTGTTTATTTCATATATCCTTTTGATTAATTGTAGCCTTTCAGCTGTTTTTGTATTGATGACTGCATTCGCATTGGTTTCCGCGACAATAGAATGTGATTTTATTTTTGTATTTTTGTTTTGCAAAGTCACTGTGCAGCTTCCTGTTACTGGAATTTTTGTATCATTGTAAGCAATTAGTTTTATAGTTGTTTTATTTATCTTAGGTCTTGGCTGTACGGTTTTGTATATTTTTGCAGGTAGTACGTTTACTTCTGTACCTGTGTCTATCTTAAAGTTTATTTGTGCCTCGTTTACTTTGAGTTTTATTTTGTATTTGTCCCCTTGCAGTGCATTTATATTTTTGCAAATTATGGCGCCCATCTCATACTGTTAATTTTCCGAACCTTCTGTACTGCTTCACCTTCAAACTTTGTAGAGCTTTTTCTTTTTTGTTTTGCACATTTTGGCAAAATGTCCTTTTTTTCCCACAGTTTTTGCAATTTTTATAAAATGCAGGGACAGTTATTTCTGTAGTGATATGCTGAGCAGTATGTGCATTGTTCCACACAATTTTGATTTTTGGTGGGTTTTTTGTCTTGTTGCTGCCTTATGGAGGCCATCTTGTTTTTGTTTTTGACGCCTTTTGAGCTTTGCTCCCATATCATAGATGATTCTGATGATATATTTATTATTGTTGAATGTTTTTTAGTTTCTTCAGCTCTTTAACCTTCTTTAGGCAACCAGTCTAAGAGAAGGAAAACTCTGAAAACCTGTTAAACTCTGCTTAAGAAATTGAGCTTGTATCACATCCTGCTTGTGTGGGGGGAGATATATATATATATATATATATATATATATATATATCAACCCCTCCACACAAGCAGGATGTGGAGGGGTTGATATATATATATATATTTTTGGGAGAATAAGTGCTTAATTGGAGTCGTACCTAATTTTGAAAATTAATTAATTAATAATGAATTAGGCGGGAATACCTATTAAATGTATGGCTAAACAAATCGAGAAAAATCAATGTCTGTATGTACATTTCGGCCTATTAGGCCTCATCAGCAGAGCTATAGATCGGAAGACCGCCCTGTGCGTGATTTGAAATTATCGGCAAAAAGCCATTCTAAACAAACCTTGTTTACAACTTATCATATATATATATATATATATGGGAGAATAAGTGCTTATATTAACCTACTCTAAACAAATCGTAAAATCTAAGAAGTCCGTTTGGTGTAGGGGTTATGGGATCAGCCTGTCAGCTTGGCAGTCCGGTTTCAAATCACGCACAGGGCGGTCTTCCGATCTATAGCTCTGCTGATGAGGCCTAATAGGCCGAAATGTACATACAGAGATTGATTTTTCTCGATTTGTTTAGCCATACATTTAATAGGTATTCCCGCCTAATTCATTATTAATTAATTAATTTTCAAAATTAGGTACGACTCCAATTAAGCACTTATTCTCCCAAAAATTATCGGCAAAAAGCCATTCCAAACAAACCGTGTTTACAACATATATATATATATATATCAACCCCTCCACACAAGCAGGATGTGATACAAGCTCAATTTCTTAAGCAGAGTTTAACAGGTTTTCAAAGTTTTCCTTCTCTTAGACTGGTTACCTAAAGAAGGTTAAAGAGCCCAGTCCACCCTACTATTTACCCATAACTGGAGGGAGAATAGTTGGATTCATACCTTTCCCAAGGGTATGATTGCTATGTAAAATGCAAACCTCCTCACCCAGGATTTGAACTCAAGCCTCTGAGTCCATTTCCTATGACAATAACCATTACATTGAGAGCCTCCAATATTGTTCACATATATAAGATGGTATGATCCATTATTGTACATAATTAGATTACAATAAAAAATTTGTATTTCATATAAATACTATTTTATTAAAATTGACATGTAGTAGAGTGGGGGACCAGTATCATAAATTTGGTGTGGGGGTCATAAGAACCTAGTATCAGTCCTGGAAAGAAAAATATTTTTTTTAAAAACACACATGGCATGTCATTTTCCAAGCTTTTAACAATTGCCAGACTCCATCTGGTACAGTAAGTCCCTGGAGTAAATAGATTTAAATTATTTGCGGCCAAACTATTAAATTTTCTTGGCAAGAAGGTTAACCATAAACTTGGAGATCACACTGAAAATCTTTTGGCTTTGTTAAATTTTCTCATAAAAAGGTTCACATTCTAAGAAGAGCAGCCCAAACTATGAATTATGCTGAAAGCATTGGTTCCTCCCAGACCATCAAAGTTAAGCAGTGATAAACCTGTTCAGTACTTAGATGGGTGGCCATTTATGAACAGCAAGTATTTAAGCAACCAAGGCCTCTGTGTCAGATTAAGCAAAGCTAAATAACAATAGCAAAATCATACTTCCCACCAGGTCACTAAAGTTAATCAGCAATGAGCCTGTTCAATACAGATGAGTAACATTATGGATTATTGACAAAAAGGTTCAACCTCTACTATATTATCAATATCTACTTTTGGTATTGGGGGTCAACAGCATAAAATAGGAGGCATTACTTTCAGAGCAATCCTCAAACTAAATTCAACTAGTGTCATCTCACTGGCATTTAAAGATTTACAACTAAGCCATCTGAATAATTTGACATACGCAATGATGAAGAAATTTAGTAGCGAACTAGATCACTAATTAGGACTGAGCCTATTCTAGTAGTGACCACCCCAAGTGGACTTCACAGGTTTGAATTCAGAGTTTTCCTTCTCTTAGACTGGTTGCCTAACCAAGGTTAAAGAATCCAGTCTTCCCTACTATTTACCCATAGCTGAAGGGGGAGTAGTTGGATTCATACCTTTCCCAAGGGTATTAGTGCTATGTGAACTGTAGCTTCGTCCAGGATTTGAACTTAGGTTGTCGAGTCCATTTCCTAGCCTATTCTAGTAGTGACCACCCCAAGCGGACTTCACAGGTTTGAATTCTGAGTTTTCCTTCTATTAGACTGGTTGCCTAACCAAGATTAAAGAGAAGTCTGCCCTACCATTTATCCATAGCTGGAGGAGAGTAGTTGGATTCATACCTTTCCCAGGGGTATTAGTGCTATGTGAACTGTGGCTTCGTCCAGGATTTGAACTCAGGTCAACAAGTCCATTTCCTACGGCTCTAACCATTACAACACGCACCTCCAGTTTACAATGGGGTAAGTGTCTCCTAAGTGTGACACTAAACTGCATTCAACAGTGAAACTCAAGGTCTGGAGCTCTGGAAAGTGTGGAGTTACCCCCGTCATTGTCATTACTCTCAGGTCCACTCTGACACATATAGATCTGTTTGAAAATTATTTGTATTGGATAGGAATGCTTGAAGACATATAACTGTGCAAACAAATGATGTTTATTATTACACAGGAATAGTCATTTGAAACCATATGATTCCTTGCAAATTATTAGTATTTGATAGAATACTTGAAACCATATTACTGCATGGAAAGAATGTACGAACTGATCGAGAGATACTATTATTTGCTTATGTAACAAAACCATATTACTATATGGAAATTTTGTACTAGTATCTTGAAGCTATAATTGTTTACAAATGATTATCATTAATTACATGAAACCATCTAATTGCTTTAAAAAATAACTGATTTAGGCATTAAATAACCCAACAGGTTGACATGTCATAAAACCAGCCAACCAAACCAAAGGGATAATCATTAATGTATTGTAAGATATGACAAGATTAGAAATATGAATGAAAAAATCATTATTCATGTATATTAATAACTTGTATTTACTTGTGTTAAATAACAACTTGTATTAATTAGCATTGGTTAGCTCAGTCGGTAGAGCGTTCGGCTAGAAACCACAAGGTTCCTAGTTCGATACCGGTCCCCGCCAACTCAGCGTATGAGTAGCACAGGAATCTGTGTGTAAAGTAAGGAACTGATGGTAGGTGTGGCGCTCCATCTCAGATGCTAAAACAATCTCCTTGGTCTAGCGCTATTGAAAAGGGGATAGACTCCGTCGCTGACTGGCTGATACCAACTTTAGGCCGCCCTGTCGACTTTACTTTACTTATCAACTTGTATTAATTAATAACTTGTATTATTAATTTATTCCAGTTAACTTATTCTCTGGCTGTAAACCAAAGTAAAAAAAATCAGATAAAAAAAAACATATTTAATTTTCTATGTGGCATTGTTTGAATTTTGTTAGACAGGGTTTATTGTGACAATTGTCACCTTTTCCTTTTTTTTAAAATAGCTGCACCTTCAGCAAATGCAAAATAAATCCAAACCTAGAAAAAAAACTTTACACAAAAAATTAATTCTGAAAAAAAAAAAAAAATGTTTTCTACTGTTTTGAAATAGCATATATTTAAAACAGGAATAGTATGTGTGGTGACAAGTATTTTAATGTTTAGGTTAAAAGGTCTGTGGTTATTTTTGAGCGTGTTCACAGGTTTTTGTTTTTAAACCCAGCATATTCGGTGGTTTGTGCTGAAAAGAAATTAAAGGAAAGAAAAGGAAGAGACAAAGACCAAAGGTAGTTTTAGGATTCAGGCTTTATTCATGGGTCATAGCCACCATGTGGAGGGGAAATTTCTTCCCATCCAGAAATAGCGTCTCGTCCCAGTTTAGGCCCTTGTCCAAATGGTCAAGAGATTATCTTAGTCCTTTTTCTGCACATACTCAGAGGTTCTTCCTGTCTGAAGGATCATGGGAGTTTGTTATTTTTTATTGTTTTATTTTAATTTTATTTAAATCCCCACAAGAAAAAATTGCCTTTATTCAGTTCCTGTTGGATGTGTTATTTTCCTCTAATAGACTATATTTGTATTACAACTTGTATTAACCTATATGGTGGATGAAGGGTGATGTTTGATGTCAATATTCAATAAAAGTGTTCAAACATTTAAAGACCATAAATAAATCAAGCACAATGGCATAGAAGACAAAACTCTGGATTAAACAAACAAACAAAAAATTGTATTAACAGAAGTTACAAAAAGGTAGCATTGAATACTGGGCTAGGTTCCGTCCAAAGTTCTTTTTTTAAAGTTCAAATGTAAAATGTAAGCTGGTATTTCACAGTTCAAAAGTGAGAAAGAAAAGGTGAAGGTTACCTTCAGCAAGTAAGCGAAATGTTTTTAAAAAGGGTGACGTGAATTCCCTTAGGCAGGTGAGATCTTTCTGGTTAGGGTCCGAAAGGCTGGCTTATTTATAGTCCTGGATAGGATCAGCGAGGCTCCAAAAGGGTCCAGTCGATAAATTTTCTTATTAGGCGGGAACGCCTCTGATTGGTTGAATTTTACGAATTTTATTTTAGATTTTATTTTTACTAAGGTTGCGCGATCCATATGCGCAAACTAATTATTTTTGCCATTCGACTTCCGTCTGTTGAAGCGGTAACTTCCGGCTTCACCACAGAAGGCTCGCCACAGCTATATCCATTAATAACTTGTACTAACTTGTATTATAACTTGTATTAAGGGATGGTTTAGCTCATTCAGTAGAGCACCCGACTAGTAATTGCAAGGTTCCCACTAACAGAAATACTGGGGTGAAATAGTATCTCTGTTGTAAAGGAAAGGAGACAAGGCAATTATAGAGTATATAATTGGGTTAACAATTTATTGGGTTTGGTATTAAATGTGTGAGTATACAATTGTGTAAATGTCTTTAAGAGGTTGCCAGAGGATTTCTCCTGGCGGATATATTTAGGTAATGCATAGAGGTTCAAGTACACTTATCTTAGTTGTATTTGTCATAGCAATGTCTCGAAGTTGCCGGTAAGGTTGCTGTGGTTCTGTTGTCCGGTAAGGTCGCTGTGGTTCTGTTATGTCTGCTTGTATCTGCTAGTTCTGTACCCTTTGCCTGTTGGGCCTGTTCTGTGGAATTTTAGGGGTCTGCCCCTGGTGTTTGATTTCAGGAACTGATAGGGGCAGATAACTCAATTTCTGATACCACCAGTTGCCACCAACTCAGTGCATAAGTAATACAGATTGGGTAATCTGATCTGTATGGTAAATTGGAGAGAAATCGTAGGTGTGGCGCTCCACCTAAGCAAAAACAATTTCCCTGTTCTAGTGCTAGCAAAAAAGGGTATAGACTCCCTCACTGTCCAGCTGATACCAACAATAGGTCACTCTACCAACTTTACTTTTTTTTATAATATGTATTAATTAATAAAACTGGGGAACATAATTTTTTTTTTAAATTGGATCTGACACTTGTTTTTGACTATTTTTTGACCACTGAATCCAAAAATGATCCAAGCTTTTCTATATCATGTCAACTTTTTGAGCTATGGGATACCCTAGATTTTTCTCAAAAACCATAAAAGTATAGCATCTAAAAATTTTTTGCTTATTTTACGGAAAGTTTTAAAAATGTATATATAATGGGAAATAATAAAACATTACACTGGGCATCACAAATTTTATTGAGTTAGATCAGACACTTGTTTTTGACAAACTTTTGGACTCTGAATCCAAAATTTCCTCATTTTTTCTCTATTACATCAACTTTTTAAGTAACAGGATACTTACGTTTGGTCTCAAAAAACATTAAAATACTGCATGTGACAGATTTGAGCTTATTTTATAAAATGTTTTAAAATTTACAATGGAAAATGATAAAAAATTGCTTGACTGTAATGTTTGTACAAATTCATCTTGTTCATACAAAGGATATTGTTACTGTAAGTCAAATTGTGTGCAAATAATTAAGGTAAAAAATTTACACATAGTTTCTTTTTTCTAGTGTGTTCAATATATACATACCTTTATGCCCATAGTCAGCCATCATATTTATTCCCATATACTTTGATACCATTCCTCCATGAATTTCAAATCTTGGTGGAATCATTCATCTTGCTCATAGCTGACCACATCAAGGTTTTTCAAGAAGTTAGCAAGATGGCTATGCAGAAAATGGAACTTGATGCTCATGTTGCAATCAAGCATTTTGTGGCTATCCAATTTCAGTGTAATTCATTGCTCATGCATTTCCAAAAAATTTCTTGACAAGGTAAAGAACTTGTCAAAAACCAAGCATTCTTTTCGAGTTCTGACATTATCCCGATGAAATGTTCATCTTTGATAACTTCCAGAATCTGTAGACCATCAAACACCCAGGCCTTGATTTTTTCAATTGACAGGCCAGGAAATGCCAAAATGTGGTACTTGAAACACTTGCCTTCAATTGGCAATGCTTTAATGAATTGCTTCAAGAGACCTAGTTTCATGTACAATGTGCAAACATAATTTTCTTTATGTCAACAAATGGCTCATGTAGAATGTTGGGATCGACAGGTTAGAGATCAGATCTTGGAGACCAATTCTTCTCCATCCAATGCTTCTCTCAAGCTCTACTGACCCACACTGGGATTTCAGCTGAATGAGGCCCTGGACGTATAGCTGATAGTAGACTAGGATATTCAATTTTACATTTGTTTTTCTTGGTATATTGTGAAGTTTTCATTAAACAAAAGTAACAGTCTGTGCAATGATATTTTGGCTCTCACCAAATCATAGGTATACCAAATGCCAACTTATCATGTGTTCCCTTGATCCACATCCATAAATCCTCAACACACTGCTTTCACATCTTGAAAGGGACCCAAGACTTGTCTTAATCGACACGTTTTAATTCAAAATATGCAAAATAGACTAGCTTCACAAATGCATTGATGTTTGTTCTTTGACTGGGAATCAACCTAGTAACCAGATCTGAATAATTCTCCTTCATTTTCAATAAAGCAATCAACACAATCAGTTGACAGTTCTATTACTTACAGATAAACAATACAATTGTTCTTATTTTGGGAGTAAGCTGTAGAGAAAAAAACTTGACGTGATAGAAGAAAACTGACTGTAGTTTTGAAATCAGCATGCCAATATTAGTTAAATCAAATGAAAAATCAAACTCAACAGAAATTATGTCCCAAATTGTTCCCAGGTGTAATTTTTATTAACCTGTATTAAATATTTTCTGTTGTTTTAAATAGATATTTAAAAAAGGAATAGTAAAAATTGCCTTTATTTTAATTTCATTTCATGTTGGATAAACTATTTTCCTCTAACAGACATGTCTATATTTGTTCACAGTGTTTGATCCATTTATCCTTCAGTCTTCTTCTGTTATATTTACTGTGGAATCCACAGTGATGGATTATTTTTCCTTGTAAAAAAAAAAATGTAAATCTTATTATAATAGTGATTTGGTGTGTGTCTGTCTGTAACCAAAAGTACCTCAAAATACCCTCAAGAATTGTGTAAGTTTATCAATGAGTATTTAATTTATAGTCAAAATCATTATCATTAATACATTGAATAAATCTTATTTATTAATGAGGTCTCTATGAAAATCTGAGTTGGATTTTATTGAAAACAGCCCATGTTATTAGTGCATTTAAAATCCTACATATCTTATATATCACAAAAAATAAAGGTTTACAAAATATTTGGTATGTTTAATTTGCATACTGGTTTTAATAAAACTAGGTTTAATAAATAATTACTTGGTGTTATTAATTTCTAATATTATTGTTTTAATTCTCGAACATATTAAAATCAATCCTATGAATGATTTTATATAGAAACCAATTAAAATATGCTTTCTTATCAAATTTTGTTAATCTATTTTAATTTGATATATTTCATTACATTAAAACTTAAATACTTATGCCCGGAGGGCACATATCATTTCTAGTTAATAAAATAAATTTGAAACTTCACAATGGTTGATACTGCTAATACCATTGTAAATACACCCAAAGGCCTGAAGGTACATGTCAAAACACAGTGAACAAATAACATTGATAGAGAAAATATTAAATCCAACATAAAATGAACTAGATTTGTGCAATAAAAAACTGAATTGAAGTCACAACAATGTTCTCTAATTAAAAAAACAAAACAAAAAAACAAGTCATCCAGAAAAAAGATCTACAAGGAAGTCTTCGCAGCTAACTTATATATACTAGCAAGAATATGCGCCCTCTGGGCGTGGGTATTTAAGTTTTAATGTAATAAAATATATTACATCAGAAAAACTAACAAAAATAAATAAGAATATATATAAAAAGATTATACTTACTTTAAATATATTTTAATTGGTTTCTATATAAAATCATTCATAGCATTGATTTTAATATGTTGGAGAATTAAAACAATAATATTAGAGATCAATAACACCAATTGATTATTTATCAAACCCAATTTTGTTAAAACCAGTATGCAAATTAACCAAAATTTTTTTTGAAGTTTTAATTTATGACTCCTGGTATTGATATTTTGAGCAATGTTTAGTAGATCAAAGTTCATTGAATAAAATCCATGTGTATATTTGTAGACTTAAATCATATCCCCTCTTGTACGTCAATAAACCAAACTTGGTAAGTCAATATTCCTAAGTCTTTCTTCATACGAAAGGGTTTTTAAATCATTTATTATTTTAGTAGATCTCCTTTGAAATCCCTCAATGAGTTTTATGTCTTTGATTAGTTGAATTACCTCAGTCATTCAAAGGGCTTTACAAATGGTGATCCGTCCTGTCGACTGGGGTTGTAGAATACACAGACTGCATCTCTGCATAGCGATAAAATCCCCCCAATGAGGCCACCTGTTGGATGTAGGTGGCAACTCGTGATGCTTAAGGATGGAATCCTGGTGGATGAGCAGTCCATGACATGCAACACTACTTTGGCCCTTACTTAGGCTAGACGGACGGACAGAGAGGCCTTAGTATCCTGGGTATGATGTTAAACTGCATCTAGTGGTGAAGTTCCAATTCTGAGCTTTGGAGAGCATAGAGTACCCCTTCATTGCCATTACTTCCAGATCCACCCTAACCCAGAGTAGTAGCATCTGTTACGTTAGGGTCCCATCAATGAGAGGAACATTTGCGTTCTCCTGTCAACGTGACAGGGGCGCTTTTGGTCCCACAATTTCTTATGATACCTCACACTTTAACATATAAGTCTAAACTCTTTCTTCTTTAACCCATCACTTCAGGAACATTTAACATTAAATAATTTTATTTAACCAACAACTTCATATTAGGAACTTTCTAATTATACAACAATATCTAAGCTTTACTGCACGACTCGTTATTTTTCTTCTCTGTCAAGTTTTGCTCAATAATAGATATTTTGTTCTTGTTAAATCGTCGTGAATTCTTTTTTTTTTTTTTTTTTGCTTGTATATCCCACCTAGGATATATTTTATTCGGTTATAATAACTCCAACATAAAAAGGGGAACCACTCTGATTGACTTTATATCTATTTATTTATTGATCTACTAGGAAAAAAGAAGATAAAAGATGAATCAAATAATGTTTTTAAAAAATTGAGTTAAAAAAAATTGAATATACAATACGAATGAATAAAACAAAAATGTCTTCAGCATAAAACAAGAGTTGACATACTATAAAACCAACCAACCAACCAACCAACCAACCAACCAACCAGCCAGCCAGCCAGCCAGCCAACCAACCAACCACCACCAACCAACCAACCAGCCAACCATACTTACTACCAATGTTCACATGCCCCCTGCCACAGGTATAAAGTAGCACCAATAAACATATGAAAATCAGTAAATTAACCTGTGTACACATTTTTAAACAATGAATAAATAATTTATATAAGAATTATATAGGGACATGTCAGTTTATGATAAGCAGCTTGACAAAAAAATCAAAGTTCGCACTAAAATCATAAACATAAAATATCCAAAATTTATATAATCATCATCATATTACATAATTTTAAATAGTTAGCCTATTTTACTTTGGAAGTTTGTGTAGAAGTTAAAATAACAGCTTGGAAGTAAGAACTAATGCAGGTGTTCATGTAAATATGATAGACAAGACCTGACCTCTTATTGACCTGTTAGCAATTCTCTGATCGGTTGGTTTGCATTTCACATGCTAATACCTTTAGGAAATGTATGCATCCAACTATATCCTCTTCAGCTATGGTTAAATAGTAAGGCAAATTGAGCTTTTTAATCTTAGTATGGTATCTGGTTGAGGAGAAAGGAAACTGGAAACCTGTTAAACTCCACTTAAAAATTGACCTTGTCTCACATCCTGCTTGTCCGGAGGAATTGGCTAAATGCATACTAGGATTCAACACAATGTCAATTTTTAATTGGGGTACAACTAGTTTGACTTCAGAATTTTGCTTCCTCTTAGACCGGTTGCACTAGCAAAGCTAAAGAACTCTGTCTTCCCTACTTTTAGACCATTGCTAAAGAAGAGACCGATTCATGCTTTTCCCAGATGTGAGAACAAGTAAATTAGTTAATCAGAATTAACTGGGTGATTGAAGGAGTGAGATGCTGTTCGTGGTGTTTTTTCTGAGAGTGTCCTCTCAATTTGAGATTGGTCTTTCTTCTGAGAGTGTCCTCTCCATGTGTGCAGTTATGGGTTTTGGGTGAAGAAAGATATGAAAAATAAGCTAAGTCTTAGTGTTCATTAAAATAAGAATTAATGGAAGTGGACACAGGGACTAAGATAACACCCAAGATAAACCTAAGTCAACCCAAGAAATCCCAGACAGAAGATCAGAGGAATCCAACCAGTATATAACTTAGAAGATAGAAGAGTATAAGTATACATTAAGTCTGATCAATATAAGTTCTTACAGGTTGACTCACTCTAGTGTACCCATGTGTAGGTGTCTACAGGTGAACATCACTTATGAGTTCAGCAGTTTCCAGCATGTCTTGTTTGTCTTACTCAGATGGCTTGTGCAATAGGAGGTACATAGTTGTACAGCTTCTCAACAATAAGCTAAGTCTTAGTGTTCATTAAAATAAGAACTAATTGAAGTGGACACAGGGACTAAGATAACACCCAAGATAAACCTAAGTCAACCCAAGAAATCCCAGACAGAAGATCAGAGGAATCCAGCCAGCATAGAACTTCAGAAGAAGATAGAAGATAAGTATACAATATGAAGAACAAGAATAAGGGCTATGCTATAAAGAAAGTAGACATGAAATGACAGTACTCCAAGTTTGCTAATATGGAGTTAACCATGAGTGTGGCAGACAGGTTAAGAGTTAAAGAAATAACCAAACAACTAGAAATAGGAATAAAAGACTTGTATTACATAAAACAATAGGATTGCAAACTTTAGTTCGTCTGCACGAATGTTTATAATTTGTCACTTAACTGAGTTCTGAGATAGGGTATTATCGGAGCCCTAGCTACGGCCCTCTGATAGTTCGGATGTGATAGACTTCTATTTTGACGTCTGACTCCGATGCTGGTTGTTGAGGAAGAGGAGCGACCCTTATTTAGGTCTATTCCCGTTGAAAGCTGGATCAGAAGAGGGCGAGTTTGCCTATTTGGCTTTGCCGCCAAAGTATGCTGGCTCATGATTGGTTGGTTCGAAACAGAGGCTCATAGACAAGGACAATAACCCCCATACCTCAGAATTCTCAATAATGCAACAATCAACATCATCATGTTGCACTGACAGTACATATTCCTATGGCTCTCTCTCTCTCTCTCTCTCTCTCTCTCCCTCTCTCATCATTCATCTCTATTGATTGTTGCACTGACAGTACATATTCCTATGACTCTCTCTCTCTCTCTCTCTCTCTCCCTCTCTCGTCATTCATCTCTATTGATTGTTGCACTGACAGTACATATTCCTATGACTCTCTCTCTCTCTCTCTCTCTCTCTCTCTCTCTCGCCATTCATCTCTATTGATTGTTGCACTGACAGTACATTCCTATGACTCTCTCTCTCTCTCTCTCTCTCTCTCTCTCTCTCTTGCCATTCATCTCTATTGATTGTTGCTCCTTGTTGATGATCCTCCTCACAACATCCAGTAACCTCATAGGGCTGATCAATGTAAATTCTTGCTGGTGAAAGAGAGCCCGAATATATTATATATTTAGATATAGTTTGTTTGATTTTAATATATATTTAAAAGTTATCTAACGTAGAGAGTTTTAAGAGAAAATTATTTACAAACAAGAAATAGTCATTTTTTCAATATCAAGAGATTAACTAAAAAGTTTACAAATAAATACCTATGATTTTCTGTCAAATTTATGCGTAAAATATTCAAATAATCATTCAATTAAGAATTAATAGATGCACGCAACATTTTATTTGAGGGGTACAGAACTAAGTTTCCATTTCAAATTGTTTTATTTTTTTCAATCCTTTAATAAATTTGATGATTTTACTTACTTATGATACAAACCCTCTAATATTGAATGTTTACCCCTTGTCCTCAGGCAATATATTTCAAAAATTAATTTTTACACCGCCCAGAGGGCGTTTTATTTTGTGTTTTATTTACTAGTTTCTATAATGTAGTTTCACTAGTATACATCTTCACTTATTTTGTAACTTTGTTCCTCTTTGATACACACATCAACTAAAGTTATTAAGTTAAATTCTTGCTGGTTGATCCACTCTTGTGTTTCTATGCGTAGGTGTCCACAAGTGAACATCACTTATGAGTTCAGCAATGTCCAGCATGTTTTGTTTGTCTTACTTGGATGGTTTGCGCGATAGGAGGTAAGTGGTTGTACAGCTGCTTTTTTGTGGGCTGCTGCTACCAAGATTTATTGAAGACACTATGCAGCGTGGATTGATATAGACAGATTATCAATCATATGGAAATCTGATCTCTCTGATAAGTGTTGCGTAGTGGCCAGTCGGGTTGTAGTAGTAATCGTTAGTAGTAGTAGTCATCGTTAGCTCAAAGGAACAACATACGAAAGTTGTATAGTCAAAAAGGGATTGTTTATTTATTTCTAGGCTTGTGGGTTCTTTTTCAGAGAGAAAGAGAGAGAGAGGGTAAGGTCAAGCTGTTCATTCATAAATCCCGTTCATGCGTGCTGTTTGTTGCTAGCTTAGACATGTCACAACAGAGCCATAACAAACACATCCGACCCTTCTTGGGTCCGGCAAAAGAGAGCCCGAATTTTCTTTACTTCCGTTTGTGGTCCCGGTGGTGGGGAGTGGTGTCACATCCACTTGCACTCCTCTGCAGAAAAACCTGGAACTTCCGTTTTTATTTTTAAATCTAGTTCCGGGGTCATCGGTCAGTCAATGGCTGGCACCCGTTGAGTGTTTACACTTCCAAATGTTAACCTCTTTTTGTTCTTATTTTTTTCTTCTCTTTCTCCAGAAATTCGATTACTGTTTTCTTTTCAATCCCCAAATTCTCTGTAGACCATAATAATTATGATACATAAGATAAAACGAAAATTCTTCTAAGCTCTAGCCATACTGTATGACTTCACAATTTAGATTTTAATAAAATGATTGGAAAAAAAGTTAGATGGGAACTAAAATTATATTAAAAAAGATAAACAATGAGAGTCAGAGAAGTTGTTTTGCCTGAAATTTTATACTTATATATTATACTTTTATATTTAATTTTTGTTTATTTATTTAGTTTTTAGATGAAGCAGCTAGAATTAGGAAGATGAAAGATGATAAAAATGCAGCTAGAATTAGGAAGATGAAGGATAATACTAGTCATAATTATTCATAAAAAGCAGCTAGAATTATAAAGAATAAGGATAATACTAGTTAAAATTATTAATAAATGGCAGCTAGAATTAGGAAGATGAAGAATAATAAAAAGCAGCTAGAATTAAGATGATGAAGGATTATACTATTCAAATTATTAATAATATGTTTTGTTATGATTGGATTTTTCCAAGATTCTCATCCTCTTCAGTGCATGTGATGTTTGTGTATTTATTTATTTTTCAAATTAAGCAGCTAGAATTAATAAGCTGAAAGATGATAAAAAGCAGCTAGAATTAGGAAGATGAAGGATAATACTAATCAAAATTATCAATAAAAAGCAGCTAAAATTAGGAAGACGAAGGATGATACTAATCAAAATTATCAATTAAAAGCAGCTAAAATTAGGAAGACGAAGGATGATACTAATCAAAATTATCAATTAAAGCAGCTAAAATTAGGAAGACGAAGGATGATACTAATCAAAATTATCAATTAAAAGCAGCTAAAATTAGGAAGACGAAGGATGATACTAATCAAAATTATCAATTAAAAGCAGCTAAAATTAGGAAGACGAAGGATGATACTAATCAAAATTATCAATAAAAAGCAGCTAAAATTAGGAAGACGAAGGATGATACTAATCAAATTATCAATTAAAAGCAGCTAAAATTAGGAAGACGAAGGATGATACTAATCAAAATTATCAATTAAAAGCAGCTAAAATTAGGAAGACGAAGGATGATACTAATCAAAATTATCAATAAAAAGCAGCTAAAATTAGGAAGACGAAGGATGATACTAATCAAAATTATCAATTAAAAGCAGCTAAAATTAGGAAGACGAAGGATGATACTAGTCAAAATTATCAATTAAAAGCAGCTAAAATTAGGAAGACGAAGGATGATACTAATCAAAATTATCAATTAAAAGCAGCTAAATTAGGAAGACGAAGGATGATACTAATCAAAATTATCAATTAAAAGCAGCTAAAATTAGGAAGACGAAGGATGATACTAATCAAATTATCAATAAAGCAGCTAAAATTAGGAAGACGAAGGATATACTAATCAAAATTATCAATTAAAAGCAGCTAAAATTAGGAAGACGAAGGATGATACTAATCAAAATTATCAATTAAAAGCAGCTAAAATTAGGAAGACGAAGGATGATACTAATCAAAATTATCAATTAAAAGCAGCTAAAATTATCTAAAAGCAGCTAAAATTAGGAAGACGAAGGATGATACTAATCAAAATTATCAATTAAAAGCAGCTAAAATTAGGAAGACGAAGGATGATACTAATCAAAATTATCAATTAAAAGCAGCTAAAATTAGGAAGACGAAGGATGATACTAATCAAAATTATCAATTAAAAGCAGCTAAAATTAGGAAGACGAAGGATGATACTAATCAAAATTATCAATTAAAAGCAGCTAAAATTAGGAAGACGAAGGATGATACTAATCAAAATTATCAATTAAAAGCAGCTAAAATTAGGAAGACGAAGGATGATACTAATCAAAATTATCAATTAAAAGCAGCTAAAATTAGGAAGACGAAGGATGATACTAATCAAAATTATCAATTAAAAGCAGCTAAAATTAGGAAGACGAAGGATGATACTAATCAAAATTATCAATTAAAAGCAGCTAAAATTAGGAAGACGAAGGATGATACTAATCAAAATTATCAATTAAAAGCAGCTAAAATTAGGAAGACGAAGGATGATACTAATCAAAATTATCAATTAAAAGCAGCTAAAATTAGGAAGACGAAGGATGATACTAATCAAATTATCAATTAAAGCAGCTAAAATTAGGAAGACGAAGGATGATACTAATCAAAATTATCAATTAAAAGCAGCTAAAATTAGGAAGACGAAGGATGATACTAATCAAAATTATCAATTAAAAGCAGCTAAAATTAGGAAGACGAAGGATGATACTAATCAAAATTATCAATTAAAAGCAGCTAAAATTAGGAAGACGAAGGATGATACTAATCAAAATTATCAATTAAAAGCAGCTAAAATTAGGAAGACGAAGGATGATACTAATCAAAATTATCAATTAAAAGCAGCTAAAATTAGGAAGACGAAGGATGATACTAATCAAAATTATCAATTAAAAGCAGCTAAATTAGGAAGACGAAGGATGATACTAATCAAAATTATCAATTAAAAGCAGCTAAAATTAGGAAGACGAAGGATGATACTAATCAAAATTATCAATAAAAGCAGCTAAAATTAGGAAGACGAAGGATGATACTAATCAAAATTATCAATTAAAAGCAGCTAAAATTAGGAAGACGAAGGATGATACTATCAAAATTATCAATTAAAAGCAGCTAAAATTAGGAAGACGAAGGATGATACTAATCAAAATTATCAATTAAAAGCAGCTAAAATTAGGAAGACGAAGGATGATACTAATCAAAATTATCAATTAAAAGCAGCTAAAATTACGAAGGATGATACTAATCAAAATTATCAATAAAAGCAGCTAAAATTAGGAAGACGAAGGATGATACTAATCAAAATTATCAATTAAAAGCAGCTAAAATTAGGAAGACGAAGGATGATACTAATCAAATTATCAATTAAAAAGCAGCTAAAATTAGGAAGACGAAGGATGATACTAATCAAAATTATCAATTAAAAGCAGCTAAAATTAGGAAGACGAAGGATGATACTAATCAAAATTATCAATTAAAAAGCAGCTAAATTAGGAAGACGAAGGATGATACTAATCAAAATTATCAATTAAAAGCAGCTAAAATTAGGAAGACGAAGGATGATACTAATCAAAATTATCAATAAAAGCAGCTAAAATTAGGAAGACGAAGGATGATACTAATCAAAATTATCAATAAAAGCAGCTAAAATTAGGAAGACGAAGATACTAATCAAAATTATCAATTAAAAGCAGCTAAAATTAGGAAGACGAAGGATGATACTAATCAAATTATCAATAAAAAGCAGCTAAATTAGGAAGACGAAGGATGATACTAATCAAAAATCAAAATTATCAATAAAAAGCAGCTAAAATTAGGAAGACGAAGGATGATACTAATCAAAATTATCAATTAAAAGCAGCTAAAATTAGGAAGACGAAGGATGATACTAGTCAAAATTATCAATAAAAAGCAGCTAAAATTAGGAAGACAAAGGATGATACTAGTCAAAATTATTCATAATATTTTTTGCTATGATTGAATTTTTCCCAGATTCTTGTCCTCTTCAGTGCATGTGATGTGAACTAATTTTTGTGTGCTAATTCTCACAGCATAAACCATTTTTATTTCAGTCCACATTTGTACTCATGAACCCCCCCCCCCATTTGTACTCATGACCCCCCACCCCCTCTCATTTGTTCTCTTGTATCTTCACTAGTATTATCCTGACTGTATTTACCTGAATATGTGCCAGTCATATTTATCTCTGTCTTTGAAGATTTCCCTTTTTTATGAACCTGTGGGAGGTAGAATTTTTGAGGATCCCCTGCCCTTGCCTGCAGGATGACCTTTCTGACGACTGCTGGGAAGCAAGCAGCCCAATTGCCATAGCAACGCATTCGGGTACTTAATGAAGAAGTCATGAAAAATAATCCCTTTTCATTTAGCATGTTGTAGATAGGTATTTGCCTAAACTAATGGTTCTCAACCTTTTTTTACCCATGGACCCCTTTTAACCCTATTTTACTCTGGTAGATCCTCCCATAGCCATTCCATGTTTAAAAAATCCCATTGTAATTTTATAGTTAAATACATTTTGCTTGCCTGGGTCCCAAAAAATGTTATATATATTTACCAACCCCTCCGCACGAGCTGGATATGACACAAGGTCAATTTCTTAAGCGGAGTTTAACAGGTTTGAATTCAGAGTTTTCCTTCTCCTAGACCGGTTGCCTAACCAAGGTTAAAGAGCTAAGTCTGCCCTACTATTTACCCATAGCTGGAGGGAGAGTAGGATTCATACCTTTCCCAAGGGTATTAGCGCTAAGTGAAATGCAATTACCAAGTCCAGGATTTGAACTCGGGGCGACGAGTCTATTTCCCATGACTTTAACCATTACACCACTCGCTTCCCAAAAAATGTTATATGGTACACCACTCACTTCCCAAAAAATGTTATATGGTACCCGGTGGTCCACATGGACCCCGGTTGAGAACCACTGGCCTAAACCATTCACCACAGGTAGATTGTGACACAAGGTTGTAAGTATGGGGCAGACAGCGAGGATCGAACTCGCTATTCAGTTGTAATTAATCTGTGAGACTAGCTTGCTAATCATTACACCCTGATAGGACACCCTTACAGCATGTTGTAGGTAGAAGACATGAGAACATCTCCCCAAGGGGCCTGGCTTTCTCTGTTAATGGAAAATTCCACAATACCAAAAACTTTTATAAATTAGAGTCTATAAAAACAAACTTGATACTACCAAGTCCAAAGGAGCTTCACAAACATACTTTTGAATATCTATTAATAATGGAGATTATATCTCCACTTGTCTGTAACTGAAACTACATCACTGTTTATGTCATATTACCCAAAATCGTCAATACATAGAATAAAGAACAATCTTGTATTATATACACTCAAAATTTGAGTATACCACCTTAGACAGTCCTTATTGTTTTTTTTAAAAAACAAATTTTAATAAATATATTATATATTTAGATATAGTTTGTTTGATTTTAATATATATTTAAAAGTTATCTAATGTAGAGAGTTTTAAGAGAAAATTATTACAAAAAAGAAATAGTCATTTTTTCAATATCAAGAGATTAACTAAAAAGTTTTCAAATAAATACCTACGATTTTCTGTCAAATTTATGCGTAAAATATTCAAATAATCATTTAATTGATAATTAATAGATGCACCCAACATTTTATTTGAGGGGTACAGAACTAAGTTTCCATTTCAAATTGTTTTATTTTTTTCAATCCTTTAATAAATTTGATGATTTTACTTACTTATGATACAAACCCTCTAATACTGAATTTTTACCCCTCGTCCTCAGGCAATATATTTCATAACTTAATTTTTACACCGCCCAGAGGGTGTTTTTTTTGGTTGTTTTTTTACTAGTTTCTATAATGTAGTTTCACTAGTATACATCTTCACTTATTTTGTAACTTTGTTCCTCTTTGACACATCAACTAAAGTTATTAAGTTATAAAAATTGTCTTGAGTTTCTTCCAGAATGGAACATAGAAATGAAGATTTTTAAACAATTTCCTCCAAAAATTACGGATAATAAAAAATGGTAACTTTAAAAAATCTTGTATACTATCCTGTTTGCAATTCTAGTCGAGTATGTATTTACCTAACCCCTCCACCATTTGCAAGATGTGACACAAGGTCAATTTGTTTACATGGAGTTTAACAGGTTTTGAATTCAGAGTCTTACTTCTCCTGGTTGCCATACAAAGGCTAAATAGCCCAGTCTGCTCTACTACCTACACATAGCTGGAGGGAGAATAGTTAGATTCATACCTTTCCCAAGGGTATCAGTGCTATGTGAAATGCAAACAGCTTTATCCAGGATTTGAACTCATGTCACCATGTCCATTTCCTATGACAGGAATTATTATACCACAAGGGCCTTCTACATCATGAAGACTTCCCTCTTTAGTATCTGCCTATGGAAGATGTGTGACATAATCATTTATCATTGTAGAAAATTAACTCAAAAAGCCATATTCAAATGATGGATGAGACTGTTTTCATTTAACTTTGTACTAATACCCTTGCAAAAGAAATGAATCCATCTATTCTCCTCCCACCCGCCTATGGGTAATTCCATATCAAATCATCCCTGGGTAGAGGTGTGTGTGGGGGGGGGTAAAGGTAGTCTTGCAGATCCATTATTGTTGAATCCTGAGTTGGATCTTCACAGGATGCCCCATTAAAATCCCCACGTAAAAAAAAACCTCACGTTGTTCCAGACACTCTGAAAAGAAAATGAATACCTCCTATTTAAAATATCAAATGCAAAAAAAAAAAAAAAAATTCCATGCTGTTATCATTTAAATTTTATTTTTTAATTATCTTCATGTATATAAATCAAATCTTCATTATTTTTGCTCAAAAAGCAAGATCTGGTGATAGTGAATGTGCATATATATTCATTTTTCATTAACTGTTTTATTTTCATAGTTTCCTCCAGACATATACACATACATACATACACACTAACTGCCCTTTATATATATGTATAGATGGACTCCAAGACTATTAAAAATCACAGAAATGAAAGATCCAGAATGAAAATGACACTTTGAATTAATGACAGAAGGAATCTTTGTCACTAGAAGAATACCTTTCTGATAGAAGACCTTGCCATTTAAGAAAAACTATGACAAAAAAATAAGTAACAGTGAAGACCACCTTTACCACTGAAAAATGAGCATAAAGCAAAAACACCCACCAAATTCTTCACAGTGTTTTTTCTCTCTTACCTAGTGTGTGAAATTTATTCTTTTTCTGTTATTCATAATTACATAATCTTATTGTAATAAAAACTTCTTATTGTTAACAGAGTATTGTCTTGTTCTTCGAGTTGCCAACACTTGCAGCAGCTTATTTCTACTAACCCCCCAAACCATCACAAAGATGCTCTGACCAAGTTGTGTCAATACCCATTTCAACATTTCTTTATCCAAACTTAGATAGTCCTACAACAAGATTATATCATATTTGAATACGAATGATCAGTGGCAGCCATTTTTAAACATGGCTGCCTGAAAGAGCCCATATTAAAACTACAAATGAATTTCTCTTAGCAACTGACTATAATATTTCCTTTATTCATATTCTGTTGTAAATGTTGCTTTGGATACCATCTAATACAATCTCCTCAACAGGTTTAATGTTAGATAAAAATAGATCTTTCTCAATATGACTTTTACTATGATAATCAAAGAAAAATCAATATCATTCAGTTGATTCTTTTTTTAACTTTTAAACAAGAGAAATAGTATCATTTGTCTGAATTTTTAGTTGAGGCTTGATAATTTGTTGGACACATGGTGCAATGGATATAAGGGTTGAGTTAACACAGTTCTAAGTGACAATCTTCTATAGGTTGCAGGTTCAATCCTGACTACAGGTGAAAATAATATAGAATACTCAACATAGCTTAATACTTGTACCCGGTCATGGTTACCAGAATTGTTATCTAATGGGCATGATGTGGAGCCGTGAGGGTGGCCTGATGTGTGGATTAGAACGGAAAAGTTTAAGGGATGATTTGTCGTGGTTTGATTGGATGAGCAAATGGTACGTGGTGAAGGGGAGAAAGGAGGTGAGAGGTGAGAGTGAAAATTGAGTCTGGGAGAATGCATGAATGGAGAAAGACATGAAATTTTATTGTATACCCTTTCTTTCCTTACTTCTATTTTTCTTCTGTTCATCTTTGGTATCTTACATTCTTCTTCCAGCGTCTGGACCTAGTCTTGGGGACTTTGTGTCTGGTCTTCTAGGTCAGTCTTGTTACCAAGACATTCATCAACCACAAAACCATGTTATTTTTGTAAACTTTTATTCACTTAACTAAACATTTCATGTAACTAAACATAGCGCGCATATGCAGGTGAGTCCCAGCTAAGCAGACATATCTTATCTGCCTGACGTCCAAGCTGAAACTGAAGACCAAACCAGGTCCCACGTGACTTCACGTATTTCGCAGGCTTTCTGTAATATTCCATGGAAAGTCCCGCCCGTGATATGAAAAGGGCCATCCCCTCAGAAATACAGGGGATTGACAATAATCTATGCAACCGCATAGATTATGTAACAATTTCTTGCTCTCGGCAATTGTAATCTGGGGGAAATAAAATACTCATGGTGAAAAGAAGCGGCCTTGTGTTATTACTAAAAATCCAAATGGTATATGGCAGGATAACCCTCAGCCCCAAGTTGGTGTCCAGATTCCATAACATCATAGAACTGCCAACAACTAAACAGCTGCCCAGCAACCAGGATTCCAGCCTTCTCCAATACAGAGTTGAGTATATAGAATATTTCTTTATCCACACATCATTCACTCCATTAGAAGTCTGAGCCGTACCGTAAGCAACGTGGACACACCATCTCTCCATTTGGATATCAGTTCAAGACACAACAAAGTGTTGAAATGTCATCATCTCTGCCATTCCGACTAGGAGAGGGTAAATGTTGTGGGGTTTTTAAGGGACAAAAAATTAGACAAACGACTGGTGAAAATGGATACAAATGTATTGTACAAAAATGAGTAGAAATTACAGAAAAGAAAGTGGAGTTGCGTCCGACCATACAGTTGCGAACTGACTTGCGTTGCTTGAGTCAAACCACAATTGTCCCTGCTACTTATAGTAGTAGTTGGCGCATTCCATTTATGTACATAGGTTATATCACCTATAACAGTAAAGTAAGCAAGCGTTTTAACACATCTCTCCATGAAGGAGAGTGTAGTGTTACAGAATGAGAACAATCTTCCCCAGTCAATTAAAGGGTTTGGTTCGAAGTTCTGTGAAGGCTCCCAATTATGATGTGAAGGCTCCCAAATTCAACAAGAAGGTTCCTGAGTTTGACAAGAAACACCTGAAGAAGGCTGGAGGGCACATCAGCCGAAATGTTGTGTATATAACAATAAAGATGAGGACAAAATTTGAAAAATCTAAATAATACAAGAAAAATCACCCCCAGATGGAACCCTCTAACTGCAGGGAAACAAGCTCAGGGTTTGCATTGCTAGTTGATGGTTGGTTGAATTTTATGGCATTTCAACCCTTGTTGGATTATTTTATGCTGAAGACATTTTGTTTAATTCATTCTTGTTGGGTATTCAAATTTTTTTCTTTCTAACTCAATTTTTTTTAAAACACATTTTTTAAAATTCATTATTTTATCTATTTAACCCATAGATGAAACCCTAACAGGTACTAACACTCAGGTCAGAGTGGACCTGGGAGTAATGGTGATGATGGGGTACTTCACATTTCCAGAGCTCCAGAATTGGAACTTCACTATTACATATAGTTTAATGTCATACCAGGACACTAAGACCCTCAGATACTGCCTTCTAGCACATATATAATAAAAAAGGTTTGGGTCTGCCATGAGGTCAATAGGTTGGGACAATCATATAGGTGCTAGGGTTTGACGTGACCAGCCGATTGATTGGAAGGGGGTGTCTCCAACCATCTGTCTAGCCTAAGTAAGGGCCAAAGTGGAGGGTTGTAAGTCATAGACTGCTCAGCCACCTGGATTCCATCCTTAAGCACCACAGCTCGATATCCACAGCCAACAGGTGACCACATCGGGGGGATTTTATCTGTCTGTAGGGGTGCAGTCGGTGTATTCTACAGCCTCAGCTGACATTATGGTGAGTTGATATTGGTGAGATGATAGGGCAATAATTATTGAAAGTGTGTAATATAAAATGTTGTAAGAAAAAGGATTCAAAGTTATATATACTTGAATACAAGACTCCGACATAGGTTTGATAGACAAAACATTTAATGCGTATACAGCACATGGATACAACAAGATAGATAATACATAGGTAAAACAAAGTTACATGTAGAAAGATAAAGACACATTCATGAATGGTACAAGATATACAAAAAGTACAGACATGAGACTAGGGATAGTCCATGCTGTGTTAATAACTTACAGTAATGTCAGGGGGGCCAAAAGCCCCAATGAGAAGGGGTAGACCGTGTCTACCCCATGTGCCTCGTAGTTAGAGGAACAGGAAAAAGAGAAAGAAGTGTTTGAACCAGCCGCTTAAATATAAAACGGCCCCCTAGCGGGCACCAGCAAACTAAACGGGCAGACAACTCAACGGGAAGATAATCCCTACAATATAATAGTTACTATGAAAAATATGGGTTATCCTCCTTCTGACAGATTTCCAGAAGTGGGACTAGCAGGGTTCAAAACAGAAAAATAGTTGAAGGGGGCAGACATCCCTACTGGGAGAAGAGAACCAGACAGCAGCAGAGATGGCTGACAACTATTGGCCAACACAGACACACCTCAATTATGGCTGAATGAATATAGCAGCACACTAAAACAACAAAAGAGCCTACAACCAGAATTCTTAACCCCCACAAGTACTCTACAAAATATAAGTGTTCATGAATTGTTACTTTGGTTGGCATCCTTCCGTCTACTAGAGACGATGATGTGGAGTCCACTTTTTGGTATTTTTTATTTTTTTTTTTTAATATCTGCAAATTCGTGAGTGGTTGAGCAGCACAATTTTTGAATGGCAATCTCTGGTGCAGTGACTGCAAACACTTTGGGTGGCCAGGTCAGATGCCTTCGTTAGGTCCATCAATGCGGTGCAGAGTGGCATCCGCTCTCCCGGCACCCCTCCTGCAGCCGGCATAGTGAGATCATGTCCACCGTTGTTCAGAAGCCACACTGTGTTCCTGGATGCAAGATGCAAAGCCTGCAGACACGCCAGTGTAACACGCGCAAGACTTCTCAAACTATGCTGAAGTCGCTCCAATCTCCTTTGTTCCTGTGTTCCTGTATAAGGAGACGATGGTAGTGTCCCGCTTGTCCTGAGGGATGTGTCCATGTTCCCAGTAACTGCAGAGTCGCTAGTGTAGTGGTTGAAGCAGTGCTGCCCCATGCCTTCAAGATGTTTGCTGGTATGCTGTCACTCCCGGTTGCTTTCTTATCAGCAAGGCACTTCTCCATTTTGTAGTGGAAAACTACATAGCCTGGGCAGGTTGTTATGGAGGATGAGCTATCGTCCAAGCAAATTGTTACTATATATATATATATATATATATATATATGTATATATATATATATATATATATATGTGTGTGTGTGTGATTTGAGACCGCTAAAGCATTAAGTTTTAGCAAACCCTTCGCACCACATTAAACCCTTTTAAAATATAACAACCTTGTCTTGTCTTTTATTCCTTTCTTATTACAGAATTTCTGTTATTACATTTACATTACATTTGTTTTTTAATTACACATTATTCCCCTCGATCTGTGGAAAAATTGTCCAGCATGAAACTGCTTCACAGTACAAAAAAGATTGGTGACCACTTCTGTAAGGAACTGTGTGCTTGACAAAGGTAAAAGCATTGTAAATAATAACTAGATTCCATTTTTTTTTAAAACATTTAACTGCATTTTTTATGCCACTCTCATCATTGCTGAAAATAATTTCATATTATGGTGTTAAAAAAAAAAAATAATTTGGTTAAAAAGTTTGATTAAAAAAATTGATAAAAAAGAATTAGTTAAAAAAAGATTTCAATAAAAATGAATTTGGTTAAAAAAAATTTAGTTTAAGAATTAAAAAAAATTTTTTGATTAAAAAGAAAATTTAGTCAAAAAATAATACACATGAATTAAAAATAATTTGGTTAAAAAAATAATTTGATTTAAAAAAAAACAACTTTAGTTTAAAGAATATATTACACATTAAGTTAAACAAATCATTTATCAAAATTACTTGATTCTGCATTAAATGATCCCAAAAAGGTTGTAAAATAAAAACAAAACAAAACCAATTTTATATTAAGTAAACTGGCTCTGGTGCTCAAATCATTATTAAAGCTTACTATATGGGTATAATTTTAATCCTCTTTTGTATGCCATAAAAATGTCTTCTAAATTGTATAAAAATGATTTAACCCTTCTGCAGAGAAATTGTTTTAGTTTATTTCTGTATCCATGATCTCTTTTATAATCCCCCCCCACCACCACCACCCCAACTCTTATTAATGACACTCTTTTCTAATGAGTAAGTATTTGTCACTAGTCACCTTTGCTCTTAAACTCATTACAAATTCAACCTCACCTTTTGAACTCCACTGTTTATGAAACAAATAAAAAATAATTTATGTGATTATCACTTATCACTTATCACTGTCTTCCATTTCAATCATTCAATGTTTAACTCTTTATATATGATTATAAAATCCTGGCTGGAGTTTAAAATCTAAAATTTAAGAACTCAAGTTGTACAAAAGATAAAGACATTTAGTAAAAAAAACATTTGAAAATTCAATTTTTGAAACTTTATTCTTGATATAATTATTGATTATCACACTTGTATGTGATCACCATAATTGTTGATATATTTAAAAATTGTTATAGAACTTTATAAACACACTGTATATTGTTCTTAGTTTTGTTTCCTTTGCCCTTCTCATTAAATTACTTTAAAAAAATATTTTATCAGTAACTTATGTTTATATGTGACTAAAATTCTCATTATGTTTTTATATAACCCATCAAAAATGGCACATCACCATGAAATTTTTATTAGAGTAATTCACTTAAAATTCTCTAAAATTTTTGAAGAATAAAGACAACATTTAAAGAATATTTAGAGAAATATTTATAGAACAATTTGTGACTGGATTATAATTTTTTTTAAATATAATGATTTTTCTCTGAATTTTTTAGATGAGGCTTGATAATTAGTATTATTTGGATTATGTGAACTATTGTCCTATATCTTTATTGTTATCTGTACAACGCTTCGGCTGATGTGCCCTCCGGTCTTCTTCAGGTATTTCTTGTCGGAATCGGGAGCCTTCTCGAACTCGAGAACCTTCTTGTCGTAATTGGGAGCCATCATGGAACTTTGAACCCAACCCTTTATTCAATCCACTGTGTATCCTGTTAACCATAGCTGAGGTACAGTTGTTAAGCTGTGTTAATTATTATTCTGTTACTGTCACTCTTGACCAGGATTGAACCTGCAGCCTAGAGATAGCTGTCACTTAGAACTGTCTTAACCTACAACCTTTATCCACTACACTATGTGTCCAATTATAATGATTTTTGTTAAATAGAAAAAATGAGTTTAAAAAAATGTTTTTAAATAATATTGAGTTTGAAAGAAAAAATTTGAATACCATCAAGAATGAATAAAACAAAACGTCTTCAACATAAAATAACCCAACAAGGGTTGACAAGCTGTAAAATCAAACCAACCAACTAACATATCATTAAATTGGTGAACCCTGAAATTTATAGACAACTTCATATCTCTTCATTGCCCTCAACTTGATATTTCTTCATTGAAGAATTGACTTTACCTAATTTTGTGACTGTGTAATGGTTCATAAGCTGCAGATTCTTGTTAGACCAGGTTTGAAGGAACAAAGAAAAAAGGATCATATTCTAAAAATAGACAAAGCCAGACTGACCATCGCCAAAATTCAAAACTCCCATGAACTAACGGACATTTGAAGAAGGAGGAGAGAGAAAGGGAAGCAGCAGAACGAGCAGAAAGGCAGTGGCCAGTTAACAGACAAGTCATGAATACCAATCCTCCTCGAAAACCGGTTGAGGAAAATACAAATAAGCTTTAACACTAATAAGAATTTGTAAAAAGGAAAATTTAACCAAACCACATCTTTGTAACTTGTTGTTCATTTGATATAATTTATAATCGACAAATAAAGGACAATTTTGTTATGACTCAAACTTCTTTGTTCATTACTTGTACTGTTTTGCTTGTTTCTTTGATGATACATTTCACATAAAAATTACCTCCAACATACAACAAAATTACCTGCAACATACAACAAAATTACCTCCAATATACAACAAAATCACCTCCAACTTACAACAAAAGTACCTCCAATATACAACAAAATTACCTCCAACATACAACAAAATTACCTGCAACATACAACAAAATTACCTCCAACATACAACTCCAACATACAACAAAGGTAAAAAAAAAAAAAATGGTAGTACTTGTCAGGGTTCTATCTATTAGTCAAATAGATCTGTTTGAAAATTATTTGTAACGGTTCATAAGCTGTAGATTTTTGTTAGGGCAGGTTTGAGGAACAAAGAAAAAGGATCGTATTCTAAAAATAGACAAAGCCAGACTGACCAACGCCAAATTCAAGACTCCCGCCAACTAATGGACATTCTGAGAGTGGGTAAAGAGTGGGTGGCAGAAAGGTAGTGGCAAGCGAAAAGACCAGTTACGAGTACGATTCTGTTAGAACCGGGTGAACTGAAATACAAGTAAGCTTTAACACTAATAAGACTTTGTAAAAAGGAAAATTCATTAACCAAACCACATCTTTGTCACTTATTGTTCATGTGATACAATTTATAATATACATATATAAAGGACAATTTTGTTATGACTCAAACTTCTTTGTTCATTACTTGTACTGTTTTTCTTGTTTCTTTGATGTTACATATCACACAAAAACCAACATACAACTGTTTATGTCCTGGAAATGACGTTAAACTTTACCTGATGGTGAGGTTCCAGTTTTGGAGGTTTGGGGAATGTGGAGCACCCCTTCATCACCATTGCTCCCTAGTCAAATCTGACCCGGAGTGGTAGTACCTGTTAGGGTCCCATCTATGGGTTAAATAGAAAAATGTATTTATAAAAAAATTGTATTATCCATTAAGAATTGATTTATTTCAAAACTTTATTGGCATTAAATGACCCACTGAGGTTGATATGCCGTAAAACCAAACCAAACACAACAACAACTGTTTCTAAAGGCTTAGGTTGGTTTAGTTGATTAGTTGGTTGGGTTTTACAATATGTCAACCCTTTTGGGTTATTTTATGCTAAAGACATTTTTGTCTTATTTATTCTTGTTTTTTTGGGTTTTTTAATCTTTTGAAACAATTTTTTTAAAACTCATTTTTTCTATTTAACCCATACATAAAAACACATTTTTTATCTACTTAACCCATAGATGGGACCCTAACAGGTACTACCACTCCAGATCAGAGTGGACTTAGGAGTAATGGCAATAAAGGTGTACTCCACACTCCCCAGAGCTCCAGAATTGAAACTTCACTACTAGATGCAGTTTAACATTATATCCAGTACAATTTAATGATATGGTACTAGAGTAATAGCAAATTTTGAAGAGTGTGTATTAGTTGTTATGGCTCTGTGTAACTGGGGTGTGTAGCAATAGGTTGGTTATTGAAGGAGTGATCAGTGAACAGAATGTAGTAGTGAAAGTTTTTAATGGGTTTTTCGTTTAGGTCTAGTGGTCTTTTTATGAAGATTTTATCTATAAATTTGAGTAGTTAGTGTGCTTATAGTTTTGGAGATGAGTTTATTTATGGCAGTTTTTTTCAATATGGGTTTGATTGTTTATTCTTTATTAGGATATAAAGCTGCTTGATTTATTTATTTCATTTTATTAATTTATTATATTTATTCTAAGTTTCAACCAATACATTCTTTAACCTTCATCAGGAATACAAAGAAGAGGTTCAATTGTACAAATAATTTTTGGTATTATAATGATTTTTCTTAAACTTATAGACAGTTAAAAGTTGCATATATATATATATATATATATATATATATATAGATATAGATAGATAGATAGATAGATAACGGGAAGATCATACCAATAAGGGTGTAAGGTCTCCCAATAAGTAAAAATCAGACTAAAGAAGCAAAGAAATGCCAAAATAAATTTATATCTGAACCAAGGTATCAATTTATATCTATATATATCTATATCTATCTATATCTATATCTATATCTATCTATCTATATATATATTTGTATATGTATAAGTATTAACTTACCGGTGGGTATAAGAACGATCGTTGGAAGCGCACAATATCCAGAGGTTAAGGTTGAGAAAAAACAAATACAAAGTGCTCAATACAATGTAGAGCATAAATTTATTTAAGAATGGAAATGAGTAACCTACTCGAGTTTCATCGATAGATTCTTCAGGGTTACTTTTAAATTAATCGAGTTTACGATTAATCTTTGGTGTTATGTTTATAACACCAAAGATTAATCTTTGGTGTTATAAACATAACACCAAAGATTAATCGTAAACTCGATTAATTTAAAAGTAACCCTGAAGAAACTATCGATGAAACTCGAGTAGGTTACTCATTTCTATCTATATATATATATATATATATATATATATATATATATATACATTATTATTATTATTATTATTATTCATTATTATTTTCTTTTTTCTTCTTTTTATAATTGTTTTTCTAATTTTAAAACCTTTCCTATATATAGTTAGTGATTTTAATATTCCCAGATATATTATTTGAAGAAATACTAACATTCACCTATAATGTAAATTGTTAGCAAAGAGTATTGTACCTTTATTTTGATTATAAATTCAACATAGTGACATTTCCTGCTCCCCATTCCACCTTAACTTTGAAAATTTTTTTTTTTTTTTGACTGAGTTGTTTTTTTCTTTGAATAATATTTTATTTTTCTCGTGCAGTCTGGCATAAATTTTGTTCTATTTATTCATTTTGTAAATCAAGTTTTGACGAGAGCAATAAGTCGAAATAAATGTATTACTTGATGTTCTTATAAGGTTTTCCTTATATATTATATATATATATATATATATATATATATATAATAGGAAAACCTTATGAAAACATCAAGTCACAAATTTATCTTGATCTACTGGTCTCTTCAAAACTTGATTTACAAAATGAATAAATAGAATGAATATGTCTAGTCACACTGATGAGTTGTGAAATGGCAAAAGAGGACTCTCTATGAATGACAATACATATACTCTTCACCCCTGGTGGGTTAAGCTCTCTGGAAATGGAATTCTCTGGTGACCACTAATTATGCAACAATTGCAGAGCTCTCCTTAAAATGGATAGAGCACTCCCTAGTGGCCTAGTTTGTTTATAATAGTAAAACTCCATTTTTTAAAAATATATATATATATATATATATATATATATATATAATATAATATAATAAAATAAATATAAAAGGTTTTACATATCTATTTATTTGATGACAAAGGAACAGTCACAACCATTTGGTTTCATGCATGTGTAAGTGCAAACAATCTTCAGGTGACATTGTTTCAAATGCAAGGAAAATGGAAATGTAAAACCTTATATATCTATTTTATTATATTATATAATGGCTCTATAATTTTTTTTATATTGAGCACTCTACCAATAATACTGCATTTTGGCACACCGTTCCAGTAAAAGCTAAAACAGTGACAATCCCAGACTATAGTATATATATATATATATATATATATATATTGAAAACACGGTGTTTGTGGATGACAAAATATATATGCTCGCAACTCTTTGTTGGTTGAGTTCTCTGGGGTAAAAATTTGATTGTCAGTTGTAAATTAAGTGGCAAGGATAAACAGGATGTGAGCTCTCAAATGGTTGTAACATATATACATATGTATGTAATTTAACAGTTAAAATCTACCCCTTCCCTGCAGGTGGTTGATGACCAAGTGGTTAAGATGCCGGACTGACGAAAAATCAGTCGGATTTCTATCCTGGCTAGAGGTAGCTTGCAAAGTCTAGCCACACTGAGGAGATGTGATACTTTGAAACACAGTATCTGTGGGTGACAATATATTATATATATATATATATATATATATATATATATACATGTGTGTGTGTGTGTGTATGTATGTATAATGAAAGTGAGAATAGCACAGCACACACTGTGTAATTCATATATATATATATATATATATATATATATATATATATGTGAGAAAAAGTAGACAAACACGGGATGTTATGGAAACTGGATGTTATGGAAACTGGATGTTTATTGTCGACGATGCAACGTTTCGGTCATTTAGACCTTCTTCAGGACTCAAATGACCGAAACGTTTCATCGTCGACAATAAACATCCAGTTTCCATAACATCCCATGTTTGTCCACTTTTTCTCCACATATTGTCGGATTAACCTCCTCATATTTCTCCCATATATATATATATATATATATATATATATATATATATATACAAAGTAAAGTTCGTGGAGTGGCTTGTTGTCAGTATTAGCTGGACAGTAAAGGAGTCTACCCTCTTTTCACTAGACCAGGGAGATTGTTTGTCTGTCTGAGGTGGGGCACCACACCTACCATCAACCACTCTCCACTTTACCATACAGATCCAAGCTGTGCTACTCATTGGTGAGAGCCACTATTGAATCTGGAACCTTGTGTTTCCAAGGAGGATGCTCTACTGATTGAGCCAAACCAGCCCCTTATATATATATATATATATATATATATATATATATATATATATACGCACACACACTTGAGAGTGAGTTGAAAAGTTCATAGACGGAAAAGTTCATACGGAGATATCATATCTACTGTTGATGACATTTACTATCATTGGGATCCAAGCACTGCAACACCAATGGAAGAATCATGTGAACCACAAGGGAGAATAATATTTTTATTGATCTTAGAAGATACAGAATTTTATATTAATATTATATAATAGATAGGCATAGCCTATCATTTTTAGCAAGTAGTGTAGAGTAGTTTGAAATAGTGGTAAACTGTGGAAAAAAATCCAATACTGAAGTCATAGAGTTTGATTGGCAAAGTGTCACCACAAGGTCATCATGTTTGTAATGTTACATAATTTGTAGGTTGCCTACGAATTATGACCGTAAGTGTAATCAAATTTGAATAACAGTATGGTAAATGGAAAATTGCCATTATAACAGTTATAAGAAGTGATTGACAACCAGTTCACCTTTCGCTGACCTAGCCGTTGATTTCTGATTGGCTGAAGGCGAGGCGTGAGAAGGCGACGGAGCTAGAATAGAATTAAAACCCTTTTGGACTTTGGGTTTTTAATAAAGACATCTTTAAAAACTAAACAAAGTCTTGAAAACAAAGAAATGAGCACAGACAACTGCAGCCCAGAACAGAAGTCGTATCGACCAGAGGTGGAAAGCAACCCAAGAAATAGAACCACCTAATAACTCTCTCCTCTCTAAACATTTGTATACCCGATACAAAAGAGGTAACTCAGCAAATAGAAAAAACTACTGATTTCAAAATAATAACAAAACCCTTTTTAAGAGCAATTTTCGGACCATATGACCTTATAGGCACCCCTTTTGCTTTGCTGATTCATAAGTACATTTTTTCATTTACACCATCAACATCCGGTTGTTTGTTAACAGACGATTTTTAGAGTTTTTTTAAGTTATAAAACTAACTCCTAACCCTAACCCCTAACCCTAACCTCTAACAAACAACTGGATGTTGACGATATAATTCTTTCTGATAGATATTCCCCTTTTTCATTAGTTTATTTTTAACTAGCTTAAAAGATCCCCTATTGATTTCTTCAGAATACAAGGTGTGTCAAAAAGTACAAAAAATCTAAATACTTTTTTAACACGCCTTGTATTTCTTTCTGATAGATATTCCCCTTTTTCATTAGTTTATTTTTAACTAGCTTAAAAGATCCCCTATTGATTTCTTCAGAATACAAGGTGTGTCAAAAAGTACAAAAAATCTAAATACTTTTTTTTAACACGCCTTGTATTTCTTTCTGATAGATATTCCCCTTTTTCATTAGTTTATTTTTAACTAGCTTAAAAGATCCCCTATTGATTTCTTCAGAATACAAGGTGTGTCAAAAAGTACAAAAAATCTAAATACTTTTTTTAACACGCCTTGTATTTCTTTCTGATAGATATTCCCCTTTTTCATTAGTTTATTTTTAACTAGCTTAAAAGATCCCCTATTGATTTCTTCAGAATACAAGGTGTGTCAAAAAGTACAAAAAAATCTAAATACTTTTTTTTAACACGCCTTGTATTTCTTTCTGATAGATATTCCCCTTTTTCATTAGTTTATTTTTAACTAGCTTAAAAGATCCCCTATTGATTCTTCAGAATACAAGGTGTGTCAAAAAGTACAAAAAATCTAAATACTTTTTTTTAACACGCCTTGTATTTCTTTCTGATAGATATTCCCCTTTTTCATTAGTTTATTTTTAACTAGCTTAAAAGATCCCCTATTGAGTGACAATTAAGCTAGCTTGGCCCAACAATGATATTTCATGCATTAAATACATATTAAATCTTATTAAACTTGAACAATATTTTTCAAACAATTAACATTTTTCATTAAAACAATGATATAATTTGTCTATTTGAAACTTATTGCAAATCTGCATAATAAACATTTTTGGTTTTCCCAATTGGGGTCAATACAAATAGCTTGTTATTGTAAAAGAAAAAAATTGTTACAAAAAGTCACATAAAAAAATCACCAACAACAATCATACTAATCAAAATTTGGGAATCCAAAATTTCATGATTGGATTCTGCCAGGAATGTTTTTAATTTGCTCATGGAGTTAGCCTAATACCAAAATGGTATGACATGTTGAGCTATGGTCTCTAGGATTAAACTTTTTTTTTTTTTTTTTTTTTAAAGTGACACACTGACACACTGACAACCACACTTATTATTAGAGAAGATGACTTAGTATTTCCTATTATCAAAAAAGAAACCTGGTGTTATCCTGATCTAATAAATGAATATAAAATTGATGCTCTGCAATTGTAACCCATGAAAATATTTAATCTCCATTTTCAGACCATTAAAGCAAAAATCAGGTTAAAAATAAGAAAATGATAAAAAAAATATCAACAAAAAAAAGGTTCTTATATAATGGCCCAATATTATATAAGGTTATATAAGAGTAACTAGTTTTATCAATGTTATATAACTAAATATCTTGCTTGGAATATAAGCCTATATATGTGTATGTACAAACAAAAGTTTACGTATCCTAGTTTAAAGGCCACCAATAGTAGCTATTAAATTAGTATCATTTCACTTCCTATTTTAATATGATTTATGTTAGCAGCAGCTACCCGGCGTTGCCTGGGTAGAGGGGGAATTTTTAAGTTAGTCCCGCAGATCCATTATTACTGAATCATGAGTTGAATCCTCATGGGATGCCCCATTTAAATCCCTACGCAAAAAAAATAGACCTTGCATTGATCCAGCTACTCTGAAAATAAATGTTAATGTCTACTATCTAAAATATTAAATGAAAAAAAAAAATCCATACCGTTATCATTTAAATTTTATTTTTTAATTTATCTTCACGAATATAAATCAAATCTCTATTAGTTTTGCTCAAAAACCAAGCCCTGGTGATATTTAATGTGTATATATATATTTACTTTGTCGTTAATTGTTTTATTTTCAAAGTTTCCTCCAGACATACATATACACACAACTGCCCTTTATATATGTATAGATTACATTCGGACATACATACACACAACTGCCCTTTATATATGTATAGATTTATTCAAAAAATAACTGAATTATTACAGCAATGGAATATTGACAGATTAAAGAAAAAAATAAACCACATCCTTTGATAATTTGCTATTGATTACCTATAAACATGTTTTTGGGGAGTTTCCATATTTTTTACATTTTTACAGGGCGGTTAGTGTATATGTGTATGTATGTCAGGATGCTACTATGAAAATAAAACAATTAACGACAAAGTAAATATATATACACATTAAATATCAACGGTTCTTGCTTGTACATATATAAAGGACAGTTGGTGTAATGTATGTATGTCCGGATGAAACTACAAAAATAAAACAATTAATGAGAGAGTAAATATATATACACATACATTCACTATCACCAGATCTTGCTTTTTATGCAAAAATAATGAAAATTTTATTTATATCTGGGAAGATATTTAAAAATTAGGATTTGAATAGTAAAAAAAGGGAAAGTCATTTTGTTGCGTACATGATTAAAACATAAATATAAATCAATTATGTGAAACCAAAACAATGGATAAGACTTTTTATCATCCCCCTCTACCCAGGCAATGCCGGGTAGCCATGTCTAGTGTAATATAAATAGCTTTTTACATATATTTGTATAAGAGTAAGTAAATAAACAATGTGTTTATTTGATATGGCTTTTAGCCGACAATTTTTGGAGGATATGTGCTTAATTGAAGTCATACCTAATTTTGAAAATTAATTAGTTAATAATTAATGCCCGCCTAAATTCATTAATTATTAACTAATTAATTTTCAAAATTAGGTATGACTTCAATTAAGCACATATCCTCCAAAAATATTTGTATAAGTAAAAACTACCAGTTCACTTGCATTAGATTTTATAACTGCATCGTTGGAGACATCTCCCAAGAAAGGAGAAGAAAAAGAAAAAGAGCTCTTTCTATTTTTTAAAGGTCATGTGAATATTTCAAAGAATTTTTTTCTACTTTGTATTAAGTATTAAAAAAAGAATGGTGAATCCATACACAGCATACATTTTGTAATGAATGTGTACATTGGCATATATATGTATATATCCTCCTCACTTTCATATCTCTCTGGATATACATAGATATATCTTTCTGGATATATATACACATGTTTATACTTAAGTAAGGAATGCATGCAAAAAAACAAAACCCCCAAAAAACTAATGATTTTTTGTAGTATTCAAGAAATTTTCAATGAACATTATAATAACACTCAACCATAAGTGTGTGTATCAAGATGTGTTTCTGTATACATACTTACACACACACACTAGCATAATGGTTATCATTGTAGGAAATGGATATCAGTGACTTGGGTTCAAATCCTGGCAGAGACTGTTTATGATTCACTTCACACTAATACTTTTAGAAAAGGCATGAACCCATCTGTTCTTCCCACCTACTATGGATAAATAGTAGGGCAGATTGGGTTCTTTAGCCTAGATGAGGCAACCAGTCTAAAAGAAAGGAAACTGAATTAAAACCAACTGTGACTCTTCTTAAAATTTGATAATGCGTCACATACTGTCTTTGGTGGAGGGGTTGGGTAAATACTTACTTATAAAAAAGTAAAATCATCGGGGTGGTCTATAGTCGGTATAAGCCAGTCAGCGAGAGAGTCTATCCTCTTTTCAATAGCGCTAGACCAAGGAGATTGTTTTGGCGTCTGAGGTGGAGCGCCACACCTACCATCAGCTCCTTACTTTACCGCACAGATCCCTGTGCTACTCATACGCTGAGGACCGGTATCGAACTAGGAACCTTGTGGTTTCTAGCCGAACGCTCTACCAACTGAGCTAACCCGGCCCATTACTTATACATACACACATTATAGAATGAATACAGAATAAATGAGAAAAGTATTGGCATAAAAAGGTGCTCAATGCTAATAAAGCAGAGCAGATTTATAATTAATAGTAATGGTATTATGGATGATTTGGACTCATAACTTAAAGTTTCCTGGTTATGCAATCCTCAGATGAGTCAAATGGTTGAGATCTTAAAAACCAGTAGTCAAATGGTTGAGATCTTAAAAACCAGTTTTTAAGATCTCAACCATTTGCGCGCATATATATATAATATATATATATATATATATATATATATATATATATATATATATGCGCGCATTATCTATCTATCTATCTATCAATTTTTAAAGGCTGCAGTATCTATAGCTATTAGGATCATCAGGCAATATTACATCCTGAAAAATGTTTATAAACAACATGAGAGGGTGTACATAGAAAAAAAATTAAGATTAAAACCTAAAATTTAACTTTAGAATTTTAAGAAAATTTATAAATTCTTTTAAATTAAAAAACCCTGTGAATTTTTTTTTCAACTTTTTCTAGTGTTTTCGACTTCTTTTCTGATTTATTGAAATGTAAATCTGATTTTGTTCCATATTCCCTCATTTCTATGCAAATCCTTCTCATACTACTTGTAAGATTCTTCCGAATGCTACAATGCCAGATGATGGGTTGTTTGGTTTAATGTTATATCAACCCTTGTGGGTTATTTAATGCCAAATATTGTTTTTATTATATATATATGTGATTTGTTTATAAAAATAATTTTCATCAACTTGATGTGTATTAATAAATACTGGTGGTTGACCCTCGGCCATCACCTTCCAACACTCATATGATGAAAAGGGTCGAGTGTTTGCCATAAGAGAAATTTGAAGAATACGATCGGGACAATCATATAGTAGCTAGGGATTTATATGATTAGCTAATTTATCGGTTTGAGCCTCTCTGCCTGTCTGCATAGCCCAAGTAAGGGCCAAAGTGAAATGTTGCATGTCACGGGACCAGTAAGTACCTGGGTCAGGGACCACTCAGCCATCATAATCCTGTCCTCAGGCATTACAGCTTGCGACTCATGGCCAAAAGGTGATCTCCCATTGGGTGGGTACCCTCTGCAGAAGTGGTGTCAGTATATTTATACAGTCCTAGCCAACAGGGAGAAATACCAGATGATCTTAAAAGTATGAAACTATTAGTATCAATATGGGGTTTAAACACACACAAACACACACACACATACATATATATATTATATATATATATATATATATATAAGAGAGAGAGAGAGAGAGAGAGAGAGAGAGAGAGAGAGGGGAGTGCTTGTAGTGTAATGGTTATCATTGTTGGAAATGGACCCAGCAAACTGAGTTCAAATCCTGGACAAGGTTGTTAGCATTTCAAATAGAATTATTATCCTTAGGAAAGTTATGAATCCAACTATTTTCCCTCCAGCTATGGGTAAATAGTAGGGCAGACTAGGCTCTAACCTTCATATGACAACCGGTCTAGGAGAAGGAAAACTGTGAATTCAAACCTGTTAAACTTTGCAGAAAAATTGATCTTGTGTTGCATCCTACTCGTGTGGAGGGAGGGGTTGGGCAAATATATGTATTCATATTTGTATGTATCGACCTACAGTTATAAAGTTGTATATGTGTCTCTCTATACATACAGACTCAAATATATAGAATACACTCAAATTCAGGCTTCAATTTCAAGATATACATACATGCTTGACAGTATTTACTATTGAATGTGTATCTAAGAACACACACACACACACACATACACACACACACACACACACATATATATATATCTATCTTTATATATATACGTTTATATACAAGTATGCTTTTTACATCTATAACTGTTTATGAGTTTAGAAAGTTAAATCAGAATTATATAAACACTTCTATATTTTCATACTTATATAATCATATAATTATGTTAAATTTATAATTTTTTTTATTCACTTTGTTTTTATCAATATATAAAATATAAGAATGCCTTCATGTACTCCCTGAATATTATTTGTTCACGCCCAGTTACCACTTGAAAACCACAAAGTACTGTAAGTAACCTAAAGCCTGTGTGTCAGACTAAGCAAAGCTTAGTAAATAATAATAATAAGGGTATATAAAATTTCTAAAATTGAAAAGCTATAATACTGCTGACTCGTCAATAAATAAGAGAAAAAGAGATAGGGAAAGAATGATACACGATGGTGGGGGTAGAGTTTCCTTGGTCTGTGATAGTGAATAGAGAGAGAGAGAGAGAGAGAGAGAGAGAGAGAGAGAGAGAGAGAGGTAAGCGGGAGATAGAGTGAGAAAGAGAGGGGGTATTTTTAAAGGCAGCTGGGCAAGTAACTAGGATTTTTGGTTCCTTATAAATTCTCAGGCTTAGCCATGAATCGCTCATATCGTAGTGAAAGCTTCGAGTGAACAACAACTTGATAACGCACATTCGTCAATAATTCCTCTTACCGTTCAGACACGATTCTCTGACATCCACACATTTGAAGATGAGCGGACTTGCTGCTACCGGAGGTAAAGAGAGAGAGAGAAAAAAATGCGTTAAGCAATTTTATCATTCTATATTTTTTTAACAACACATTTATTTAATTTCCTTCGTGTTAAATTCAAAGTAATTTTCTTTGAATGTTAGATACATTTATTTATTATAGCAAAGCAAAAGCATACTTTTAGATAGTTTTTACCCGTCCTGTTTTCTTTAAGCCCACACATGGTTATGAATTTAAAATTATAAAAGGACTTTCATTTTAATTTCAATATATGAAAAGCATAATTAAAATTTAAAAAAAAAACAACTTTTTTTATTGCAATAGCATTATTACCATTTCCCCCTTTTTTTTTTTTTTTTTTTTTATGTTGGTTTATTTTTAAGTCATTTTGTGTTTTTAACCTCCTCAAATTTTTAAAGATTTTCTTAAAAAAAAAAAAAGGAAAAAATGTTTTAAAAGTACAATTAAGTCTTCAAACTATTAGGATATTAAAAAAGAAAAGAAAGATACATTGACTTTTAATGTTAAAAATAAAAACATGCTAAGGTTGGGTCAATTTTTTTTTTGTTTTTCTAAAAAAAACTTTATTTCCAGCCTTTTTCGATAATTTAAAAAAAAAAATTAAATTTAAGGACCCTCTTTTTTAAAAGCAACAAACATTAGTCAGTCAGGATAAATACATACGTTTATTTTATTTTAGTTAAATAATAGTAATAGCTATTTGAGTTGAAAAAAGTATTCTTTAACATTTGTTTTTACTTTGTAATTTAGGGTTTACAATACATTTAACACGTTACAAGAGAGTGTTTCGTTTTTCTTTTCATTTTTCTTTTCAAACTTGTCTCATGTTATGAACACGTTTCATTTAAAATTATCATTTTGGGGGATTTCTTTTTAAGGGATAGGACAAAATAGAAAAGAATCCCTAAACATTTTATTTTGTGGAAAAATTAGTACACGACATTTACAAAAATTAACGGCATAAACTCATTTTCTTTTTCTTTTTTTCTATAATTTTAACTTTTTAAGGAATAGGGGTGCATTATGAGAGAAAGTAAGGCATATATGATCATGTTTGTCCTCAACCCTTCTGTTAAAATGTGATATCAATCTCCGGATTTTTTTTTCTCTTTTACTTTAACAAACGATTTAACAATTCCTGAAAGGTTCCGAAAATTTACTTCTGAATATCATTTATTTTTTATCCATTAATTCATCAACAAAATATGATCGGTGCTTTTTAACTCCTCATCAAACAGAATTATCTGGAGAAAAAAGTTTCCAAAATAAATTTAAATCTTTTAATTATTCATTTACAAAATAATTCTCCTGGCGTATTTAAATTCTCTATTTTTTGTTTTATCAAATAAATATTCTTGAAAAAGAAAAAGATTTTTAATTATGAGCATTCTATTCGTTTACCTTTTTAGGGGTCAGGTGAGAAATTTACTACTACTATTGTACTTTAATAACCTTTTTTTTTTTTTTTTTTAAATATTTGAAAATCGTTTTGCCTCTACAAAAAATATATAATTGTTACCTTTTTAGAAACGCAAAATTGCACCTCTATCCCTTTTTTGTATTTTTATTTTAACGAAATAACCAATTGATTTTTTTATCATTTTTATGACAATATTTTTGTGTCTGCAAAAACTGGGAACTACTTCCTCTTTTTAATCCTTTCAAAGATTGTTCTTATTCAATCGTAAAATAAATGTTCCAAATTTGAAATTAGAAAATCTTATTCTTTTTATTTCATTTATCTATCTAATAAAACTCTTTTAGAGGATATCATTTAATTCTAATAGCTGTAAAATCAATTGTAATTTAAGCTTTCCGCAGCAAGTGCCTATTTATTTATTTATTTTAGGTTTTTTAAAAGGGGCGTTGAAAAAACTAATTTAGGATCACAATAATGACTAATAATAAATTTACGACAGTTTTTCTTTGGTAGCATTAATATATTTTTTGCTGTTAAGAATAAGATAAATAAATAATGGTAATGCCCTTTGAAACTCTCTAAATCAAATTCAAACTTTCACCACAAAACAAGTTTTCAATCACGTAATCACACGTTTTGGACTTGGTATCTGTTTTAAAAACTCTGAGACCTCGACCTTTTTTGTTTAGAATTCACCTTTTCCAACGTTGAAGATGAATGCTGTTGAAATACCTAAATGACATTTCAAGGGCTTTTTATATAACTTGACCTAGAAGATGAGAAGAAAAAAAAACAAACAAAACGTGCGACCCTTTAATTCAATACTACTACTGCAGCGACGACCGAATTTCTGTGAACGAACACTTACTTACCCTTGCCCCCCCCCTCTAAAAAAAAAATCCCAGCAAATTTTGGTAGAAAATAGTACTGCTTAAATCATATCACATTTGGACCAAAATTTATATAACCAAATTTTAAATGTACTTTTTTGTCATAATTTTACTTTAAAAAAAAATCAAGTTAACCCGGGGATGCAGCCCCTATTTCCCCCCGGTTACTTTAAAGACACCACAGTTAACCTGAGGTTTTTTAGTTTTTTTTTAAGTTTCTATTAAAAAAATTGAGCGAACTATAGGACGTTTTTGTGATGACTTGTGTCGTCAATCAGTTAATGATGTCTTGCGTTAAAGTTTAACGTTCAACTTGTCGCATTAGCGGATCTTTTGCTGTAGGCATGGATACGCGGTAAAGTGCCCACATGAGGAATCAATGTACACAACATAACATACCACCATATATCTGGTTTTCTTTCGATTTATTCTTTCTCTTTAACAACAGTTTATATCTATTTTGTCCATTAAAAACGCAACAGTAAAGCCTTTTCGTAAAAGATTTGTGTACTGTATTGTTGTTATTTAGGGATGTACAAATACACGCACCTGCTAAAGCACCGTTTTGTTTTTTTTTTTAAGATTCACCCAAAATCGGCTAATTATCTGATTTTAATAGAAATTACTCGGTATTATGAAAGCCATAAAAGATGAGGTTTCTTTTAAGACATTTTTCTCAAAATTATGAAAAGTTTTTTTCTTCTTCTTTCCTCCATTCAAGATCATTTATACCCAGTGACTTTGCAGACAACTAAAATCCAATGAGAAACCTAATACCTTACATTATGCAAGGATCAGAGCGTAGTATCTGTATACTCCGCCTAGGATTTTTTAAAAAAATCCAGGCTATAGAAATAGAAAGGCTATAAATTTACTTATCAAGTGGTCAGTGCCTGTACCCTTAAAAATCTAAATCTATTACAAAAAAAATTAAAACAATTTATTTAAATAAATACTGTTCTTATTCTGTTGTCCATGTCTTGTAATACTCGTATCAGTTAAAGTAGTGGTTCCCAAAGTGGGCGGTACCGCCTCTTAGGGGCGATGGAAAGATGGGGGGGGGCGTCAAAAGGCAGCGGTGGGGGTTTGATAGGGTGGTATTAGGAGCAGTTAATAAATAACTCGTTTTTTTTTTTTTTTTTTTTTTTTTTTTAATTTTACAAAATCTAAATGATAAAAATTCATAAATACTAAAAATAAAGGAACACGTACAGTTTAAAAGTCTGAACATTTTCTTGACGCCTGTACACAATATGTACAGGGGTGCACCTGTTACTACATGCCAAGGATTACCATATGTGGTGATCTTCAACTTCTTAATGAGTTCCAATCTAATGTCGAGAAGTTTATATCCCTGCACCAAGCACATCCATCCATTAACAATAACTGTGAAGACAATGAACTATGTTGCTATGGTTACCATTGAGATGTTTACTTACCTTTCCATAAAAAAAAAAAACTGCTAAATAAATTGGTTTAATAAATTAGTTTTATTTGCAAAATACATCTTTGTATTTAATCTTATTTTCAATTTGAAGCATACTAAAAGAAAAAAAGGGTTCACATGTGTGTATGAGGTGGGTGGGGGCTAGGAAGCCAAGGGTGTGCTGGCCTGAAAAAGTTTGGAAACCACTGAGTTAAAGTATAATTATCAGAATGAGAATGGTTTACCTGTGTGGATTAAATAAAGGGTTTCAGCTTGAAATTCCCTGAAGGTTACCGACAAGAGATCTGAAGAAGGCCAGGGGTTACAGCAGCCGAAACAGTATAACAACAAGGATGAGATTAAAAGTCTGTATCGTGTAAATAATGAAAACTCTTCTAAGAAATGTAGACAGATACAATATATATATTTATGTCTATTTTATTTTGTATGTATTTTTAGAGAAGTATTGAACTCTTTGAAATAAGTCATTTTAATTTCCATATTATATATATATATATATATATATATATATATATATATATATATATATATATTCTTACCCATAAAACCATACCCCAAAGACAAGGTTTCTTTAATATATCCCCTTATCTAGCGACTCTTATTATCAGAAACCATAAAATCCCCTTCACATAACTTTTTCCGTTATTTACGTCCCATTAAATTAAATTTAGGTTTATTGTTTTGTTTTATAAATAAGATCTTTTCCGTTTTATTTTGTTTTTGTTTTCGGTTTAAAATAACACCTTACATTAGATCCAAATCGCTTAACATTATCTAAAATAATAACCAATTCCGCCCATAACCTTTTTTACTCTATATAAAAACAAAACACAATAAATATTTAATCATTTATTAAATACAGAACTTAAAAATAATAATTAAAAATTAAAAATAATTAATCGTAAAATAAAAAATATATAAAATTCCTTTTCTAAAATATTAACATATTCCGCCCATAACTTTTTCACTTTATATATAAAAACTAAATACAGTAAATATCTAAGCATTTATGAATTACAGAACTTAAAAATAAAATTTGAATAATAATAACAATTAATCGTAAAAATTCCTTTACTAAAAATCTTTTGAATTCCAACCGTCACATTTCTTAATACCCATCCCCTTCCGTTTAAATTGTTTCGTCTTGTTGCCAATATCTCAAAAATTTGCTACATTTGGTTGACAAAAGATATACATATGAGACATGACCGACATATATATGGCGCGAATGCCCACGTTGGTGAATATTGTAACGTCTTTCGTTTTTTGCAGTATTAAGGTTTTTTTGTTTTGTAAACTCATTTGACTTTCCTCTCCGACCCAAACAACTACGGGAGTGAATGAGCTCTGATGATGATTTTTGTAAAATCGAAATATTGATCAGTATCAGCTATGATTATATTATAAATTGTTTTCTTCTTTAACAGCATTATGTGATGTTTTCATTCCACCTTTTCTTACTCATATATATATATATATATATATATATATATATATATATATACACACACAGATGCTGATAGGTACGCATCCTGCGTCCTTGACGCACAAAAATCTAAAAGGACACAGTAAAATAATATCCATATGTCCCAGTGTTTTTCTTTTTTCTTCCTTCACCATTTCAAGCTAACTGTAAATACATTTCAATAGTTTCTTAGAAATGAATCACACTGGATAGGTTACAAGGTAGGAGTTAGATGGCTTTAGTTAGAACCCATAAATTTTCCTGGTGACTCATTCAAAGAAAATGTGTCTCCGGATGCACTAAATCAAAAAGCTATCAGATTCAGCATCACTGTGTGTGTGTGTGTGTGTGTGTATGTGTATGTGTATATATATATATATATATATATATATATATATATACACACCAACTCCTCCACACAGGCAGGATATGACACACTGTCAATTTCTTAGTTTTGAATTCAGAGTTTTCCTTCTAGACTGGTTGCCTACCAAGGTTCAAGAGCTGTGTCTGCCCGACTATTTACCCATAGCTGGAGGGAGAATAATTAGATTCCAACATTCCTTAAGGGAGTTGCATATTTTATATAAGCAGTGCACAGATATTACAGTGGCATAGTGGCTAACATGCTGAACTGCAACATCATAGTAAGTGAGCTTGAACTCCATTATTATGTTCACTTTCAAACTAATATCTCCTCCCCATAGCTAGTAGTTAAATAGTTTTTTGTGGTTTTGTTTGGTTTAATGACATATAAACCCTGTGGGTTATTTAATGCATACTCTATAATATTTATAGAATAAACATAATATAACAATGAATAATATAACAACAACTAATAAAATAACAATATCTAGCATAACACACACACACATATATATATATATATATATATTATATATATTATATATATATATATGTGGAGAAAAGTAGACAAACACGGGATGTTGTGGAAACTTGATGTTTATTGTCGACGGTGCAACGTTTCGGTCTCTTATTAGACCATCTTCAGGACTTGGATATAGTTCTTATTCCAATGATGGAAATTCTCTTTTTTTTTTTTTTTTTTTTTTTTTTTTTTTTTTTGAGAATTTCCATCATTGGAGTAAGAACTATATTCAAGTCCTGAGATGGTCTAATAAGAGACCGAAACGTTGCACCGTCGACAATAAACATCAAGTTTCCACAACATCCGTGTTTGTCTACTTTTCTCCACATACTGTCGGATTAACCTCCTCACATTTCTACCATATATATATATATATATATATATGTGTGTGTGTGTTTTGTAAGGGATTATTTTGTGGTAAAAGAATTTTTTCTTCCTCAGAACAAATTGTCAGAATGCAAGATTACAGTAATCTATTTTATCTTACAGTTGCATTCCCATAAGTGATTTTGTAGACGTATTTCATATCAGATTCATAATTTGCAATATATTTTTATTTATCACAAGAAGGACAAAATTATATGTTAACATTTTCAAATAAATCTTTCATGTTATTTGCGTTGAAAAATCTTTTTCTGTTAGGAGCATAAACTTCACATTCTATGAGGAAGTTAAATAGTACCACTACTATTTTTTGCAAGGATGGCTTTAGCATTAGATAACCTATGAAGGTTGATATGCCATTAAACAAAGAAAACAAACCCAGTCAAACCAGATACATTTTGATCGTAGGCAGAGCACACTTTGATCTTATGCTGGAGAGAGATACTTTGGTTCTAGGCAGTGCACAGATACTACACTCTTATCTCCGGCAGAAGTGCTAGTCCATATGTAAATAATCCTGTAACCATTGAGGCCTATTTTGTATTTTACTCAGTAAATTTTTACTGCTAGTTTAAACCCATTATATCATTTGAATAGAGCTTGTTGAAATCTTTCTTTTATATGTGATGTAAATTTTTCTCTCCCTCCACTCGTCAAAGCTATATTTATATCCGAATAACATATGGCATTAATGTTGTGATGAGCTATTAAACTAAATTTTCAGTACATATCTAGTAAAGTTTTATTTTCTCTGAGTTTATATGAAGTATTGTATAGGATTTGGCTATTTAGGCAGTTCAAATAAAGTGTAGGTATGGTAGGTATTTACCCAATCCGCTTGCAATGGGTAGGATGTGACACAGTCTCAAGTAAGGATCAAACTATTTAGTAGTAATGGATCTGCGAGACTAAGCTTGCTGACCATTACACCATGATGGGATGCCCTTATACCTAACCTGTTTGTCATAAGTAGGATGTGACTCAAGGTCACAAGTAAAGGTCATGCAGTAAGGATCAAACTTGTAATTCAGTAGTAATGGATCTGCGAGACTAGCTCGTGATGAGATGCCTAAAAGTGTAGGTATTTTCATCTCGGGCATATAAATGGCGAGAGATAGAGAGAGAGAGACAGGATGAGGGGTATGATGATTGGTTCTTGTACTCTTTCTCGGTTTGTCTACTTCAACCATTTTCCTCAGGGCTAATTTCTCCGGACTGTTAGGTTCTACTGTTGTTCGGGCCGGGTGTTTGTTGTTTGGGTTTTACAGCATGACAACCCATTGGGTTATTTTATGCCGAATACATTTTGTTTTATTTCTTTGTAAGGTACAACTGCCACGTGTGCAGCCACCTGCATATCATTCCAGATCTTGCTTCTATCGGTATTTAGGTATAGTGATAGGGGTTTAGTTATTTTTTGAAATCAAGTTTTCTGTTGAGGATTTGAACATCAAGAGAGTGTCTGGGTGATTTTTGTAGGTCTATGAACTTACATCCTTGATAGGAGGCCGGTTCTTTTCAAAAAGTTTAATATGCTCTTGGGATCTATTTTTCCAAATAGTTTGTCCATGCTATTAAGCAAGCAAGACTTTGTTGTTTTTCTTTTAGTCTTTATTAAAAACAACCCCAGCCTAAAAGGGTTCTCGAAACTGCATGGATGAGAAGCCGACATCTTAAGCAAGTGACCTCTGCATCCGCTCACCTTGACTTTCTGTCACCCGCTTCTATTAGTGCATTTTGGGAGGGTCAAGTAGAGGTGACCAGCTGCCAGTCATGACGGTTGACAGTAACTTTCCACTAATCCCTCCAATTTTGAATCTTACACTACTTACACAATTCATAGGCTACCCATGAATTATGTAACATAGGTATGGTATATCAAAATAGCTTTTTGACATCTACATTGTAAAACATTAAGCAATAGTGGTTGTATGATAATGAAACTTATTGCGTACAGTGCTCAGGTGCACCACAACTCCTCAAAGTCTCATGTATAGTACATAGAATAATGTACTAAAGTCAAAAACATCACTAGCATACAGTAATAGTATACATGTATGTGTGCGTGTGCATGCATGTGTGTGGGGGAGGGTATCAATTATAGTTCTGTTGATATACAGGAAGCATGGAGGTTTTAAAAAGAAGCAGTGTTTCGGCAGCCTACAACAGATACAGACAGTTTATTCCATGCCTCGGCAACTCTGAGCGTGAAAAAATGTTTCCGAAAGTCATGTGAGCTATGTGGGTTTTCTGACTTTGTAGGTATGCCCACGTGTGTTAGAAACATGGAGATCAAAAAGGTGTTCAAGGTCACTGTTGGTAAGATGATTAATGACCTTATGAGCGTTTACCAGGTCAGTTGCCAGACGCCAGACTTTTGTATGTTGTATTTCTCTCTCTCCTTTTTAACCTGTCTTTTATTGTTTACTGTTAACCCATTTAAAAAAATCTTTTTTCAGAGTCAGAGGTTGTTGTGACAAACCTAACTGCAGTGAAAGATGAAGATGGGTCCAGAAAAACAGGTAGGTTTATCTTTGTTTAACCCTTATCCTGCCAAACATGCAAAATGTAATTATCATTTCTAGCATAAAGTAGTAAATTTGGCAAGGTGGCCTAAAGTCAGTATCAGCCAGACAGCGAGGGAGCCTATCCCCTTTTCACTAATGTTAGACCAAGGAGATTGTTTTTGCATCTGAGGTGGAGCACAACACCTACCACCAGCTCCTCACTTTACTGCACAGATACCTGTGTTGTTCATGCGCTGAGTTGGTGAGAGCTGGTATCGAACCCGGAACTTGTGATTCCTTTGCAGATGGTCTACCAATTGCACTAAACTGGCCCTCTAGCAAAGGAGGCGCTATTAGAGTTTAGATAAATTTACTCTTGGAGAATTCTAATTTTTTAATTCTATCATAACCTTTTTCAACTGCCTAATAAACACTCAGAAAAGAAGATTCTGCAACTTCTCTAATTTTTTTTTTTTTATTCACAAACTTTCTATGCCAGAGATTTTTTTTTTTTAACAATTTAAACTTCAAGTTTTAAATTCTCAATATTAACAGATATTAGGTTTTGTTCTGGAAATGAATACAACTTTAATTAGTAATACTTAATATAAGAAGAGATAAAGCTATGAATGAAAAAATTTACAGCTTTGGAAAATCATGTTCCATATAAGAAACAGTGACAGGAAAAAAAGTTAACACAAACCACTAAAATATTAAACACTGTTAAAAGACAACTAAAAACAAAACATGTAAATATATCATGAAATGTACAAAAGACACTCTGAAACCTAAAATAATCTACTGATAAAATACTACATATATATTTATTTATTTTTTGTATGTAATACTCCAAAGTTTCTATGTAGATATTTAAGAAATGAATATTTGGCAGCTTGGACCACTGTTTTGTCCACTTTTATATTTGTCACATATTTCTCATCTTTGTATAGCAAATGACCTTATGAGCGTTTTATATATATATATATATATATATATATATATATATATATATACCAACCCTTATGGATGACACAAATCCAATTTCTTAAGTGGTTTGAATTCTGAGTTTTCCTTCTCCTAGACTGGTAACCTAGCCACAGTTAAAGAGCCCAGTCAACCCTACTATTTACTAATAGCTGGAGGGAGAGTAGTTGGATGCATACCTTTCCCAAGGGTATTAGCGCTATGTGAAATGGAAACAGCCTCCTCCAGGATTTGAACAAGAATACAAGATAATAAAACAAATATATAGAAAATAATTTTTATCTATATATAAATATAGATAAGATTTTTATTTTTAACTTTTTAAATCCTGGGCAATGCTGGGTTGCTTTGCTAGTCTCAAATGAAGTGGTTTATTTCAGAAACTATGTTTTGATCAATTTGGACATTCTAATATTTAAGTTAAATAAATGTAAATAGATTTTTCCCAAATAAAACATTTTCATAATTCACAAAATAATGTACATTAGGTATACTCAATTCGTTGTTTTTTTTTTCTTTTTGTTTTTTTTCAATACAATTTTGATACCAATTTGAAAAAAATTTACAAAATAACTGATGCCTTGTAAAATTCATTAATTGATAAATCAATACTTAAAATTTCATTAAAATCAGATAATTCCTTGATTTTGGTTTAAAAATTTTGCAATCGTGAATGTTACATTAATTTTGTTAACAAGCCATTTTTAAACAGCATATCATGCCAAACGTGATCGAAAAAATTGTTTTAAATATATTAAAAATAAATTACATGTGTAATATTATTTTGCTTTTTTTTATTGATGCTCATTATGTTACTACTTTTCAACTTCGACAAAAATTTGACCTTAAATAATCGATTTGATTAATTTTAATTCGTTTTTAAAATTCGTAGCAGCCAAATTTTTGGGTGCACCTAATATACATTATAGCAAAGATGGATGTGATTTTATTCTATTTTTTAATTTTTTTTATCTTGTTTCAGGAACCTTTAAAGTCAAAGCTGGTATGGCTCAGATGGCCAAAGGAGGCATTATTATGGATGTCACAAATGCTGATGAAGCTCGTATTGCAGAAGAAGCTGGGGTAATTTTATTTGTGTGTGTGTGTATATATGTATGTATGTATATCGCACATGGGCACATAACTTTATTTTTGTTGTTTTTGTTTGTATATAGCTTTCCTGTCTTTTTTTCCTTCCATAGAAAAATAAGAAATCTTAGCCTTCTGGTTTAGTATACAAATCTTGTAAGAAAGTTTCATTGTCATCTTACAATTGCATACTACACTTGACATCTTCAATAATGAATTCTGAAGGGGGAAAAATCTTCTTCAAGAAATCTTTGTTTTCAGGTTTCAAAATTTGATACACTTGATAAAAATGTAGGTTTTTGGATCAGTTTGCAATAGACATATAGTTTGAACCATTATTTTTCTCAATATTCAATGTATTTAAATTGTAATTTGGATCTAATAGGATATTTTTTGTATAGAAAACAGGTGCAATATAATGAAATGTTGACAATACATGTTCACTATATATATATATATATATATATTATATATATATAATATATATATATATATATATATATATATACACCAACCCTTCCACACAAGTAGGATGTGACACAAGGTCAACTTACAAAGAGTTTAACTCTTTGTCTACTTTAACCCACTCACAGTGGTTCTCCCACTACTGCGATCCTACCACAAGCCACTGATGGTTAGTTCATTATAATTTAGCAGAAGGAATCCGTTTACAATAATAATAATAGGACTTTATTTGAATAGAATGAGTTCTAAGGTGAATAGATAGTGAACTTTAAAATATCTCATCATACAGGTAAAAAATACCAAGAAAATTTGGTACGTCTGTGGGTGAAATTTGGTAGGCAAAGAGTTAACGGGTTTGAATTCATTTTTTTCTCCTAAACCAGTTGCCATACGATTGTCAAAGAACCCAGCCTGCTCTTTTATTTACCCCTAGCTGGAGAAAGAATAGTTCGATACATAACTTTCCCAATGGTATTACCACTATGTGTAATGTAAAAAAAGTCTCATCCAGGATTTGAACTCTGGTCACTGTGTCCATTTCCTACGATGATAACCATTACACAACACACCTGTACTGTTCAGAACTGATCTATACTATTAATAAGAAAAATGATTATGCAGGTATTGTTTCAACAAAATTTGAAAACATATTCCTTGGATTAAGGTTCACTAAAAACAAGTTCTGTGGTTTAATTTTATTAAATAAATGAAAATAGAAAAATCTATATTATATATATTAGAGTTCAATTCCTAGACGAAGCTGTTGGCATTTCACATAGTGCTAATACCCTTGGGAAAGGTATGAATCCATATATTCTCCCTCCAGCTATGGGTTAAATAGTAGGGCAGACTGGGCCCTTCAGCCTTGGGTAGGTAACCAGTCTAGGAGAGGGATAACTCTGAATTCAAAATTCCTGAGGTCGGTTGTTGATTGGGTTTGTGGCAACCCTTGATGCACCAATTCTTTCCTATCGACTGTGCCAAAAAGTGTGGATGGTCCAACACAAGCCTTCACCACTATAAACAAATCACTGTGTGGGTGTTCATTGTGTGTGAACCCTCATGCATCGAAAATTGACGCAAGAGTCCATAATAATATATATATATATATATATATATATATATATATATATATATATATATATATACACACCAACCCCTCTGCATGAGCAGGATGTGACACATGGTCAATTTCTTAAGCAGAGTTCAACAGGTTTGAATTCAGAGTTTTCCTTCTCCTCGACTGGTTGCCTAGTTAAAGTGTGCAGTCATACCACACACCTCCATTGTCATTGATATTACATTTGTTTGTAATATCAAATGTCTTTTTGTTTATATAGTTATTTTCTCATTGTGTAAGACAACATTTTAGTCTTTTGTGCTTTTATATCTTTAATTACCTAACTTATTTTTCCCTCTTCAGGCTTGTGCAGTTATGGCCTTGGAAAGAGTTCCTGCCGACATTCGGAACCAAGGAGGAATTGCCAGAATGACTGATCCCGGTGTACGTAAATAAATATATATATATATATATATATATTCATTTTAACATCAGATGTCTGGTGATTATCAATGGAGAGTTTAAATTAGATTTTTTTAAATCAGAATTTTTGTACAAATTATATAATTTATAGATTGTTATATAGAAGATATGTTGTGCAGTTGATGTCATGTTTAAATGTGCAGTCCATTGGTGCTGGTTTGAATGTGTAGAAATCACAGATCAGGATCATGTGTTTATGAATCCCCACTTGTGAACATGAAAAGATAAGTTTTAAAAAATCATCTTTAAATTCTTGTTTGTCATAAAATATGTCTACAAGAAAATTTGCTTAAATACACACGCCTGTGTGTGTATGTGTATAATGTATATACGTGTGTGTGTGTGTGTGTGTGTATATGCATGTGTACATATGTATATACTATATTTAATAATGATATCATGTATAGTAATCTACACTATGATAATGAATGGGAGACAGAAAAGAGGGATAGAGTGGGGAAAGTTGTTTTATTGGTATAAAACTAGGGCCTTTTCGTCTGGTGCTTTTTCAAGTTTTACAGCCGGAGAAACGATTAAAAGTCACAATAGTAAATTAAAATTGGAAAATTATATGAAATTAGGTTAGAAAAGGTTATATACATGTGTGTATATGCATGTGTAGATATGTATATACGTGTGTGTATATGCATGTAGATATGTATTTGTATGCATGTGTGTATATGTATGTATTTTCTGGGAGAATATGTGCTTAATTGAAGTCTTCAATTAAGCCCATATTCTCCCAAAAAATTGTCGGCTAAAAAAAGCCATATCAAAACACATCGCTTGTGTATTTACTTCTCATATGTATGTATGTGTATTTGCCCAGCCTGTTTGTCATGAGTAGGATGTGACACAAAGTTGCAAGTATAGGACATCTAGCAAGGATTGAACTAGCTATTCTGTAGTAATGGATCTGTGAGACTAGTATGCTTACTACAAGTACATCAAGGTGAGATGCCATATGTATATAACAGACATAAGTTGATATTCTTGTACCACTTGAGAGGGCTTTTGTGTAGTAGATCTGATTAAATTTGAGAAAAAAATTAAAATGCTTCTCAATTACTTCTATCCCCACCAAGAATTGTTGAGCTGTACAAAATTCTCTTCTAGTGTTTCTTGATTCATTTCGTTTATTCTTTGAATTAGCTAGAATATTCGCCTTCCAGGTGTAAGTTATAATGTAATGAAATAGATTAGAAAGACTAAGGGAATTAAATAAGAACACATATAACAAATATTACATTCTTATTCTAATTATATTTTAATTGCTTTCTATATAAAATCATTCATAGGATTGATTTTAATATTGTTGTAGAATAAAACAATAATATTAGAGATCAATAACACCAAGTAATTATTTATCAAATCTGTTTTTTTTTTTTTTTAAACCAGTATGGAGATACGGTGAGGAAATTAATCCGACAATATGAGAAGAAAATATTTTAAAAATATAACAAACACAGGATGTTATGATCAGGGAAACAATTTTTTGTGTCAATACTTAAGCATTTCGGTATATTGTACCATCTTCAGGACACTGTTAAGTAATGTTTATGTGAGGAACAAAATGAAAGATGTTAAGTGTACTGTGAATGTGTGAATATGATGTTATTAACCGTTAATTTTTATATGCGCATTTGTTTACGAAAGCCAATGACGTGATCAATGCATGCGCAAAAATGGAAGGTGAAGATCACATGATGACGCTTGCATGAACGTGAATAGGCGGAGGACGAAAAGTTAACAAAGATATGACGTATTTAAACCAGTATGCAAATTAACCGCACCATATAATGTAAACTTCTATTTCTTAGTGTTATATAATACATATTGCAGGATTTTAAATGCACTAATAGCGTCGATCCCAGGGGGCTATCCCCCCAGGCAACGCCTGCCCCCTCGATTTAAAGGGGTAGGGCTGGGTTTATTGCCCAGCGCCTGAGGCAAGCCCCCCCCCCACCTCGAGGGGGAATACCGACGGGATCAATGCATTTTTTGTGTCTACCACCCATGAGCTTCGGCTTGTGGGTGGGCCCACATGAAAATGTCCTTGTGCCACGCCCTCATAAATGGGGTGAGAGGCAAATACCCTAATAACATGGGCTGTTTTGCGGCAAATCTATCTCAGATTTTCATATAGACATTGTTAATAAGTAAGATTTATTATATATATATTAATGATTTTTAACTATAAATTAAATACTCATTGATAAACTTACACAATTCCTGGGGGTATTGTGACATAGCTTCAGTTACAGACACACACAGAATCTCCATTATAATAAGATAATCAAATATTTTTTTTTGTTCTATTAAAGAAAATCAAAGAAATTATGCATGCTGTAACAATTCCTGTGATGGCAAAGACACGAATTGGTCATTTTGCAGAAGCCCAGATTTTAGAGGCGTTGGGTGTTGACATGGTAGATGAATCAGAAGGTAAGTTCATCATATTTTATGCTTGTGTAATTGTTTATAAATTTTCGTTGTCTCCATTATAAATGTAGCATGCTCACTGCACCATAAAAGGCTTAAGTTGTCTAGTAGTAGCACCGGTCACCTAGTAAGTCACACACAAGCAGCAGCATTCACATAGACAGTGGGTTCCAAAATAAAAAAAAACAACATACGAAAGAACAGTGGGTTGTAGTGTCAAGGGTTTTTTGGGTTTTTTTTTTTTTTTTTCAGAAAGGAAGAGTAAGGTTAAACTTTTCTATCATAAATTCCATTCATTACTACTATCTCGTGACTCATGGTCAGCCAAAACACACCTCTAGCGGAGCGCGAAAAACGACGTCTGCCTCCTCGTGAGACACCCAGCAAAAAAAAAAAGTCAGAATCAGTTTCCTTACTTCTGCTTGTGGTCCCAGGGTGGGGGAAGGGACATACCCGTTTCCACTCTTCTGCTGAAAATTTGGGACTTCCGTTTTTTTTATTATCTAGTTCAAGGGTCATTTACCGGTAACTGGCTGATATACATTGAATGCTTATCATCTTAAAAACTTTTTTTCTTTACCCAGAAATTTGATTACCATTTTCTTTTCAATTTAAATTTTCTATTGACTGTTTTAATTATGCTACAATAAATATTTGGTTTCTTTGTTTAATGGCATATCAACCTTCATGACCATAAATGTGCAGACTCTGGTGTTTATACTCATCCAGAGGTTCATTCCTTTTGATTCTCAAAGTAATTTTCATCATCTTGTTCTTCATAGTATTACATGAGGAATAGGCATAGCTTGCCATTTTTAGCAGGTAGTTTAGAGTAGTTTAAAAATAATGGTAAAACTGGAAAATCACTGACAAATATTTTGAATGGCAAGTGTTGAACCCACAGTCATCTGGAATGGGGCCTCTCATTGGCATAGCGGATCATTTGACTTGGCAACAATGATAAAGTAGAATGATTTAGTGGAGTTAAGTCTAGCCACCTAAATGCGGAGGACATGTTTTCCTACCTGCTTTAACCCTCCCCTGCACGCATGTACGGGTTAAGAATAAATCGGATGAAAAGGCATTCAGGGCAAATAAAGTTGTGTGTACACAAGAAAATATCTCCGTGTTGTTTCCTGATTAAAGAACACAAGATACAACCCAGAGAGACAAGTTCAATACTTAGATGCAAAAGCAGGTACTGTAAAAAACCTGATATCTAAATGACCTGAAGGAGGTTGATATGCTATAAAACAAAACAACCTACCAACAAGATACCCCCAGTTGAAGAAAGCAGATACTAGGCCTGATCCAAGAAGAATAAATCCCAGATATGACAAAGAACACAGAGACCCGATAAGAAGCGGATAAAAGACTACTATGCAACAATGGCCTGTGATAAAAAGTGGATCTTTCTCATCCTGTATGAGAAATACTGAATGTCTTCATGCACTACCTGCCTGATAAGAAACGCACACTTCTCCCAATTCCCTGGCTATGGATCTGATTGTCAATCATGGTCTGGATATCACCAACAAATTTGGGAGTACTTTTCTTATCAGAATAACTAAAATGTGGCTTCCTAGCTGCCATACCTTCGTAATCACCATGGGACTCATCAAACTTTTGTCTGTATTATCCTCAGATTGACACCCAAACACTCTGAAATTGGAGTATTGTGTAATATAATAATATGGTCACGGTACCAAAAAGTATTTATGTGGCGGTCGTCATTGTCAATAAAAAAAGGTACAACACCTGAGATATATGGTCACAAGGGCTTAGCATTTATTTTCGGGCTCGTGTCGTGAGCTCTGTTTCTGAGAGGAGGAAAGACAGAGAAAGAGAGGGAGGACACTGTTAAATTCCTGTAACTTTGAACATAGTACCAACTATACTGCTGTACCAACACTAGCAGCCCCTGTCCGAACTCTATGCCACTGGAAAGCAAAAGAGGGCGATTTTCTTTCTCGTTCCTTGTCACCATGTGACTTCCGGTTCCGGTCAATACCCGAAACTTCCGGTCGGTTTTCAATTCCTCTTCCGGGGGTCATACCTCGGTCAAATTACCAGCAACCTGTTGTGTGTCCACTCCTCCTTTTTTAACCTTTACTTTCTCTTATTTCTTCTTCCTCTCTTTCTATAGCAGTCCGCTCACAGTTTTATTTCCACTATCAAACTCCGGTGGACCTTCATAATCACGTTATAAATTGGAATTTCTCGTATGAATGCCAAGCAGTACAGTATGCCATTTCCTAATTTCTGGAGGAGTGAATTGTGTCATGGTGCTGCTTTTCTCACATGCCCCACTGATTCTAGTTTGTTGCACAGTTGACAAAACCTGAAAAACAAAGCGCATGTGTGAAATTATTAATTTAAAATGGTGACAATTTACCTACTGCACCCTGTATTTCTATTGTATCGGGAAATCTCATGGTCTTATGATTAGAAAGCTAGTCTCACAGATCCACTGAATAGCAAGTTTGATCTTTGCTGGATTCCCCATACTTGTGACCTTGTGTCACATCCTACTCATGGGGAACAGGTTGGGTAAATGCCTACTCGGCTTAAAAATTAAGATTATGACGCATCCTGCACTAGTGGGAATAGATATTCTTGAACTAATAAAATCTTTAAACCTTCCAGCGTTCAGTTATCTCCCTTACTACTTGCTATATCTGCAGTTTTTGCAGTTGTTTTGCATGTTAAAAATACTACCTGAAAATCCATCCTATTTGTGGGATTTTTATATGTAAGTTGTCCCACTTTTTATTGCTGCTATAAACACAGGCATGTCGCCAAACTGTTAATTGTGATAATTTCAAAAAGCTTATTGCTTGATCTCTGTGTTGAAAGTGGGCAAACACTTTTATGGGTTTCCAAATTGTCTTTCATAGAGGAGTAAACTGTATCTTTTAAGGAATAGATTGCAGCCCCTAAAATTGGGTCTTTTTAACTTATTTAAGAGGTTTGGGGGATTTTTACAAACTAATATGCTAAAAACATATTCCAGGCTTCCATTAGTAATCAGAAAAGTTGGTGGCTATATTTTGAGTTGTCCTCAATTTATTCAATGATACAGATTATCTTTGATTGCTTGCTTGGATTTTATGGCATTTCAACCTTTGTTGGGTTATTTTATGCTGAAGACATTTTGTTTTATGGATTCTAGTTGGGTGTTCCATTTTTTTTTTTTTTTTTTTTTTTTTTTCCAAACTCAATTTTTTTTAAACACATTTCTTAATACACAGATTATCTTTGACTCTCATTTAAGATTTCCGCTAAAAAACCCAGGTTATATCTTCTCCAATTTTTTATTTTTCTTATTTCAGTTCTTACTGTTGCTGATGAAGATCATCATATTGATAAGCACAAGTTCACTGTTCCTTTTGTGTGTGGAGCAAGAGATTTAGGTGAGGCACTTCGAAGAATCTCAGAAGGTGCTGCTATGATAAGAACCAAAGGAGAAGCTGGCACAGGTAAGCAATCTATAATTTTATATTTATTGTAACTTGGGTAAAACTGGAATGTTTGAAATAAATTCAAGTCTCACTCAGCTAATTGTTGAGTATATAAACTGCCAAATTAAAAAGGGGTACAACATTCCAAATAATCTATGTACACCCAAAAATTTGGCTGCTTTTCATTTTAAAAACAAAAGAAAATTAATTAAATTGATTATTTAAGGTCAAATTTTTGTCTAAGTCAAAAAGTAGTAACATAATGAGCATCGGTAAAAAAAGCAAAATAATATTACACATGTAATTTATTTTTAATACATTTAAAACGATTTTTTCGATCACGTGTGGCCAAACGCTGTTTAAAGATTGCATAAAATCCGTGTTTACAAAATAAATTTAAAAATCAGGTAATTATTCAATTTTAATGAAATTTTCAGCATTGATTTATTATAATGTATTAGTTATTTAATTTCAAAACTAATTAGGTATATAAAATTCATTTAAAATATGAGTAGCATGATTTTAAGTTTAAAAAATATTATTTAAATAACTACTTTACTTTAGTATTAATCACCCATATTTTTTTGGTCGAAAACTGTATTGGAAATTTAGTGCAAACCCCCTTAAACGGAACAAATATTGATGTATATTTTTTTCTTTTATAAGATAATAGCCAATTAAATAATTAGCGAAATGAATAAATAAAAAAAATCTCCAAAAATTTTTTTTTTTGTTTTTATTTTCATTTTATTTTCCAATTTTTGGTACTTATTTACTACCACAGCAGATTCATTAAAAAAAAATGTTTTTCTTCAATCTTTTGTCTTATTGATCACATATAACTCCACTGATATATTGCGCCAAAATAAGGTGGGGTCAAAGTTAAGTGACCTGTAAAAAATCAGAAATTTAAAAAAATAAAATAACTGATGCATTATAAAATTCATTCATTGCTAAATCAACACTGAAAATTTGATTAAAATCAGATAATTACCCGATTTTTGGTAAATTTTTTTCAAACAGTGGGGTTAAATTTGTTTTGTAAAAATGTTTTTCGACAAATTGGGTATACCTAATATAATCATATTTGATCTAATAATGACCACCACTATTTATGATACAGAAACACAAACTCACTCACAAATGACTTAGTTAAATTTACAATAATATCTATTACCAAAACTTTATAAAATATAAGAACATTTTTCATGGAATTTAATTTATATAAGAACATTCTGTTGTAAACGAAAACGTCTAATTTTGATATTTTGTTGTAATTTAGTAAGCACAAGGCCAGAAGTATTGAGGCACCCAGAATTGAGAATTGAATGCATTAGTAATGATCTACTATCTAACCATTAAACCATTTGATTTGCTCAATTTCAATATTTTCAGGTGGTCTGAACGTCTTGTCACTCCTAAATGTTGTTTTAACATTTCATTATTTTTTATTTTGATGTGTTATCTAATTATTTTACACCTAAAAAATCTTTAAAAATTAACTTATTTTCTAGAATTTCAGGTTGTATTATGTAATTATTTTACTTCTAAAAAAAAATATGTAGAGGGTGACAAAACTTTCAGACAATTCTCTACTATATAGATACCACCAGTATCTTTTTTTTTTTTTACACAAAAGAGCAAAAAAGTAAAGATTTTGAACAGAATAACAAGAGTTAAGAGCTAATAAATCCTAACTTGTTCGTTTTGTGTTCTTTTTATGTAAAATTGTGTGCAATTTTACATAAAAAGAACACAAAACGAACAAGTTAGGATTGTGACCTGTAAAAAATCAGTGCAGCTCATAAGTGACATTTTCCTTTGGACACCTATATATAGATACACCAGTGTGAGTTAGCCAGCAAAAACCTACATCAATTAGCTCCGCACGGATACTTGATGCTGTGCAGAGAACCTTCCAAGAGTGATGGCCGATAGGGACGGGTGATGAGGAAGAGTCATGGAAATCTATGCTGTTGGCACAGCATGATAAGGATGACTCTCAGAGCTAGCCTGAACATTTTAATAAAGTGGGATGATGTATTTAACATTTGTCACCAGTATAAAATCTTTTGATCAAGTGATCCCAGCAGAGAGAAAGTGCCAACAAGATTTGCTTTTGATGTCACAGCACTTCTTGTCCACATTTATCCAATCTTTAATTGACTGCTATTGTAACGAGATAATGAAGGTCCTGACTTTTGCGAGCCCTACTATAGAAAAAGGAGGAAGAAGAAATGAGACAAGGTGGAGGCTTTGAAAAAGCGTGGAGTGATGAACGATGATTTGACCGGGGCGTGACCCCCGAATGGAGAATTGAGTGTCAACTGGAAGTTTCGGGTGTTGACCGGAACCGGAAGTCATTTGGTGACGTGGAACGACTAAGAAAAATACCAACCTCTTTGTGCTTTCCGATGTGGTAGGGTACGGACCGGAACTTGGGTCCCTTGTGGGATCACAGTAATCTAGCAGTGTTCTCTTTCTTCCTCTCCGATACAGCCCACGAGATGAGCCCTGGAAATAAAAGCTAAGCAACTTGTGAGGAGATATTTCTCGTGCTTGTACTTTTTTATCAACAAGATGACCGCCACGTGCAGAACACCTTTTTAGTGTCGTGCATTTGGAGGCACATTGACAAGACCCGCTATACACTATATATCGATACCGCCACGTTACACTATGTCAAATATCACTCAGAAATAATAAGCTTGGATAACAAAAGTTAATGATAACCTGATCAGTAATTTTAACCTGAGAAATACCTGATAATCTTGATAGTTTCTTATTATATATTGTAAACACAAAAATAACTGTTTAATTTATATGCTTGTTTTCCTAATATTTATCTATTCAGTTGAAAAAATTAACTTTTTTTAAAGAAATTGTTTGGAATTTTTTTTATTTATACGTATTATACTGGATGTAACAATCCCAAAATAAGTTCACACCTTTTATATATATTTATACAATTTCATTTTTGGTTACAAGACTTACAGAATGCCAGTGCTGTAGAGTTTAGTCATAATCCCTAAGATTATCTATTCTGCATTTTCACTTGTGCAAAGGAATCGGGCAGTAGCTTAACCAAACGACAACAAAAGAATATAAAATAATAAAATAAAAATAATACAAAGAAAACTCAAGACAGTAAGTATAATGTAAAAGTTAGTTGTTGTTAAAGAAATACACATATAAAAGAGTTGTGAAGTCTGAAGCAATTAAGGGGTCACTGGAGTTTGACTCGGTAAAACTATACTTACTCCGACTCCAGTTCAATTTACAGTTTATATGGCCCTAGTTTAGTCTGTAAAGTTATACAGTGCATATTCATTATAAATAGATTATAAAAAATGCATAGGCTTTATAAGATTCTTAGGCCATAATCACTTAATTACATAAAGAGGAGTTGGAATCAGGGGTGCCAAAAATAGAGGAGTTGAAGTTAAGGGTTTTGTATTCTAACTCCACATTCCTGCATTTAAAAGGAGGAAAAAGTAAAGAGTTGAATATTCTCTGATAGCTTCAGGATAAAAAAAAAAAAGATTATGAGAATCTCTCTTTCAAGAGTCGTGATTATCTGCATAGATAAATTGTATAAATTTTGTCATTGAAAAATACAACTTATTTTTGAAGACTAAATTTAATTGATAAAATATCAAATTTTCAGGAGATGTTGCAGAAGCTGTAAGACATGCACGGACAATAAACCGACAGATTAGAATTGCTGAGGTAATGGACCCAACAGAACTTTACGAATATGCCAAGAAATTACAAGTCCCAATTAAACTGCTTCGAAAAACTGCTGAAATGGGTCGCCTGCCAGTTGTCAACTTTGCTGCTGGTGGAATTGGTAAGTAGTAGAAATTCTACATTATTATAAAATGTTACTAAGAGTAATTCCTTGATTTTCTTCTTTTTTTTTCCTTCCCATTATTATTATTTTTTTTTTATTTTTTATTCAACCTGATTTTTGTCATATATGAGCAGATGGAAGTGTTTGTGATGTAATGGTTATTGTTGTAGGAAATGGACACGGTGAACAGTTCAAATCCTAATTTGAAAAACTTTTCACAAAAATAAGACCATCCAGGAATTTACATTTTCTAAAAATGGGATTGTACTCAAAAATATGAGTAATTGAACAATAGTTAAAATATATACATATATACATTTGTTTTCTACCAAACTATCGCTACGATTCCAAAACATTGTCGGTATTAAATGACCCACTGGGGTTGATATGCCATTAAACAAAACAAACAACCAAAATCCTGTTTGCATTTCACATAGTGCTATTACCCTTGGGAAAGGTATCAGGCTCAGGCACTGGGCAATAAACCCAGCCCTGCCCCTTTAAATCAAGGGGGCAGGTATTGCCTGAGGGGACAGCCCACTGGGATCAACGCTGTTAATGTTGGCCACTGTTGGTCATATCTACATATTTTCCACGTACCCCACTTGTACGGGTTTAGGCACAAGGCCCTATTTATGTGGGACCACCCACAAGTCGAGACTCATGGGGTGGCGGGTGAAAAATTGCGTCGATCCCGTCGGCATTCCCCCTCAAGGGGGGGCGCCTCAGGCACTGGGTAATAAACCCAGCCCTGCCCCTTTAAATCAAGGGGGCAGGTGTTGCCTGGGAGGATAGCCCCCTGGGATCGACGCTATTAACTCGTAAAGATCCAGGGCCGAAGCCACTGGACCCCGCGTGGGCCGGATCTACATATTAATAACATGCAATTGTATTTATATATACAACAAAATAGCAGTTTACAGTGTGAACCGGGAAGGCTAATTTGCATATTGATATTAGAAATTTGATTTTAATAAATGTATGCTTAGTATTATTGATTTGTAATTGTTTGGTTTTATCTTAATGAATATGAGCAAAAATCTTTGATAAATTTAAAAGAAATCCATTATCAAAAAGAAATAACTGTAATTTTATTCTTTACTTCCCATTTTAACTAAATATGTGAAAAGTCGTGTTGAATCTTCAAAATGCTTTAATATACAAACAGGATTATAAACCCTTTGAATTTTTAGCCCCTGGGTCCTCAGACATTCTTTACTTGAACTGCTAAAATTCCCCCCAAAATAATCAAGTACAAATTTTTTTCAAAGTTTTCCTCGGGTTGCAGATATCAAATCTATCCCATTGAATTGAGTTTGATGTAAGATTCATTATGCCACTGATTTTAGTTTGGTTGTTCTAAAAATCTTTAACTGATAATTTTTATTTTAATTCTAGCAACCCCTGCTGATGTATCTTTGCTGATGCAACTTGGTGTTGATGGAGTGTTTGTTGGTTCAGGTATCTTCAAAAGCAGCTGTCCAACAAAACGAGCTCGTGCCATGGCACAGGCAGTCACCCACTACAATGAGCCAGCAGTTTTGGCCCAGCTGAGTGAGAACTTGGGTGAGGCCATGTTCGGAATTTCTCCCAGTGAGCGCCAGGGAGAAAGACGGCGAGAAGGTCCAATCGGAAAAGAGAATAAAATATGGGATGCCGCATTGAACAGTAAGACCACACCTTCAAAGGGAGATAGCTGATGGCAACAAAGACCCAACTCGCTGATAGCACAATAATACGCTTTATACAGAAAAAAAAAGAAAAAAATTGAATAAAAGCTGATTGTTTTTATATATAACTTTAACTATATACAGGATTTTGTTTTAATTTTGTATCTGAATTTAAATATATTATTCCGCTCCCCCCTTTTTTTAAAAAATTTTTTTTTATAACTAGATAAAACAGAATAATTGATACTGTTCTTGTGTGCATGTATATATACATACATACATGTATTCTTTAAAATATACAGAAATGTATTAGTGTGTGTTATAGAATTGCCAACTAAAAAAAAGTGCTTGATACTTTATAAGTAGAGCAATATGCAATTGATATTAGATGTTAAAACTCTGCCTCAAGGTTCAGGAAACTTAAGCATCAGGAAAGTTTTTATGGCATATATATATATATATATATATATATATATATATATAATAATTTTTTTTTTCCTCACAGACTTAACAGAAAAAAATCAAGCTAGTCACAATTTTGAAAATGAAAACCGAATGATTCAGAATAATAATGAATATAAAAAGGTGCTAAATACATATGTAGAGCTTGTTTAGAAATAAATAATTATATATATATATATATAGAATGGATGTTTCTGGCAATTCTTCATGGCTAAAAAACAAAGAGTATAGGCCTAGTTTCTGGGAAGCTGCTCCACAGGAACCACCTCCCTATTGTACTAAAATGGGTGGGAATCAGTGGAATGGGTTACTTTCTAGACACACCCACATGCAAAAGCAATCATTAACTGCCTTACAATTGTAATTCATATTGATTTTTATCAAGAACTTTCATTTATTTATTTTTTTTTTTTTTTTTTTTTTTTTCTGATTTCTCAATAAGCCTTCCTTTTCAGATTTCAACAGGAAAGACTCAAACATTTAACAAAAAAAAAAAGAGAAACTGTAATAAAAGAATCTTTCTTTTTATTTTTAATGGAAAATACTAGAAACACAAAAACCGATGAAATAGGAAATTCCTGTGGTTGTGCATGAAAAGTGTGTCTGTTAAATATTTCCAAATCTCTCTCCAGTCATTTCCTATAAATATGTGGGGACATTGAAAAAGTATGACAAGTGTTTTAACTCTAGGCAAACTGTTTAATGCATCTTTTCATGTTTAAAGGTCACATTGAAATTTATTGTTAAGGCCACACTCTACAAATGTTAAATATGTTTACAAAAAATCTAGAGTTTTAATTTACAACTTAGTCAACATTTAATATAGATTACTTAAAAGAAATGAAAAACTTTAACCTATTGCGTTCTATGATTGCATTGGGATATCAAATTCTTAAGTTGAAATAGTTATTTTCATAATAAATATAGAAAGCTGGGGGTTCCCCCCTCGCCTTAAAATCCGTTATTGGCATATGAATGGGGGGGGGTATGAATAAGGAAGTTAATTTACTACTATAATCAGTTGGTAGAGCGTCCACCTAGGAATCACAATTTTTTAATATATCCCCCCCACCCTATATCAGTTTGAAAATCTTTTTCACACTGGTTGAATTTAGAAATAATATATATATATTGTATTATACTCATTATTCAGTGAACACACGTGCAATCAGCTGCAATTAATCGGTACCTCGATTATTTCAGTGGATTTAACCCTGAAGATCCTTATGGTGAAACTCGAGTAGGTTTCTTTTATATCCATTTTTTTATATTTATTATTATTATTATTATTATTATTATTATTATTAAACTAGTAAGTTACGACAATATGATCACACAATATTGGGTTTTGCAATAATAGTTACTGCTACAAGACCTTTTTTTCTTTTTTTTTTTTTTTTTTTTTTTTAATTTTTTAATTTTATCTTTCATTACATTTTCAAACAGTTAATATCTGAATTACCAAGTTAAACTAATCCAACTACATTTGGTGTAGCAGCAGCAGTAGTCTTATTTTTATAAACATATATTTTAAATGTTATAAACCTATCGATCGGTAATTCAAGATTTGAGTAGCAACACCAGCTGTTTTGTTGATTGTGTTGGACATTTCCAAATTCCGACCTTAATCGGTTTAAATCACAATTTCTCGCGTCTTACAGGCCTAAGCTTTAAAATATTTATATGGTTGGAAAGAAAAGAAAATAATCTTTTTAAATATATAATTTTTATGTTTTTATCCATTGCATTATTTTTTTTATGGTATTTTTCTTCCAACAGCTGTAAACACTAAATAAGATTTATACAGTAATTTATTTCGTAAAATAAAAGTGGCTAATCTTTATCAATATTCTTGAAATTTTACATTTAATTAGCACACACCTTAAAATGCAAGCAGGAACTTGTTTTTTTCTTTTCCAACATTTGGAAGTGAAAATGTGATAGACAAAAGTTGGAGATTTCTTCAAAAAGTATAAGATAAGCAAAAAAAAGCACTCTATCACAAATAGAAGATACTCTCAGAATTATTTTCATATATAACGTGTTATTTAGATGTTGTTTAATCGTCAAAGTTTCAATTTTGGAAAAAAACAACTTAAAATTACGAGAAATGTAAACAAAACTCGGCACACGTGGACTGGGTTTGTTTAAAAACATATGTAAATAGGTAATCTATTTCTTGTATGTAATTCAACATAAGCATTTAGAAAGGTATTTTTAAGTTCAAAGTAATGTTATATATTTAAATTAATATCATATGTGTATACATGCAGTATGAAAATGTTGAATAATCTTGTGGTAAACCTAAAAAAAACTGCTATCGGTATCTCTTATTCTCTAAATAATTGGTTACAGCATAAAGATACATACAATTTGAGTGCAGAATCAGAAAGAACATACAATTTTACATAAGAATGCCAAGTTTTATCAAAATTGCTTCAAAAATAAAGAAATGCTGAAGAAATTACTGAATTTCTTGTTCTGAATTGGTCCATGATTTGACATTTTTTTTAACAAAATCCTGTCCACTTTTATACCCCCAATTTCGGGGACTTTAAATTCTCATAACTTTTGAACCACTGGGGATATTTGCATAATTCAAACAGTTTTGAACTCCATTACACAGATCTATTTAACTAATATGATTAAATAACAATAACCTCAAATATAAAAATCAACTGGGAATTCTAATTTGAGGGTTATTACCCTCAAATCTTGAATTACTATAGTTGCAACACTAAAGTACCGTATTTTAAGACACACCCTAATTTGGGCAGATATTTAAAAAAACAAAAAAACTGAAGGGTTTTCACCCGACATTCATAGCCCTTCCCACTGTCAGGACATTTGAAAAGTTTCATATCTATTTTGACCTTGTTTACATTTGTGGAAATGTTTTTGATTTAATTTAAAGAGCCACTGCAGCACTAAAACTTTACAATCCAGTAACCCAAAACTGACCTTTGACCTTATAAGATGTGGGGTGATTTTCTGGGACTTACTTTTTCTCAAAAAGAAAAAATGTATTGTAAGTAAATATAGCATATTATTAGACTGATACAAACAATTGATAAAACAAGTGAATATTAACTAAAACGTATTCATTATAACACATTAACTCTTAACATCCTGTTGAGAATTTTTTAAGTCCAGAGCCCAATTCCTATAACCATTTATCTAAAAATGGCCTTTTCATTAAAAGTTACCTGTTAATTCCCTTAAAATAAAGACTTCTAAATATGTTTAATATTACATTTAAAAGGCTATCATTTATGGTAGATTAAGAAAATGAATGAGACTTCTAGCCGGGTGGAATGAGGTTGTATAGGACATTAAGAGTTAATGTTTATAGCTATAGATACAGCCATTTTATGAAATAATGAGATTGTGTAGGGAAGAAGGGGAGATTACTTATAGTAAAATCCATTTTATTCTAACAATACTGGATTATCAATTCAATCTAATTACAATTTTAACAAAAAAAAGTTGCCTCTTGATATTATTACACTACTATTGTTCTATGATAATGTTTTTTGTGCCTTGTATTTCTTTTTTTGATAATTTTTTTTTAATAAATCAAAATCTAAGTCATTTGACATACTGATTCTTTTGAAAAGTTGACACTAAGATTTCAATATGGTTCAGTTTTGTCCTGCTATATTAAATTGTCATATTATATATAATATATATAATGTTTGGTTGAACACGACATACATTTCCTGTCTGATGAGTTTCTTTTTGATCTTTTCCAATTGTCGAGTCATGTTTTTTATGTCAGGGTGGAATTGGTGAATGAATCCACTGAAGATACTTTCACTAGTACTTTCGGCACTACTTAGTGCTATCGTTAGGTGTAGAGTAGTGAGATGTTTCTTTTTAAACAGAGTAGGGGGAGGGTATATATATATATATATATATATATATATATATACACACACACACAGTGAGAGCCTACGTTTTATTTGAAATAACATGCATCTGTTGTAGATAAGGTGCAGTTATCTATTTTATACTTTAAAAGCTGTCAGATGATTTTTTTTATCAATGTTAAGATGATACCTATATAAAGCAGAACTGGGGCTTTTGTTTAGGGGTTTCTGTGCTATATACGATAATTCTTTAAAGCATTTCAGGTTCCTCTAATCACTTACTAGATTCTTCAAAAAATAATTGGAGTTAATAAAAGGTTCAAATTTAAAATGACCCTTGTTAACTCATAATCACAGTGTTACATCTGGCATATAAGTTAGGGTGAATGGAATATGGGCGGATAACTCCTTGAAAACGTTTTTATCACAGCTCTTATTAACACAACCCTTCATAGAAAAGTGGATTTAAAACTTTGTGGAATGAGGTAATTTGCAATGGTATAAAAACACTGGGGAATGCAGCTAATTTTTGGCAGAAATCGTTACCTTACTCAACAATTTTCAGTGATTTTTTTTTTTTTTTTTTTTTTTTTTTTTTACTTTATGTTGTGAATAGAGAACAAATAAAGTTAGGAATTTAATCCAGCAAAAATTATTTGAATTGGGGTTCTTTAACAGTACAGCTCACATGACTTTCAGAAACATTTTTTCACACTCAGCGTTGCTAAAGCATAGAATAAACTACCTGCATCAGTTGTTAGCTGCTGAAAAAATGCATCCTTCAAAATGTCCATGCTTCCTATAATTCGACAATACTATACCCCCCCTCCATACACACATAATGACTTTGTTGTTCATTTTATTGACATTAGTACATTATTGTATATATTATACATGCACCTTTGAGTTGTCGTGCACTGTATGCAATAAGTTTATTATTATTAAGAAGCAATTTAAATTTTCTGTGATCAGTCCCTTCATTTTTGTAAATGGTTATAAAACATAGCAAATAAATGAGAGCTCTGTACATTATAATTTTATGTGCATACAATCTTCTATCCCTATAAGGAATTAATTTTTTGTGAAAAAAAAAAAAAATCCGTTTCCCATTGTTCTATATGTTTACTACATGTTTAACAATTTCTTGACTGACCAATGTGATTCAAATAAATAAACTAAAAAATTATATACATCAATTAAAATCTGTTTATATAAAGATTAGCAAGAATTATCCTGTCCACGACTGGACTAAAAGGATTCTAGGAACACCAGGGAGTGATGGGGGAAGAGAGGAATAAGAGAAATTAATTTTAATAAAAGAAGCTCAGAATTTGCATATTATAATTTGTTTATTTTAGGAATTTTTTGTTTGTTTGTTTACATTTAAAATATTATTTTAAAAAGTAACCCTAAACTTTTGAGTGGCTTGGGACATAATTTTATTTTTCTAAAGGCTAGTTTTTGTACTTGCTTATGAAAAACTTTGAATAGTTCCACAAATCGATTGATCTTTAATTATTGAATTATATCATTTAATCAGTAAAAAAAAAAAAGTCAGTAAATTTTGTACTTTTTCTTATCATAAACATATTAAAGTGTATGTGTGATTTTAATGTTCAATGACATCTTTTTCTGAGTTATAAGTCAACACATATATACCAAAACAGACTTTATATATAGAGATGTTCATAAGAAGAACTCTCAAGCTTTTTTTTTTTTTTTGTCTTATCAAAAATAATACCACTGAGAAATTGTATAACAAATAAAAATGTGGAAAGTTAACAAATGCTTTCATGAAATAATCAATTGCACATAAGAAATACAGATTCATTTGAATATTTCAAGTTGTTGTGAGGTGAACATCTCCGGATTAGCAAAAGGCATAACATGGGTATAAAGTTAAATCATTTGTTTTCTCTTGGAATTTTTCTTTGTAAACAAAATTCCTACAATCTTCTTTAAAATAAAAAAAATCCTGTTTATGCTGAATGAGCCATTTTTCTTGGATAATATCAGGTCCCTTTGCCAAAACCAAGAAAATACTCAAATTATTATTATTTTTTCCCTTTAGTAGGATTGGTGTCACTTCTGTCTTAAAATCTTTCGGTAACAAGAAATTGCTACACAATAAAAAAAAGGGGGGGGGGTAGGCAGAGACGGTTTCCAATACTAAAAAGAAAAAAATAAAGAAAATATAAAAATGTCTTTCTACAAAAATTACAACATATCAACAATATTTGTGTTTCAGTTCAATATCAATACAAAATTATTTTTATTTGAAGATAAAAAATTTAAAACAAAATGGAGAAAAAAGTTATTCAAAATAATTCTATCATTTTAACGGGTTTTTTTTTGGGTTTTTTTTCATGAATATTTGTGAAATATATCTTATTTTAAATGCAATTGTATACCATTTATAGTCGCATTTTTTCCAGATTTGAAAATTGCATGATGAATAAAAAAAAAAAACTCACTGCCTGTTTGTATTTTTGCCTGTTTCAAATTTTTTTAAAGTTACAAAAATTAAACAACTATGCATTGAGATTTGGATATTTTATATTTCAGTTTGCATTTAAAATTAGTTTCCAACATCTGACCTTACAAAACACTCTCATTTATAATTTGGCCTTTTTGTAATTGGAGATTAAAATGCTGACGTCTACTTTGCTTATTATTTTCATCAAACTTAAAATCATTTTGTATCTATTTTGTTTGAATAATAAACTTATTTTCTAAATCAAAAGCTGATTCCTTATTATTCAACATTTTCCCTTTCTTTTGCGAAGAGACATTTATTCCATTAAATTATTTTGAAGATGACATACAAATGTCACCTTCAACATCTCTCTTCAATAGTTGTCTGAAGTATTTACTTTCAAAGAAGCAGCTGAACTTTAAAGGGACAAATTTATTTAATAATTCATTTTATACATATCTGGTCCAGTTTTATATTTTACTAGCAAAGCTACCAGGCATTGCCCGGAATTTAAACAGTTAAGAAAAAATCTATATATAAATAAAAATTTTCTATGAATTTGTTTTATCTTTCTATTCTTTATACATTCTTGTTTTTAAGTTATCTATTTTTATTATTCTTGTTTTTCTTTTCTTTTTTTTTTTTTTTTTTTGCTTTTTATCATTTTTTATCCTTTATTAATTTTTTAAAATAATTATATTATATATAATTATATTTTTATTTAACTTTTCTTAGGGAAAAAAAAAGGTTTTTATCCACTTTCAGATAAAAATAGGGTGTGTATTTTATTGAACTTGCACATCAGAAAGGAAATCTAATAAGAAAGAAAGAAAAAAAAGTGCGGTGGGAGCAAGAACACGGAATGGAAAGGAGAGAGAAATAAAGAGAAAGTTAAATTAAGATTATTGTACATTTTATATATTGAACTATTTTGCAATAGCATTATAATAGTTAAATTATCACACCAAAGTATATCCATAGGTCCCACTAATATAAATTCATTTTAATAAAGTTGGTTTTAAGAATAATGACATACATTGGTAAAACTTGATATCAGGTTTCTCATAGAATGTATGTCTAATTTATGTAGTAAAGTCATTCTATGATTCTTTTTTTAGGGATGTAATGTGGCTTGGAGGCATGTGGTGTAATGGTTACCATTGTAGGAAATAGACCCAGTGAGATGAGTTCAAATCCTGGACGAGGCTGTTTGCATTTCTTATAGTACTAATACCCTTGGGAAAGGTATGAATCCAGCTATGGGTAAATAGTAGGGCAGGCTGGGCTCTTTAACCAGTCTAGAAGAAGGAAAACTCTGAATTCAAACCTGTTAAACTCGGCTTAAGAAATTGAGCTTGAACAGCAATAATAAAATAATCAAGCAAATATTCCTTTATTTCATGATAATATTTGTATATTCTTTTCAGTTTCAATAAATATTGATAATAAATACATAATAAAGTTATCCAACACAAATGAATGATACTTTGTAAAGTCCTTTAAAAAGATACACTATTTATTGTCCTTTATTATAAAGATTTAAATTTGGACTCTAAAGACTTTACCGCACATTCCATCAAATTCATTTTTGCAATCCAATGGTCCAGTTGATGTGTCTGATCTTCATTTTGATTCGTCTTATTCAAACCGACACTGTCCTGTCTTATCACACCCTGTGACTCAACAGGGACCGTTTCTTCGTTGGGAGTTGGTGTATTTTCCTTGTTTTGTTCAGAGGAATTCAATAACATATTCTGTGTGTCCCATTGTCGATTTCGTTCCTTCATTTGCCGTAATGTTTCGGTACAGTCTGTTAAATTCCAGGAGAGGTTCTTAATTTGAGAATGTACTTTTACAGGCTCGATTCTCTCACAATGAAAAGCTTTCGGGTTTTGAAAGTCTGCAACGTCTGTAGTTCCCACTTCACAAGAAATATTGGAAGTTAACGAATCAATTCTTTTCGGTTGATTATTTTCATCTAAAGGTTTTAGCATTGTAGTATTTTCAACAACTCTGAATTCTATAGGTCCTATAGATTTTGGGGGACATTTTTGTTTAGATGTTGATATTGTGGCAGTCGTAAAAGAGCAGTCTTTTGGAGGCTTAGTTGTTGTACCAGAAGTTAAGAAATTGAGAAAAGCACCTTCCGATTCAGGTGTGGTTACACAAATATCATTTTCTGTATATCTTGGTCTAGCAGTAATAGCAAAGCCAGTATCTTCTATTGAACTCTGGAAAACGGAATTTCTGGCGTTTCGAATAGACTTCTGACAAAATGAAATCTCACTTCTACTCAACTCTTCAGGGGGAATTATTCTCGACACTCCGGAAAACCCATCATTATTCTGCAAGGGTCCTTTTAAGACCTTGACATCAACTTTCTGTGGTGGAGGTTCCTGTTTTTCTAAAACAACTCTCTTGCCCTTCGAGTATGATGAGCGAGCGACGTTGCATTTGCTGACAGGGTTTTTGGAAATTGCACAGTCATTTGAATGTCGTAGAATTTCCGATGAATGTCGACAATTATTAAAATTAGACAACAACTTGGAATAATTCGATGATTGATGATGACGACAAGAAGAACATAAAAAATCGGTCGGTTTCGCTGTAGCTGTCTTACTTTTATCTGTATTTTCGGATTTTTTTTGCGGGTTCAATTTTTTTTCACCAAGTTGACTTGTTGATATTTTACGTTGCATAGAAGCCAACATGAAAAAATTAGGCTCGTTTTTTTTACTATCAATAGTTGTAACACTATTCACATTTTCATAATCAGAAACATCTTTAATGTTGTTTTTACCGTTGTTGTCATAGGTTGATAAAGAAGAAAAAGATCCAGACTTTCGATAGTTTTTCTTCGTCTTGTTAGACGAGGGTAGCTGTTTACATTTGGCTAGAACAAGTTCTAGAATTTGGGTACACATAATCATTTTCATTTCCACAAATCCAAAATTAGATAGGAACATGTCTTTCGTGATTGGGGGTTTGTAATTAAGAATATCGCGAACGATCAAGTAAAGGTTATGAACAAATCTTTTGCTGGTTTTACCGTAAAGTTCCAGTCCGTGTGAAGCAACCAGTTTGCTGAACTCCCGGTTAAAACTGGAAAAAACATAACCATAGATGGAAATATAAACGTCTAAATTACCCGACAGAATCTCAGAGCGGCGAAAATTGCGAAAATTAATTTGTTTTAATTTTAGTTCCAATTTTCCAAGATTGTTTACTAAGTCCCTGCCGACATTTTTTTTTTTTGATTTTCAGGTTTAAATGAATTAAAGCAACTGTACTGACCTGGAGTTGTTCTCACAGTTTTTTTTTTCAGAAAGATCTGGAGTGGGGAACAATTGGTTTATGATTTTTTTTCTTTGTAATTACGATAGGTTTTGGAAAGTATTTTCAATTCCTGCTGAATTCTGATAGGAGTTTAATTTAAAAACAAAAGTATTTTCAGATATTTTCTTTTCTGGCAAATAAAGATCTGAGATGGGTGACAGATAATTTATTTTAGTTGTCTTTTATCATTCAAAACACATGTGTGGATACGATGGATTCATTGGAGATTATTTTCCATTCCTGTTGAATTTTGATAGGAATTCAATTTAAAAACAAAAGAACTATCAAAGATATCTTCTCTTATAGGAAATGTTAAAAGCATATCATTTCTTTAAATCTTAAAACTTTTTTCCTCATTTCTTAGCGATGTACGACCCTGTTTGTTTCACAGTTGTTGTTAACAGATTTGAAAATTTTAAACTTTTGTAGATTTCGAAAATTTTCAAATATACAGCAGCTATACCAAAAATTGAAAATAAAAGTAATGAAGAAAAATAGACTAATAAGTTTTGATATTGTCAATAAGTTAAGCGAAAATTTGGTAAACAGAAGAAAAGAAAAAGTGTATATGCGTTTTTTACCGTTAACGACCGGCGGAAAATCAAAACATGCCGAAACATGCCGCCGTAAGATTAAAAATAAAAAGTAGGCTCGTGAGTTACGTATTAATTTTTACAAAAAATTTCATTTGCACATAACTTTAAATATGATATTTATAAATATATTATAAATTACATTTATATATTATTTCTGATATTAATATGCATATCTTTTTAGATTATTAATTTCATGTAGATAACCCCAAAAGCAGTATATGATCATAATTTATTTTTACTTTGTATATAAAACCGGTGTAGATTCAAAAATAGTACCTAACGTAACAATGCTAATTGAATACGCCCACAATCTTTAGAAGAGAAGGATATGTAAGACACAAAAACAACAATGAATTGTGGATAATAAAACGATAAGATATTACCTCCGCATATCACTACCGAGGATGGGCAAATCCTCGCTAGGGACCCCCGAAAGTCGTATTTATTACGCTCTTTCAGGGCCCCATAAAGTAGTAGTATTCTATCTACCACCAATTTTCCCTGTGAAATTTACCCTCCCCCTATATTTAACACAATGAAACTTGCATAAAGGTTCATAGTATCTTGAAAAAATTTTGTCCATTCGAAAGAAGAAACATTAAAACAAACTCCTGATGATTTTTCAAATATTTTTTCAGCTTACGGAAATAATGAAAATTATGAACGAAAAACAATGTTTACATTTTTGCATCGTTAAATCAATTGAAATTTAACGTAGCCAAAAACAAGTTATGACTAGAGGCTTTTTAAAAAATTCCATGAAAAATTAATTAATGGTCCGATTTTCACAAAAATTTCCAGAATTGCTTACCTTTTAATGAAAATATGTTTTAAATCGTTTTTTCCTAAAATATGCTGGGGAAATATTTTTTTTACGAGGTCTCCCTCCCCTAATTTTTAATGAAATATGAAAAAATGAACCGACAAAAAACAATTTTTACTTTTTTTTTACAAAGATAAGAGTCTGAATAATTATATCAGCAGATTTTTATAAGTTTAAATGCGAGAGTTTTTTTTAGTAAAATAACCATGAATACAGAATTCTGCTAAAATAGATATCAATAAAGAAACTGACTGTGTTGTAAAAAACCGAACCGTTTTATTTATTTTTCAAGAGTGAGTAATTTTTCTCCAATCAGATAATTTGATCTTTGAATTAACTGTTTTTCTTTGTAACAACTCTTTATGTTCGTTATTTCTTTTTTTTTTTTTAAAAAAGTTCAAAAATATTTACATTTCTTCCTTCAATATGGCCTAAACTGATCACGTGAGGTGTACTTATAGTATTCATAGAAGATATATGAATACGCTGTATTTTGTATATTTTCTATGAAGGCTACTTTATACAAATTGACATGTACTAGAGTGTGTATGTTGGTGTGTGAGGGGGGGATCATATATTTAATGTTAATACTACTTTATGAAAATTGACATGTAGTAGAGTGGGGGCCCCACATAGTAGATTCAGGGGGCGGGAGAGCATGAGACCTTAGCACCAGCCCTGAATGTATATATCAGAAGTAGGACACAATCTTTAAATGGTCATGAACAATTATATAAGCACATTATTACCGTGTAATGGGTAGAGACAGTTTTCTTTTTTACGTGCCAGTGAAAATTGTAAATTAAATTTTCATCTTTATGGTGGGGGTTATTTCCTGCAAATCAATATTTGAAAACTGTGTTTCACTTTATTTATTCTAATGCATTAATAATGTGTGGAGATTACATTCCATGTCTACCAAATAGTTTTGGTAATGGCTATTAGGTAGCATGGTCAAAGTTGCTTATAAATACAAGGCATGATCTTGTTATTTATTCTAATGCATTAATAATGTGTGGAGATTACATTCCATGTCTACCAAATAGTTTTGGTAATGGCTATTAGGTAGCATGGTCAAAGTTGCTTATAAATACAAGGCATGATCTTGTCGGGGCCAAAACAGCCTTGACCCTTGAACGAATGCAGGCCAACGCGCGTGTGCGTTAAGGCACGTATACAAAAAACCCTTTCCAGACAAATCCAGTTTCCTGTTCTAAGCTCCTCATCCGACAACCAACGATCTATCCACCCAGATCGACAAAAGACTGACTGAACATTGAGCGACCAACCTCGAACGACGAAAACTCTCAACTTGCCGATTTACCTTAGTCAATTCTCAAGAATAAATTGACCACCTGGTTACTTCCTGCCCTCTAAATCCTCAGCCTTTGTCTCTTTCATTGCCTCCAGTCGTTTCACTTATTCAAAAGTCTGTGGGGTCGACATCCTTATCGGCCCCGCAACAATCTCAAGCCTCTTTGACCTAGGCAGTGAATTGGCACATATGTTTGCGCTTGGCCAAGTAACGTGATGTTGTTTTCCTCTTAACACATATAACAATGCCTTGAACAGACCAGATTCTGCTTCTCTAGGACACAGGACCTTTTCATCTCCATAAACTTTGTGTCACATTGAACATGACAGCATAGAACAATAATTTCTTAAACTTGAAGTTGTAGTGGAATAATAGTTGGTCAAATATCATTTCCTCGTATAACAATTCATGAGGAAGTGATAATAAGAATATTTTATTCCCTGAGCAAACACAAATAGAATACAACATAAAAATAAGTCATGAGAATGTCCTTATATTATGGGAAATTAACGGTATCCCATATGAACCGATAGAAAGGAAAAAGGAAAAAACAAAGTTGATATTTCAAAGGAGGTTTTATCGTACGTAAGTTGCTAAAAACATATTCTTTTAGCAGTCATAAGTCATATAAGCTAAGTTACAAGTTACATAAAACACTTATCTGCTTAGGTAAAGGTTTTCGTGGCAGCGTCGTTATAGTTGTTTCTTCAATACTTGTCATTTGTTCTTTTAGTAGTGATGCTGTAATGGTTAATAAAATGGCAGTTGCCGATTATATTAAAAAGGGGGAGTAAGAATCCCAAAAATGCAGTAACGGAAAACAACGAATGCTGAATTCAAAATCAAGTGCCAAAAAGGAAAAGCGGGAATTTTTCAGTAGTTCAGAGAATGACAAGACAAGTGGTCACACAACAAATCAGCTCCAGTATCAGCAAAGAAAAACAAGATAAAATATTAACTATTAATACCACAATATAAAAGAAAGGACTATGCCCGGTATGCTATTATACATGTCTGTAATTCTATTTTAATACAGATTGTTATTTTAATACGACTCCGTTGATTTATTTCATTGTGTTGAGTTTTGTTTAAAAGTTAGTAAGTTGTGTAAACCTATATAAATATATACAACACCCAGCTTGCTACAATGCTATGCTGTTTCAGCCGAGCAAAAGGGCAGTATATTCTGTTGTTTTAGCTGTGCAAAAGGAACAAAGTCCGTGTTCCAGCCGTCCTATTCTGCTTTGCTCAACTGCGTAGCTTGACAGATAGCTTTAACCAAGAGGGTCTAAGAAAACAGTGAACGATTAAATAAGGCAACGAAAAAGGAAAACTGAAGACAATGGAATGAACAAGAACAATAAATATATATATTGATGAACACAGACGAACAAGTTTACAAAATTATACAAAGGGAAAAAGTTCAAAGTTTTCAACAGACTGTATGAAGAAGAGTGGGTAATAAAGGTGTTGTGTTCTGCAGAGATTGGGAATGTGTTTTTCTGTTTAGCGATTGTTAAAGAAACTCGCAATTGTTCTGAAAGCGCAGCAAAGGGACCAAGTGTTCATGTGATCCAGTTATGTAGAAAAAGTGAGTTGTGCATGTGTATAGTCACGTGTCTGACCCAATTACACAGGGTTGTAGAAATAAGTCAGTCACAGAAATGGGTTAGAAGAATGGTGTCAGTGTAAAGGGGTCAGAGCATGTATGAGAAGTAAGTATGTGTATGTATGTATATACAGTATGAATGTAGGTGTGGATGAGGGGGTTGTAATAGAAAATATGGATGTGAGTAGTAGTGGAGAACACATCCAGTTAAGTGGCTTGGTCTGTTTTGTGAAATTTCTAAGGGCTCTGGCCCCTGCTAGTTTTTTACTTCTGGGTTTACTTTCTTTTGGGTTCAGTGTTAGGGGAGGATAACCCATATTTTTCATAATATGAAAGGGAAAGCATTAAGTATATTTAACTGGCACTGAATAAGAATATGAACACTTACAGACTAAGCATGTTATAGTGCACCATGTGATATGAGTTGTAGGTGGGCTGTTGTTATTTCCATCAAGACCAGAAGGGTAAGAGAGAGAATTTGACCTTGACACATTAATTTTTATATGTACTGTTGACTATGCCACCTAGTGGCTATTAGCAGAAACAGTAGGTAATTACCTCTTGTGTCCCCTTGTGTCAAATAGGAAAAATCCCTACAAAGTCTTCACATAAAACCTCTGCAACCTACGCTAAGGACTTTTCAACAATTAGGACATTTCTCAAAATACATTCACTATGTACAGCTTTATATCTCATTGTCATTCTTCTATTTCCCCTATTAATTTTGCTCAAGCAATTAAATATATTGTTAATTTGCCAGGAATTGATTTTGCATTCATATCTATTAATAATGGAGATTCGCTTCCGGTTTTTGACAGTAACAAAAATTTTGTAAAGAAACAAGCAAAACAGTACAAGTAGTGAACAAAGAAGTTTGAGTCATAACAAAATTGTCCTTTATTTGTCGATTATAAATTATATCAAATGAACAACAAGTTACAAAGATGTGGTTTGGTTTATGAATTTTCCTTTTTACAAAGTCTTATTAGTGTATTTTTGTTCACCCGGTTATAGGGGGATCATATTTGGTGACTGCTCACTTATCTTGCCAATGCCTTTCTGCTTGGTTCTGCTACTATCAACCTTCCCCTCGCTGTTCCCGAATGTCCGTTACTGTGCAGGAGTTTTGAATTTGGCGTTGGTCAGTCTGGTTTTGTCTATTTTTAGAATATGATCCTTTCTCTTTGTTTCTCAAACCTGCCCTAACAAAAATACACAGTTTATGAACCATTACAAAGTATATATTCTTACTACAAATAGGCTGTAACAAATGTGTCCAACGTTTATTCAATAACAACTAAATTGTAGCAATGAGCTATGGTTTACAACTGGCAACCAATGAAGACAACCTTGACCAAGTCAAACCCAACACACACACACACACCCCTCTACAAATTGGTGACCCCAAAGTGATATTTTCATATACTTCTAATACGAACACATAAGACTTTCACAAAAATGAAAATAAAAAAACTTAATTTTTACGGCAGATATCTACTTGATACTAAGCCTTCAACATCATAGGAACATTCATGCAACTTTCTGAGCATTTTTTACACTCAAGACAATACAACACACTCGACCAGTGGTTCCAAAACTTTTTCAGGATTCCCAGTGGATTCCTAGCAGCTCTCTTCATACACACATGCGAACATACTATGTGTTATTGGTGATATAACCTATGTACATAAATGGAATGCGACGACGACTACTATAAGTAGCAGGAACAATTGTGGCTTGAGACGAAGCAATGCGAGTCAGCTCCTAACTGTAGGGTCGGACGCAATCTCCACTTTCTTATGTTATAGGTGATATAACCTATCATTTATATGTTATAGGTGATATAACCTAGAATATTTATTTACTCTCATATAAATTATTTTAATAATATTTTAATCTTGACCACAAAATAATATTTTAATCTTGACCACAAAAATTATATATTTATTTACTCTTATATATTATTTAGAATGTTTATTTATATGTTATAGGTGATATAACATATCATTTCTTTGTTATAGGTGATATAACCTATGGACATAAATGGAATTTATGGACAACTACTATAAGTAGCAGGAACAATTGTGGTTTGATACGAAGCAATGCGAGTCAGCTCATAACTGTATGGTCGGACGCAATCTCCACTTTCTTTTCTGTAATTTCTACTCCTTTTTGTTCAATACATTTGTATCCATTTTTACCACTCGTTTATCTTATTTTTGACCCTTCAAAACCCACAACACTATGAAAACGGAATTTCTCAAAAGTGAAAATGAAAAAAAAAAAAAAAAAAAAAAAAATTTACCAAAAGTGGAAATGGAATCAAGGTAAATTTTAAACAGAAAATTGGAGTTACTACAAAATTGAAATTAACGTGCAGTGTTTACAAATCTGATCTGAGCTTTGACCCTTGCAGTGGGCCACTTACTCTGCTCTCTAACCTTGCTTGACAGGATGGGTAACTAATGTGCCACTGTACATGTTGTGTACAGACATCAAGCAAACATTCAGACTTTTGAATCTGATTTCGGAAAGTATAACAAAATTACACATTTATTTATAATTCTTATGTCAGTTTTATTCTGTATAAACTGCATACGTGTTCCTTGACCTTAGTATTTATGACATATATTTTATCATTTAGATTTTGTTAAAAACAAGTTATTTATTAACAGCTCCATATGCCACCCTGTTGACCCCTCACCGCTTTTTGCCTAAACCCTCCTAGATTTTATACCACCCACTTTGAGAAACACTGATATAGAACATTGTCTCAATTTTCCAACTAAAGTTTTGTTCACTGTTGTCATTGTCATTGGGTCAGTTAATTCAAATCTTACATCTTGGACTACGTAACAAAACCTATGCATTCGTTTATAATTCTTATGTCAGTTTTATTCTGTATAAACTGCATATGTGTTCCTTGACCTTAGTATTTATGGTATATATTTTGTCATTTAGATTTTGTAAAAAACAAGTTATGCCTCCTAATTCTACCCTATCACCCCCATCACCCCTTTTTTGCCTCATCACCCCCCTACCCAATCTTTCCACCGCCCCACCTGCAGTACTGCCCACTTTGGGAACCACTGCACTAGGTGAATTTCAAATTCACTATTTCCACCACCACTACAAGGTACATTCAATCTTAACCGTTCCTTAGCCTCCTTTAAATATCACCAGACTCTATATCACCAGGGCACACACCAAAGGGTGACACTAAAATTTGAACCCTTTCAAGTGTGGCTGAAGCGAAGGCTAATTTTACTGTCTTTATCCCAGCCCTGTCAGCTGGGAGTTTAGGATACACTGACTGCACCTCTGCAGAGGGGTAAGACCCCCCACCCCCCCCAATGGGGCACCTGGTGTCCGTAAGTGGCAACCTGTGATGCTTAACAACAGAATCCTGGTGGCTGAGCAGTCCATGACATACAATACTCCACTTTGATCCTTACTTGGGCTGGATGGGCGGTCAGAGAGGCTCCCTCCGATCAATCAGCTGGTCACGTCAAGCCCCTAGCACCTATATGATTGTGCCAACTCTATTGCCCTTATGGCAAGCCCCAACTCTTTTTATCATATATGTGCTAGAAGGCAGGCTGAGGGTCTTCATGTCTTGGGTATGATTTTAAACTCTATCTGATGGTGAGGTTTCAGTTTGGAAGTCTGGGGAATGGGGAGCACCCCTTTTAACACCATTGCTCCCAGGTCCACTATGACCCAGAGTGGTAGTACCTGTTAGGGTCCCATCTATGGGTTAAATAGAACCAAATCAGCTCTAAAATATCTTTTTAAAAACTGAGTTTTAAAAAAAATAAAACAAATGTCTTCGGCATAAAATGACCCAATGGGTTAACGTGCCGTAAAACCAACCAACCAACCAACCATCTTTATCCAGCTTTATCAGTTGACAATCTTTGAATACAAGATATTCATTCACTGGTCATTCTCACTTTCCCCAGTTCATCCACTATTCCTTTGATATCAACACACACACACATACATTCATACTCACAAATATATCCTTATACATCTAACTCCCATACAGACATATACACACACACACACACACACCTTGACACCTACACTAACATAAACACATATGCACATAGCTATGCCCACACCCACATATGTACTTAGACTCTGCTTGTCTAGCCATAGTGTCCTTTCGTGGTGTAATGGTTTGCAAGCTAGACTCACAGATCCATTATTAATGACTATGGAGTTCAATCTTCACTGGATGCCCCATATTTGCAATCTTGGATAATAAAGTAATGATGAGTAATGCTGAGCAGCTTATATGATAAAGTGATGATGTCTAGATAAATGAGGACGTGTGCTTAACTGAGAAATTTATATGATGCAGTGATGATGTCTAGATAAATGGAAATGTGTGCTTATTTGAGCAATTCATATGATAAAGTGATAATGTCAATGTGCTCCAGACATGTGCTCAGTTGAGCAATCTATATAATAATGATAGATAAATGACATGTGCTCAGCTGAGAAATCTATATAATAAAATGATGTCTATATAAATCAAGACATGTGCTCAGCTGAGAAATCTATATATAAATGAAGATGTGTGCTCAACTGAGTAATTTATATAATAGTGCTTATCTAGGTGCTCATGGTGGGATGGTTACTATCATAGGAAATGGACATAGCAACTCAAGTTCAAATCTCCCATAGCACAAATACCTTTGGAAAGGTATGACTCCAATCATTCTTCCTCTTGCTATGGGTTAATAGCAGAGTAAACTGGGTTCCTTAACATTGGTATGGCAACCATTCTTAAACCGGTTAAACTTTGCTTAAAATTTGACCTTGTGATACATGGTGTGATGGTTACTATTGTAACTCTGTGCAGAGGGGTTGGGTAAATACATATAGTGCTTATCTAGATGAGCCAGTTCCAATCTAAAAACAAAATGTTTTTGGTGAAACACAGGATTGTGTAAGAGCAGAATCCTTCATACTCATCTGTGAAATTTTTTTTGTTTTCTAAACTAAAAATTCAAACTGAATTAAACTGAAGATTTGAGGATTAAATGAAATAAAATACAAAGTACAGATTTACATCATATCCAAGGAGGAATTTCAGTGGTGCTTCAACCAATAGGATACTCACTGGAATAATAGTGTTGAATGCTCATGGGACTTTAGGGAAGAAGATTAATTTTCATTTATTGTTCATTTCTGTCTTGGTAAATAGTTTCAATCACAATACTTTTTTTAACATATCTTGTAGTTTTTGAAAAAACAAGAAAATTTGCCAAAGATTGACAATTTTCTTGTCTGCAATAAAAGATGGTGGTTTTAACAGACGATTTTTAGATTTTAAAAAAATTATAAAACTAACCCTAACCCTAATCCTACCCCCTAACAAACAACCAGATATTGACGGTGTAAATGAAAAACATGTCCTTTCTTAATCGAGATCAAAAAGGGGTGCCTAAAGGTAATACAGTCCTCGGATTTTATATCCATTTCTTTCTTCACATTTTGTTGTATAATTAGTGGCCACGAGGGAAACATAAACATTAACTTCTTGACAATCCGTCACTTTTTCTTCTCAGAAAAATATATATTGTTATGTCTGCAATAAAAGATGGGATAGATAGATTTGTGGTCAGTTTATATAATTCAAAATCTTGCACGTAGGCTGGTTTGGTTTTATTTGGTTGGTGTTTACTGGCATATTAACCCTTGTGGGTTGACTTGGTATTTTTCCGTCTACTAAAGATGATGACATAATGTCCAAATTTTTTTTTTTTTTTTCATGGTGGAACTATGTAGCCTGGGTGAGTTGATATGGAGGATGAGCTGTCACCCAAGCAGTAGATCCCCTTCTCCACACTGCTGCTGTGGTCCAAAGGAAAAGTAAGAAACCAATGCGGTTGGTGGGTAGAGGTGAAATTCAGCATCACACCACCTTAGGGACTCCAGTTCTGGATTTGTTTTCGGGGTTTACTCCCCTTGTGGGTTATTTAATGCTAAATCTTGTATATGTATATATATATATATTTAAACTTTCTGTTCATTAATAAATTGGTAGAAAATAATTTTCATTAACTTCATGTGTATTAATAAATACAGGTGGTTGACCCTCAGCCACTGTCTTCTAGCACCTATAATAGCAATTTGAAGAATACAGTCAGGACAATCATATAGGTGCTAGGGCTTGACATGATCAGTGTTGCATGTCATGGGACCACTTAGTACCCGGGTCACAGACCACTCAGCTACCACTCAGCTGTCATCAGGCATTACAGGCTGCCACCCACAGTCAACAGGTGGCCACATTTGAAGGGGTCTTACCACTCTGCTGAGGTGCAGTCAGTGTAATCTATAGTCCCAACCAACAGGACAGACCCATAGGTTGGGTTTGCAACTAATGTTACTTATGCATACCAGAATTTTTAAAAGACAAACAAACCTCTTCTTTGTATTCTTGATGTTGTTAACTCTTAACAGGAGAATTCCTATAAGGATTTATAAAAAATGGCTAAAAATGGCATTTTAATTTAAAGTTACCTGTTATTTCCCTTAAATCAAAGACTTCTAAATGGGTTTAATGTTACATTTAAACAAAAGCTATCATTTGAGGCAGATTAGGAAAACAAATGTGACTTCCAGTCGGGTGAAATGGGGTGGTATAGGATGTTAAGAGTTAACATACTGTTTCAACCGAAACTGTGTACTAACATCAAGAATATGAAGAAGTGGTTCAATTGTCCAAACAATTTCAGGTATGTTAATGACTTTTATAGAAATACATATTTGATATTATTACAAAAATAATGATACAATACTTATAAGAGACATTTATACAATGATTAATTGTATTCATATTAAGCTACTAATATGCAAATTATATTAACAAGTGGTTTTCCTATGTCTATTGTTTGGTTGGTTGGTTGGTTGGTTTTATGGTATGTTAGTATTGGAATAGAATATAACAATTAGACTTTACTGGGTATTTGGTGCTAGGAAATGTATGTCTTTGTTTCCTACTCATCAGGTTCCAATATTACTATTAGTGTATCTATTAACTCTTAACATCCTGTACCACCTCATTCCACCCGTCCGGAAGTCACATTCATTTTCCTAATCTACCCCAGATGATAGCCTTTGTTTAAATATAATATTAAACATATTTAGAAGTCTTTAATTTAAGGGAAATAACAGGTAACTTTTAATGAAACGGACATTTTTACCCATTTTTGATAAATGGTTATAGGAATTGGGATCTGGACTTAGAAAATTCTCAACAGGATTTTAAGAGTTAATACACTAACACTGAATAAATAGAAAGGAAAAACAAAGACAAACTTATATGAACAATATATATGTTGTAGGTTGGTTGGAGGTAATGTTTATGGGAAATGTAACATCAAAGTCTGCAAGAATGCGTTGGCATTGCCTTTTCCAGCTGGGAAAATACGGCTTAGGACCGACCTCGATGGCAGCAGACTCTCTGTAGAGGATTGCCCATGTCAGAAGTCACCCTGACACAACACCATGAAGCTAAGAGGTCCAGAAGAAAGCAGCGGCAAGAAAGCACTGGCACATTAACATCTTCAGGGACAGCCTTCAAATGCGACATCTGTGGTCGAGAATGTTTTTCAAACATCGGACTTTACAGACACAGGAGGCGCTGTAACTTCAGGGACACAAAAACTTTATTATAGTCTTCCGAGACTGAAATGTCAATATTAATTGGTTGGAGGTGTTACATACGCCTATCGCCCGACGCCATACGGCGTTTCCATCAGAGACGCAGAAAGGATTATAAGGCATGCACATAGAAATATAGTAATAACAACAACAAAACGTGGTATTATTTTAACACATAACATTTACTTCAATGTTTAAAGTCCTTTAGAATAGAAATGCGGCCGCCGACAGGCTAGAGTCTTTCAGTGTTCGTTGGTGGAAATGCTCATTTAAAATCGATATATATATATGAAAGGGGTTGCACTTATCTTTCCTTTGTACGGGTTATTCCTTTTCCATGGATATTTTGTTTTGGTATTATTCCTTTATCCGGCATTGTCATTTTGGTAATTTTGTTTCGGGAGACATTCTTCGTCTTCCCTTCCCCCACGAGGTGTTCACTAGTCGGCCATCTGGTATATACTGTCTCCAAACCTAATAACAGTGACCCCTTGCCCCTTCCTGTAACCTGTATCCATACGTTTTGCCAGCAAGCAGACGTAGGCAAGCAGCAAGGTAGTATCAGGCGTTCATTTCGTACCTTCCTCTTTTTAGGGTCACAACCTGGGACTTCTGAAAGGGGGGGGGGCTCGTCCAGCGTCATCACGTCTATCAGAATGTTCTAAAATGTTCTATGAGTTGCGAGAACGTAACTTTATTATAGTCTTCCGAGACTGAAATGCCAATATTAATTGGTTAGAGGTAAGGTTTATGTGAAATGTAACATCAAAGAAATAAGCAAAAACAGTACAAGTAATAAACAAAGAAGTCTGAGTCGTAAAAAAATTGTCTTTTATATATGGGTATTTGCCTCATACCCCACTTGTATGGGCTGGGCACAAGGCCTCGTTTTAACGTGGGCCCACCCACAAGCTGAAGCTCATGGGTGGAAAAGAACAAAAATTGCGTCCATCCCTTCAGCATTCCCCCTCAAGGGGGGCACCTCAGGCACTGGGCAATAAACCCAGCCCTGCCCCTTTAAATCGAGGGGGCAGATGTTGCCTGGGGGTGTAATACTACTGTCTTGCTTGCTGGTCACGTCAACAAATGTAAAACTATGTTGGTCGGGGTGCCAAATGTAATATTATGATCTGGTCACGGGACCAAATGTAATACAATGCTGTCGCGGCGTCGGATCTAACGCGATGGGTGTTCTTTGACCCACAGGAAAGTTGAAGTACTTGTTCCGGGCTGTACCTGAAAATGACCAAATTCACCAAGGTTGTTCGACAATTAACACGAACGCGTTTTTAACAATAAAAGACCTTTATTAATCATACAGTGATTAAAAATTATGTACAACCACAAAGGGGTATCGAGTTGAAGTTGAGTCGGTATTTTGTGGACTGACTGGCGATATATGCTGGGTTCTGATTCAAATTCAGGACTTTGAGTAACAAGATGACAAAGCAAAGACGGTGACAAGGGCCATGAGACGGAGCTATCAATTTGCTAGGGACGCAGCTGTCCAATCTGGTCAAGGACCAGCTGTCCGATCTGGTCAAGGACCAGCTCTCCAATCTGCCTGGGACCCTTTTGGGTCCTCTTTTATGGATTCCAAACCCCTGAATCCAGGGCTCTGATTGGCCAGCCAATCGAAACGCCGGACCAATGGCCCTACAGTGTAAACATCATGAGGTGTACGAAACCCCACCCACGCGGTCGCATTTGATTGGACAGCCAATCAAAATCATGGCCCTGGGTTACACATCTCGGAGGGGGGCAACAAGTCTCCGCCCCAGTTTTCTGATTGGTGAGGCACCTGATAATATTTTTGTTATTGTATAAATGGTCCTGTCAATTGCTATGATAATTCCCAGGAACTGGCCCAAGACCACCCGAGCAAATCATCATTCCCATTAAATCAACACTTTTAAGATTTAATCTTTCAAAATGTCTTTGTTAAATAAATCTGTCTGGTCCTACGCAGTCCCCACAAGAACAACACAGATATGGATGTTAACAGTCATAAAAGTCAGACATATCAACCACTTTTAGCCTGGATAAAGTGGTTGCTATCTTTTTGGAGTCTCCATGTAAATGATAATATGATAAAACAGACTTTTGCTTTACATCAACCTATTTCTGCCATTAGGATTGGTTTTGTTCAAAAATTATTTATCATCTTGTTTCGACGCTACAAGAATGATAATATATATTTATATGAAAAACATTTGTATAAAAAAAAGTCATTTGTGTTATATCAACCATCAACCAACTTTTAGCCATTAGAATTTCTTTGTGTTAGAGTAATTAATTTTATCTAGTGTTGACTTTACCCCACCACTGATTTGTACTCTAATCTAAGTCGCTTGTACGACTCTAGACTCAATTGTTATTTTTAAGTATCTAATAAGATATCGCCAGTCACTCCTTGACATCGCTCTGGTGTTATAGGGGATAGCCCCCTGGGATCGACGCTATTAATTTAACACACAGGTCCAGTGGCCGAAGCACACCAGACCCCTGCCCCGAAGGACGGGTTGTTAATGTTAATTGTCCTTTACATATGTGTATTATAAATTGTATCAAATGAACAACAAGTTACAAAGTGGTGGTTTGGTTAAGGAATTTTCCTTTTTACAAAGTATTATTAGTGTTAAAGTTTACTTGTCTTTTTAGTTCCCCCTGTTCTAAGAGGACTGTACTCAGCGACTGATCCCTTCACTTGCCAATGTCTTTCTGCCTGCCTCTGCAACTAGAAATCCTTCTCTCCCCCATTCTCAGAATGTCTGTTACTGACTGGGGCTTTTGAAATTGGCATTTGGCATCGATCAGTCTGGTTTGATCTATTTTTACAATATGATCCTTTTTTCTTTGTTTCTCAAACCTGTCCTAACAAAAATACACAGTTTATGAACCATTACATATATAACATTTAATAGGTACATATATGTAAACATAAAACAAGTTTTGCGATAATTAGCAATGTGTCCCCAAAAGATAAATTGTGCCACAAACAAAGTGTGATAGGACAGTTATCAGAATGGTGAAAATTCTTACTTGTCTATGATGTTTTCATGGTGAGGTGAAATAATGTACCTCACTGGAGACAAAAATCTCTACTCTGTTCAATAAACAGAAATGAAAAACATGTCCATTTTGCTCCATGAGTGAATACTGAAAAGAAAGGTCTTATCTGTTTGAAGAATGTGGGAAAAAAAAAGAAGAAAGAATAAAGGGTCTCAATTCTTACATGACCAATGGACACATGACATGAGAAAAAAAAAATATTATTAAAAAAATTGGTGTCTTCCTGAGAAGGTGGCACCACATACCAAGAGAGGGCAATTATTTTTGGGTTATTTCCTAGTTGAGTAACATGAGTGACCCAGAAAAAACGGAACCCAAATTATTTATTTATTTTCCCATTAAACTAACCCTAAACACCAACCCTAACCCTAACCATTGTTGGACTTAAACTTAAAAAAAAAAAAATTAAAATTAAGTTTTATTACAAAATTTGTGGGTTCTGTTTTTTCTGGGTCACACTGTAATATTATGTTACTCAACTGGGGGGGGGTAGGATTAGGGTCTAGGTTTAGGGTTAGGGTTGGGGGTTAGGGTTAGTTTAATGAGAAAATAAATAATTTGGGTTCGATTTTTTCTGGGTCCCCTGTAATAACATGTTACTCAACTAGGAAATAACCTATTTTTGTCTCTCAACATTGGGCTATTTTTTGCCAAAGTCAGTTCAATAAATTTCTATATTTTCACAATCATTTTCAGCAAGTGAACACTTAGTTGCAATATCAATGTTTTAAGAGCCAATGTAGTTCACAATCATTTAAACATTATCTCAGATCTATTTAAACCAAATGTAGTACCTTAACAACTACTACCACTCCAAAGTAGAGTGGAACTGGGAGTAATGGCAACTACAAGATTACTCCACACTCCCTAGAGCTCCAGAAGTATGCTTGTTATATAATAATTATATTATTAGCATAGTTCCTATACAAAAATGATATTAATGTATATAGATTGGCACTAAGCTCAAAGAGCAGTATCCCTAGCATCAAGGTGTTGGATAGCCCTCTGCTATTTTTATTGGACAATGGTGATGATCCTTTTTGACTCCCATATTGTGTTGTTCTTTTGATGACACATCTCCTTTCCTTCATTGCAGGACTCACTTTGTTTTGCTTTGACATTCAAAGACATTATAAGAATTAGCGAGGTGTTAACTCGTAGCTAACACCTGTATTCTCACAATGCATTAGGTTATCCAAAAGAGAGTAACCCAACACAGAATATTCTTTTGGGAAAGAGACAAGTCAATTAATAGAATATAACATTAAATTATACAATATACAAGAAGGGAACCAAGTTCCTATCTCAAACAGCAAAAGAGTCACAAGGTGTTTGAAGTGTTTTGCTTATTCTACTTTGGGTTTTCTTCTGTGGGTTGATTTCTCTGAACTGATTTCTTCTTTGGCGGGCTGGGTGTCTGCTCATTTCTTGTTTAATTAATAATTAAGTTCAAAAGATTTTCTAACCATGCGGATGAGAAGTCGGCATCTTAAGAGCGATGATCCTTAATGTCTGCTCCCACTGACTGACTACCAGCAACTGCCTAACTAACAATTTCTGTTCTCATGCCTTCCTTCAGCCAATCAGAAGACGAGAGGTTAAATGCTGTCAATCTTTATTGGCTAATAGTAACTTTCCATTTAACCTTTTTATTTGAATCTTCAACGAACATCGATTCAAAATTTAGCTACACTCACTTACATAATTCATAGGCCATCCATGAATTATGTAACATTGACTTAAGTCCTCAGAAATCTTTTTACTATTCTAACTTATTTCTTTTGATTTTATTTTAATGTGACACTTTCACAAGTTGGTACTTTAAATAAGTTCTTATTCTGAATTACTGACTTAATTCATTGAAACCTACAAGTTTGCATACAATGTGGAGGCACATGGTGTAATGGTTAATGTCGAAGGAAATGGACTCGCAGACACGAGTTCAAATCCTAGATTAGTCTGTTTGCATTTCATATATCATTAATACTTTTGGGAAAGGTATGCATCAAACTATTCTCCCTCTAGCTATGGATAAATAGTAGGGCGGAATGGGCTCTTTAACCTTGGTTAAGCAACCAGTCTAGCAAAAAGAAAACTCTGAATTCAAACCTGTTAAACTCCACTTAAGAAATTGACCATGTGTCACATTCTACTCATGCAGAGGGGTTGGGTAAATACATATATGCATATATGTAAGTGTTGATACTTTCCTCTCTGACTAGCAGCCTCAAGACTTTATCTACTAAAATTTTCCTATGAGGACATTTCTCTTATACAACTATGTATAAGCTCTTTTGTATCTCCTATTATGTCTGTATTCTCTTCTATTAAGTTTGTTCAGGCAATAAAATATCCTTGTTATCAGTTCTTCATGAAATAGTGAAAATAAGATAAACTACATTGTAGATTTGCAGATTTAAAAAAAATGGTGAATTCATTCCAGAAATGTATTTTTAAATCTTCCATTTACCTCTTTTCCAGTAAATAATTTATCAATATATAATCTCTCTCTGTCTCTGTCTCTGTCTCTCTCTCTATATATATAGTCTTAGGGAAGCATGGTGGTGTACTGGTTAGAGTTATAGGAAATGAACTCGTCGACCTGAGTTCAATTCCTGGACGTAGTCACAGTTCACATAGCGCTAATACCCTTGGAAAAGGTATGAATCCAACTATTCTCCCTCTAGCTATCGGTAAATAGTAGGGCAGACTTGGATCTTTGACCTTGGTTAGGCAACCAGTCTAGGAGAAGAAAACTTCTGAATTAAAACCTGGTCACTACTAAAACAGACTCAGGCTTACTTAATGATTTATTTCAATTTAAAAAAGAATATTTTAGGTCTTCCCCAAAGCCTGTGCGAAATGGGGAGTAGTGGATCTTACCTTTCAATACTGGCCCATGAAATGTCGGTAGGACTTTTGAATTCATAATTTTTCTGTTCCTAGACCTTAGATAAACCAGTCTGCTTTAATATTTACGCATAGCTTTGGGGGAACGAAATAGAATCATGCTTTTCCCAATCACTAAGTAAAACGCACATTCTTGTCTGGCTTGTCAGATAACCATTATGTTCGGTATATTAAAATGAGTTTTGTATACCTTAAAATGGCAAACAAGGGACGTAACTCAGGAAATCGGAGCATGCGCTGCAAAGTTTTGTGACGTCACCGAGCAAGAGCACGCGTTTCGGGGTGAGAGAAATGGACGAATAACAAACAATAATCAGCCGTCGCAGTCTGTAAATAAATACAAATAACATGAACTCTCAAAGTTGAGGATACCAATAACAGATGACAAGAAGATGGACACTAACGAGTAAATTCAATAGCGACTTCTGATATCAGGAAACTGAAAGTGATTAAAAAAAAAGTTATGTAGAAAAAAAAGGAAAGGTTAATAAATAAACGTACACCTTTTTGATTCGAACGGAAAACGCGACACGGAGACATATCACACGTCGAGATTTTTTTTTCTGGTCTAAAAACAAATTTATGTCTAGTATATTTGTTTGTTTTCATTTGTTGTACTTAATTTTGAGTTGAAATGGTTAGGCGAATTTATCTCTAGGATTAAAAGAACCTACAATCGGAGGATGACTGATTTTTAAACCAAAACAGTAAACAGTATTGGATTTAGGCATCAACAACTTTTCAATTTTTTTTTTTTTTTTTTTTTCATCTGATAAATTTAAACCTAAGATACCGTTGATTGGATGTTTTTATTATGTATGACTGTTTAGTATTAAGTTAAAAAAGATCTTGAGTGGTTGTTTGTAAAAATAAACAAAACCGAAACTCGGACCGAATAAGGTCACAATACCTATATGCCATAGTCTTTTGGTTTTAATTTTGTGAAAATACTAGGAATTATTGACATTACTGTTGTATACTGTCAAAAAATCTTGCTGAAATAATTTTATTTATTTTAATTTTATTCAATCTTATTTTTATTTTATTTATTTATTTTTTTACTTTATGGTGAAGTAAAGTCTTAAGTTAAAATAGGATAAGACCAAACAACGTAAAAACAAAACGGCAACAAATAAAGTGGAGGAAACACTCCTCCAAACTGAACTACAATTACTTTTTAATTAAAAAAATACTTCTAACAATGGGGGACGAAGAAAATGAACTGGATGGCAAACTCTTGCAACAATTTAGTTCAATGGGTACCACAGATAAAGAAGTCCTTGTTGGTGAATTTCAAAAATTACTTGGAGACCAACTCAATGCTGCTGAGTGTGCTTTCTTCTTGGATATGAACAACTGGTCAGTACTTTTTCCATTTTTTTAATTAAAAAAGATTACGTACTGTATTTGCTTTATTAAAGGTTTTTTGTTTGTTTTTGATTTTTACAGCTTACCCCCATTTTGACATCTCTCAAAATAAATATTACTTAATGAGTTAGTCATTTGAAGATCCCATTTTGAAATTGTTTAGGGATTTCAATCGTCTTTTAATAAACAAGAGCTTGACATTTTCCCCATTATTTGTTAGTTGTATCACGGTCTTTTAAAAAGCAAATGACTAAGCAAGCAATGCACTGTTGTTAAAAATCATTTTGTTTATGATGACTAACTTAACTCCAGTTTTTCACACAGGGTTTTTGTGACAATTTTGACAGAACCAGTCTTTTCTGCAACAATTTCTATATATACATAACTACTACTCGCTTACATCTAGAATGTACTAGCTTGTTTATATTCAATTATGAAATGTGTTCTTTGCCTTGACTTAACAACATTGGAAAAGGAAACTGAAATCTTTTTTGGAATTCCATGTTTGCCGATCTATCACTTTTCGTTTTATTGATGCTTCTTGCGTGTAATCCAATCTACGCATCTAAATCGTTGCTTGTTTAATAAATAAACAAAGGAAATAATGCATGCAGGAAGATGGTTATATTTTTACTTTTTAAGATCCACTATCTCTTTTAACTTGGTTTTATGCTGCTATTATCATTACATCTCTTACAGTAACAGCATTAAAGCAGCACTTTAATCATTGCAGCCATGTTAAGGCCAAAGGTTAATCGTTATTAACTACTGCTGTTTAACATTCTTGTATTTTGGTTTACGTAATTTAAGCTTTTCCCGTGTTTGTTTATTTCGGGACTTGGAATTTCAAGATTCTTGTAATAGTTTACGTTTTTACGAAAAGACGGCTGATTGCCGTTTTCGTTATCTAAATGATCCCCCATTTTTTTTCTTACTATTAACCCGTAGAAATTATCTGCAATTCGCACTGTTTTGTTTTTATTATTCATGGTGTGGATATTCTTATTAAAAATGCAATTTTCTTTTACCTCAACAATTTGTTGTTTGAGAATCGTTTTTAATATCGATTAAATTAATGTTGTCAATGTTTTAGGTTTTTTTTTAAATTATATATATCGCAACATAACATACGTACGAAGATGGATGTTGCCTGTGTCTGTAAAATGCTTCTTTTTCTTTCTTTTTTTGTATTTATAATTTGATTCACTGTTTTAGTTATACAGTTTTTGCACAACCACCCTATTCGTTATGTTTATTTTTTTTCAGTATGTGTTGCTTTTTTGTGGGTATGTACACAGATACACAATAAGATTTTTTTTCTTTGCCTACATTACACCACTTAATGCTTGAACAAAGTTTTTTTTTTTTTTTTTTCGCAGCAACTGTAGAGTTAATCAATCACAAATTTTGTTGCATAAAATTTGCCCCGTTGTTACCAGAACTTTTCTCTTCTATCAAAAGTTCTTTCTTCATAGTTTTTGGGAAAAAAATAGCATGTTTTATACAACCTCCCCTTCTATGTGTACCTGTTCCACGTTTGCTTCAAATTTTTTTTTGTTAGCTTTTTTGTCTCCTCTATACAAGAAACTTCTGCTGTCAACCTCTAAAAAGCTCAAGACACAAAATTGCTCTTGTAACGCAACCGATTGTGCTATGTTTGCTTTATGCTTTCTTTGATTTTGCTCCATACGTTTAAAATGAGATTTAAACGTATTGTTCAAGTTGTTTTAAAAATGTATTTTTAGACACTTTTTAAAATATGTACTTTATTATGTTTAAGTATTCATAAAGAATAATTCGGATAAAAAAGAAAAGCTTATTCAATGCTATTACTAGGTACCACCAAAATAGGTCACGTGATCAGTTTAGGCCATATTGAAGGAAGAAACGTAAATATTTTCGAACTTTTTCTTTTAAAATCTTGCAAAAAAGAAATAACGAACATAAAGAGTTGCTACGAAGAAAAACAGTTAATTCAAAGATCAAATTATCCGATTGGGAAAAATTACTCACCGTTATCCTGAAAAATAAATAAAACAGTCCGTTTTTTTTTTACAACATGGTCAGTTTCTTTATTGATATTTTTTAGCAGAATTCTGGGTTAAATCTGCAAATCGTCGTCAAAATTAAAACGGAAACTTATTTGGTGGTGATCCATGACAGTTTAACTACAGTGTATGAATAAACTTTTTTGCGGATTGGGTTACGGTTTAGGGGTTTGGGGATTAAGGTTGTTTTTAATTACGTATTGCTTAAAAAAACAACGACAACAACAACAAAAACCCAAATTACTATACATTCAAATTAAATATTGAATCGAACGGTAGACACATTAGTCTCAGTTGTTTGTGTTAGTATTGCAATGTATAATTTCAATTAAACTTGGTTTAAAAAAAAATATTTTTCAACATTAAATGTATAGTAATTTGTTTTTTTTTGTGATTGTTTTTTTTTTTTTTTTAAGCAATACGTAATTAAAAACAACCTCAATCCCCAAACCCCTAAACCATAACCCAATTCGCAAAAAAGTTCATTCATACACTGTAGTTAAACTGTCATGGATCACCAAATAAGTTTCCTTTTTAATTTTGACGACGATTTGCAAGTTTAACCGAATTCTGTATTAATGGTTCTTTTACTAAAAAGCTCTCCCATAAAAAGCTTATAAAAATCTTCTGATATAATTATTCAGACTCTTATCTTTATAGAAAAAAAGTAAAACTCGTTTTTTTGTCGGTTCATATTTCATAAAATAAAATGATGGGGGGGGGTAGACCTCATAAAAAGATATTTCCCCTAGTATATTTTAGGAAAAGATTTATTTCAGACATATTTTCATCAAAATGTAAGAAATTCTGGAAATTTTCATGAAAATCGGACCATTAATTGATTTTTCATAGAATTTTTTTTAAAAGCCTCTAGTCATAACTTGTTTTTTTTTTTTTTTTTTTTTGGCTACGTTAAATTTCAATTGATTTAACGATGCAAAAATATAAACATTGTTTTTTTGTTCATAATTTTCATTATTTCCGTAAGCAGAATTTTTTATTTAATCATCAGGAGTTTGTTTAATGTTTCTTCTTTCGAATGGACAAAAAATTTCAAGATAATATTAACCTTTATGCTAGTTTCATTGTGTTAAATATAGGTGGGGGGTAAATTTCACAGGGAAAATTGGTGGTACCTAGAATTACTGAGTTTAAAAAAGAACTATGTTCATTTGGAGAAACCATGTGTCAATTTGTGTACTTATAAAATCTCCTATTAAAGGATCAACACAGGAGAAAAATCCACGGTATTTACTGTGTGTAATGAACTTCATAACACCCCTCTTCGCTTTTGTAGAATGTTGGTAATATTTGTTATTTTTGGACTTGTTGATTGGTAGCAGTTTATGGATAAAACTCATTTACTTTTCTTTATTAAATTTAAAAATAAACTCCACAATAAAATGCATGACTTTTCACGATTAGTCGATTTGATACGGTTCAATGATAACGTGATTTCATGACATGTTCATTTTTCTCGGTTTTGTTAATTGAGAATTTAGTGATTGTCAAACTTAAATGTTTGAAATAAATCAAGCATTTGCTTTTCTTTTTTTTAATGTTTACATACAGTGTTTGTTTAGCATCTACTGGAAAACTTTTGTTTGTTTTTGGCCCACCTTTTTAAACTAAAAAATCTTTTATGTGATTTTTTTTTCTGTGAGAGTTTTCTACTTCAAAATTAATTTATCCTGCTTCTTTTACTGTCATATCATCGAAATATCTTGTTCTTTTAGAAGTGTAACCGTGTGACATGGTTTCAGTTTTTCTGTTGGTGACATTCTAGGAATTTTAGTTCCAAATTAAATTAGCCTAGTTCTAACCATTTACGTGTTAACTGAACACTGTTGAGTTACTGTTTTTATTATATAAGCAAATCATTTCAATTTGACATTTGTTTTGCTAAGAAATCGTGCCCTTTAAGAAATTAGATACTAAACATGTGTCTACTCACAGAAATTGAATAGAATTAAAAATATACTCGTAAAACAAATGTTAGTTTTTCTAAAAAAACACTTTTTTTAAGACTTATTTTTAGATGTGACTATAAAATGTTAGCTTAACTATTTCCGTGTGAATAGAAAATAGAAAGAAAATAAATCCTATGTAGGCCTGAGTTAAAAATCCTAATATAAAACAGAATTGCCAGATTAAAATTTTTATTTAAAAAGTAATCAACAAGTTTTATTGTGAAAAAGACACGAAGTATGCGAATTTTATGTATTTCTTTTTTTAAGTTGGGAAATTTGAAGTGACAAGTTGTCACAAGAAAAGGGCTGTTGTAATTGTTTGTTTGTTTCGACACCTGTTTGCTCGAATATTTTTAGTTATTTATAACTGAAAATATTCTTTTAGAAAAAGAATGGTATTTAATTTTTGTACTTGTGATTTTAGTGTGTTAAAAAAAAAAGGAAACCAAATTAATTTTTCGAAGAAATTGAAAAAGGTCCGATTCATAGAATTTGAGGTAAAATAGTTATCACCAAAACGGTCACGTGATCAGTTTAGGCCATCCTGAATAAAACGGAAATTAATATTTCCGAAATTTGTTTATCAAAATTCTCGTAAAAAAACAATTAACGATCATACAGGGTTGTTACAAAGATAAACAGTTAATTCAAAGATCAAATTATCCGATTGGGAAAAATTACATCGTTATCTTAAAAACTAAATAAACCTATGCGTATTACATATTTCAGATATATTTAGATCCAAAGGTAAACATTTATGGAAATTTTTGTGAAAATCAGACTATTAATTGATTTTTCATAGAATTAAAAAAAAAAAAACTCTTATCGTAACTTGTTTTTAGCTACGTTAAATTTCAGTTGATTTAACAGTGCAAAAATGAAAACATTGTTTTTCAATCATAATTTTCATTATTTCCGTAAAAAATATTTCCACTAATATATTTTAGGAAAAAACTATTTAAACATAATTTCATCAACAGGTGAATAAGTATAGAAATTTTCATGAAAATTTGACTTAATTGATTTTTCAGAGAATTTTTAAAAAAGCCTGTAGTCATAACTTGTTTTTGGCTACGTTAAATTTCAATTGATTTAATGGTGCAAAAATGTAAACATTGTTTTTGTTCATAATTTTCATCATTTCCGTAAGCTGAAAATATATATTTTTTTAAATCATCAGGATTTTTTTTTAAATGTTTCTTTTGAATGTTCCATAAATTTTGAAAGATAATATTAACTTTTATTCATGTTTCATTGTGTTAAATATAGGGGGGGGGGGATTTGACACGGCAGATTGGACGCCCCTACAGTGCTAACATTCATTTTCTTTCTTCAAAATAGGAGGGAAAAAACTAACGTCAAGTGAAGCAGATGTTAATAATTCAGTAACATTTTTAGATGTTTACCACTTGCAAATTTTTTTAATGTATGACTTAAAATAATTCACATTGTTGATTCTTCAAAAGTGCATGTTATATTACTCAGGGATTTGTTCAGTCTTGGTGTAGTAAAAAAAAAAGTAAAGTAGGTGGAGTGGCCTATTGTCGGTATCAACTGGACAGCAAGGGAGTCTATTCCCTTTTCATTAGTGCTAGAGCAGGGAGGTTGTTTTTGCTTCTGAAGTTGAGGGCCACACTTCATGTCAGCTTCCCACTTTACCACACAGATCAGGTTACCAAACCTGTGTGCTACTCATACGCTGAGTTGGTGAGCGACTGTATAGAACCTGGAAACTTGTGGTTTCCGAGGTGGATGCTTTACCGACTGGGCTAAACTGCGTTGGTATAAAGGAGATTATTTGTATTTACTACGTACCCTATATGTAGGGGTCAGGCACAAAGCCATATTAATGTGGGACTGCCCACAAACTGAAGCTAATGGGAGGCGGATGCAAAAAATACGTTGATTTCATTAGCATTCTCCCTCAAGAGGGGTGCCTCAGGCACTGGGCAATAAACCCAGCCCTGCCACTTTAAATCAAGGGGGTAGCTGTTGTCTGGGGGGATGGCCCCCTGGGATCAACGTTAACTTCTGTGGTCCAGGGCCAAAGCCACTGTACCTCCGCCCTAGGGTATAAAGGAGATTATTACTGTAAGGAATCATTCATTAAGCTTAGCTTAGTTTGGTACAAGGCCAGAAGTATGGAGGGATCTAGGGAGAATCAAACTAACTAGATAGCTCACTAACCATTATACAAGTTCCGGACCATATGACCTTTAGGCACCCCTTCCGAGATTTTGATTTGTGGGGACACTTTTCTCATTTACACCGTAAAAATCTGGTTAATTGTTAACAGACGATTTTTAGAGTTTTTTTTTTTAAATTATAAAACTAACCCCTAACCCTAACCCCTAACAAACAACCGGATTTTGACGGTGTAAATGAGAAAAGTGTCCCCATGAATCGAGATCTCGGAAGGGGTGCCTAAAGGTCATATGGTCTCAAGTTCCTTGGTTACTGTAAGAAGATGAAGGAAGATAGAATAATGGTGTAGAAGTAATACTGTGTTTTTTCATTTTTATTATCTTTAAAATGAAGCATCGCCAAAGTAAAAAGAGCATTGCAGACTTAACACCAACCATTATTGTATTATGTGTAAATTATGGTATGTTTTGTATAAGTTTAATGTCAGGTTATCATTGTATAAGTCTTAATTAATCAACTATAACTATATGAAATAAAGCACTGGAAATGAAATAGAAAATTATATTATTATCATATATTATAATTAATGATATAATTATTAAAACAAAAAATAGTAAAAGTTAAATAATATGTAGGGGTGACAAGACATTTAGAGGAAAATGTATTGATGTTATTTATTTTAGTTCATTTAAAGAATGAAATTTTGTTACAATTTTTTTCATTCACCTTTAAAATGCATAATGTTTGATGCAAAGATAGGTTTATCACTACAGTCTCTACATGTAGTGTAATGGTTAGCATTGTAGGAAATAGACATGGGTAAATAGTAAGCACACTGGGCTCTTTAACCTTGGTATGGCAACCGGTCTAGGAGAAGGAAAACTCTGAATTCAAACCAAAGGGGTTCTCTTCTAGTTAGTCAAAATTAACTTGAGAGCTTCTCCTCGTCCCTCCTTTCTTTCTAACTATTTCCTTCTATCTTCTTCTAAAAAAAAATTATCCTGACTATTTAAGGACCCTTTTGATTTGTATAAGAAGTGAGTTAACACATCTTCAGATTAACTATCACTTGTGTTTTGGTGATCATTCTTAGTCTTTTTTTTTTTATTGTATCAATATATTAATACACTTGTTCCTAAATCTTCCATCTGTTATCATCCTGCAACACCCTCTGGTTTAAAATGAGACCATCCAAATTGTTCAAGATGCAATGTAAATCCAGATTATCTGGTGTCGCTTAATCACAGATTTCTTATTTATTCCATTTTATTTCACCTAATTTGAAAAATGAAACATTCCAAATGGTCTTGCGTTGCTTAAATACCCAACGTAAAATTAAAATGTTTGTTTTATTTGTAATATTGAAATTGGGAATATATTTTGGTAATTTTGATCTTGTGTTGTTCTGGCCTCTTGCCTTAATTTAGGCTATGTTTTAATGAGCCAGTGTCAGGCGAATTTCCGATTCAAGATATTTCCCGAGTCATGAATTTTGTCACCTTTTTGTTGGCAAATTAATGTAGATATTTTAAATGCCTCCCCCCAGATCTTTATCGGCAAATCAATGCAAATATGTTACAAACCCTCTTTTAAGAAAGAGTGAGAGAGAGTTAAATCAAGGTTATTATACATTTTACATATAGAACTATTTGTAATAGCTCTTAAGTAAACATATGAAACGTTGTAATAATTAAATAATCATACTGTGGTATATCCACAGGTTCTGCTTGTAACTCTTCCCTACACAACTGCATTGATTTATTTCCCAAAATAAGTTTAAATAAATCTTTACTCAAAGTAGACTTTCTAGAGCTGATAATTTGATATCAATGAAATGTTATTGCAAGTCAGATATCTTTAATTTACGTATGTATCAGAAATGTAATAATTTTTCCAACAAATAAAACTTTATCTTTTGTGTGTTACTCTATTCATACTTCCTTAAAACTATTTTATTTAGATATAACAGACAAGTCTTTGTAATTTTGATTAAAGAAAAATCTGAATAACAATTCAAGTTCAACTTTGGCTAACAATTAAAATTAATAAGAACATTAGTTTTGTGAGAGAATAGTAACTCTTATTTATCTTTAACAGTATACAACAACAAACTATGGTGTATTTTTAAGACAAATGCCTTATTGCATTAATTAATTTTGATTGTTTAAAATATCTTATAAATTAGCATATGCTAATGATCATCTCAATTGGGTCAACTTGCAATATGACTGAAAATCATTGGTTGATGATCACAATGCTCAACAATAGATTGTAACTTTTTAAATGTTTGTCAATTAAATTTTCTCTAGTTTAAGTCTACTTTCATGACTGCTTAAAGAATTTTAGCCATTTGTAGAACAACTAATCTTTTATTTGCTGGTGAAAATTCAATAAAAATTGAAATCACAAAATAGATTCTTTTCCTACTGCCTAGTTGAGTATTAATTTTAGTTTTGTTTTCCTGAGATATTTTTCCCAGGAATACATTACTGCCTTCTTTCAAAATCAAGAGAAAAAATAGCATCTATTTTTGAATAAAAGTAAATGGGCTAAAATTTAATGTTTGATATTACCCATTTTTTTTCTAAATGAGTGACTGCTCTGTCAGCTGGGGCTGTAGAATACCTCTGTACCTCTGCAGATGGGGCCACCTGTTGGCTGTGAGTGCTAACCTGTAATACCTGAGGTCAGGATTGTGCTGGCTGAGTGGACTGTGACCCGAGTCATGTCAAGCCCTATCAACTATATGATTGTCCCGAACATATTCTTCAAATTGCTCTTATGACAAATACCCAGCCCTTTTTATCATATAGGTGCTAAAAGGTGGTGGCTGAGGGTCAACCACCAGCATTTATTGATACACATGAAGTTAATGAAAATTATTTCTACCAATTTATCAATACACATGAACTTAATGAAAATTTATTTCTTAATCATATTTATAAAAAAAAAAGATTTGGCATTAAATAACCCACAAGAGTTGATATGCCTTTAAACCAATTAGATGAGTGTAAAAAAATATTTGAGTATACTGATTAAATATCATTTAAAAAACCCAGCTCTTCTAACAAATTTTGGTTTAAAAAAAAATTGTCTAAAGTTTGTCCAATAGATTCTTTGTGTCTGTTAATTAATACCCACACATAGGGCATATGATAACTTGGAATAACAAATTACAAGACTACACATGCACAGTGACAAAAGGGAATATGTTGAGTAATGACACAGCTACAGAGTTGGTGGTGAGAGGCATCCAGTGTTCTTTAGAAGTTACAAATAGTGCCATGATTGTCTGTAGAAGAGAGAAATTGAATTTTTAAAAAAAGAAAAAAATCTTTAAGAAGGTGGTTGTCTTTTTATTTTTCATTGGACCTTCATTGTTTATTATCTTAACAATTCTTCTGAGGTTGTTGAAAAGGTTGAATCTGAATCACTTGAGATAAAGAAACTGTTTTGTTTTTGGGTCTTTTTCATCTCTGGTGTTTTTAGAACTTCTTGGATTCTCTTCGACTGTTTGTCTGACTCACCTTGGAGCTCTGGCCACCCATCTCAGTCTGCAACAACTGCTCTTTAATTTGTGACTACCCCTAGACTAAATTCTCATGGCTATATATATATATATATATATATATATATATTAAAAAATTGAGCAATTCTTTTTTATTGTATGAATATAAACCTGTTTACACTATCAGCTTATCTATCACCTGACATGATTTCTGTCGTAAATGCATATTTATAATATTGGTTGATGACCCAATTATATAAATACATTATTGATACAGTTTTATTATTTTCCATTTTAGAATTACTTTGACTATATGATTACTATTATTAACTAATAGAACAATTAATTAGAAAATTGAATACATATTAAGTTTAAATTTACATGGTACTTTTTTTGTCTATTATCTATTTTTAGAGTTAGTTATCCTAAGCAAATTTTTCATTTCTAAATTAGATGACTATTTTTAGTATTACTAATGGTAAAAAAATATAGATGATAAATTTGTATGAACAATAAGTTTTTATCTTAGTAGTTTTTAAAAAATCTGAAATTAGCATCCAAACAACTTTGAAAATAACTATCCTGTTATGACTTAAAACTTGATAAACTCCTCATATTTATTATGAAATATAATAAATATTTAATTTTGGTTATTATGCGTGGCAAACATACTTGGCATATTATGGAGGTGTGTGGTGTAATGGTTACCGTCATAGGAAATGGATACAACGAGACGATTTCAAATCCTGGACGAGGCTGTTTGCATTTCACATAGCACTAATATCTTTAGGAAAGGTATGAATCTAACTCTTCTCCTTCCAGCTATGGGTAAATTGTAGGGTAGATTGGATTCTTTAACCTTGGTTAGGCAACCAGTCTAGTAGAAGGAAAACTTTGAATTCAAACCTGTTAAACTCTGCTTAAGAAATTGACCTTGTGTCATGTCCTGCTCGTGTGGAGGGGATGGGTAAGTACGTACTTGGCATGTTCTATCTTGGAAAAATAGGACTCCTGGTTTTAAGTTAAAATCTTGTGGATTAAGCTTTTTATTTAAAAATAAGACTAGGGTATCTTGAGTATGACACTAAACTGTATCTGATGGTGAGGATCTCTGGGGAGTGGTAGCACCTGTTAGGGTCCCATCTATGGGTCAAATAGATCTATTTGAAAATTATTTGCATTCAATAGAGGAATGTTCAAAATACCTCTCAAGAAACAAGTACCCAAAAATGTAAATATGAATGTGATTCTCTAACCTCTAGGCATAAAATAACCCTAGAGTAGTTGACATGTCCTTAAAATCAATTGATAAGATTAGATTACTTCAAGAGTCAACTGTTCTTTTTTCAAACAAATGTTATATATTAATGAATTATGCTTGTGCTTTTATACACAGCCAAGACTTAATACTTAGATCCTCATGGAATGAAGTTAACATAATAGATAGGTAAGAATATTGGAGAAGTCTCAAAGAAGCAACATGTGTTAGGCTATAGTCACCTCTTGAGTAGATCAAATATAGATATGTGGAAACTAGTAATTAAAAAGGCTAGGTTAGATTATTAAAAAAAAACTAGATTATCATTTTAAAAAAGCATACATAAGTGTTAATTCTAGTTAAAAAAAAGCATTAGTTTTATAGGTTCCAAAAATTTACTCTAAATTGTCCGGTAGGACACATGTCGTAACGGATGTGTGTTGAGTTAATACAGTTCTAAGTGACAATCATCTAGGGGGTTGCAGGTTCAATTCTGACTACATGCAAAAATAACATAGAATATCTAACATAGCTTAACACTTGTACCCTGTCATGGTTAACGGAATAAGAACAATCTATCCCAATGGATTAAATAAAGGGTTCAGTTTGAAGTTCTGTGAAGGCTCTTAAGTTCAACAAGAAACACCTGAAGGCCAAAATGTTATGTATATAACAATAAAGATGAGGACAACAGTCTGAAAAATCTAAATAATACAAATTATCGAACCTAATCTCAAAATTCAGACAAATAATTATTTGTGGTTGCTAACTAGGCAAGGAGCCTATATTTTGTATATTCATCATTTGTTTATATATGTGTATATGTTATTTACACACACACACACACACACACACACACACACACACAATAAAAATACATAAAATTCTCTTAAAGATGACTTTTGAGAAATCTTACCATACACAAAGAACTTGTTAGAAACTTTGTTTAATAATTAACCACATCCATTTGCATGTTTCTAAGAGCATCAATACAGATATAGTTTGGCCACATTGCAATAAAGATTAATGCAAAAATAACTGTTAATTAACAGTTGTATATCTCAACTTAGAATAAAACCTATTCATTGAAATAAGAACCATTAGAATCAACACATTACCAACAATAAAGTTTATCTATTCTGGTAGAATAAAATTCAAGAGTCCTGGAACCAGTGAATTCTATAAAGACATTTCAAGCTGCTGCTTGGTTGTCTAAGACCTTCTCTTGCATATGCTTAAAAAATGCTAGTCTGTCACTCAAAGACAGGTCTAGTAATTCAGCCAGCTGAGGTAGTTTCAGCAGCGTCATTTGTAATAATATGTAGTCAGGTATTGTTATAGAAAATTGATCATTTTTGATTGGCCTATGTTATCACAGTTCTTGGTGCTTTTTGTTCATTTTCTCTACTGTGATGATACCCTCCTCATTTTAAAGGCTCTTTATCTATTACATTATTTTTGGAAATAATGAGAAGCTGTACATTCATTGAGGGTCCCCAAACCAATTATTTGGCCAGTGTTCAAATATCTAAAAAAAAAAAAAACTTTCTGTCAAATGTCAATATGTTATACCATTATTTGTAAACCCTCCTCCTCCTTAACTCTATGCTAAAAAATTGAAATGTGACATATTTCAACTGTTTTAATTTATTTATGGTCACTTACCTCCTATCACACAAATCATCAAAGATGAACAAGACATGCTGGACAAGTAAGGATAAACTCATAAGTGATGTTCTCTTGTGGACATCTACATATGAACACACCAGAGTGGGCTGGCCAGCAAAGACTTACATTGATTAGCACAGTGAAGATACTGGATCAGGACTTGCCAGGAGTGATAACTGATAGGGATGAGTGGTGAGAGAGGGTCATGGGAATCCATGCTCTCAGTGCAACATGATGATGATGATGATGATGATTACATTTTTTTTAAACTTTAATCATTCCAATTTATGCTGAACAAATTCTGTGGTGGAAATATATTTTTAATAATGGTTAATTTTACTGTTGGAATATTTTCTTCAAACTGAACACAAGTAAATGCACAAATATTTTCTGCTGCAATTTAATTTCTTTTAATTGTTTTTCCCAACATGATTTAATTTTATGTTATAATAAAATTCTAGTGTCAATGATAGAGCTGCTCTGATATTTCTATTGGCAACTAGACTTAAGAAAAGATTAGCAGCCCATTAAATACACAAATATTTTTCAAAGTTTCTTTTTGAGAGTGGTGTAATTTAACTACTAAGAAGCTGTTAATAAAAACCTCATTTCCCTGTCTACTCAATATCTGATTTCATGTCTTGGCTAAAATATTTTCTAGTCACTTTTCTTTTCCTTATCAAACTGTGTGAAAAAAACATATTACAATAAGCTGTAGATTTATCGAGAGAGAAAACTCTTTGAAGCAAAATTTTAATTTTCTAATAGCATTAGATGATTAAATGTCGGGAATACCTGGAAAATGCATGTACTTTGTAATATTTCAAATTAAATATTATGAATGATACTTTTATTCTGAAATCATACATACTTTGGCAGGTGCGAGTTTAAGTCTCTGTTAAAATTTAACTCATTAACCAATTTATAAATCTGTTGGGTTCCTATGATAATTATTAATGTTTCTATTAAGGAAGGAGAAAATTTTAATTACAATTTCATAGTTCTCTATCAAATTTGGGTGATTAAAAATGACTTTCAGTGAAAATTCTGACCCTACAAAACATTGTTGTTGCAAATTGAACTGAAAATTGCTTTATTCTTTAAATTAAGCATTTTAAGTACATTGCTAATAATAAAAATTCTACACCCTTCTAAATTGTAACAGACTTAAACATATCCGCGCCAATTACTATCAAGCAAGAAACCTGAGAGACATCTTTAAGAATACAAACCCTGAAAACCTTTTTAGATTTTAGAAAAAAAAGCAACCTTTTCAACAAAATATAACAGAACATAACCAATTATCTCCATAGAACCACTACTTTAAAGACTGAAATCCAAAATAACCTTTTTGGCATTAAATGACCCACAGAGGTTGAATGCCGTTAAACAAAACTCAAACTCTACTGTGTCATTTTTGTTGGGTTATGATCGCAAACACCTGAATATATTGAAAATTTTAGTTATATATATATATATATATATATTAGATTTGGCATGAGTTTCCGTGTTAATTTTTTTTTCTACTCTATACTTATGGAGGTGCTGTGGACACTGTAATATGGGTTCAAATCCAGGATGAGGCTGTTTGCATTTTGCATAGCACTAATACCCTTGGGAAAGGTATGAATCTAACACTTCTCCTTCCAGTTATGGGTAAATAGTAGGACAGACTAGGTTTTTTAATCTCTGTATGGCAACTGGTCTAGGGGAAGGAAAACTCAGAATTCAAACCTGCTAAACTCTGCTTTAAAAAAATGGACCCTTGTGTCACATCCTGTTCGTGTAGAGAGGTTGATAAATACATTATTAATAATAAGGATTGATAAACCCTTTATCTAAAAAGTAAATAATGAAAAAAGATGTTTTTAAAAATTGTCATAAAAAGACAATACTAAAAATAATATCTCTAATAATAAATATAAATGTCAGTGTGTCACATTTTTCAATTTTACTGCTTGAGGCCATAGCCCAAGATATCATACCATTTTTAGAATCTGGCTGACTCCATGAGCAAATTAAAATCATTCCAGGCTAAATGTGACCCTGAAATCCTTAATATTTGGATTCCCAAGTTATAATTAAAGATTTAAAAAAAAAAAAAATTTAATTTTTAAAATGTTTTTATACATGATTTTTTGCGACAAATGTTTTTGTTTTGATAACAATTTTAGAATTTTTATAACTTGGAAATAAATTTGAGAATAATCAAAATTAATTGTGAAATTTAGTGAAAGGTCACACATAAAATATAAATAATTATTTGTAAAGAAAGTAAGAACCTACATACATCAAACTGTTTTTAAATTAAGTGGCAGCAGAAAAGGTAAACTTAAATATTAATACAATACTTAAATACAGTGATCCATTTTCAGCTCTTCTGTAGTTTATTGTTGCCTATCGCATAAATATTTGTACTGACCCCGAATGGGGAAAACCAAAAATGTTGTTTATCATGCAGCTTTGCAATAAATTCCAAATAGACAAATATATCGCTTTGATGAAAACTGTTAAGTTTAATACAATTTAATATATACTCAATGGGTGAAGTGTCATTGTTGGGCCAAAGAGCCCTCTGCAACAGCTACTTAATTGCCACCTGATAGGCTTTTAAGCTAGTTTAAAAAATGTATGTATGTATGTATGTATGTATATATATATATATATATATATATATTTATTCATTCCGCTAAGTTTCTAAGAAACAATAAATTGCAGGGAGAAGTTAATTATATATTATTGAGTAGCAAGAATTGCATAAAATCATCTAATCAAATAGATAAAATACATCTGCACCAAGTGCTTATATTTTATTTTTATTTTTTTAATTACACTTCATATAGTAAACTTGAAAAGACCTGAAATATAGATTGTTCTCCACTGGAAAAATACAGTGCAAAGATAGTGTATGTGCACATAAAAATTGAACTATTTTAACTTTATCTTACATTCATTTCAGCAGTGGAAAAAGTTAATTTATTTTTGCTATTTTTTGACAAGTGAAGTCATGGTTTTCAGTGGCTGTATTTATAAATTTTGCTTTGTTTGAAAACAATGAATTTTTTTTTTTTTAATGTGACTATTTACATAATTAGGGCAAGCTTATAGATTGCCCTGACTGGTAAAGCAACAAAAAAAAAAAAAAAAAAATTTCAGCTGAATTGAATTTTTTCATTCTAACTTAATACTGAATTAAAAAAAAACAAACAACTTTTACAACTTGTGTATTCAGAAACTGAAGCTTTCAATCTGCTTTGCATATGCACATGTAAAAATGATTGCTTAAAATGCTATTCATATCATAAACCATATTGCAATTTTAATTTCATGAATCTTTGTAAATTAGGAAATTAATATTATTTTATTATTCTCTACACATTGCAGACTGTTATACTTACAATATTTCAGCTGCTCTATTCTCCGGCCTTGTACAAGTGCCTTTTGTTGCACTCAGTAACCTTCCAGGAAGTCTGAATTTAACCCTTTATTTGAATCAGTAGTTGACTGTTCTCATTCCACCATCCATACCTAGGGGTAAGGGGTATCTTGCATCAGCCACTTGTTGCCTTTTTTCCCCAGAAGGTTACTGAGTAAGACAAAAGGCATCTGAAGAAGGCTGAAGGGTACAGCAGCCGAAATGGTGTGAATATAGTAACCAAGATGAGTATAGCAGTCCTTAATGTGTAGAATATAAAAATAACAATAGCTCATCTCAGAAATATTTACAGATATCAATATTATTTTATCCAACCTAAGTATTTTCATATACAAAGAAATTTAATAGAATGTGTAGATAAACATTTTCTTTTTTGTTGAAAGAATTCAGATTTATCTATATATTATTATATAATCCTATTAATTAATAATTGAAGTATAGTGAATAGAAAATTAATTTAAAAGGTCTAATTTTGTATTGTTGGACCCTATGCATGTCACAAGTAGATAATACAGGTTTTCATTAGAAAGTGTATTTAATTTATTTTCTCAGTGAATTTATTTGAAATACTTATGATAAGTGTAGTTTGCTTTGCATTAGCCTAAAAGTTAAGTCATTTTTAAAGCTTTTAAATTTGTGCTCATTAAAACATAAGTAAATACTGCTGACACGGATTTAAAAAAAAAATTTTTTTTGAGAGAATGAAAAATCCAGAATATCCTCCTAATTTATACTGTCCAAAGATATCTGAAAAACAAATGCAGGCTTTGTAATATGCAATGCTTGAATGAATAACTTTATTCAGAAATCAATCTGTCAAACGATATTTAATTTTAATTTTGCTTCTATGAAAAATATCAAATGTGGCTATGATTAACTTTTTTTTTTTTTTTTTTAAACAAAAATGTTTGTGCTTTTGAAATGTAGATGTATGAAATTTCTCTTACAGAACATTGAATATAGTGATTGCCAATGAAAATTTATTTTGTTGTAACTTAAGTGTCAGAATATGTAAAACTTGTTTCTATTTATGTCTTGTATTTTAAAGTTTTTCCTCCTACATTAAAAATTGAGTATACCAAAAGTATTAAGCCTTTAAGATTTGTTTTTAGAAAAATTGTTCAGAAAATGAGCAGAATTATTTACTTTACAGTTGTAAATGTGACTTGGAGGTCATGTAGTACTTGTTGGTTGTAAACACAAAGTAAACATAACAGTTTAGTTATCTGTTTGTGATTATCTATAGCAATGTTATGTATACTCACAAAATAGTAAAATGACATTTGTTCATATCTGGCTTTCTGACGTCTTAAAACACTTTACAGATGTGTTATATAATGATAATATAATGTTTTTATTTTGTTGAAAAAGTAATTAACTTTTATTTTGATATCCCAATCTATCAAATAAAGTGCTTAGCGTCTCGTTCATATTCAATAATGATGACTCCCTAGTGTTTTTAACTTATGTTATTCATAACTTTAAACTTGGGAACTTATAAATATGACAAATCAGTAGTCTCAGCTTAAGATTTTAAAAATGCAAGTTTTCTGTTTTGAATTTTACTTTTAGATGCATCTATTGTGAAATTCTTTTTTCTCTTAACTATCTCTAATCCATAAAACTGATTTTTTTTTTTAACTAGTATTTTGTAATATATTTACTAACCCTTTCCTGTAATAAGGGATTTAAAATAGTCTATAGAGTGTTATCTGATGAAGATTTTAATAAAATCTATAAATATTCTGATTCAATTAAGATCATTAATTACAGTGATATCTTATGAATATAAAATGCTTGATAGTATTCTAAAATGTGAATCTGTATTTTAAAGGGAATATACAGGGATGTTCAAAAGTCTTGTCATATTTTCTTTTAGGGGTAAAATAACTTAAAGAACTAACATTTCTAGGTTATATAATACTGTGTTTTTTTTTCTTTTCATTTTTTTTGTGCATCTTTACCATTTTTAATTCAAGGATATTTTCTTTAAGATCTATGGGCACCTTTCTTTCTGAAAAAATATAGTTATGGAATGCTGATATTTATGCACAAAATAAATATGATTAGACATTACAGGCATTGTTTTATGCCAGATCAAGTTTCAAGTATTTTTTAACATATAAAGCATATAAAAACAATATGTAAGTGGTGACAAGACTTTCAGACCACCCTGTACATTATTTCATGATTAATTGACATAATTGTCATTGAAGCTTCTAAAAATGTTTTACATAGGTTTTAGTTGTCCTATTGAAAAAAAAAATGATATATCTAATTTGATTATATTAGTGAAAAGGGAACTCATTTTTACTGTTCCACCCCTTTAAATCTTTCTAGTTTTTCCCTCTTGGTGGGTGGATACCATCCAATTTGGGAATTATTTAATTTATTTGTGTGATCTGATGAAGTACATAAACCAAAAGTGAATGTCCTTAGATATTTATTGAAGAAATCACAAAAATAAAACTTGATCAACCTTAATTATAGCAGCTAAATGATCATCTTAATCATTTAGGTTAGATGATCCAAATTTAGAAATATGGAAAAGTGTTCATTTCTTGATTCATTTTTGATAATTTTTTAAATGAAGATTTTCATATATTTAAATGCTATCAAACTCTTGAAAGGTATGAAAATGTTTATCAATCAACCATGAGAAATTCTGATTACTTAATTTACAATTAATTTAAAACTAATAGATTTTACTTCATCAATGTTCATAGCACACCTTAAGTTACAACTCTTAAAGAAAGTTTATTAGAAAGGTAGTGTTTGTTATAAAAAATACAGATGATACTGAATCTTATCTGAATTTACTGCTCGGTTTCATGATCATAAGTTTCTAAGGAACAAGAAATTGATACCTTCCATGATTGTTGTTTTTTAAAATTTATTTTCACATAAGTTTCAACAAGTTGTAACTTGTTTTATTTCTGTTCTATTTAAATCAGTATTTTCCAAACATTTTCAGGTTGCTGTCCCCTTGTGACTGCCAGGGCACACCCCTAGCACCAACCCTAACTTCAATGAATACGCACCAGTGTTAGATTAATTATTTCAAATTTGCATTAGACCTAATACTGCATCAATGATCATACCCTCCTCTCTTTTAAAGTGGATAACTGTTAATTTAATTCATTATAAGCATACTTATTAATTGTTTGTGACTTAGATTTTGTTATAGATTTTATATTAAAAAAAGACAAAAAAACAAAAACACTATCTTTGTTCTAATGCTACCCTGTCACCACCCCCTTTTTTTCCTTACCCCCCCTTTAGATCTCTCTACTAACCCCTTCCCTCAACTCTGAAGGATACCATCCACTTTGGAAATGATTGATTTAAATTAAACTTGTAACTAGGTTTTTGGAACATGTAGTATACATCCATGTTTCTCATGACAAACCAAACTTTTTTTTTAGCATGACAGCTCCAAAAGTATTATTCTGATAAAATTTAACTGCTGCAAATTTTGTCTTGTTCATTCTCTGATGTTCTTCAGATAAAAGACTAAAATCCAAGTGTGTGAATTTTCTGTATATTTTCGTTACCTGGGGAAAACCAGTTTTTCAATTAAAGCTTTGTTAATCACAGACTCTTTTGTAAATATTGCAATTTAATATGTAACTTTTGTCACTTCAGTATAACTTTGATTTGTATACAATTCTAAATATTATAATTGATTCATCTTAATAAAAAATCTTCTCTGAATCAAAGGATTTTGTGTGAAAAACTTCAAATATTTTGACAGCAATAAGCTTCTTCATTTTTTTTATTTTTTTTTTTTAAACCTTCTAGAGAATTTGTATTATTTGGACTATTGTTCTCCTCTTTATTGTTATTTGCACAACGTTTCAGCCGATTGTTATTGAAGAAGGCCAGGGGTCTTCAATAACAATAAAGATGAGGACAATAATCCAAATAATATAAATTATCAAGACTCCTCTAAAAAAATTCAGAGAAATAACTTCTAGAGAATGTTCAAAGCAAATATACCAAATAACAATATGTTTAGTATATCTTTAAAAATTTCTAAATACCATCCATTTAATATCACCCTCAAATTCGTGATGGTTAGAAATGTTAAAGATATAGTGAACATGGTTTCTTTTCTTTTACTTTGCTGTTTCTGTTGACCATTAACTAAAAATAACACAATTTTTAATACATTTTCTATTAATGAATATATAAAAATTTCTACATGTAAGTTTACATAAGATATTAACTGATTTATATTTTTTTGCTTGTATCCTTTTTTTCTCTTTTAGGAATTTACAAGCAGCTATTTGCTCTTATTATGATATACAGCAGCCCAGAATCAGCTTACCGTCCATGTCTTTTGTTAAAGATGTTACAGTTGGAGAGGGAGAATCTGTACCTCCAAATACCAAATTTACAAAAACTTGGCGATTACAGAATTCAGGTGAGCAGTTTGTTTTTAAAGAATCTTGAGGATGGAGTGAAACTTTGTAGATTTTTATCATAGGAAGAATGTAAGATTAGTCATTGGAATTAATGCCGGATTTTTAATTTTTGAGGAAAATGGACACAGAGAGAACAACTGGAATTTTGTTAGGTGGTGAATTTCAGATTTATTATTATCCTCTTTTGTATTGTAAATTTCTAAACTAATAAGTTTATTATTGATATTGACTAAAGGAGTAAACATTTTTAAAAATCTTTTTGGTCATGAAAATTTTAAAACAGATTATTTTACATAGTTATTTTACTAAATCTCAGTATCATCATGTCACACTGACAGCATGGATTCTTTGACTCTCCCTCACCATCTGTCCCTATTAGTCACTGTTACTGGCAAGACCTCCTCCCAATCCAGTATCCATATAGAGCTGATCAATCTAAGTCTTTGCTGGTCTGCCCACTCTGGTGTGTCCATGTGTAGGTGTCTCCTGTAGAATATTACTTGTGTCTTGTTTGTCTTACTTTGATGGTTTGTATGATAGGAGGTAAGTGGCCATACAGCTGATTTTTTTGTGGGGTGCTGCTCCTAGGATTTGTTCAGGACAGCATACAGAATCCTTGTGTAGTATCCTTTTTTTTTGTAATACCATGATGATCTCTGCTAGAAATAGGTTGGAAAAATCCCAAAGGTGTCCTCATAGAATTTTTCTTATTGTCAAATAATGAAATGTATCAAAGTTCGTTCAGCTATTTCTACCTCACCCAATATTTTATCATTTACTAAGCTTAGTTAGTGCAAGGCTACAAGTATAGGGCACCCAGTAAGACTCAAGCTCACTAACAATGGTTTGCTAGCCTAGCTCAATAACCATTATACCACTCAAAACACTCCAAAAACTAAGCATACCTTAGATTTGACACAAGGTTAAAAGCATGGGGCATCCAGTAAGGATTGAACTCAATATTCAGTATCAATATATCTTTGAGACTAACTTGCTAAAAATTATATATGACAGATACCCATGCTCAATACTTTAGTGAAGCCTCCATAACAGAAACTCTTTTGATGTACCTGATTCACGGGCTAACAAACAATTCATAGTAAATTTCACAGGAAGGATATAACATATTAGTCACCTTACTTTGGGTTTGGCATTGACTAGTTGGTTCTGGCCAATGTATCTATTTTATAGAATTATCTGATTTTGATGTGGAATTCAATGAAATAAGTTTTCATTTTCAGGATAATACTGGAAGGAGAAACTAGACTTATTTTGTCTTCACTTGTAGGTGATAATATTTTGAATTCTACTTTGATTTGTCTCTAGTATCTATTGATAATGGAGATTCAGTCACCATTTGTTTGTAACCAAAACTATGTCACTGCTTACATCACAATATCCAAAATTGTCAAAATAAAGAACAACCCTGTAATCAGTTTTAAAAATTGTTTTTTACTCTCTCTCTCTCTCTCTTTTCAGTAACAAGAGGTTAACTAAAAAGTTTACAAATAAGTACCTACGATTTTGTGTAAAATTTATGTGTAAAATATTCAAAATGATTAATTAATCGATAATTAATAGATTACACAACATTTTATTTGAGGGGGACAGAACTAAGTTTCCATTTCAAATTGTTTTATTTTTTTTGCTCTTTTAATAAATTTAATGATTTTACTTATGGTACAAACCCTCTAACATTAAATTTTTAACTCCCACACCACTTCAGGCTATATCTTTAAAAAAAATAATTTTTACACCACCTGGAAGGTGTTTTTTTTTTTTTTTTTTTTTTTGCTAGTAGGTATGATATAAATTGATTTTGGTGCATTTTAGTAATATTTAACAAACTTGTTTTTTAAAAGAATATAACTAAAATTTATTTTTTTCATTATTTATATTTGATAAAAGTAAAGAAATTATATACAGTGGTACCTTGACCTATTAGTACCCACCTTATTAGTTTCCTGACTTACTAGGTGTCACTTGGTCAAGTTTTTGCTTTGTGTTGTGAACTAAAATTTGAAGTATGAGCGAGCTTCAGATATGCTTATGTTAATAAGTTCACTAAAACATTTAAGTTTTACAAATTTATTACACCAAAGAAAAATATTATTTATAAAGAAATAAACATTAAAACATATTACAGCACATAATTCATTGCATTATATTTTATTATATACAATACAATTATTTTTTATTTATTTAAAAAAAAAAACAAAAACATAACAAAATTTGGGGTGTTTTGGGGGTGGGTTGGGGCTGGAATAGGTTAATGGCATTTCAGTTTTTCTCAATGGGAAAAATTGATTTGATATATGAGAAAATTGAGTTATGTGCAGAACAAATGAAACTTATAAGTCAAGGTACCACTGTAAATAATTTCAACATTGCAGTTAAAATAATCATTGAGCGATGACTTTTGATGAAAATGGTATCAATTTTCTATTTCTTTTTCATTTAACTATGCATTATGTTTAATAAACCTTGGTTTATTTATTTTATTTTTTGGTGTGGGTAGAGAATTTAAGATGTTTTTAATAACACAAAAATGCTCATTCTGCTTATATATATATATATAAGCATGACATATAATATTTTGAGATATTAATTTTTCTTTTTTTTTTCTTTCCCTCTTCAGGAGAGGATAGTTGGCCCAGTGGCTGCTGTTTAAAATTTTACTATGGTGATCAAATGACTCATGTAGACAGAGTAATGTCTGGTAGCCTTGGTCCTGGCCAGATGACTGACATCAGTGTAGATATGGTGAGCCCCTCAAAGACAGGCATCTACCAGGGACAATGGCGAATGATTACACCATCTGGTTCTTATTTTGGAGGTTTGTATACATGTGTGGATTAAACTACTTTAAAATATGGAATGAAAATCTGTTACATAATAGCAAATTAATGTGAATTTTTAATAGTTGACTGATTTTCATTGTTTTATTTTTTATGAATTATCTTTTTTATTTGCATGTTTTTGTTCCTATTTTCAAAAATCTGTTTAATGTTAGTTGTCATTTTCAGTCTAATAAAAATTGTTTGAATTAATTTATAGTTGATTTTCACCCCATACACACATCTAAAATTTTACTGCTTTTTAAAAAGATTTTTTTTTTTTAGAGATTCAGTCTCTATTTGTCTGTTACCGAAATTTTGTCAGTGCTTACATGTCTTTTTGGAATTAGGTACATTTATCAATGAGGATTTAATTCATATATTCAGTATCATTACTACATAAGAATATTAAAATTCTATGAAAAATGATTGTCAAATTTTCACAAATTTCAATAATTATTCACCTTTTTAGATGAATTTGTTTTAAAATAGTTTTTTCCTAAAATGTATTAGGGGAATTTTTTTTTTTTACTAGATCAACCCCACTTTATTTAATTTTATGAAATCCAAACAAAATATATTTTACTCATAATATTTTTGAATTTTTCTATAAAGATAAGTCTGAATAATTAAATCAGAAATGTTTTGGAGGTCCCTACTGTCATCAAACAAGTATCTGTAGAGTGGAGTTAATATGATGCTTTTTAAGTAAGTAAGTAAATAATTCTTAAAAAAATATTAAACATTTTATTTATTTAACCCCTCCCTCCTCCCAGGTAATATCTTTCAAAAATTTATTTTTACACTGCCCGGAGGGTGTGTTTTTTTGCCGCCCCCCCAGTTTTTTTTTTTCTGAAAGATCAAATAATTCACACTGAAAAGAGCAATCAACAAAATGCATCTAGAATTAATAGAAAAGGTTGTATATTCTATAAAAATGACACTAGATTGCATCTTTTCTTTGATGTCCAACTAAAAATTGGTACAGCTTGACTGGAAAGTTTTCACTTATCTATCATATTTAGAAAATATTGTGCTTTTGAAATATTGTTTATTCCAGTCTTTATATAAATTCTCAATGAAAATAATATTGATTAGTGGAGGAGGAACCCCCCTTAAAGTAGTTTGACTAATGAAAAGAAAACCCCTTTGGTTGGTTTGAATTTAGAGTTTTCCTAGACTGGTTGTCATAGCGAGGTTAAAGAGCTCAGTCAGCCCTATTATATATCCATAGTTGGAGAGATAATAGATGAATGCATACTTTTCCCAAGAGTATTAGCACTGAAATGCAAAGAGCCTTATCCAGGATTTGGACCAGTTGCTGTGACCATTTCCTATGATGATAACCATTAGACCATGAGTGCCTCCAATTCCTTGGAAGACTGCAAAAGGCACTTAAAGCCCTTTACTAAGAATAATAACATGTCCTTAGATAGTGGAATTAAGACATTCCCTGATCGCAGGTGATAATAAAAGAAAAAATAATAAATATCTTGTTCAATAAAGTAATGTAAAAAAATAAGAAAAAAAACTTGTTTATTTTTTACTTAAGCCAAACAAGCTTTTTGTAATAAAAAATGTATACTTGTTTGGGTCTTAAACAGTTTATGTGCAACTTAGTTTAGGCACATTTGATATTTTTTAAAGAGGGTTTTCTTTCCCAAATCTTTTACTTGTGTGTGTGTGTGTGCATATATATATATATATATATATATATATATATAATATATATATATATATAAACCCTCTACACGAGTAGAATATGACACATGGTCAATTTCTTAAGCAAAGTTTAACAGGTTTGAATTCAGTTTTTCCTTCTCCTGGACTGGTTGCCTAACCAAGGTTAGGGCTCAGTCAGCCCTAGTATTTACCCATAGCTGGAGGAAGAATAGTTGGAGTCATACCTATTATGGTATTAGCGTTATGCGAAATGCAAACAGTCTCATCCAAGATTTAAACTCGTGTCATTGAGTCCATTTCCTACGACAATAAACGTTACACACTCACCTCTACTTTTACAATCTAAAAATAAATCCAGACATTTTTTGTTTGTTTATGTTTGAATCTGATTTTTGTGAATTTTATACTAGCAAGACTTTTAACTTCATTATGTTTTCACAAAATGAATATTTGTGCTTTCATCTACTAATCCGATATCTCGAGTTTAAATATCTCGTGATTTTGCATTCATTTAATTTTCATAAGTTGTCATTTTTTTGCAAATTGTTGGTCATGAATTTCTATGGTGCATTGTTTTGTTTTATGACACTTTTTGTTTTCATTTTCAGAAGTTATCTGGGTGATAATAAATGTAGATGAGGGTGGTTTATTAGCTGTCACTCAACAGATGTCCAGATTTGAGTTTGGTAGACAACCAACGCAAAATCCCCCAAATCCATTTGGCAGCAGCTTACCAAAGATAAATAATACGGAATCTTCACAATTAAATGACATACATTCCCAACATGTTAATCATTATAATAATTCCTCACACAACTCTGACCAAGTTGTTTTACATGTAAGTAAAAGTCTTATTGCTAGTACACATTTTCTATATTCTTTTAAAGACTAAAATTGTGATTTAAAAAAAAGTTTTTTTTTCCTTAAATGGCAAATTTGAAAAAATATTGCATTGTGATTTTATGTCATTAAGTGCAAAGGTTCCAGTTGCTTTTAAATGTACTTTCTTTTTTTTCTTCTTTTTTTCTGCACTAATTGAATATTGGAGGAGTCCCTGTGGCGTAGTGGTTAACTGTAACATCATAGTAAGCAAGTTCATACTCCAGTTGTGCTATTATGTTCACTTTTGGACTAATACCCTTGTATCACTGCTGTTTTTCTACTAGAATGGCTTTGGCATTAAATAACCTACAAAGGTTGATATGCCATTAAACAAAGAAACAAAAACAAAGTGAATATCTTATATTTCATTTAACCAGTTATTGTTCAAATTTACAATATTGTTTTATTTTGTGTTAATATAGTTAACAAAACCTAGTCTTTGTGGTAAGACATCATTTCAAAAGAAATTAATTTTCTTATTTTCTATAACTTCAGGAAGATTTTTAAAAATCTTTGATTCAAAAGAATTTTTATTGTAAAAAGATTAACAAAGAAATATATAATGAATGTCTAGTTCAGAAATGTGTGTGTGATATATATATATATATATATATATATATATATATATATATATATATATATGCTTTCCAAAAAAGTGAAAAAAAAAAAAACTTTTATGTTAGTCTAAATATTGCTCTGTATGAAATGATATAATTATCATGCATTGAGCTCTCCTAAAGACTTGAATGAACCTTCATATATGCCTATGGGGTGTGTTTATATATATATATATATATATATATATATATATATATATATATATATATATATATATATATATATATATAACATTTGTATGTGGATGATAAAGAAGATCCTAAATAAAAACATTCCCACTATCAACTCATCTGTTATATTGGATATATATATATATAATCTTATTTGGTTTTTCTCTATATAAAAGTAATGTTTCTTTCAATCATTTTGTCATATAATTATATCATTTTATACATTGGGTTAACATTTCTTTGTTATTGTATAAATTATAGGAAAATAAGTGTTATAAATTTACTATTGAAAATTAATTTTGTTTCTTTACAGCCAGCATCTAATCAACAGCTGCCTCTTCATTCATATATTACTCCTGAGTCATCTCCAAAATCCACAAATGTTGAAGATGAGAGTCAAGAAATGATGATATCCTAGCAGTAAGCAGATGAATTATTGTGAGCATAAATGGTGGCAGCAATTGTTGCAGTAATGATTTTTCTTTTCCCAATCTAACCTGGCTCTGGTGTATGCTGATACCAGTCACCAAAAAGAGAGAAAAAAAAAAAGAAAGAATTTTTGAACTGATCATGTATTGGTTATTTGGTTCTTGGCACCAGTATTTAGAATTTGAAGAAAATGATCTCTATCTCCCCCCCCTTTTTTTTCTAAAATTTTATAATTTTTTTTTTTTAACAAGTTGAGGTTAAAAAAAAAACATTGGAGTAGGAAAATATAAAAAAGATGCTGACAAATGAAAATTGACTGTCATCTTATGTTACTGCTGTCATGAGGTGAACAATAGTCAATCTTGTATGAAATGTATATATTTACACACCACACGTATACATACACACATGCACATATACACTTGAATATATTGTAAGACAGATGCAGAGAATTGACTATTCATAATTACTCGCTCATCATTTGCCATCATTGGGCTGAGAGGCAGCTAGTGTCCTAACATAACAATATGGGGGAGATATTCAAGTTTCTTACTTTACTACAAGAAAGTCTTTTAAAGATTATGTGGAGGGTGCATCTGGTTTAATGCTTTACTTGAACTAAAAGATTAAATTAAAAATTTTAGATAAGTATTAGAAATTTTTTATGATTGGGCTTTTTTTTTTTACTTCTTTCTTTTTTAATGTTTAAAAGACCTTTTTATTACAAACAAACAAAAAATGTATGATTTTTAAATATTTTATTTTGTTACAAAAACAACAACCAAATCAGTGTTAAGAACCAAAATTGAGTTTAATGAATACAAAGTTATGAGAGAAAAATTGTGTCATTTCTTAGTGGCTGTTAAAAACAATTTTCTTTTGGTGTTAACTAATAAAAAAAAAAAAAAGAATGACACTGTTTTGTTGGCTTTGCAAAAGGTTTAATCTTAATTTTTTGTATATTTTGACTAAGCGATTTGTTTTTTCTTTGTGTGGACGAGGTTCATATTTTACGGATTAAGAATATGAAAATAAAACATTTTTGCTAAACGTTTAACTTTTTAAACATGCTGACAATTTTTATTCATAGTTAATCTAGTAATGCTGGCATGATTTTTAGCACACACACACACACACACACAATATTATGAAATTCTGGTATATTTCTTCTAACTTTTTGATGATAATTTGAATATATGAAAAAAACTTCCTTCTCCAAAACATTCTGGGTATTTTCAACTGTTTTTATTTATATTCTGTGATTGTTGTATGTGCTCCCATGTGCATACATTTACTTAGCCAATATGTGTAGTTTAGTTTTCATAATTTTTCTTGAATACTAAATTGTGATTTTCCAACTAGAATAATTAGTTGATTCCTCTCTTTTCCTGAAGAAAAAAACACTATTTTTAATTATGACAGCTACAGGTTTCACATTTTTCTCATCGGATTGGCAAATACTATTTAAAAACAAAAACAAAAAAAACAAAATTTTAATTCAATTGATAATTGACCTTTCAACTAATAAGAGTAAAACTGTATAAGCATCCTAAATTGTGAAAGATTGGAAGATTTTATTTTCTGATATTTCTCTTTTTCCCTTACAAACTTTTAAAGAAAAGTAAAAAGTGAAATAGTTGTATAGCCAACCGTAGCAGATTATGAAGTTTCCAGACACTAAACTGAATGTGCTACGTAAAGGAGTCTTGTTTCCTACAGGGTCTTCACATTAAACCAACTTTATTTCACATTCCAGCACCGTGAGGGAGATGGATAAATAACTATGTTACATAAGGGACACTGATTATCAAGGGTGGGGGGGTAGGGAGGGATTGTCCAGTGGCATAAACTCATGTTTATAAAAATCAGCTGATGATGACATTATATAACAACTTTTTGGAGTATTGAATGGTTTGTAATTAAATATTTATTTGTAAACAAATGGAATTAATGTAACATTTCAATTTGTGTTGCAGTTAAGTTGCTGAAAGTACATAAAAGTATATTTTATCAACTCCAATAGGCTACAAATATTTTTTTTAATTCTTGAAATTTTACTAGGAAGTTCTTTAAAGCCTTTGCCTTAATGTAAGTTATTTTTTCAATACTTTAAATAGTATTTATATACACACATATTTATCAATAAATGTAAAAATCTTTAAGCTTTATATTCTAATTTTCTACTCTATATTCTGAATTATGGAGTCTATATAAAAGGTATTTATATTCATAACTTTATAAATCCCTGATAACCATAGCCGTGTTTCTTAAAGGAACTGTGTTGTAAGTCATTAGACTTTCAATAGTGACAGTTTGTAGTTACTTAAAGATATCAGTAACTGAAAAAATATCTAAGAATAGACAGAAATTAGTTTTTTTAAGATGTATATTGGTTGCAATTCCTGATTATGTTTTTACAAAGATAATATTTCAATTAAGTATGTTTATTCAGTAATTTAATTATCTATTGAGAATTATGGAAAATTAATGAATCTTTGATATCATATTTTACCATATTATTCTATATTAACATTATTTTTTTTATCTCTTTAAAAACATGACAAACATTTGAGTCAAGTATTTCTATAGAACTTTTTTTTTTTTAATATTGTGAATCTCTGCACAAGCAAGACAATGTTCCACTAGAAACCAAAGTTAAGCAGTGATGAGCCTGTTCAATACTTAATTGGGTGACCACTTAAGCAACAGCAGTTACTGTAAGCAACCTGGGTCCTTTGTTTATCAAAAGGACTTGATTTGGCATTAAATGACCCAGAAAGAGTTGATATACCGTAAAACTAAACAACCAACCAAAGCAATGTTTATGGTTGTTTAAGTGTTAATATCAGTGATATTGCCAATCTGTCTGGGGTTTTTTTCTTTCCTTTTTTTTGTTAACTTAAGAACAATCATTAATGATTAAAATGCTAATTCCTTCATTATGAGTAAAATGTATAACTTGTTAAATTTGGGCACTCGTTTCAAACAGCCATATTCTATGTTTAGTGCATTTACGTGTCAAATTGTAATTCAAAGCAGATATAGCTGGCTTATCAATAGTTCAACTCTCTACCACCAGTGAGCACCTTATCAGACTATTATCACTTGTTAGTGTGAGGCATCTATGCAGCAATTCTGAAAATTCTCAAATTTACTATCTCCTCTTCATCATATAAAAATAAATTTAAAAAGGAGGTGCTTGGAGTAGTAATTATTGGACAGTAGAAATAACTTTGCAGTGATAACTTTGACATTTACAATTTTTAAAATGATTACCAATGTTCTAATATAACAATTGATAGAAAAAAAATAAATAACTGCTTCAAGTAGAAAAAATGTTAAAAAATAAAACTTGACAATAGTTACAGCTGGTGTAAGGTGATTGATCTTTTAAAGGCTTAAAACTCTTTGCTTTTTAAATTATTTATATACATAGACTTTTTTAGCCAGTTACTTGTGACCCTATGTTGTCATTTCTTCACTTGTAGCTGGAAATTTTTTGTGATTTATTCAAAATAATACTTTAAAGATAGTTTACATTTGTCTCTCCCCATATAGGGTTCTGTCTAACCATTCTGATACAAACACATTAAAATTCTATTATTGCTTTGTCTCTTTCAAAGTCTTTTATTTGCTGGAGAGACTTCATTCTAGTTTCTGGTGTAATTCTTTAATTACTTGAATGCTGATGCATGCAAATATTCTTTTTATTCTAATTAGGATAATTTTCAGTGTTAAGTCTAAATCCTCAAAACTGCAACTTATCATCTTTTGCTTTTCATCATCATTCATTCTGCTCAACTCTTACTGAATTTTAATGGTTGTATATGAAAAATGAGTTAAATTTGAAATATTTAAAGTTTTTTTTTTGGTTTTTTTTCAAATGAGTTCTTCAAAATGACATTTTGTTGGTATGCATTTTTTCTTTTCTTAATGTCTTGCTAAATAGTAAAAAAAGGTCCTGTATATTGCAATGACATTCTCATGAGATGAAAATCCTTGACAGTCTATATTGTATAAAAACATTTTTTGTGTTTATCTATTGCTATTCTCTGGATTTGATTTTTGTTTTGTGATATAAATTTACATTTTTTTAAAAAGTGTTTATTTTTGAGGTGAAAAATCAAAACTTAGGAATGTTCTTTAGAATGTTTTGTTTTTTTTTTGTTTTTTTTTTTGTTAAATTTTGAGTTGCAGTCTTCTCTGGGAATGAATGCATATATCTAATCTGATTTCGTTATCCTTTATTGGCTGCATCATTGTTCATCCAGAAAACATTGCTAATGATAAATTTAAATTTCATAGCATAGATAATCTGATAGATAAGGTATAATTTTGTACCTTTTTGTATTGCAACTAAATTTTTAATTTGATGAGTTTCTCAAAGATTAAAACTTCTATAAATGTGCACCAATGTATTATCTGTTTGAGGAATTATATTGATGAAAATATATAGAACTTTGATAGTGGCAAAATTTTTCTCTCTCTAGAAAAAAATTCTCATGAATTAGGACATTTTCTTATTGGCATTAACAACAGAAAAATGAAGAAATAATATAAAGGAACTTAGATCTTAATATTTTTTTTGGGGGGGTTGATAAGATAAAGAATGATTTTAATGTTTATAATTATGTACATTGCTATTATTTCTATAAAGAAAACTGTGAATGATTTAATGATCGTCCACAGCTTCCCTGGCTTCATTATTTGTAAACAAGGAGGAAAAAACAAAAAAACTAATTTAAATAATTTGTAAATTGAACAACATCCATTGTATATTTACTATTTTTCTTGTACAATCTTTCAGTTTTTTACTTCCCTGCTTTGTTAGTGTTATATTTGAGAATTTCCCAACCGTCTTACAAGTAAATTACTTGTACAAAGGTAAATAAACAATAAAATTGCTGGACTGTGAGATTTTATGTGCATAGACAATACATTAAATTGAACCAATTTTCAGAAATTTATGCATAGTAATTTCATTAAATTTTCTATTTTTAATGGCCTAAAAAAATCAACTATCTTTGTAATTTATTTCCTTCTCTCTTATTTATCTCCCTCATTACTGTTTGCAATTTTACTGAACTAACAAATACAAGCACTACACTGATTAAAAAATGAGCATTCTTAATAATGGTAAATATAGTTTATTTTTACAAATTCAATGGCAATGATTAATAATTTATTATCTTTTTAAAAGATATGTGTATCCATATGAATCCTGCTATTTTTCTTTCTGGTAAACAAATTTTTTATCTTAGATTAGCAGAGGTACTCGGCATTGCCTTGATGCCAGATATATATTATATATTATATATATATATATATATATATATATATTATATATGTACTTAAATGACAAGTTTTTGTGTAATTCTTTTTGTATATCATATGTATAAAATTTTTTATTTTAAAGCAGATGCTTTTCTGAAATTTAGTTTTTTTTTTTTTTTTTTTTTTACAGATATTGACAAAAGCATATTCTTATATTTTCAGTGTATACTTTTTAATTTGTTTTAAGTTTTTTTTTATTAAAACCTTCCAAATCTTTTTCTTGTCTTTTTTTTTTTATTTTTTTTTTTTTTAAATATTTTTATTTAATTAACTAAGGTAAAATTTATTTTAAATTAAAAAAAAAAGGCATTATTAACAAAATCTGACAAAAATGTGTTTGAATAATTATTTTTAATCAATCTTTTGTAAATGTTGAATGCAAAACTGTTATAAGATTAAAGAAAAGTTGAACTATTTTCTCTCCTTAATGTTTCATTAAACTTTACATTTCTTAATCACGGTTTTATTTAATGTTTCAGAACTTAAGTAGGATTTCAAACATTTAAACAAACCTGTGAATTTGTCAGAAATTATATTTGTTCTTTTTTTTCTTCTTTTTCTTATAATAATTAAATCAAATTTTGAATTATATCCCCTACGTTTCTATACTTAGTTTAAGTAAACTTAACTTTAAGATGTATCTACTTTAAAGTTTTTTTGTGTTTTTTTTAATTGTCTAAATGATAACATACAAAAATACATAAAAACTTGCCATAATTCATTTAAGTGAGACAAAAAAAATACTTTGAACTGGTGTTGGCACTCAAGTAACAGCAAGTACCTCTGCACAGTCCAAAGAAGTCATTCTTGGGGCACACTGATTTGTAATTGGTATAGGACTTGGTGTCTGGAGTAGATGGGGGTAGACATAGACAAATCTAGCATATAATATATATATATATATATAATATATATATGGGTAAATATAAAACTTTTCTCAATTTAAGCTCCTTTAAAAAAAAAAAACTTAAATTTTAAAAATGTGTATAATAAGTCTGCTGAGTGAAGTCTTGGCAAACTTTTGAATGTTTGGCTTTGTAAAAGTCAAACAAAAAGCCAACTTCTGAACGAAGAATAAGATTTTTTGCATTATCATGGGACTTAATTACCTAGAGTCTCATGACCCGACCTCTTATGTCAGTGAGTCATATGATAGAAATATTCAATGTTTACAATTACTCCTCTGGACGAACATAAGTATAATTTAGATGATAATGATAATAATAATAATAATAATAATAATAATAATACAGGACATTGAAAACATTTTAAATTCAAACATTTGGCAGCGTTTCCTTTCAGAATAATTTTTTTATGAAAAGAATTTCTTCCATTAATCACAATATCAAAAAGATTTAATATGTGAATGTTTATTATGGGATGACATTGATGGCTTTAACTGCATATATGAAACTGAATATACTATGTGACATAAGGTGTTTTATTTGTGCTTAGTATCTAATCCACTATTTTTATTATTTTTTAGTTATTGTCTTTGTTTACTTAACATTTTTGAACACATATTTAGTTAACAAGATATTATTAAAGTTTAATTCTCATTTGATACTTCAATTTACCAAGCTTAAAAATATTACTCAATCACACTTAAAGAATAGAATTATTATGATCATTCTCTAAATTGAAGATCCTTTATGCAATTGGTCCCTCAGTTTGCACACCAATCATTTTGAACCATTTGACCTTTCTTATCACTTGACTCCACTTCATTGAGAGTCTTCATCTTTTCCATCTCTGGGCTCTTTGATATAAATCTTATTTTTGATGTCTATCTGTTGTCTGACATTAGTGTTACATGGCCAGCTTATGTTAGCTTTTTGCAATCAACTTTTAAGAACAATGTCTTTAAATTTGGTAGAATTTCTTGTTTTCATTTAGTCTACTGTGACAAATGGACCCCACCACTCCTGGCACCCTGAATAGTGGATGTGTTAGATATTTTGGAGGTATAATTGACAGGTTAAAGGTCTTCATTGCCAATGTTTGGGAAAAGTAAATATTTAGTGAACATTCTTTCATTGGCTAAAACTAATCACATGGGATTTGAGAGATTTTGTTAGATTCAAAATTCAGTTGGGAGCAAGAGTTGAAGAGTAAATTTGAAACTGTCCCACCTGTTAGATTATAAATGAAAAGGTGGGTTATTTCCTCCATTGAATGGGCAAAGCCACACTATGCCTTTCTTTTGAGAAGTCCAAAGAAGAATGTAACATCTTAGAAATAAAATGGGAGTGATTTTTGTGACCAACATGTGTCATTTGTTCCTGACATTGGAATCAAATGATAACCCTCTTTGATACATTTAATTATATAACACTATTCATGGAGGAATATGTCAAGAACACTTTGTCTCATTGCTCTTTGAGGAACCACTAGGGCTTAATTTTCAAATATTTTCATTATTATTTCTCTGAATTTTTGAGATGAGGCTTGATAATTTGGATTATTTGAACTATTGTCCTCATCTTTATTGTTTTCTGTACAACATTTCGGATGATGTGCCCTCTAGCCTTCAGGTATTTCTTGTCGGACTCGGGAACCTTCAAACTCGGCAATTAGACACATGGCATAGTGGATATAGGCATTGAGTTAATAAGAGTTCTAAATGACAGTTATCTCTACGCTGCAGGTTCAATCCTGGTCAAGGGCAACAGTAACATAGAATAATTAACATAGCTTAACATTTGTACCCAGTCATGGTTAGCGGAATGAGAACAGTCTACCTCCATGGATTAAATAAAGGGTTTGGTTCAAAATTCTGTGAAGGCTCTCGATTTTCATTATTATTAATGACAAAATTTTGCAACCATACAGCTCTTGTAACGTCACATGTACATAATATAAATAATAGAAGCACAACTTAACTATATCATATGCATTTAATTACAAACAAAATTAATACGTTAATGAAATAAAAGATTATTACTTATCTGTAATAGACATTCTTCTAAAAAAAAAAAAAAAAATATTCGGAGTTGCTTGAAACACCAATGTGCACCAGTCCAATCTATTATTCTAAGTCCTTTAATCTAAGCAGCACGGTACCTTTATTTACATCAAATAGAGGTTGACCATTTTCATTCTCTGCCGATCAGTGTTCCATCTCAAATGTCGGCTGTGACACTTTATTAATATATGACAACAGCATAGTTGATAGAATTGCTGTTGAAGATGTAAACTTGTTTTAGGTTCTGTTTTTTTTTCTTTTTTGTCTCTTTTCAAAATATCTTTGTTGAAGACTGTCCACCTAACCCTTGTCTGACTTATATTTGTGTTTCATATTGTGGGTGCTATTGATTACTTAACCTAAGTCTACAAAGAACTCTATATCTCTATTTGCACTAATGTTCTGTTGAGACACTGATTTTTAGTAATTTTCTACCTTGCATTGATTATGAGGTTAATCCTCCACCTTGTTCAAATTTCTACAGCATTTTATTTAGATCTTTTACTAATCATTAGAATTAATAGGATATCATCAGAAAATCTGTGTTGATCTTGATTCCTCATTTTTAATTCCATTTTTTTTAATATCACTTTGAGACATATGTTGACTAGTGAGAGAGATATTGTCTCCCTGATTCACATCTTTGATAATTGGTATTAATATTTCAGAGTTATAAAGCTATAGATTTGTAGTACTGGAAGTGTTCATCAACTTTGACTTTTCCTAATATAACAAAAAAGAATATAGGTTGTAAGCATAATAGACTATTTCAGGCAACCTAGAGGAGTTGTCTAGTCATTCCCATCATCTGAAGACGCTGGGTAGCCGCTTCTAGTTATAAGTAAATAACAAAATACACAAAAGTGCATGATTGTACATGATTACTTTTTCTTCTTCTTTTGTGATCCCTATCACAAATTATTTTTCATATTTGTTCAAATTCATTGCAAGGCTAACAGAGTTCTTTCTTTATCTTAAGTTATGTTTGTATAATGTTTTATCTAGACTGATATTTTTGTAAATGCCTTCATGATGGATTGGTTGTAGAATATCACTGCTTTTAGTACAGAATTTAGAAAGTATTAATTGTAATGGTTGAGTTTTTATCATCCAAAATTAACTCATTTAATTAAGATTTTTTAAAAAAATTAGGTCAACTTCTGGAATAATTTAGAGAAACACGCACACCACACACACCACACTTACAAATAGTTTAATTGACTGACTGATAAAACAATAAACTTGAGGTTCATTGGGATTTAAATCCTCTCACAACAGCTTCAGCTAAAAAAAAAAAAATTTTGATTCCTGTCCCAAATACTGGAATGTTTATTACTGTAACTAGCAACCCCCCCCCAAAAAAAAACGCCCTCTGGGTGGTGTAAAAATTAATTTTTGAAAGATATTGCCTGAGGGGTGGGAGTTGAAAATTCAATGCCAGAGAGTTTTGTACCCTAAGTAAGTAAAATCATCAAATGTATTAAAGGAGTAAAAAAAGTAAAACAATTTGAAATGGGAACTTTAGTTCTGATAACTTTAAATTGACATTAAAATAAAACAAACTAATATATAACACCGAGCATGTATTTATTAAAAACTTGTTTTAAAAAACAATGAGGACTATCTAAGGTTGCATGCTCAAATTTTGAGTGTATATAATACAAGGTTGTTCTTTATTCTATATATTGATGATTTTGGGTAATGTGACATAAGTAGTGATATAATTTCAGTTACAGATAGATTGAGACCAAATCTCCATTATTGATAGATTTTTTTTTTCTTTTATGTTAGGAATTGTATCTGCACCTACATCTACAGAGTTATGTTTAATTCTTATATTGCATGGTGGGGTATGTTAGTCTTTTGAAACCCTGGATTTTGCACTTGTATTTAGGTGCAGGCACGTACAAGACCGTATGGAAAACCAACCATTGCCCATAGAAGTTTCTTCTCTCCACATCACTGATATTGGGCAAGGTACAGATTGTTGTAAGGGTTGCCGAAATGAGGTTGAAAACAATATCAAACTGCCTTGGACTTTTAATTTGAATTCAAGGTTGTACTTTTAGACTAGTAGCCCACCAAGGCTAGAGAGTCCAATCTGCCTGACTTTTAACATTTTTATTTTACTTGTAGTTTGAGGCAGAAAAGAAGGATTCCCATCTTTCCCAAGAGCATTAGTGCAAACTAAATGTAAACAACCTTGGACAAGCTCAGTCGGTAGAGTGTCCGGCTGGGAACCTCAAGGTTCCCGATTCGATACCGGCCCTTGCCAACTAGGAGAATGAGTAGCACAGGGATCTGTGTGGTAAAGTGAGGAGCTGATGGTTGGTGTGGTGCTCTGCCTCAGACGCTAAAAAAACAATCTCCTTGGTCTATGGGCTAGTGAAAATTGGATAGACTCCTTTGCTGTCTGGCTGATACTGACATTAGGCCACCTTGCCGATTTTACTTTTACTTACATACTTATAGAAGTTCAAATTGAGAGAAATTTGAACTAAAGATTAATAATATAACAAATACAATAAACAAATAAATATTGAAATATTTGTCTAATGTTGTGTTAATATTAACCTTTGGTCCAAATTCTGCCAATTTTCAAACTGTATGTGAAGCTATTTTCAATATATTAACAACCTGAAGTAATGAGAAATTCTGTTGTTATGGTAACGTAAGTCATGTTCTCTGTTGAATAATACCTTGTGTTCCCATAAGAATGTAATTATCTGGCTGATACCGACTTTAGGCCACCTTAACAACTTAACTTGATTTTTAAGATTACATAAAAAAATTAAGATTTTAAACAACTAAAATCAAATAGAACCTGAAAAGTTTCATAATGCTTCATTTGTTAATATTATGACATCTTGATGATGATTCTGTCGTTGTAGTAGCTTGGGACATCTTACAGCATCATTCAGTCCTTCGTTATTTGAAGCCACTTTGTCATTTCCTTTGTGAGGGTCCTTTGCTCCCTCAGTCACCTGCCATATCTTAGAGCTCCCAGTCGTGCATTTTGGAGGTCTACCCATAGCTTACAAGCAAGTTTGTGCAGTCCCTTTATAGCTGGTAGTTGTTTGACTCCTAACAAATTCCAGGGATTTTTGTGCAGGTGTTTCTTTGGGCATCTGTAGTACATAACCAGGTGGCAATAGCACTTTCAAACAGATGTTGTTGCTCAGGTGTTATTGACAATGAACGGCAAATATAGCACAAGTGAGAACCCCCCCCCCAAAAAAACAGGAAAATATGGCACAATTAAAAACATACTCATTGTGGTTGGTGGTTTATACAGAAGAAATAATTATAATGCAAACGCCAGTTATCTAATAAATCAGTGAATAGTAAACATTTACTATACAACCACTAGCACAAACGAAAAAAAAAAAATGTAAATATTATTGTCACATTTTTTCAACTTTACTCCTAGAGTCCATAGCCTAACATATACCATTTTAGAATTGGGCTAACTCTGGGAGCAAATTAAAAACATAAAATTTTACTTTAAATAATTCTTCATAATACTTACATATTTCTTCTGCCCCATGGGGGGGGGGAGTATCGGCCACATTGGGAACCACTAGTCTAATGTATAAATATCCATTCTTCTTTTAAATTTACTTTGATAATTCTTCATTTATACTTAAGTTGACGATTAGCTTTCTATTTTACTAATCTAATACTAAATATCTCTCTTATTTGCACAAAAAAAAGAAAATTTTAAAAGAATGTACAGAATTCGTGTTTCTAGATAAACTGTAAAAACAACTGTTAATGTTTTTTAATCTATAAACATATCTTGTGGAGTATCAATCCCCTGCCAAAAATCTTCTTCTATGTGTGAATTTATTTAATACCACTAAACAATATTTTTGCACCTTCTGGTGCAATATTTAAGTTTTCATGGAATAAAATATTATATTTAAATTAGAAAGGCTAATGAAAAACTAAATAAGAATGCAGATAAAAAGATTTGAACAGGGTATAATAAGAAAAATAGAACTGAAAACTTACTCTTCCATCACTCCGTCTTTCATTGCTAAAATATTCCTAATTCAAACAATTTAGTTAAATAGGAAGTAAATAATAAATTAGTTTCTTTTAATGAATTCTTAGATTTATCCGAGATTTTGCTCATATTCATTAGAGATAAAACCAAACAATTAAAAATCAATAATACCAACACATATTTATTAAAATCAAATTTTTAATATTCAATATGCAAAGCCTCACTACAGAAACTCATTTGTGAATATATAGATACAATCATTATTAGTATGCGATGTATGTCGTATATAATAACATAAATAATTTTATTAATAATTTAAATAAAATCATGAGAATGTGATGTAATAACTAAAGGAATTTTGACTTGAGTATGCATATAGTTTAGTTTAGACAGACAAACCACAATCTCCCATTATAATATTATTATTGCATTAATATTATATCAGCATAAAAACTGGAAGACCAGGTGATTTTTTTTTAATTTACGTAGTTGGTGCAAAATCGGTTAGTTATCAGATAGAACAAGGTGATCTGAAAGATTGTACAGCTACGATGTCTAACTTCATTATTTGTTAATAATAGATAAATAAGTTATGTAATTAAATTTTTTGTTTTTTATCAAACGTAGATATTCTAGAATTCAGGTCGTATTTATAAAAAAAAACGTATAGTAATGTTTCTATCTCTAAAATGATAGTAAGGGAGTGTGACCGAAGACTCAGACCACCGGTGTAGCAGTGATTGATGCAGAATCTATATAATATATAAAGCTTTTATACCAGCTGAATCCAAAACTCATTTTATGTAGAAATACTGTAGCAGGGAGAACAGTTACCATTAACAGTGGAAGATGTCATCAATTTTGTTTACAAAATTAAATAATAAAATCTGAATAAGCATTTTACAGTTTTTTTTCTTTTTTTTTCGTTATGCAAGTTTTGACCAGTACATTCTCTGGCTTTGCAGGTGAATGCACCTCTATAAAGAAAGACTCATGATGCGATAAGTAAAGTGCTACAAACAGAAATTTACATTAGATCTTTACATAGAACTCAGTTTCATGTTCTCTTGTTCTGTTGAGTAATAAAGAGCAATAATAAGTGGACATTCCATAATTGTTTACAGCACGGTTTGTGATCAGTAACTCCTACTTTTGGCACCTCTACCCTCTTTTATGTAATTAAGTGATATGTCCACAAAAAAAAAACCATTATTTTTAAAAATTATTTATAAGAGTGTGCACCATAAAACTTACAGACTAACTGGAGGCCCCATTTCAGGTATTCAACTGATCTGTAGTCCAATGCAGCGAGTACGTACAGCCGCAGCCCGAACAGAACTCAAAGCATAGAAAAAACTTCAAAATAAGAAAAGTGTGGGGAAGAAGAAATATGACAACGAGTGGCGAAATTGAACCTTTCAGCTCAGCTTTTCGATGGCATATAATAACCCATTTATACAGAACACTGAAGGTAGGAAGCCAGTACAAGATGGAGGATGAGAATGGAAACTATTACAGGTGTAAGAGTTAGAATTTTAAAAAATCAATTATTTCTGTATCAAGCAGATTTAAGAAATACGAGAATTTTAAGTTTTTTATTTGAGTGTTAAAATCATAATTGCGTGTGAACAATTTGTATAAACCAGGACTGTGAGTTGCGAGCGAGCGAGATTAACATCGCAAACGGAGTCAGTAAAACTATACAGATTTCCAAACCAGTTGAATTTACACTTATATGGCCCTAGTTTAGTCTGTAAAGTTAGATGGTGCACTACGTCTCAAAATAGATTTTAAAAGATTGTATACGTTTGTAGGCCATAATCACTTAATTACTTAAAGAGGAGTAGGCAGGTGCCAAAAGCTTAAGGAGTTCTGCACTCCACAACCGTGCTGTAAACAATTATGGAATGTCCCTTATTATTGCTCTATTACTCAACAGAAACAGAGACCATGAAATCTGAGTTCTATGAAAGATCTAATGTTACAAATTTTGTTTGTTTAGCATTTTATTTATGCTAAAAAAAAAAAATCAATGGCAGTCTTTCTTATAGAGGTTTGCAATATCTACACCTCAGAAGGCCAGAGAAGGTTACTGGTCAAAACATTGCATAAAGAAAAAAAAGAAAAAAAACTGTAAATGCTTACATCAAGGATTTTATTTATTTTTTTTTGTAAACCAAATTGATGACATCTTCACTGTAAATGGGATAAGAATGCATTTCAACTTGACTTAAAAATTGTTATAAAAATGAGTTGGATCAAGCTTGGTAAAAAGCTTTATTATATTATATAGATTCTGCAAATCATCATTACACGGTGCGTCTGAGCTATGTCACACTTCTCTATAATTTTGAGATAGAATCATTATTATAATACGACCTGACAACTTCTAGAAATAATCTAGTTGAAAAAAAAAAAAAATTAATTACATAACTTATTTATATATTATTAAAACAAAAAAATAATGAAAGTTAAGACCATGTAGCTGTGACAATCTTTTCAGATCACCTTGTACTTCTAAAATCTGATAACTACAGAATTTGCCACCAACTACGTAATTAAAAAAAAAAATCACCTGGTCTCCAATTTGTTTTATTGGCTGATATTAATATTAATGCAATAATAATTTATTATAATGGAGATTGTGTGTTTTGTCTGTCTAACTGAAACTATATCATACTCAAGTCACAATTTCTTTAGTTATTACATCACATTCTCCATGATTTATTTAAACTTCAATTATTAATAAAAATTATTTATGTTATATATTGTTGACCATATCTGCATACTAATAACATTGAAATTGTATTTATATATACAACAATAAGCAGTTTACAGTGTGAAGTGGAAGGCTAATTTGCATATGATATTAAAAATTTGATTTTAATAATATGTGTTGGTATTATTGATTTCTAATTGTTTGGTTTTATCTTAATGATATGAGCAAAAATCTCGGATAAATCTGAAGAAATTCATGTTTAACAAGAATAACTAATTTTATTATTTACTTCCTATTTTAACTAAATTGTTGAATTAGGAATATTTAGCAATGAAAGACGGGAGTGATGGAAGAGTAAGTTTCAGTTCTATTTTTCTATTATACCCCCTGTTTCAAACTTCTTTTTATCTGCATCTTTATTAGTTTCATTAGCCTTTCTAATTTTAATATAATATTTTATTCCATGAAAACTTAAATACTTGCACCCAGAAGGTGCAAATATTGCTAGTATTATAATTCCACGAAGAACAGAAAGATTTTGGCAGGAGGATTGAAAATAGTCATACAAGAATTGTTTATAGATTAAAAAAACATTAACCACCAATTGCATTGTCAAGTCTGTATTTATCTACAGTTATCAATAGCAAAGCTTCTGTACAAAATTCTTTTAAAATTTTCTTTTTTGTGCAAATAAGAGAGATATTAGTATTAATTAAGTAAAAATAGAAGCTTAATCAAAAGTCAACTTAAGGTATTGAGAATTATTCAAAGTAAAATTTTAACAAGAAGAATGGATATTTATACATTAGACTAGTTGGTTCCCAATGTGGCCGATACTCCCCCCCCCCCCATGGGGCAGAAGAAATATGTAAGTATTATGAAGAATTATTTAAAGTAAAATTTTATGTTTTAATTTGCTCCAGAGTTAGCCCAATTCTAAAAAATGGTATATGTTAGGCTATGGACTCTAGAGGTAAAGTTGAAAAAATGTGACAATATATTACATTTTTTTTTTCGTTTGTGCTAGTGTTGTATAGTAAATGTACTATTCACTGATTTATTAGATAAACTGGCGTTTGCATTATAATTATTTCTTCTGTATAAACCCACCAACCACAATGGAGTATGTTTTTAATGTGCCATATTTCCTGTTTTTTTTGGGGGGGGTTCTCACTTGTATATTTGCCGTTCATTGCAATAAACACCCTGAGCAACAAACATTCTGTTGAAAGTGCTATTGCCACCTGGTTATGTACAAGATGCCAAAGAAACACTGCACAAAAATCCCTGGAATTTGTTAGGAGTCAAACAACTACAGCTATAAAGGGACTGCACAAACTTGCTTGGTAAGCTATGGGTTAGACCTCCAAATGCACGACGGAGCTCTAAGATATGGCAGGTGACTGAGGAGCAAAGGACCCTCACAAAGGAAATGACAAAGTGGCTTCAAATAACGAAAGACTGAATGATGCTGTAAGATGTCCCAAGCTACTACAACGACAGCAATCATCATCAAGATGTCATAATATTAACAAATGAAGCATTATGAAACTTTTCAGGTTCTATTTGATTTTAGTTGTTTAAAAATTCTTAATTTTTTATGTAATCTTAAAAATCAAGTTAAGTTGTTAAGGTGGCCTAAAGTCGCGTATCAGCCAGATAATTACATTCTTCATGGAACACAGGTATTATTCAACAGAGAACATGACATTACGTTACCATAACAACAGAATTCTCATTACTTCAGGTTGTAATATATTGAAAATAGCTTCACATACAGTTTGAAAATTGGCAGAATTTGGACCAAAGGTTAATATTAACACAACATAGACAAATATTTCAATATTTATTTGTTTATTGTTATTTGTTATATTTTAATCTTTAGTTCCAAATTTCTCTCAATTTGAACTTCTATAAGTATGTAAGTAAAAGTAAAATCGGCAAGGTGGCCTAATGTCAGTATCAGCCAGACAGCAAAGGAGTCTATCCAATTTTCACTAGCCCATAGACCAAGGAGATTGTTTTTTTTAGCGTCTGAGGCAGAGCACCACACCAACCATCAGCTCCTCACTTTACCACACAGATCTCCTGTGCTACTCATTTCCTAGTTCGGCAAGGGCCGGTATCGAATCGGGACCTTGAGGTTCCCAGCCCGGACACTCTACCGACTGAGCATCTGTCCCAAGGTTGTTTACATTTAGTTTTGCACTAATGCTCTTGGGAAGATGGGAATCCTTCTTTTCTGCCTCAAACTACAAGTAAAAAAAATTTGTTCAAAAGTCAAGGCAGATTGGACTCTCAGCCTTGGTGGGCTACTAGTCTAAAAGTACAACCTTGAATTCAAATAAAGTCCAAGGCAGTTTGATATTGTTTTCAACCTCATTCGGCAACCTTACACAATCTGTACCTTGCCCAAGATCAGTGATTGTGGAGAGAGAAACTTCTATGGCAATGTTGGTTTCCATACGGTTTGTACGTTGCCTGCACCTAAATAACAAGCTGCAAAATCCAGGTTTCAAAAGACTAACATACCCACGCATGCAATATAAGAATTAACAAACTCTGTAGATTAGGTGCAGATACAATTCCAACATAAAAGAAAAAAAATCTATCAATAATGGAGATTGTGGTCTCAATCATCTGCTAACTGAAATTACTATCACACTTATGTCACATTACCCAAAAATCAATCAGGATATATAGAATAAAGAACAACCTTGTATTATATCACTCAAAATTCTTGAGCAGCAAACCTTAATATCCTCATTGTTTTTAAAAAAGTTTAATAAATACATGCTCGGTTTATATAGTTTGTTATTATTAAGTCAATTTAAGTTATCAGAACTAAGTTCCCATTCAAATGTTTTACTTTTTTACTCCTTTTAATACATTTGATGATTTACACTTAGGGTACAAATCACTGGCATTGAATTTCAACTCCTACCCCCTCAGCAATATCTTTCAAAAAATTAATTTTTACACCACCCAGAGGGCGTTTTTTTTGGGGGGGGGGTTGCTAGTTACAAAAACCATTCCAGTATTTGGACAGGAATCAAAATTTTTCTTTTTTAGCTGAAGCTGTTGTAGAGGATTTAAATCCCAATGAACTCAAGTCTTATTGTTTATCAGTCAGTCAATTTAAACATTTGTAAGTGTGTGTGTGTGTGTGTGTCGTGTTTCTACTAAATTTATTCCAGACAGTTGACCTAATTGGGGTTTTAAAAATCTTAATTAAATGAGTTAATTGGATGATAAAAACTCAACCATTACATTAATACTTTCTAAATCTGTACTAAAAAGCAGTGATATTCGGACAACCAATCCATCATAAGCACTTACAAAAAATCAGTCTAGATAAAACATTATACAAACATAACTTAAGATAAAGAAAGAACTCTGTAGCCTTGCACCCTATGAATTTGAACAAATATGAAAAATAATTTGTGATAGGGGATCACAAAAGAAGAAGAAAAAGTAATTCATGTTACAATCATGCACTTTTGTGTATTTTGTATTTTACATTATAATATGAAAGCGGCCTAGCGCCAGCGTCTTCAGATTGATGGACATGATAGACAACTCCTCTAGGTTGCCTGAAATAGTCTATTATGCTTACAACTATATTCTTTTTTGTTATATTTCAGGGAAAAGTCAAAGTGATGAACACTTCCGTACTACAAATCTATAGCTTCATAACTCTGAAATATTAATACCAATTATCAAAAGATGTGAATCAGGGAACAATATCTCTCTCACTAGTCAAGCATATGTCTCAAAGTTGATATTAAAAAAAAATTGAATAAAAAATGAGGAATCAAATCAACACAAGTTTCTGATGATAATCCTATTAAAATTTCTAATGATTAAAAAGATGCTAAATAAAATGCTGTAGAAATTTGAACCAAGGATGGAGGATTTAACCTCATAATCAAATGCAAGGTGAAAATATAAAAATCAGTGTCTCAACAGAACATTGTCAATAAGATTATAGAGTTCTTTGTAACTTAGTTAAGGAATCAATAGCACCACAATATGAAACACAAATTATAAGTCAGACAAGCGTTTAGCGTGACCAGTCTTCAACAAGATATTTTGAAAAGAGACAAAAAAGAAAAAAAACAGGAACCTAAAACAAGTTTACCATCTTCAACCAGCAATTCTTTATCAACTATGCTGTTGTCATATATTAATAAAGTGTCACAGCCGACATTTGAGATGAACACTGATCGCAGAGAATGAAATGGTCCAACCTTCGATTTGATGTTAAATAAAGGCTACGTCGCTGCCTAGATTTAAAGAACTTAGAATAATAGATTGGACTGGTGCACATTGAGTGTTCAAGCAACTCCGAATATTTTTTTTCTTTTTTTTCTAGAAGAAGTCTATAAGAAAGCTAACTAATCTTTTATTCATTAACGTATTTAATTTTGTTTTGTAATTAAATCGGCATATATATAGTTTAAGTTGTGGCTTCTATTATTTTATTATGCTACATGTGACGTTACAAGAGTGTATGTGCAAAATTTGTCATTAATTAATAATAAAATGAGAGCCTTCACAGAATTTTGAACCAAACCCTTTATTTAATCCATGGACGGTAGACTGTTCTCATTCCGCTAACCATGACTGCGTACAAATGAGGCTATGTATTATCTTGTTACTGGCCCTTGACCAGGATTGAACCTGCAGCGTTGAAGATACTGTCATTTAGAACTCTTATTAACTCAATGCCTATATCCACTATGCCATGTGTCTAATTGCCGAGTTTGAAGGTTCCCGACGTTCCGAAAGAAATACCTTGAAGGCTAGAGGGCACATCATCCGAAATGTTGTACAGAAAACAATAAAGATGAGGACAATAGTCAATAATCCAAATACAAGCCTCTCTTCCAAAATTCACGAGAAATAATAATGAAAATATTGAAAATTAGCCCGAGGTGGTTCCTCAAAGAGCAATGAGACAAAGTTTGTTCTTGACATATTCCTCCAATGATAGTGTATATATAATAAATGCTATCAAGAGGGTTATCATTTGATTCCAATGTCTAGGAACAAATGAACATGTTGGCTCACAAAAATCACTCCCATTTTATTTCAGATGTTACATCTGTCTTTGGACTTCTCAAAAGAAAGCCATTAGTGTGGCTGGCCGCATTCAATGGAGGAGAATAAACCCAGCCTTTTCATTTATAAGTCTAACAGGTGGGACAGTTTGCAAATTTACTCTTCAACTCTGGCTCCCAACTGATTTTGAATCTAACAAAATCTCTCAAATCCGCATGTGATTTAGTTTTAGCCAATGAAAGAATGCTTCACAAATTTACTTTTCCCAAACATTGGCAATGAAGACCCTTAACCTGTCAATTATACCTCAAAATATCTAACAATCACTATTCGGGTGCCAGAGGTGGTGGGGTCCATTTGTCACAGTAGACTAAATGAAACAAGATAATTCGTACCAAATTTAAAAGACTTGTTCTTAAGTTGATTGCAAGAAAGCGTAAAAACATTTAAGCTGGCCATGTAACACTAATGTCAGACAAACAGATAGACATCAAAAAGAAGATTTATATCAAAGAGCCCAGAGGATGGAAAAGATAAGACTTCAATGAAGTGGGTCAATGGGAAAGAAAGGTCAATGCGTTCAAAATGATTGTGTTGACAAAACTGAGGGACCAATTGCATAAAGGATCTCAATTAGAGAATTATCATTAATATTCTATTCTTTAAGTGGATTAGAGTATTATTTGAAGCTGGTGTAAATTGAAGTATCAATGAGAATTAAACTTTAATAATATCTTGTTAACTAAATATGTGTTCAAAAATTGTTAAAGGTAAACAAGAATAACTAAAAAAAAATGAAAATAGTGGATTAGATACTAAGCAAACAAATAAAAACACGCTTATGTCACATAGTATATCGAGTTTCATATATGCAGTTAAAAGCCAGTCAATGTCATCCCATAATGAAACATCCCACATATTAAATCTTTTTGAATTGTGATTAATGGAAGAAATTCTTTATAAAAATTATTCTGGAAAGGAAACGCTGCAAATTTTTAATTTAAATGTTGTCAATGCCTGTATTTTATTTTATTATTATTATTATTTATTATCATTATCATCAATTGATACTTTTATGTTCGGTCCAGAGGAAGTTAATTGTAAACATTTGTATATTGCTATCATATGACTCACTGGAATAAGACGGTCGGGTCATGAGACTCTAGGTAATTAAGTTCCATGATAATGAAAAAATCTTTTTCTTCGTCAAGAAGTTGTCTTTTTTGTTTGACTTTACAAAGCCAACATTCCAAACAGTTCAAGACTTAGCTCAGCAGACTTTATTATACACATTTTAAAAATTTAAAGTTTTTTTTGTTTAAAGGAGCTTAAATGCAGAAAAGTTTTATATTTAACCCATATAAATATATATATATATATATTATATAGCTCAGATTGCCATGTTACTTCCCCATCTACTCCAGAACCAAGTTCCTATTACCCATTACAAATCCAAAAGTATTTGTGCCCAAGACATGACTTCTTTGGACGTGCAAGAGGTACTTGCTGTCTACTTGAGTGCCAAACAGTTCAAAAGTATTTTTTTTTTGTCTCACTTAATGATTATGGCAAGGTTTTATGTATTTGGTATGATCAATTTAGACCAATTAAAAAACACAAAAAAACGTTTAAAGTAGTACATCTTAAAGTTAAGTTTACTTAAACTAATATAGAACGTCAGGGATATAATTCAAAATTTGATTTAATATTATAAGAAAAAGAAGAAAAAAAGAAGCAAATATAATTTCTGACAAATTCACAGGTTTGTCTTAAATGGTTGAAATCCCTACTTAAGTCCTGAAACATTAAATGAAAGCCGTGGATGGTAAGAAATGTAAAGTTTAATGAAACATTCAAGTGAGAGAAATAGTCAAACTTTTCTTTAATCCTATAACAGTTTTGCATTACGACAGGGTTACAGAAAAGATTGACCGAATTAAAAATAATTATTCAACACATTTTGTCAGATTTGTTTATAATGCCTTTTTTTTTAATTTAAAATAAATTTACCTTAGTTAATAAATAAAATATGTAAAAAATAAAATTATAAAAAAAAAACAAGAAAAAAGATTGAAGGTTTTTAATAAAAAAAACTGAAAACAATTAAAAAGTGATAGCACTGAAATATAAGATATGTTTGTCAATATCTGTAAAGAGAAAAGGTAAACCCAAAAAAAAAACTAAAATTGCAGCACAAGATCTGCGCTTTAAAATAAAACAATATCTATACATATTGATATAGCAAACAAAGAATACAGCAAAACTTGTCATAGAGTACAGTATAGTATATGTAGTATAAGATGAATATATATATAGGTATATAATATATATAATAATATCTGCATCAAGCAATGCCGAGTACTCTGCTTAATCTAAGCTAAAAAATTTGTTTACCAGAAAGAAAAATAGCAGGCAGTTCATATGGATACACATACTTTTTTAAAAAGATAATAAATTATTATTCATTTGCCAGTTGAATTTTAAAAGAACTATATTTCCCCATTTATTAAGAATGCTCATTTTTATCAGTGTAGTGCTTGTATTTGTTAGTCTCAGTAAATTCCAAACATAATGAGGAGCATAAATAAGAGAGAAGAAATAAGATTTACAAAGATAGTGGATTTTTTAGCCATTAAAAATAGAAAATTTACATCTGAATTACATATGCATAAATTTCTTGTAAAAGTTGGTTCAATTAGATAGTGTCTATGCACATAAAGATTCTCACAGTCCAGCATTCATGTTATTTACGCTTCTGTACAAGAATTTACTTGTAAGACGGTGGGAAATCTCAAATATAGACACTAACAAAGCGAAGTAAAAAAACGGGAATTGTACAAGAAAATAAAGTAAATATACAAGTGGATGTTGTGTGCAATTTACAAAATTATATAATTAGTTTTTTGTTTTTCCTGGCCTTTATTACGAATAGATGAAGCCAGGGAAGCTGGAGCGATCATTTAAATCATCACAGTTTCTTTATAGAATATAGCATGGTACGATATTATAACATTAAATTCATTCTTATCGTTATCAGACCCCACCCAAAAAAAATGATTTAAGATCTAAGTTCCTTAGATTATTCTTGCATTTTCGGTTGTAATGACCCAATAAGAAAATGTTCGCTAGATTCATGAGAATTTTTTTCTAGACACGAGAAAAATTTTGCAACTTATCAAAGGTCTATATGTTTGGCATCAATATAATTCCTCCAAACAGATAATACATTGGTGCACATTTATTAGAAGTTTTTAATCTTTGAGAACTCATCAAATTAAAGTGATTTAGTTGCAATACAAAAGGTACAAAATTACTACCTTATCTATCAGATTATCTTGCTATGAAATTTAAATTTCATCATTAGCAATGTTTTCGGATAGAACAATGATGCAGCAATTAAAGGATAACGAATCAGATTAGATATATGCATTCTTCCCAGAGAGGACTCAACTCAAAATTTAACAAAAAAAAACAAAAAAAAAACAAAACATTCTAAAAACATTCCTAAGTTTTTTGATTTTTCACCTCAAAATAAACACTTTTTAAAAAATGTAAATTCTATATCACAAAACAAAATATCTAAATCAGAGAATAGCAATAGACAATAAACACACAAAATGTTTTTATACAAGCTATAGACCGGTCAACATTTTCATTTCTCATTGAGAATCGTCATGCAATATACAGACGCTTTTTTATCTATGTAGGCAAGACATTAAGAAAGAAAACAATGGCTCATACCAACAAAATGCATTTTGAAGAACCTCATGAATAAAAAACAAAAAAAAAAACTTTAAATATTCAAATTTAACTCCATTTTTCATATGACCAACGATTAAAAATTCGGAGGTGAGAGAGGTTGAGCAGAATGAATGATGATAAAAGCAAAGATGATAAGTGCAGGTTTGAGGATTTAGCATGAGAGCGAGCGAGAATGTATCCTAATTAGAGATAAAAAGAATTTTGCATGCAATAGCGATTCAAGTAATTAAAGAATTACACCAGAAACGTAGATGAAGTCGTTCTCCAGCAAATAAAAGACTTTAAGAGACCAAAGCAATAATTAGGAGATGTGGTAGATGGTTTGTATCAGAATGGTAGACAGAACCCGATATGGGGAGAGACAAATGGGGTAAAACTAATCTTTAAGTATTATTTTGAATTTAATCACAAAAAAATTTCCAGCTACAAGTGAAGAAATGACAACATAGGGGGTCACAAGTAACTGGCTTAAAAAGGTCTATGTATATAAATAATTTAAAAAGCAAGAGTTTTAAGCCTTTAAAAGATTCCAATCACCTTTAACCAGCCTGTAACTATTGTCAAGTTTATTTTTTAACATTTTGTGTGGTGCTAGCTTGGAGAGCAGGGAGAACTTATTGTATTTTTTGGTCTATTCAATTTTAGTATTAGAACATTGGTAATGCGATTGTTAAGAAAATTGTAAATGTCAACTTATCACTGCAAATTATTTCGACGGCCAATACATTACTACGACCAAGCACCTCCTTTTTAAATTATTTTTATAGTGATGAAGAGGAGATATAAATTGAGAATTGTTCAGAATTGCTGGCTAGATGGCCTCACACTAACAAGGTGATAATAGGCTGATAGGTGCTCACTGGTGTAGAGAGTTGAACCTATTGATAGCCGAGCTATTCTGCTTGTTGAATCTACAATTTGACACGTAAATGCAACTAAGACAGTAGAAATATGGCTGTTGAAACCCGAGTGCCAAAGTTAAACAAGTTATACATTTTACTCTAATTGAAGGAATTAGCATTTTAATCATTAATGATTGTTCTTAAGTTAACAAAAAAAAGGAAAGACAAAAAACCCCGACAGATTGGCAATATCACTGATATTAACACTTAAACAACCAGTAAAACAGCTTTGGTTGGTTGTTTAAGTTCTTACGGGTATTCAACTCTTTTCTGGTCTTTTAATGCCAAATCAAGTCCTTTGATAAAAACAAGGACCCCAGGTTGCTTACAGTAACTGCTGTTGCTTAAGTGGTCACCTCAATAATATGAACAGGCTCATCACTGCTTAACTTTGGTTTCTAGTGGGGAACATTGTCTTGCTTGTGCAGAGATTCACAATATTTAAAAAAAAAAAAAGTGTTCATAGAAATTACTTGACCAAATGTGTCATGTTTTTAAAGAGATAAAAAATAAGTTAATAAGAATAATTGGTAAAACTATGATTCAAGATTCATTAATTTTCCATCAATTCTCCAGAGTAGATAGATTAAATTAACTGACAAACATTACTTAATTAGAAATATTATCTTGGTAAAAAACATAATCAGGAATTGCAACCAATATACATCTTAAAAAACTAATTTCTGTCTATTCTAGATTTTTTTCAGTTTACTGATATCTTTAGTAAAATTAACCCAAAAACTGTCACTAAATTGAAAGTTCATACCATGACTTACAAACACAGTTCCTTTAAGAAACACGGCTATGTATCAGGATTTTATAAAGTTATTGAATATAAATACCGTTATATAGACTCCAAATCAGAATATAGAGTAGAAAATTAGAATATAAAGCTAAAGATTTTCTACAGTTTATTGATTAATATGTGGTATATAAATACTATTTAAAGTATTGGAAAAATAAAATAACTTACATTAAGGCAAAGGCTTTAAAAACTTCCTAGTAAATTTCAAGAAATTAAAAAAAATATTTGTAGCCTATTGGAGTTGATGAAAAGTATACTTTTATGTACTTCAGCAACTTAACTGCCGAAACACGAAATTGAAATGTTACGATTAATTCCATTTGTTACAAATAAAATATTTAGATTACCAAAACCATCAATACTCGCAAAAAGTGGTTTATTAGTGAATGTCATTTCATCAGCTGATTTTGATAAACATGTTTATGCCACTGAGGGACAAAGTCTCTCCCTACCCCCCCCCCACCCTTGATAATCAGTGTCCCTAGTAACATAGTTATTGATCCATCTCCCTCACGGTGCTGGAATGTGAAATAAGTTGTGTTTAACTGTGAAATACCCTGTAGGAAACAAGACTCCTTTACGTAGCACATTCAGTTTAGTGTCTGAAACTTCATAATCTTGCTACGGGGTTTGGCTAACAACTATATCACGTTTTTACTTTTCTTTAAGTTTGTAAGAAAAGGAGGATATCCGAAAAATAAATCTTCAATCTTCACAATTTAGGATGCTATAACAGTTGACTCTTATTTAGTTGAAAGTCAATTATCAATGAGTAAGATTTTGTTTTTTTGTTTTGTTTTAAAATATATTTGCCAACTGCCGGATGAGAAAAGTGAAAGCTGTCAACTGGCATAATTAAAAATAGTGTTCTTTTTCTTTCAGAAAAGAGAGGAAATCAAACTAATTGTTGCTAGTGGAAAATCACAGATTAGTAGTTCACAGAAAAATGATAATAACTAAACTACACTATTGGCTAATAAATGTATGCACATGGTTGAGCACGATACAACAATCACGATATAATAAAAACAGTTGAAATACCCAGAATGTTTTGAGAGAAGGAAAGTTTTTTTTATATTCCAATCCTGATCATCAAAAAGTTAGAAGATATAACCAGAATTCATAAATATTGTGTGTGTGTGTGTGGGCTGTGCTAATAATCCATTGCCAGCATTACTCAGACTTAACTATGAATAAAATTGTCAGCATGTTTAAAAAGTTAAACGTTAGTCTAAAAATGTTTTATTTTCAGATTCGCTATCCGTAAAATTAATGAACCCAGTCCACACCAAGCGAAAAGAAGACAATCGGTGCTTAGTCAAAAGTATACAAAACTTAAGAGTTAGAACCTTTTGCAAAGCCAAACAAACGAGTGTCATTCGTTTTTTTTTTTTATTATGTTAGACAGCCAAGAGAAATTGTTTTTAACAGCAGCTAAAAAGGACACAAGTTTTGTCTCTCTAACTTTGTAATTCATAAACTTGAATTTGGTTCTTAAACACTGATTTGGTTGTTGTTTTTGTAACAAAATAAATATGGTAAAATTGTAACATTTTTGTTTGTTTGTAATAAAAAGGTCTTTTAAACATTAAAAAGAAGAAGTAAAAGAAAAAGCCCCAATCATAAAAAGAATTTCTAACTACTTATCGTAAATTTTTAATTTAATCTTTTAGTTCAACGTAAAGCATTAACCAGAATGCACCCCTCCACATAATCTGTTAAAGGACTTTCTTGTAGTAAAGTAAGACAACTTGAATATCACCCCCATATGTTTATGTTAGGAGCAACTAGCTGCCTCTCAGCCAATGATGCAAATGATGACGAGTAATTATGAATAGTTCCAATTCTGCTGCATCCTGTCTGTACAATAATATTCCAAGGTAAAAATATGTGCATGTTGTATGATACGTTGTGGTTTGAAAGTAGTAGAGGCATTTCGATACAAGAGTTGGACTATTGTTCACCTCATGAGCAGCGTAACAGAAGGTACAGTCAATTTTCAATTTGTCAGCATCCTTTTTTATATTGTTCTACTGCAATGTTTTTTTTTGAACCCAACGTTGTTAAAAAAAAAAAAATTATTAAAATTTTAGAAAAAACAAGGGGAAGAGATAGAGAATCATTTTCTTCCAAATTCTAAAACTGGTTCCATAGAACCAAATAACCAATACCGCATGATCAGTTCAAAAAATTCTTTCTTTTTTTTTGTTCTCTCTTGTTTGTGACTGCGTACAGCATACACCAGAGCCAGGTCGTAGATTGGGAAAAGAAAAGATCAGTACATGCAAAATTGCTGCGACCGTTTATGCTCACAATATTCACGTCTGGCTTACTGCCGTAGATGATCTCATTTCTTGACTCTCATCTTCAAGCGATTTGTGGATTTTGGAGATGACATCAGGGTATATATGTAAATGTCAGAGTCAGCTGTTATTAATCGTCTCTTTTTTTG
>CM042141.1:115780655-115833247 GCA_023376005.1 Doryteuthis pealeii | reverse complement strand
AACAAAGAGATGTATTAGTGGGAGGAGGACCTCCCCTCTCCTTAAGTAGTTTGAGCTAATGAAAAGAAAACCCTTGGTTGGTTTAATTTAGAGTTTTCCTAGACTGGTTGTTCATATAGCGAGTTAAAGAGCTCAGTCAGCCCTATTATATATCCATAGTTGGAGATATAATAGATGAATGCATACTTTTCCCAAGAGTATTAGCACTATGTGAAATGCAAAGAGCCTTATCCCGGATTTGGACCAGTTGCTGTGACCATTTCCTATGATGATAACCATTAGACCATGAATGCCTCCAATTCCTTGGAAGACTGCAAAAGGCACTTAAAGCCCTTTACTAAGAATGATAACATGTCCTTAGAGAGTGGAATTAAGACATTCCCTGATCGCAGGTGATAATAAAAGAAAAAATTAATAAATATCTTGTTCAATAAAGTAATGTAAAAAATAAGAAAAAAATTGTTTATTTTTTACTTAAGCCAAACAAGCTTTTTGTAATAAAAAATGTATACTTGTTTGGGTCTTAAACAGTTTATGTGCAACTTAGTTTAGGCACATTATATTTTTTAAAGAGGGTTTTCTTTCCCAAATCTTTACTTGTGTGTGTTGTGTGCATATATATATATATATATATATATATATATTATATATATATATATATAAACCCTCTACACGAGTAGAATATGACACATGGTCAATTTTCTTAAGCAAAGTTTAACAGGTTTGAATTCAGTTTTTCCTTCTCCTGGACTGGTTGCCTAACCAAGGTTAGGGCTCAGTCAGCCCTAGTATTTACCCATAGCTGGAGGAAGAATAGTTGGAGTCATACCTATTATGGTATTAGCGTTATGCGAAATGCAAACAGTCTCATCCAAGATTTAAAACTCGTGTCATTGAGTCCATTTCCTACGACAATAAACGTTACACACTCACCTCTACTTTTACAGTCTAAAAATAAATCCAGACATTTTTTGTTTGTTTATGTTTGAATCGGATTTTTGTGAATTTTTATACTAGCAAGACTTTTAACTTCATTATGTTTTCACAAAATGAATATTTGTGCTTTCATCTACTAATCCGATATCTCGAGTTTAAATATCTCGTGATTTTGCATTCATTTAATTTTCATAAGTTGTCATTTTTTTGCAAATTGTTGGTCATGAATTTCTATGGTGCATTGTTTTGTTTTATGACACTTTTTGTTTTCATTTTCAGAAGTTATCTGGGTGATAATAAATGTAGATGAGGGTGGTTTTATTAGCTGTCACTCAACAGATGTCCAGATTTGAGTTTGGTAGACAACCAACGCAAAATCCCCCAAATCCATTTGGCAGCAGCTTACCAAAGATAAATAATACGGAATCTTCACAATTAAATGACATACATTCCCAACATGTTAATCATTATAATAATTCCTCACACAACTCTGACCAAGTTGTTTACATGTAAGTAAAAGTCTTATTGCTAGTACACATTTTCTATATTCTTTTAAAGACTAAAATTGTGATTTAAAAAAAGTTTTTTTTCCTTAAATGGCAAATTTGAAAAAATATTGCATTGTGATTTTATGTCATTAAGTGCAAAGGTTCCAGTTGCTTTTAAATGTACTTTCTTTTTTTTTCTCTTCTTTTTTCTGCACTAATTGAATATTGGAGGAGTCCCTGTGGCGTGTGGTTTAACTGTAACATCATAGTAAGCAAGTTCATACTCCAGTTGTGCTATTATGTTCACTTTTGGACTAATACCCTTGTATCACTACTGTTTTTCTACTAGAATGGCTTTGGCATTAAATAACCTACAAAGGTTGATATGCCATTAAACAAAAAGAAACAAAAACAAAGTGAATATCTTATATTTCATTTAACCAGTTATTGTTCAAATTTACAATATTGTTTTATTTTGTGTTAATATAGTTAACAAAACCTAGTCTTTGTGGTAAGACATCATTTCAAAAGAAATTAATTTTCTTATTTTCTTTAACTTCAGGAAGATTTTTAAAAATCTTTGATTCAAAAGAATTTTTATTGTAAAAAGATTAACAAAGAAATATATAATGAATGTCTAGTTCAGAAATTGTGTGTGCGAATATATATATATATATATATATATATATATATATATGAGTATGAAAAGGTGGAATGGAAACATCACACAATGCTGTTAAAGAAGAAAACAATTTATAATATAATCATAGCTGATACTGATCAATATTTCGATTTTACAAAAATCATCATCAGAGCTCATTCACTCTGTAGTTGTTTGGGTCGGAGAGGAAAGTCAAATCGGTTTACAAAACAAAAAACCTTAATACTGCAAAAAAGAACGAAAGTCGTTACAATATTCACCAGTGTGAATTGTTTTCATTCCACCTTTTCATACTCATATTGTCGGATTCATTTCCTTTCTTTTAACTTATATATATATGCCTTCCAAAAAAGCGAAAAAAACAAACTTTTATGTAAGTCTAAATATTGCTCTGTATGAAATGATATAATTATCATGCATTGAGCTCTCCTAAAGACTTGAATGAACCTTCATATATTCCTATGGGTGTGTTTTTATATATACATATATATATATATATATATAAAACATTTGTATGTGGATGATAAAGAAGGTCCTAAATAAAAACATTCCCACTATCAACTCATCTGTTATATTGGATATATATATATATATATATATATATATATATATATATATATATATATATATAATCTTATTTTTTTTCTCTATATAAAAAGTAATGTTTCTTCTTCAATCATTTGTCATATAATTATATCATTTTATACATTGGGTTAACATTTCTTTGTTATTGTACAAAATTATAGGAAAATAAGTGTTATAAATTTACTATTGAAAATTAATTTTGTTTCTTTACAGCCAGCATCTAATCAACAGCTGCCTCTTCATTCATATATTACTCCTGAGTCATCTCAAAATCCACAAATGTTGAAGATGAGAGTCAAGAAATGATGATATCCTAGCAGTAAGCAGATGAATTATTGTGAGCATAAATGGTGGCAGCAATTGTTGCAGTAATGATTTTTCTTTTTCCCAATCTAACCTGGCTCTGGTGTATGCTGATACCAGTCACCAAAAGAGAGAAAAAAAAAAAAAAGAAGAATTTTTGAAACTGATCATGTATTGGTTATTTGGTTCTTGGCACCAGTATTTAGAATTTGAAGAAAATGATCTCTATCTCCCCCCCCCTTTTTTTTTCTAAAATTTTATAATTTTTTTTTTTTTTTAACAAGTTGAGGTTAAAAAAAATATTGGAGTAGGAAAATATAAAAAGATGCTGACAAATGAAAATTGACTGTCATCTTATGTTACTGCTGTCATGAGGTGAACAATAGTCAATCTTGTATGAAATGTATATATTTACACACCACACGTATACATACACACATGCACATATACACTTGAATATATTGTAAGACAGATGCAGAGAATTGACTATTCATAATTACTCGCTCATCATTTGCCATCATTGGGCTGAGAGGCAGCTAGTGTCCTAACATAACAATATGGGGGAGATATTCAAGTTTCTTACTTTACTACAAGAAAGTCTTTTAAAGATTATGTGGAGGGTGCATCTGGTTTAATGCTTTACTTGAACTAAAAGATTAAATTAAAATTTTAGATAAGTATTAGAAATTTTTTATGATTGGGCTTTTTTTTTACTTCTTTCTTTTTTAATGTTTAAAAGACCTTTTTATTACAAACAAACAAAAAATGTATGATTTTTAAATATTTTATTTTGTTACAAAAACAACAACCAAATCAGTGTTAAGAACCAAAATTGAGTTTAATGAATACAAAGTTATGAGAGAAAAATTGTGTCATTTCTTAGTGGCTGTTAAAAACAATTTTCTTTTGGTGTTAACTAATAAAAAAAAAAAAAAAAAAGAATGACACTGTTTTGTTGGCTTTGCAAAAGGTTTAATCTTAATTTTTTGTATATTTTGACTAAGCGATTTGTTTTTCTTTGTGTGGACGAGGTTCATATTTTACGGATTAAGAATATGAAAATAAAACATTTTTGCTAAACGTTTAACTTTTTAAAATGCTGACAATTTTTATTCATAGTTAATCTAGTAATGCTGGCATGATTTTTAGCACACACACACACACACACACATACAATATTATGAAATTCTGGTATATTTCTTCTAACTTTTTGATGATAATTTGAATATATGAAAAAAACTTCCTTCTCCAAAACATTCTGGGTATTTTCAACTGTTTTTATTTATATTCTGTGATTGTTGTATGTGCTCCCATGTGCATACATTTACTTAGCCAATATGTTAAGTTTTCATAATTTTCTTGAATACTAAATTGTGATTTTCCAACTAGAATAATTAGTTGATTCCTCTCTTTTTCCTGAAGAAAAAAACACTATTTTTAATTATGACAGCTACAGGTTTCACATTTTCTCATCGGATTGGCAAATACTATTAAAAACAAAAACAAAAAAACAAAATTTTAAATTCAATTGATAATTGACCTTTCAACTAATAAGAGTAAAACTGTATAAGCATCCTAAATTGTGAAAGATTGGAAGATTTTATTTTCTGATATTTCTCTTTTTCCCTTACAAACTTTTAAAGAAAAGTAAAAAGTGAAATAGTTGTATAGCCAACCGTAGCAGATTATGAAGTTTCCAGACACTAAACTGAATGTGCTACGTAAAGGAGTCTTGTTTCCTACAGGGTCTTCACATTAAACCAACTTTATTTCACATTCCAGCACCGTGAGGGAGATGGATAAATAACTATGTTACATAAGGGACACTGATTATCAAGGGTGGGGGGGTAGGGAGGGATTGTCCAGTGGCATAAACTCATGTTTATAAAATCAGCTGATGATGACATTATATAACAACTTTTTGGAGTATTGAATGGTTTGTAATTAAATATTTATTTGTAAACAAATGGAATTAATGTAACATTTCAATTTGTGTTGCAGTTAAGTTGCTGAAAGTACATAAAAGTATATTTTATCAACTCCAATAGGCTACAAATATTTTTTTTAATTCTTGAAATTTTACTAGGAAGTTCTTTAAAGCCTTTGCCTTAATGTAAGTTATTTTATTTTTCAATACTTTAAATAGTATTTATATACACACATATTTATCAATAAATGTAAAAATCTTTAAGCTTTATATTCTAATTTTCTACTCTATATTCTGAATTATGGAGTCTATATAAAAGGTATTTATATTCATAACTTTATAAATCCCTGATAACCATAGCCGTGTTTCTTAAAGGAACTGTATTGTAAGTCATTAGACTTTCAATAGTGACAGTTTGTAGTTACTTAAAGATATCAGTAACTGAAAAAATATCTAAGAATAGACAGAAATTAGTTTTTTAAGATGTATATTGGTTGCAATTCCTGATTATGTTTTTACAAAGATAATATTTCAATTAAGTATGTTTATTCAGTAATTTAATTATCTATTGAGAATTATGGAAAATTAATGAATCTTTGATATCATATTTTACCATATTATTCTATATTAACATTATTTTTTTTATCTCTTTAAAAACATGACAAACATTTGAGTCAAGTATTTCTATAGAACTTTTTTTTTTTTTTAATATTGTGAATCTCTGCACAAGCAAGACAATGTTCCCACTAGAAACCAAAGTTAAGCAGTGATGAGCCTGTTCAATACTTAATTGGGTGACCACTTAAGCAACAGCAGTTACTGTAAGCAACCTGGGTCCTTTGTTTATCAAAAGGACTTGATTTGGCATTAAATGACCCAGAAAGAGTTGATATACCGTAAAACTAAACAACCAACCAAAGCAATGTTTATGGTTGTTTAAGTGTTAATATCAGTGATATTGCCAATCTGTCTGGGTTTTTTTCTTTTCCTTTTTTTTGTTAACTTAAGAACAATCATTAATGATTAAAATGCTAATTCCTTCATTATGAGTAAAATGTATAACTTGTTAAATTTGGGCACTCGTTTCAAACAGCCATATTCTATGTTTAGTGCATTTACGTGTCAAATTGTAATTCAAAGCAGATATAGCTGGCTTATCAATAGTTCAACTCTCTACCACCAGTGAGCACCTTATCAGACTATTATCACTTGTTAGTGTGAGGCATCTATGCAGCAATTCTGAAAATTCTCAAATTTACTATCTCCTCTTCATCATATAAAATATAAATTTAAAAAGGAGGTGCTTGGAGTAGTAATTATTGGACAGTAGAAATAACTTTGCAGTGATAACTTTGACATTTACAATTTTTAAAATGATTACCAATGTTCTAATATAACAATTGATAGAAAAAAAATAAATAACTGCTTCAAGTAGAAAAAATGTTAAAAAATAAAACTTGACAATAGTTACAGCTGGTGTAAGGTGATTGATCTTTTAAAGGCTTAAAACTCTTTGCTTTTTAAATTATTTATATACATAGACTTTTTTAGCCAGTTACTTGTGACCCTATGTTGTCATTTCTTCACTTGTAGCTGGAAATTTTTTGTGAATTATTCAAAATAATACTTTAAAGATAGTTTACATTTGTCTCTCCCCATATAGGGTTCTGTCTAACCATTCTGAGACAAACACATTAAAATTCTATTATTGCTTTGTCTCTTTCAAAGTCTTTTATTTGCTGGAGAGACTTCATTCTAGTTTCTGGTGTAATTCTTTAATTACTTGAATGCTGATGCATGCAAATATTCTTTTATTCTAATTAGGATAATTTTCAGTGTTAAGTCTAAATCCTCAAAACTGCAACTTATCATCTTTTGCTTTTCATCATCATTCATTTGCTCAACTCTGAATTTTAATGGTTGTATATGAAAAATGAGTTAAATTTGAAATATTTAAAGATTTTTTTTTTTTTTTTTTTTTTCAAATGAGTTCTTCAAAATGACATTTTGTTGGTATGCATTTTTTCTTTTCTTAATGTCTTGCTAAATAGTAAAAAAGGTCCTGTATATTGCAATGACATTCTCATGAGATGAAAATCCTTGACAGTCTATATGTGTAAAAAACATTTTTGTGTTTATCTATTGCTATTCTCTGGATTTGATTTTTGTTTTGTGATATAAATTTACATTTTTTTAAAAAGTGTTTATTTTTGAGGTGAAAAATCAAAACTTAGGAATGTTCTTTAGAATGTTTTGTTTTTTTTTGTTTTTTTTTTTGTTAAATTTTGAGTTGCAGTCTTCTCTGGGAATGAATGCATATATCTAATCTGATTTCGTTATCCTTTATTGGCTGCATCATTGTTCATCCAGAAAACATTGCTAATGATAAATTTAAATTTCATAGCATAGATAATCTGATAGATAAGGTATAATTTTGTACCTTTTTGTATTGCAACTAAATTTTTAATTTGATGAGTTTCTCAAAGATTAAAACTTCTATAAATGTGCACCAATGTATTATCTGTTTGAGGAATTATATTGATGAAAATATATAGAACTTTGATAGTGGCAAAATTTTTCTCTCTCTAGAAAAAAATTCTCATGAATTAGGACATTTTCTTATTGGCATTAACAACAGAAAAATGAAGAAATAATATAAAGGAATTTAGATCTTAATATTTTTTTTCTGGGTTTGATAAGATAAAGAATGATTTTAATGTTTATAATTATGTACATTGCTATTATTTCTATAAAGAAAACTGTGAATGATTTAATGATCGTCCACAGCTTCCCTGGCTTCATTATTTGTAAACAAGGAGGAAAAAAAAAAAAAACTAATTTAAATAATTTGTAAATTGAACAACATCCATTGTATATTTACTATTTTTCTTGTACAATCTTTCAGTTTTTTACTTCCCTGCTTTGTTAGTGTTATATTTGAGAATTTCCCAACCGTCTTACAAGTAAATTTACTTGTACAAAGGTAAATAAACAATAAAATGCTGGACTGTGAGATTTTATGTGCATAGACAATACATTAAATTGAACCAATTTTCAGAAATTTATGCATAGTAATTTCATTAAATTTTCTATTTTTAATGGCCTAAAAAAATCAACTATCTTTGTAATTTATTTCCTTCTCTCTTATTTATCTCCCTCATTACTGTTTGCAATTTTACTGAACTAACAAATACAAGCACTACACTGATTAAAAAATGAGCATTCTTAATAATGGTAAATATAGTTTATTTTTACAAATTCAATGGCAATGATTAATAATTTATTATCTTTTTAAAAGATATGTGTATCCATATGAATCCTGCTATTTTTCTTTCTGGTAAACAAATTTTTTATCTTAGATTAGCAGAGGTACTCGGCATTGCCTTGATGCCAGATATCTTCATATATATATATATATATATATATATATATATATATATGTGTACTTAAATGACAAGTTTTTGTGTAATTCTTTTTGTATATCATATGTATAAATATTTTTTATTTTAAAGCAGATGCTTTTCTGAAATTTAGTTTTTTTTTTTTTTTTTTTTTACAGATATTGACAAAAGCATATTCTTATATTTTCAGTGTATACTTTTTAATTTGTTTTAAGTTTTTTTTTTATAAAAACCTTCCAAATCTTTTTCTTGTTTTTTTTAAATTTTTTTTTTTTTTAATATTTTTATTTAATTAACTAAGGTAAATTTATTTTAAATTAAAAAAAAGGCATTATTAACAAAATCTGACAAAAATGTGTTTGAATAATTATTTTTAATCAATCTTTTGTAAATGTTGAATGCAAAACTGTTATAAGATTAAAGAAAAGTTGAACTATTTTCTCTCCTTAATGTTTCATTAAACTTACATTTCTTAATCACGGTTTATTTAATGTTTCAGAACTTAAGTAGGATTTCAAACATTTAAACAAACCTGTGAATTTGTCAGAAATTATATTTGTTCTTTTTTTTCTTCTTTTTCTTATAATAATTAAATCAAATTTTGAATTATATCCCCTACGTTTCTATACTTGGTTTAAGTAAACTTAACTTTAAGATGTATCTACTTTAAAGTTTTTTTGTGTTTTTTTTAATTGTCTAAATGATAACATACAAAAAATACATAAAAACTTGCCATAATTCATTTAAGTGAGACAAAAAAAATACTTTGAACTGGTGTTGGCACTCAAGTAACAGCAAGTACCTCTGCACAGTACCAAAGAAGTCATTCTTGGGGCACACTGATTTGTAATTGGTATAGGACTTGGTGTCTGGAGTAGATGGGGAAAGTAGACATAGACAAATCTAGCATATATATATATATATATATATATATATATATATATATATATGGGTAAATATAAAACTTTTCTCAATTTAAGCTCCTTTAAAAAAAAAAAACTTAAATTTTAAAAATGTGTATAATAAGTCTGCCGAGTGAAGTCTTGGCAAACTTTTGAATGTTTGGCTTTGTAAAAGTCAAACAAAAAAGCCAACTTCTGAACGAAGAAATAAGATTTTTGCATTATCATGGGACTTAATTACCTAGAGTCTCATGACCCGACCTCTTATGTCAGTGAGTCATATGATAGAAATATTCAATGTTTACAATTACTCCTCTGGACGAACATAAGTATAATTTAGATGATAATGATAATAATAATAATAATAATAATAATAATAATACAGGACATTGAAAACATTTTAAATTCAAACATTTGGCAGCGTTTCCTTTCAGAAGAATTTTTTTATGAAAAGAATTTCTTCCATTAATCACAATATCAAAAAGATTTAATATGTGAATGTTTATGGGATGACATTGATGGCTTTAACTGCATATATGAAACTGAATATACTATGTGACATAAGGTTTTATTTGTGCTTAGTATCTAATCCACTATTTTTATTATTTTTTAGTTATTGTCTTTGTTTACTTAACATTTTTGAACACATATTTAGTTAACAAGATATTATTAAAGTTTAATTCTCATTTGATACTTCAATTTACCAAGCTTAAAAATATTACTCAATCACACTTAAAGAATAGAATTATTATGATCATTCTCTAAATTGAAGATCCTTTATGCAATTGGTCCCTCAGTTTGCACACCAATCATTTTGAACCATTTGACCTTTCTTATCACTTGACTCCACTTCATTGAGAGTCTTCATCTTTTCCATCTCTGGGCTCTTTGATATAAATCTTATTTTTGATGTCTATCTGTTGTCTGACATTAGTGTTACATGGCCAGCTTATGTTAGCTTTTTGCAATCAACTTTTAAGAACAATGTCTTTAAATTTGGTAGAATTTCTTGTGTTCATTTAGTCTACTGTGACAAATGGACCCCACCACTCCTGGCACCCTGAATAGTGGATGTGTTAGATATTTTGGAGGTATAATTGACAGGTTAAAGGTCTTCATTGCCAATGTTTGGGAAAAGTAAATATTTAGTGAGCATTCTTTCATTGGCTAAAACTAATCACATGGGATTTGAGAGATTTTGTTAGATTCAAAATTCAGTTGGGAGCAAGAGTTGAAGAGTAAATTTGAAACTGTCCCACCTGTTAGATTATAAATGAAAAGGTGGGTTATTTCCTCCATTGAATGGGCAAAGCCACACTATGCCTTTCTTTTGAGAAGTCCAAAGAAGAATGTAACATCTTAGAAATAAAATGGGAGTGATTTTTGTGACCAACATGTGTCATTTGTTCCTGACATTGGAATCAAATGATAACCCTCTTTGATACATTTAATTATATAACACTATTCATGGAGGAATATGTCAAGAACACTTTGTCTCATTGCTCTTTTGAGGAACCACTAGGGCTTAATTTTCAAATATTTTCATTATTATTAAAAAATATTGAATTTTTGAGATGAGGCTTGATAATTTGGATTATTTGAACTATTGTCCTCATCTTTATTGTTATCTGTACAACATTTCGGTGGATGTGCCCTCTAGCCTTCAGGTATTTCTTGTCGGACTCGGGAACCTTCAAACTCGGCAATTAGACACATGGCATAGTGGATATAGGCGTTGAGTTAATAGAGTTCTACGCTGCAGGTTCAATCCTGGTCAAGGGCAACAGTAACATAGAATAATTAACATAGCTTAACATTTGTACCCAGTCATGGTTAGCGGAATGAGAACAGTCTACCTCCATGGATTAAATAAAGGGTTTGGTTCAAAGTTCTGTGAAGGCTCTCGATTTTCATTATTAATGACAAAATTTTGCAACCATACAGCTCTTGTAACGTCACATGTACATAATATAAATAATAGAAGCACAACTTAAGTATATCATATGCATTTAATTACAAAACAAAATTAAATACGTTAAGGAAATAAAAGATTATTACTTATCTGTAATAGACATTCTTCTAAAAAAAATTAAAAAAATTTGGAGTTGCTTGAAACACCAATGTGCACCGGTCCAATCTATTATTCTAAGTCCTTTAATCTAAGCAGCACGGTACCTTTATTTACATCAAATAGAGGTTGACCATTTTCATTCTCTGCCGATCAGTGTTCCAACTCAAATGTCGGCTGTGACACTTTATTAATATATGACAATAGCATAGTTGATAGAATTGCTGTTGAAGATGTAAACTTGTTTTAGGTTCTGTTTTTTTCTTTTTTGTCTCTTTTTCAAAATATCTTTGTTGAAGACTGTCCACCTAACCCTTCCTGACTTATATTTGTGTTTCATATTGTGGGTGCTATTGATTACTTAACCTAAGTCTACAAAGAACTCTATATCACTATTTGCACTAATGTTCTGTTGAGACACTGATTTTTAGTAATTTTCTACCTTGCATTGATTATGAGGTTAATCCTCCACCTTGTTCAAATTTCTACAGCATTTTATTTAGATCTTTTACTAATCATTAGAATTAATAGGATATCATCAGAAAATCTGTGTTGATCTTGATTCCTCATTTTTAATTCCATTTTTTTTAATATCACTTTGAGACATATGTTGACTAGTGAGAGAGATATTGTCTCCCTGATTCACATCTTTGATAATTGGTATTAATATTTCAGAGTTATAAAGCTATAGATTTGTAGTACTGGAAGTGTTCATCAACTTTGACTTATATATTAGGAAAACATAACAAAAAAGAATATAGGTTGTAAGCATAATAGACTATTTCAGGCAACCTAGAGGAATTGTCTAGTCGTTCCCATCATCTGAAGACGCTGGGTAGCCGCTTCTAGTTATAAGTAAATAACAAAATACACAAAAGTGCATGATTGTACATGATTACTTTTTCTTCTTCTTTTGTGATCCTATCACAAATTATTTTTCATATTTGTTCAAATTCATTCAAGGCTAACAGAGTTCTTTCTTTATCTTAAGTTATGTTTGTATAATGTTTTATCTAGACTGATATTTTTGTAAATGCCTTCATGATGGATTGGTTGTAGAATATCACTGCTTTTAGTACAGAATTTAGAAAGTATTAATTGTAATGGTTGAGTTTTTATCATCCAAATTAACTCATTTAATTAAGATTTTTTTTAAAATTAGGTCAACTTCTGGAATAATTTAGAGAAACACGCACACACACACACACACACTTACAAATAGTTTAATTGACTGACTGATAAAATAATAAACTTAAGGTTCATTGGGATTTAAATCCTCTCACAACAGCTTCAGCTAAAAAAAAAAATTGATTCCTGTCCCAAATACTGGAATGTTTATTACTGTAACTAGCACCCCCCCCCAAAAAAAACGCCCTCTGGGTGGTGTAAAAATTAATTTTTGAAAGATATTGCCTGAGGGGGTGGGAGTTGAAAATTCAATGCCAGAGAGTTTGTACCCTAAGTAAGTAAAATCATCAAATGTATTAAAGGAGTAAAAAAAGTAAAACAATTTGAAATGGGAACTTAGTTCTGATAACTTTAAATTGACATTAAAATAAAACAAACTATATATAACACCGAGCATGTATTTATTAAAACTTGTTTTAAGAAACAATGAGGAATATCTAAGGTTGCATGCTCAAATTTTGAGTGTATATAATACAAGGTTGTTCTTTATTCTATATATTGATGATTTTGGGTAATGTGACATAAGTAGTGATATAATTTCAGTTACAGATAGATTGAGACCAAATCTCCATTATTGATAGATTTTTTTTCTTCTTTTATGTTAGGAATTGTATCTGCACCTACATCTACAGAGTTATGTTTAATTCTTATATTGCATGGTGGGGTATGTTAGTCTTTTGAAACCCTGGATTTAGCACTTGTATTTAGGTGCAGGCACGTACAAGACCGTATGGAAAACCAACCATTGCCCATAGAAGTTTCTTCTCTCCACATCACTGATATTGGGCAAGGTACAGATTGTTGTAAGGGTGGCCGAAATGAGGTTAAAAAACAATATCAAACTGCCTTGGACTTTTAATTTGAATTCAAGGTTGTACTTTTAGACTAGTAGCCCACCAAGGCTAGAGAGTCCAATCTGTCTGACTTTTAAGATTTTTATTTTACTTGTAGTTTGAGGCAGAAAAGAAGGATTCCCATCTTTCCTAAGAGCATTAGTGCAAACTAAATGTAAACAACCTTGGACAAGCTCAGTCGGTAGAGTGTCCAGCTGGGAACCTCAAGGTTCCCGATTCGATACCGGCCCTTGCCAACTAGGAGAATGAGTAGCACAGGGATCTGTGTGGTAAAGTGAGGAGCTGATGGTTGGTGTGGCGCTCTGCCTCAGACGCTAAAAAAACTATCTCCTTGGTCTATGGGCTAGTGAAAATTGGATAGACTCCTTTGCTGTCTGGCTGATACCGACATTAGGCCACCTTGCCGATTTTACTTTTACTTACATACTTATAGAAGTTCAAATTGAGAGAAATTTGAACTAAAGATTAATAATATAACAAATACAATAAACAAATAAATATTGAAATATTTGTCTAATGTTGTGTTAATATTAACCTTTGGTCCAAATTCTGCCACTTTTCAAACTGTATGTGAAGCTATTTTCAATATATTAACAACCTGAAGTAATGAGAAATTCTGTTGTTATGGTAACATAAGTCATGTTCTCTGTTGAATAATACCTTGTGTTCCCATAAGAATGTAATTATCTGGCTGATACCGACTTTAGGCCACCTTAACAACTTAACTTGATTTTTAAGATTACATAAAAAAATTAAGATTTTAAACAACTAAAATCAAATAGAACCTGAAAAGTTTCATAATGCTTCATTTGTTAATATTATGACATCTTGATGATGATTCTGTCGTTGTAGTAGCTTGGGACATCTTACAGCATCATTCAGTCCTTCTTTATTTGAAGCCACTTTGTCATTTCCTTTGTGAGGGTCCTTTGCTCCCTCAGTCACCTGCCATATCTTAGAGCTCCCAGTCGTGCATTTTGGAGGTCTACCCATAGCTTACCAAGCAAGTTTGTGCAGTCCCTTTATAGCTGGTAGTTGTTTGACTCCTAACAAATTCCAGGGATTTTTGTGCAGGTGTTTCTTTGGGCATCTGTAGTACATAACCAGGTGGCAATAGCACTTTCAACAGATGTTGTTGCTCAGGTGTTATTGACAATGAACGGCAAATATAGCACAAGTGAGAACCCCCCCCCCCAAAAAAAAACAGGAAAATATGGCACAATTAAAAACATACTCATTGTGGTTGGTGGGTTTATACAGAAGAAATAATTATAATGCAAACGCCAGTTATCTAATAAATCAGTGAATAGTAAACATTTACTATACAACCACTAGCACAAACGAAAAAAAAAAAAAATGTAAATATTATTGTCACATTTTTTTCAACTTTACTCCTAGAGGCCATAGCCTAACATATACCATTTTAGAATTAGGCTAACTCTGGGAGCAAATTAAAAACATAAAATTTTACTTTAAATAATTCTTCATAATACTTACATATTTCTTCTGCCCCATGGGGGGGGGAGGGGGCAGTATCGGCCACATTGGGAACCACTAGTCTAATGTATAAATATCCATTTCTTCTTTTAAAATTTTACTTTGAATAATTCTTCATGATACTTAAGTTGACTTTTGGATTAGCTTCTATTTTTACTTAATCTAATACTAAATAATCTCTCTTATTTGCACAAAAAAAGAAAATTTTAAAAGATAATTTTGTACAGAAGCTTTGCTATTGATAACTGTAGATAATACAGACTTGACAATGCAATTGTGGTTAATGTTTTTTTAATCTATAAACATATCTTGTATGACTATTTCAATCCTCCTGCCAAAAATCATTTCTGTTCTAGTGGAATTATTAATACTAGCAATATTTTGCACCCTCTGGGTGCAAGTATTTAAGTTTTCATGGAATAAAATATTATATTAAATTAGAAAGGCTAATGAAACTAAATAAGAATGCAGATAAAAAGATTTGAAACAGGGGGTATAATAGAAAAATAGAACTGAAACTTACTCTTCCATCACTCCCGTCTTTCATTGCTAAATATTCCTAATTCAACAATTTAGTTAAAATAGGAAGTAAATAATAAAATTAGTTATTTCTTGTTAATGAATTTCTTTTAAGATTTATCCGAGATTTTTGCTCATATTCATTAAGATAAAACCAAACAATTAGAAATCAATAATACCAAACACATATTTATTAAAATCAAATTTTTAATATCAATATGCAAATTAGCCTTCCACTTCACACTGTAAACTGCTATATTGTTGTATATATAAATACAATTTCATGTTATTAGTATGCAGATATGGTCAACAATATTAATAACATAAATCAATTTTATTAATAATTGAAGTTTAAATAAAATCATGGAGAATGTGATGTAAATAACTAAAGAAATTGTGACTTGAGTAATGATATAGTTTCAGTTAGACAGACAAACACACAATCTCCATTATAATATTATTATTGCATTAATATTATATCAGCCATAAAACAAATTGGAGACCAGGTGATTTTTTTTTTAATTACGTAGTTGGTGCAAATATCTGTAGTTATCAGATTTTAGAAGTACAAGGTGATCTGAAAGATTTGTCACAGCTACATGGTCTTAACTTTCATTATTTTTTGTTTTAATAATATATAAATAAGTTATGTAATTAAAATTTTTTTTTTTTTTTTTTCAAACTAGATTATTTCTAGAATTTCAGGTCGTATTATATAATTATTCTATCTCTAAAAAATATTATAAGGAGTGTGACAAGACTCAGACCACCGTGTACATGATTGATTGCAGAATCTATATAATATAATAAAGCCTTTTATACCAAGCTTGAATCCAAACTCATTTTTATAAACAATACTTTTAGTCAGTTGAAATGCATTCTTATCCCATTTACAGTGGAAGATGTCATCAATTTGGTTTACAAAAATAAATAAATAAAATCCTTGAATGTAAGCATTTTACAGTTTTTTTTCTTTATGCAATGTTTTGACCAGTACATTCTCTGGCCTTCTGCAGGTGTAATATTGCACCTCTATAAAGAAAGACTCCATTGATTTTTTTTTTAGCATAAAGTAAAAATGCTAACAAACAAAATTTGTACATTAGATCTTTTCATAGAACTCAGTTTCATGTCTCTTGTTTCTGTTGAGTAATAAAGAGCAATAATAAGTGGACATTCCATAATTGTTTACAGCACGGTTGTGGAGTCAGAACTCCTAACTTTTGGCACCTCCTACTCCTCTTTATGTAATTAAGTGATTATGGCCTACAAATAAGTATAAAAACCATTATTTTTAAAAATCTATTTATAAGGAGTGTGCACCATATAACTTTAGACTAAACTAGGGCCATATAAAGTGTAAATTCAACTGGGTTTGGAATCTGTATAGTTTTACTGACTCCGATTTTGGTGATCCCTTAATTGCTTCTGACTCCAACTCCACAGTCCTGGTTTATACAAAAATTGTTCAAAGAAGTTTTTGATTTTTAAACAACTCAAAACTAAAACTTAAAATTCTCGTATGTCTTAAATCTGCTTGATACAGAAATAATTGATTTTAAAATTCTAACTCTTAAACTGTAATAAGTTTCCATTTCATCTCCATTTTAAAGTCACTGGCTGTCTACTTACATAGATTCACTGATAATAAAATGGGTTATTATATGCCAATAAGAAAAGCTGAGCTGAAAGGTTCAATTTCTGCCACTCTGTTGTCATATTTTCTTCTTCCCACATTTTTTATTTTGAAGATTTCTTTTTTCTGGTTTGGTTTGATATGGGGGGGGTGGGGTGTAGGTATTGTGAGTTAGGACTACAGATCAGTTGAATACCTGAATGGGCCTCCAGCCTAATTGGAATGAAATAAAAAGAAAGAGCTCAATGTGATCTTGGATCAATGAGCTACCCTAATTATGTGATACCTTACCACTTAATTTAAACAAAAGAAAATTAAAAAAAAAAAAAAAAAAAAAAAGCACAAAATTGTCACATGGGATGAGATCATGGAAATGTTAATAGTTGTTCTCAACTCCATATGTCGATTGAATAAAGCAAATAAATTAACAATTTGTATTTTATTATTTTCTTATGCATTGTGTGAATGTGAATTATATATTTTGTATTATTCAGACTATTGTCCTCATCTTTGTTATCTGCACGTTTTGGCTGATGTGTCCTCAGGCCTTAATGTATTTCTCAAACTCAGAAACCCTTTCAAATTTGAAGAGAAGGTTCCCAAGTTCAAATTATCAAGCCTCATCTCAAAAATTCAGAGAAATGAGTTATATGATGAGTATTCATTTTCATTTTTTTTTGGGGGGGGCAACCCCTCCCCCACTCAATCAGGTTGTAATTTTTATGACAACACAAATCAGAGAAAATATTCTGTTTGCTATTTAGCAAGGGCCAGTATCAAAGTGAAAGTAGCTGATGTAGGTGTGGCATTCCAAAATCTAATTGATTAATTTTTTTAAAGATTCATAATATTCCATCTGATTTTCTTTTAAAACAAATGTTTATGAAGTGCATGTAACAATTTTATTTACTGAAAACAGTAACAATATAATTTACTTTCTAATTTATTTTAAAAATAAATTACATTGTTTTAATTTTTTTTAAATTAAATTCATAGATATTGTTAAAAAAAAATCCATATTTTAAAAAGAAAACATTTAATAAGAGGGTCACATTTTACAAAACTAAGTGATGGGTTCTTTCAGGTCTCAAAAGACTCAGCATGACCTTTACTGTCTGGAATTTATTTACTAGAGTCAGTGTGTTTCCATTCATGGACTGTTTTTCAACTCCAGGTATAGCCTGAGTTTACCAGCCTATTTGGAAAGTTCTTTTAATTTAAACATGCTACTCTGTACACATCACATTCTTCTGTAGATTTCACGTGGTTTGCATTTCTCAACCACCAAAAATTTGATGACAGACATTGAATGGCCTCAAAATAGGAGATTAAAATAATTTTAGCTATAAACCAATTCCAAACAATGCAGAGTTATATTTATGTAAAAAAAAAAAAAAAAAAAAAAAAAAAAAAAAAAAAATAAATAAATAAATAAGTTTTTTGTTAAAAAATTCTTATTTATTGAATGACCCTTGTACAACAGCCGAAACTAGTACTTGAATGAGTTGTATACCACTGTAATATAAACTCATGAATTCTTTTGAGAAAAATCAATTATTGAAGGTCCAAGTTGACTCAAACATTTTAATAGAACTAGCAAGAATATGCCCCTGGGTGTATTTAAGTTTTAATATGAAATATATTAAATTAGAAAGATTAACAAAATTAAACAAATGCACACATAAAGATTACTTTAATATTTCTATATAAAAAAAAAATCATTCATAGGATTGATTATATGTTGGAGAATTAAAAAAAAAATAAAAATAAAAATAAAAAAATTAGAGATCAATAACACCAAACAATTAGTAAACCCGGTTTGTTAAAACCAGTATGCAATTTAACCACACCATATATTATGTAAACCTTTATTTCTTAGTGATATATAAGAGACATTGAGGGTTATAGAAAGCATAAAGAAAATTTCTATCATTAGAAGCAATGACAGTAGGCATGTTGAAAGTCTAGTTGGATTTTATGGCATGTCAACCCTGGTTGGGTTATTTTATGCCAATTCATTGTTAGGTATTCAATTTTTCCTTTCTTTCTCCAAACATTTAAAACCCATAGATAGGACCCTAACAGGTACTAACACTCCAGGTTAGGGTGGACCTAGGAATAATGGCAATAAAGGGGTACTCCAAAAGTTCCAGAATTGGAACTTTACCACTAGATGCAGTTTAACATCATACCCAGGATATTAAGACCCTTAGCCACCACCTTCTAGCACATAAAAGGGGGGGCAATCGTAAGCGCTATGCTCTGACATGACCAGCCAATTGATAGGAGGGGGCCTCTCCAACCGCCGTCTAGACCAAAGTAGAGGGTTGCATGTCATGGACTGCTCAGCTACCAGGATTCCAGACTAATTTATGACAACTTTACATATATCATAGCAAGATCTGCATACACCAGGCATGTCAAAGTCTGGCCCATAATTGGCCAGTGATAAGAGCAGCTTCGGTCTTTTATAATGTATTATTTATAATCTGCTACATAAATATGGTCAAACAGAGCATGGTGCCATTTTGCCCCAGAAAAATAATTTTAAAAAAAGTTGTAAATGTCATTTTTTGCCTTCTTTCCAGTCGATTTGTAAAGTCTTATGCAGAGTTTTACTTTTAATAAACTTAATTTTAGCAAATCCTTGACAGCCAGGCTAACCATTACACCACAATGTACCCCCCCCCCATCACTTATGTTTTAAATGCTAACTTAATTAGAAAATTACTAGCCACTGGTTATATACAAAGAGACAAATTGTATGGAGTAGATTAATTTAATTTAACTGAATTCTTCAGGATTATATTTGACAAGTTTTCAAAGATATGAAAAAAAAAAAAAAAAAATGAAATGCACCATAAAACACCAAACATTCTTTCCATTTTGCACTGATTTTACAAAAATCATATTTAAAATATAGAAAACTATTTTGGTCGGAGTTTTCAATCATGTTGAACTGACAGCAGAGATCTCCAGGAATTCTTCATCCATCTGGCCAAACCAGACTGGTGCGTTTATGCGTTGGCGTCTACAGGAGGCTGTCATTTATAAGTGTGTCCTCGATTGTCCAGCATGTCTGGTCTACTCCAAATCCTCCACGAGACAGGAAGCAAGTGGCAGTACAGCTGCTCATTTGTGAGGATGGGGGCTTCCAGGATTTGATCAAGACCGCATGTAGTATCTTGCACAGTTTCTATCTGGCCTTTTCTTTAATCATTGTAATCATTGGTAGTGTCCAAGGGGTGCAGCTGCATAGTCAGTGATGCTGATAGCTTTTTGATTTAGTGCGTCTTGGATGCACATATTTGCTTTGAATGAGTCCAACTAAAGCTGTCTAACTCTTACCTTGTATCCTGTGTAATTTGTTTCCAAGAAACCCAGAAAATGTATTTACAGTTAGTCTGAAATGGTGAGGGGGGGGGGACGCATGGATACGTACCCATCAACATCTGAGTAGTACAAATTCAACAATGCAAATAGTGAAAGGTCTTGTTCTCATGTTACAACTATTCTATAGCTTGGAACTTGGAGAAAATTAAAAATTAAATGTATTTACAAGAGAACAGAATAGATTAAGTCAAAATATTTCTTTATTCAGAGAAAAGAGGTAAGTTCCAGAAAATGTATTCATTTTTCGCACAGAAAGAGAAAAAAAAAAAAAAAGACAAAAAAAAAAACCAACCTGTTTGCAATATACATTTTTTTTTTTTCATTTCATTTACTCAATGTGTTAGAGAAACAACTTGTAATGACCAAGGAGCCTCAGGACACGACTGAAAATAAAGGGAGATAAATGTGGTGAGGACCAAGTAGGGGGACAAAACAGAAAGGGAGTGGGGGGGGAAGAGAAGAAAAAGCAACATACATGCACGTTTCTCTTTCCTTTATGAACCTTCAAAGGTGGCAGAAATAAAAAAAAAAAAAAAAAAAAAAAAAAAGGGGGAGGCAGATAGAGAAAAAAAAAAATAGAGAGAGCAAGAGAAAGTTTAAGGGGGGGGGGGGTCCAGGGAAATCAAAATGAACAAGAGCATGGGAGACTTTTTTTTGGGGGGGAGCCAAGTTGTTTAGGGTCCCCTTGGCCATAACAGCTAAAAGTTCTGATGTAACAATTATCTTCACTTAATTTTATGTATCCCCCCCCCACCCCCATATGTAAGTATCTGTATGTTCAATGTCTTTAAATGTTGTGCTACAGGAAACTGGTGGTTCTGTGTCCTGGATGGTCTGTAGCTTGCAGAATAAACTGCAAGTGGTTTGATGAAGAATCACTGTTGTTTACAATCTCTCTTCCCATCAGCCTGAAAAGAAAAAAAAAGAAATAATCAATATTATATACAAGTAAAAAAAGAATGGGGGGATGCATGCACTTAATTCTTTGTGAGAAACAATTGGAAAAATTCAGTTTATCATCAGGTTATAATATTTTAATATTAAAAACTAATTAAAATATTGGCCTTTTTATTATTTTTAAAATCAATTTCTTAGCTCTTTTCGATTCATTTTATCAAGCCATCTAACTAATCAAAATAATTTATTCATTTATCCTTATTAGATGCACAAGGTTTATTCTAGCTTAAAGTATAGATCAGGGCTGTGGAGTCAGAGTCTGTAAGACTATACTGACTGACGAACCAATTAAATTTACACTTTATAGGGCTCTAGTTTAGTCTGTTCAGTTATACAGTGCACACTTATAAATTTTAAAAAGTTTTAATATTTATCTTTAGGCAATATTTACTTAATTACATAGAGAAGTCAGAGTCAAAAAGCTTTTGTTCTGACTCCATAGCCCATTAGATCTTAAAAGTGGTCATCCAGCAATCGTTTTTAAAAATTTATATTTATAATTTAACCAACTTATTCAAAAAGATGAAATTCGTCTTGTTTTGCATGAAAAAGTTGTGAAATAATTGAATGAATATAAGTTACAGACTATGCACCAACTTGTAACTTCACTTTTCAATGAAAAAGCTGGAAATTTATATTTGATGAAAAGTTTCAAAAATAAAATAACCTTGCTTTACTTAGCTTTAAGGTAAAGTATCATATGGAAAAAAATCTAACATGTTAGTGTGGTTTTCATGACATTTGGTAATAAGGTCTGTATTAATGTAGAGTGATTAATAAAATGTATACATATGGTGTGTGAGAGAGAAAGACATTCCATCTTGAAAATCTTCATGATCATTTCCAAATAATTTTTTAAACTAAGATTTTTACATCTTAAATGATAAGTGCACATGTGCACCAACAAAAAAAAAAAAAAAAAAAATGTATATTTATGAAGCAACCAGCAAAATAACAGAACATCCTACTTGCATAAATAGAATAAAAAATTCTATACCATCACAAATAAAAGAAAAAGCAAAAATAACCAAACATAATTCATGGAATACAATTTGTAGACATTTTAAAATGTGGGTAATTTTCAATATTAATTTCCTTGAATTTACAAAAGTCCAAGAAAATTTGAAGACTTAGCTGAACATTTTATGAGGAATTAATTCCTATATACTATAGACAATTTAAGAAAATTAAGATTTTAAAAAGACGAGAAAATATTTTATTTATCATTAGACATATTTTAAACGAGTAAATTTGCAAGTAACTTTATAGGAACTTAGTAATACATGATGTAGAAAAACAGGCAATGACTGCTATTGACTATCTGATCAGTTAAACGCTTGGAGGGAAAAGGTAAATGAACCTACGGAAGGATGCTGAGTGCTGGTTTTGAACAATTCCTGGAAGTAGAACCCCACAAAATATCAGCTATACAGCCACTTACCAATCATCTTACTATCCACCCAAGCAAGACAGAAAAGACAAGCTGGTTACTGCATTGACAAACTCATAAGTAATATCCTGCAGGTTCCTACACATGGACAGTGTTGGATGACCAACAAAAAAAAAAAAAAAAAAAACAAAAAACAAACAAAAACAGTGCAGACACTGAAGGCTATGTAGAGGACCTGCCAAAAACAATGGCCAACAGGGACGGATGGTGAGAGAATCAAGAGAACCAGTAATATGAGCATGTCAAAGTTCAAAATTTTGATTTTAACCTTGAGAGCAATCTTTAGATAATAAAGTACCACAAAATTGATGAATTTCTCAGAAATCCCCTTAAGTGAGAAATTCAAATATTACATCACTTATAAAAGTGACCATACAAAGCAGCTCACACAATTTGACAGAAGAAAAAGTGTGTGTGTGTGTGCACATGTGCGTGCGTGTATTAGTGATACTGATGAAGGCTTTTGTTGACTGCAACAGCAAATAAAATATTAAGAGCAAAGTTTTTCAGATACGACCCAGCTGCAAACCTTTATGCAAGTTAAATTTTGTGAAATAAATATCTCCAAAAGTTGCCGAGTTCTGTTGGAATTTCTTGTATTTGTATTAAACTAAATGTGATTAAAGTACAATGGGGTTGGGGTAGGTTAGTGCTGCTGTTTAAAAAGTCTGAAACTAGTTCATAATATAAAGTCAGTTGTTGGGTGGCCTAAAGTTGGTATCAGCTAGACAGCGAGGGAGTCTATCCCCTTTTCACTAGCACAAGGAGATGTTTTGGCGTCTGAGACAGTGCCACACCTACCATCAGTTCCTCACAAAGATCCCTGTGCTATTCATATGCTGAGTTGGCAAAATCATCCTATATTTCACTGAAATAATAGTGGACTGTTTCAGTGATAAGACAAGTTTTTACCCATCCACTGTATTTAGCAAATAATTCAAAAATAGACAACCATTAATTGGGGTCATCAAAATTTTGAAAATTCCCTGAAAGACTATAAGAGACATCTTGAGCAGGATTTTGCTAAAAAAATAAATCATTCTTAAAGAAAAATTCATAAGATGTTTTAGAGGGCATTTGTATTTTCATGAGACCCCACACCTTGGCAATTGATCAAACCAGGCTTTTAACTTCAGAGTAATTGTAAGAGACTAAGGATGTCAACGTGAAAACAAGAACTTATTGGGTGCCGATCCATCGAGTTGAACTAGTTATAATCATAGAAGCATTTTAGAATAGTGAAAATATTAAAACAATGCAGTCTGATGTTAATAGATTGAATAACTAGGCAGTAGACATTACCAAAGTGAATAAAAAAATTTTTGCTCGGGGGGGGGGGGGGTCGAAATTTGTGACAATATTGGGATGTGTCAGTACCATTTCCATCATTTTGTAAATTATAAGCTGTGTCCCATGAAATTTTTTAAAGTTTACCAGTAATATCCTTTAAAATATGACAAATTCCTGCATGTCAAGTGGTCTTAGGAGTAAGATCCATTTTAAAATTTAAAATATACACCGTGGAATTTATGATAAGACAGACAACCATGTGCTGTACATGGTTACACACCAGATTACTAAAGTAAAGAGAAAGGAAAAAAAACTGTCATAGAACAAAAAACACCGCAGAGATGAGATATGCAGTTGCCATTGATAAAAAATACAAAAACAATCCAGAAAATTAAAAAAATAAATAAATAAATAAAAAAATAAAAAAAATCTCAAAATTTAACCTGGTTATGTTTTAAGAGTAAAAATAAATAGGCACATTTTGATGGAATCAGGTTTCGCAAAAGCAGTAGCTACCAGGCAATTTCTTTTAAAAAATAATAATTCAAAATTATTACACCCACAATAGAGATAAAAGGTTTGAGGATAAAAGTGTTAGTTAAAAGCTCTTAGGTAATCCAAGTAGTAATTTAAAAAAATTAGATATATATTAGAAACACAAAAAACAAACAGAACTGGTTCCATTGCCAAAGAATAGAATTTTATAGGAATTATCTTCATCTAGAAGTGAAAGACAAATATTTTATTTTCTTCCTGCTCCATCAACCATATAAAATTTTATGAATAACCTATTAAATGCAATTGGTGATCTTGTTAAATATAAGGTCAGTATAAATTTAAAAAAAAAAAACAAAAAAAAAAAAAAAACAAAGAAAACACGCAGATTTTGACCTGTACACTGACTAATCTATACCAATAAGTGATTTTATAAAATGTCAACAATCGGATGCTGTTTGAATTGAATTGAATCTCTGGCCAGGGAACTAGCCAATTTTATGCACGCACACATTAGTATAAAAAAAAAAAAAAAAAAAAAAAAAAAAAGGAGGGGTGGGGTGAAAGAAAATATCTATCCACAGTATAGTCAGTAGGATTACTATATAGTAGTAGTAGTAGTAGAGTACAGAAGTAGAATGCTCATTCTGGACAAGAGAGAAAGAGAGAGTGGAAAACTATGATAGATCCATAAGTAATCAAACAATTTGGGAAGAAGAAAATTCTATACCTATGGGATATTTTTCCTTTATTCAAAGAAAGTTCTATACTGTTGAACCCTGGCAAAAAGAAAAATAAGTTAATTTCACTTATCTAAGCAAGAATTTGGTAGGATAGACTGGACTATAATTTATAAAGAATAAACACCTGAATTTAGCTACAAAATTTAACATTTACAAACACTTTTCATTGTCTTGATTCGTGTATATAATTGGGTCTAAGAATGGACTGGATATTAACTGACTTTAAAAAAATGACTTATGCATAAAAGTAAAAAAAAAATAAAATAAAATAAAAAAACCTGAAAAACAATTTGGCAGAATTGTTATATTTTGCTAAATGGGTTTCAGGTAAGGATTTATATTTTATGAAAATATTACAATTATCTATGAGGTTGTTATGATAAAGTAATTAGGAAGGATAGTCATGAAACAAAAAATCCATTCTTAAAAAAAAAAATGGTACATTGAAATTAATGAATGTCGGGATAAGTTTTTATTCTAACCATTCATCAGGCATCTACAAAACTGAAAGTCTTGCTGTTCCGGCATGGAAGCTCTGACATCTGGCAATTGATTTGGTAAACACCCACAAGGTTATTAACCATCTTACCAACAGCAACCCTGAGCACCTTTTTAGTTTCCATATGTAACATGAACAGAAAACAGCACAGCTCCCATGACCTTGAAAATATTTTCCTGCTCGGAGTTGCTGAAGAAGGGAATAAAATTACTTGCATCAGCTATAGAGACGCTGGATCCTTTAAAACCCACCAGGTTTCCTGAAATTCGCCATCCAGTATTACCAATACACACACGAGAAATTGATATTTACAAACCCCGCCGCACAAACAGGATGTGACTGTCAGTATCAGCCAGACAGTGAGGGAGTCTATCCCCTTTCACTAATGCTAGACAAAGGAGATTGTTTTTGTGTCAGGTGGAGCACCACCACACTTGGCAAGAGCTGTATCAAACCAGGATACCATAAATAGAACATTTTTTAAATTCAGTTTTCCTACAATAGCTGGAGGAGAGTAGTTGGATGTATACCTTTTAAGGGTATTAGCACTATGTGAAATGAAAACAGCCTTGTCCAGAATTAGAACTCTGGTCAACAAGCCCATTTCCTACAACTAAACATTACATCATACATATCCAACAGAATATAATATATTATTTTATTTATATATAACTCATACATTGTTCATTTCCCCCCTCAAGTTGTACATTATTCTATGTACAAAAAAAAAAAAAAAAAAAAAAGTCGACGGGGTGGCCTAAAGTCGGTATCAGCCAATCAGCGAGGGAGTCTATCCTCTTTTCAATAGTGCTAGACCAAGGAGATCGTTTTAGCGTCTGGAGTGGAGCGCCACACCTACCATCAGCTACTTTACCGCACAGACCCCTGTGCTACTCATACGCTGAGTTGGCGAGGACCAGTATCGAACTAGGTGTTATATACTGTATCAATTGACAGCGCTGGTGTGTAGTACACTGGATTAAAAACCAACACAGGTATACAAAAGAAAGCTGGACTTTATTTTCTTTCCTCGGTTGGCGTGGATGAGTGGTGAAATGAACCGTAGTTATAACAAGTCTCTTCTTCGGAGAGTCGACGGGAGTGATTGATCTTAGCGGCTGCCAAATCTCAACTGCTGAACTCCCCGGTCTAACCGTCACTTTTTCAATTTTTACCCAGCATGCGCTGGTCCATTCAAATTACACCGGAACTGTACTGCATGACCTGCAATCCTAGATTTGTCACCAGTCAATAGGAAGTCCTTTGTCATCCTGCTTTGTTTTTCCGGACAGTTTGTTTGACCCGGTCAGCAGTAAGCCTCCGATCTTAATCACTCTTCCTTCTATCCAGACCTCTGTCTGGAACATCCTTTGTTTCCCAACTCCCTTGTCTTTTTGAATTTCTTTCTGCGCCAAAAAAATTGAAACAAGTCAATCTGCAACACTAGGAACCTTGTGGTTTCTAGCCGAACGCTCTACTAACTGAGCTAACCCAGCCCCATTTATTCTATGTACTATAGACAATTTCATTATTAAACTTGTGTCAAATTAAGTGCAATATTTGTTTTATTAAATCGTGCAAGATTATAGAATCCAGGTGGTTTGACTTGGATTTCATAATATAAAGATGTCAGCCAATTGGTTTTCAGGTTTTCTCACTTTCATTTATAATTGTAACAGCAATATTAAATTTGTCCAGATAACTCAAGAATTATTCCATTGTTTAGACTGTGTGGTTAGAAGTGCACACTAATCTTAATACAAGTGCATTAATTCCTACATAATATTGACTTACGCATTCTAATATATCCCACTTGAGTCAATTTTAAATAGTTCCAAAATAATATCTAGTCAACTTCAGATAAATTAAGAAAAATTTCCAAAGATTTTACAATAAAAGCAAAGAAAGGAGAGGAGAAAAAACAAAAACAAAACACTATCAGAAGTACCAAATAAAACCTCCACAATAAACAAAAAACACAAAACAAGAAAATAAGCATGCACAACCAAACCTCTAGCCATTTTTCTTTACCATCTGCTTAAGCCTCCTTTAATGAATGTACCAAAGTAGATGTAAAGAAAGCTAAGTTTATTTAAGGACATTTTTGCAGACTATAGTGATTAGTCTTCATTAAAATTGTTATATTTTAATTATGGTAATGAACGCTATCAGATCTGAGAAAACTTTCATAGAATAAAATACCTGATCTATATAAATTTGCTTTATGTAAATTTCTACAATTAATCCTAGAATAGACAGGGGGCAACTTTTCTTCAAGAAGCAGAACCACATGAGACATTAACACACCATCAGTAAGTATCTGCTTTAGAAAATATGGAAAGTTGACTCAATGAAAAAAAAATCTTTTCAATAAAAAGTTTTCTTCAGAGTCAGTTTGCGGTTTGCCCGACTGATCTAGAACAAAGTCTACATTTTTAACACACTAACTTAAACATTTACAAATAGTGTTTAGAGTAATGTAACAATTTCTAGCAAAGTATAAAGTACGGCCTTCTTGATGTTTATTTAACCATAACTAAAGACAATGTACTATAGATTCCATTCTAAATTCAATTGTTTTTAACAAAAATATCAAATTATGTTCAGAGAGAGAATTCTGAGTGGGATTGGAGTAATGATAGTGTACACAAATCTTGTACAATTAACCTATTGCCCTAATTTGGAAGATGGGTAGTAGCATAAATTCAAGAAGAAAGCTTAAATTGATCATTAACAATGCTTTTACATTAAAAAAAAAAAAAAAAAAAAAAGATCATGTACTTTTATTAGGAAAACTTTATATAGAATTGATTTACCAACAAAGCAATATATTTTACAGGTTTTTAAATCTATATAAGTATCATAATAAAAAAAAAAAAAAAAAAAAAAAAAAGCTAAGTTTCAAGGATATCTACAATTTCAAAACTTATTTGGTTTATGTCATTTATTAAGTACCTGTACTCTGATTAAGATTTCAAACCCAACAAGAATCTTTAGGCATGAGAGGATTAGAACAAAATGACCACACCTACACAAAGGAGGGGGGAAAAAAAAGGGGGGGGGCTGTACAACAGGCAAAGTTTAACATGGTTGAATTGTGAAAAGGAGACAACACAGACCAACTACAATAGGCAAGCAAACTTGAGCATTTTAGCACTTTACAGAAAAAACAAAAACAAAAAAACAACTTGAATGACAATCCTGCAATATTACATGGAGGAAAAGTTACAATAGACTACCATTACTAAAATTAACTTTTCAATTTATGAAATTTATGTCAAGTTGACTCGTGCTTAGTTCAGCATGACTAAGCCTAAATAAGTCAATAGAGAATAGACTACTTAAATGTCAAATATTGCTCAGTGTTTATGTGACTTAAATACACAAAGGGCTGAATGTCACAAGATATACAAACATTGTCCAGAAATTATCAATCTAATTTTTTTTTTTTTTTTTTTAAATAGCAAATAGAGTAATTCTTACTGCAGGACTGATAGAGTCTGTATTTTTAGGTGTTGCATAACACTAGATAAGGAAAAAAGAGTCAGAGTTTTTGACCAAAGAATGATGTACTGCTGCTGCCAATGTCCACAGGAAGCTTAGAAGAAGTGTATATAGTGAGGTGATAAAGTAGTGTGCAGAGACAAGTGAAAAGTTTAAAGAAAAAGAAAAGTGTTAAAAAGAAATTCAAAAAAGGTCATTGACAGCAGATGGAGCCTGGTGTGTCCAAAAATCAATTTGGAAAGTGGGTCAGATGGTGGGAAACAAATCCATCACAAGTGAAAGACATTTTTGAAAATTTATGTTGTAGACTACATTTATATAGCTGCACATCTCGTATAAATAAAGTCCTTCAAAAGGGGGCAGAGTGGCCTATTGTTGGTATCAGCCAGACAGAGGGAGTCTATCCCTTTTCACAAACACTAGATCAGGGAGATCTGTTTTGCACCCGAGGTGGAGTACAACACCTACCATCAGCTCCCACTTTATTGCAAAATTGTGCAACTTATGCACTGAATTGGCAAGGGCCAGTATTGAACCTGGAACCTTGTAGTTCCTAGGTGGATGTCCTACCAACTAAGAACAGGCATTAACTTGAAGTCCTTGTAGGAAGAAAAAAAAAATTGGGAGGAAAGAGGCTAGATCATTTGTTAAAGCAGTTAAAAGATCTGTAAAAGTTCCCACTTAATACTTATTGTCAGCCTCAAGAAAGATTCTTTAATATGAACAATTATTTCACAACTCAAAATACAAAGTTTATTTAGTTGCAATGGGACTAGGACAATCAGATCAGGAAGCATCTCCAAACTTTAAGTCTTGGAAAATATTAATCCCACAATTGGTTGCTTGGATATATAATATTTTTTAATTTTTTTTTAAAGAGGGCACCAGATAAGCCACACTGCAAATCAAAGTTATAAAAGTTGTTGGAATTCAGGTTTAAGCTTACCTCTGGATTATAATCTGGGTCATTTTCTGGATCATAGTCATCACCTTCATGCTGAAAGGTAGCAAAATGAAACGGACCATGCAAATAGTGCACTGCATACTAACAATCAAAGCAGGATTACATCAATAACCACATGCAATTCAATAGGACATTAAAAAAATTAAAATAAAAAACATTGAGATAATAGAAAAAAAAAAGGGGATAATGAAAAGCAGAGGAGCTACAGAAGAATATAGTACCTGTATAATTTATTGGTAGGTAAATAAAATGTAATGTTTTTATTTTTTCTCTAATACTCAGATTTTAATTTTTAACTAGATCCAAGAAAAGTCTCACACCCACCCTAGCATAATTAAGGGATTTTTTAATTTAGTAAAAAGGAGTAAATAGCTAGTAAATAAGAACTACCAATAGCTTGCAGCCTATCTTATTTCTTCTACATTCATCTTACCTCAAGAACTTAAAAGCTACACTTTAAATGGGGAAAAAAAAAAAAAAAAAAAACGTCATTAAATATTTAAATTTAAAATTTCTCCAGTCACACCAGAATTATTAGATAGATTTTAAGTTGAGTTTTGGGGGCAGGTATCAAACTTTAGTTTTTCAAGTAATATTAATGCTAATACCACTACAAAGTTTATTTTCTGGTGTAAAAAAAAAAAAAAAAAAAAAAAAAAAATTATTCATCAATTAGAATGGAGGCTAAGTGCCAGTGTAATGGTTTCAGTGAGGCCAGGGAAGGAAGAGCTGACTTAACAACAAACAACACTATGACAAAAAAAAACAAAAAAAAACAATGACAACAGCAAACAGCAATACAACCATTAGAGGCCCTACCTTCTAATACCCACCAGTGAGAAATGGGACAAAGCTAGTCCAGGACAATCCATAACTCTTCAAGACCACTAAACAAGAGGAAGAAGGAAGTCTACAGATATCTGACATGGTATAACATGAACAGATTTTTTTTTTAAATTGTCTTAAATAAGCAAGCAATAAAGTTAGCAAAGGCTTCAGTTTTTATTGCAGAGTCACATGTAGAAATGTGTTACACTAAGTTTATAAAATGATTTTAGGATATTAAAATCTTTGGCATGTAATCAAAACCAAGTTAACATTACAGCCAACAAGTGAAGATTTTACACTTGATATTTAAATTAAGATATTAAGCAAATTGTAAATCAGTTTAAACTATTTTTTTTGGGAAAGAACCATTTAAGGAAATATTTCAAATAAGGTCATCCTCCACTGCTAGGGTTAAAGATTAAAAAATAAAAATAAATAAATTCAGCTTTACTAAAAAAAGGGCTATGTCCTTAAATACCCAAAATACTATCAGTACCCAAAACCAACAGAAGTAAAACTTAGTTAATGCTATGATACATACATTACTAATAAAGTCAGAGAAAAAGATTACAAAAGTTTGCAATGATTCTTATATCAGGTTTATAAATTAAGGGAGTAAAAAGTTAAAAAAAAAAAAAAAAAAAAAAAAATGAGCGCAAAAAAAGGGAGCCTTTTATAGCCTACAACAGAATAAAATTATCATTGCTGCATTAAAAGAAGTGCCAAATTAAGTGGCTTATAAAATATTTAATAGATTTAGCCAAGGAATTAGCAGACATGATGTAGAATAAAAGCCAAATCATAAATGACTGCCCTCCAGAGCAGTTAAGACAAGCTAGAAAATATTGCAAGTGTATGTTTGTGTATATGTATGTGTTTATATACTTATGTGTCAAGTGAATGGATTGGAGGTTCTTGTGCCACTGGTTAAAGAATATGCACTTGGTGCAGTACTTACAAATTGCTTGATAATTGCACTGTCATCTCCAAACACCTATGAAGATCCAAGAATATATTCAGTTCCCTAGCCCTATAGTCTGCCTCTAAAACTGAGGAACAGAACAGAATAGTTAATTTAGCCAGAGACTGTTCAGTGCAAATTCATTTTAAGAACACAGAAAAATTAAACATTATGCATACACCAAGGAATTAGGGAAGAAATAGAAAATTTACTTAGGAAAAATAAAAATAAACAAAAACAAAAAAATAATTTAAATTTGTATTAAACTTTACAAAAAAAAAAAAAAAAAAAAAAAAAAAAAAAAAAAAGTTAATGTAATCATTTAAAAAATCTCTTGTTTTTAGTACTAATATAAGGTTAGGACCCTTCTTACATTAATAAAACATGTTTTGTTACTCAATGAGGTTAATTCAATTTCCTGAAAGTTCTATTAGTTTGAAACATTCTAAGTAACCTTAGTCAATTTGCACACAAACACTGGAGAGGCTGGTAAAAAGCTACAAAATATTTTTTCTTACTCAATCAGCCACCCAGAAGTCAGATGACTGACATTTTCCCTACTGTAGTTAGAGTTCTAAAACACTAGAAAAAAAAAAAAATATTAGATTATAGCTACCTAGTGAAAAGAACAAAGTTTACACAAGGTCTTAAATGCAAATAGCTTTAACACAAGGAAGAAGTCCAAAGATTGCTTTCAACAAGTTAAAAGTAAACTTAAGGAATTGTGTGCCTTTATTACAACTGGAAAAAGAAAAAAAAAAGAAAAAAAAAGAAAAAAAAAAAAAAGAGTCCAAAACGGGAATTAAAAATCCCAAAACCTTTAAAACAAGTGAAGGTTATCAAAAGATGATAACTAAAACAAAATGTAACTATAAAGAGAATAAAAACCAAAACCAGTTTTTGTATAAAGAATAGAACAGAACAGAAAAGGCATGCAAAAGTTCCCAGAGCATTCTTTGAAAACTAGAGAAATTAAGTGCTGGAAACTTTTGCAAAGCTAACAAATTAAAAAGTGGGGAATTTAATCAAATATATACCCCAAAGTGATTTTAATATTCCAAAAAGAAGAGAACTTAAAATGAAAACGGTAAACCAATTAGCACCATTTTCTTTTAAGGCAACAGAAAAAAAAAAAAAAAAAAAAACAAGTGTAAAAAAACTGTATAAACAATTCAGAACATTCTCTCATTTATAGAACAGTAATGTTACTTGCAATTAAATTTGTATCTTCCATGTTGACCAGATCTGAAATCAAACAAATTGTTTTTTGGGGGTGCTTTTCTTTTTAAATAATCTTTCCTTTATCCTAGAGAACCAAAAGGATCTAATTCTTTTGTGAAAATTAGAAACTTTTAGTCATGGTACTTTTATATTTTGAAGACTAACACCAAACCCCTTAAAAAAAAAAAAAAAAAAAAAAAAAAAAAAAAAACCTAATCTTATCACGTTTTTCAAAAATCTTATAATTCAAGACTAAAATACCAAGGATTTCAGTTAAGATTCAATATAGTTACTGAATATATTTAGTCATCTTAAAATTATCTAAAATTGAAAGGTTTTATTTTAATTCGGTCATTAAAAGCCAGCATATACAATATACACCAAGTCATTTACTATTTCAAGATGAACATTATTCTAAATTGAAATTTCTAACAAAGTGATGGATATGAAAATATTAAAATTCACTATTCCAAAAAGGTTGAAATTAATCAGTTTAAGAACAAATATGCATAAAATAAAGTGGATAATTTTACTTTACCCACCCACCAAGGAATCATCAGGGAATTTTACAATGTGAACATTCTAATTTTATACAGATTATCAAAATGGCCAGAATATCTAATAGAAATAAGAGATTTGTTAACCATTAATTTAAATCTAAATAGAAACATGTAAAGAGAGCTAATGAAAGATGACCAATTTGCTAATTCAACATTATCCAACAATTACCAATAGACAGTCATAGAAAAGTTTAGTATTTTTCTGAAGCCATTCTAAACAAAGGAATTATCATGCAAAACTAAAAATTTGTTAATCCACAGCAATAAGGCACACGAGAAATACAGGACAAGTTTCAAATTTTAGGGTTTTTTTTAAAAAGATTTTTACTCTTCACAAGTATTTTCTAATGGGTTACTAGACGATTTAATTGTCTATCCAATGAAGTAAAGATTTGTCCACTAGCTTTTATAGAGATTTTTAGCATCATGAAAATTCACTAATATAAGATTTACCCAATTAGACTAAAGACCAGTTTTATGAAGTGACATCAATGTAGCAATGCTCATGGGAAAAAAAATAAAATAAAAACAAAGACCTTTTGCTATAACAAATAAGATATTTATAAAATATAGATAGCTATTTTCCTGAAAAATTTTCATTGGCAAATCCCAAATACAAAAAATTCCAGATAAAGCAATGAAATTTGGCATTATATATCCATGTAAAAATCACTTTAGCTTCTAATTATTCAGTCAAATTAGACTGGTTTTTTTTGTATAAAAGCAAAATATATTAACACTAATGTTAGTGAATTACTATGCAGGAAGAAGTGTTCAGATGTCATTTTTCTGTCATCAATAAAGGTTATATAAAAAAAATACAAACAACCTTGCTAAACTTCTAGATCAATTTTTGTTTTATGTATGGTTTGACATACTTTCATGGGTTTATAGTGATTTTATAAGCATTTTTCAGATGGAACTCACTGAAAATGCAAATGTCTACAGTGTTTTAGGGTGACATGAGCACTGCTACATAAGCATCTCAAAAATTTCAAGTAACAAGTAAAAAATATTCAGCTAATAGGTTACATAACCATTAGAAATTTTCAAGTGACAAATTAAATTCTGCTACAGATCCGATTAATAAACAATAGATTCAGGACACCAACAACTATAAACTAAACATACCAGCACAAAACCATTTAGGTTATTAGTGTAGTATTAGATAAGGAATCCATTAGTTTGGTGTGATAATATTGCCCAGCCAGCAAGTCCCCTTGAAAATTATTTTAATATGTTAAAGAGAGGAAAAAAAAAAAAAAAAGTGAGCTTAATATTTTTCTATTTAAATGAGTTTCTAAAAATCCTTCAACTAGTTAAGAAATTTTCCATTTTGGGAACAGAATAAAAATTGCTAGTTTAATTTTAAGGATCTTAAGACATCCCCCCCCCCTTAACTATTTACACATTAAGATAGTGTATATATTTACAAGACATGGGAAGAAAAAGAAAATACAAAACTTAAACTAGCAGTCAACGTTAAGACAGGTTTCTATTTACTTATTTTTTTTTTTAGATAAAAAAAATCAGGATAATATTTGTAACTAAAATCAGTAAAACTTATTTCAGTTTTATACCCAAGAATAGGTAAAAGAATTTAAGAAGCAATTAAAATATCAACTTACCTCTTCTTCATCTCCTTCCTCATCGTACTGAAAGATAACACGAGTATGATCAAAAATTTAATTTCAGTGGACAAACCTTAAAATTATCACCAAAAGAGGATATTTTAAATTCCAAAATGTATTATGTTCACGAGAAATCTTTTTGGAATTAGAATTTAAAAATACATTTTTGATAACAAATTAGAAATAGAGGATTCCTTTTGATAGGACCAGTGATTGTTTGGGTCAACCAAAAAATGTTAACCTGTTGCAAGAATGGATTCATACAATTGTAATCATTGCTAATATGACAAATGATTTGTTTGGACCAGTAGCATTTTTGAGACAATTGAGAATTTCTGAATATATTTTACTTATTTAACTCGAATCACAAGCTAAAAATAGACAGTTTTAATGTGTAAAAAGTTATTTACCCCACAGGAAGGATTTAGACAAGTATTGAGCATCCAGCAAGGATCAAACTTCAGGAGTAACGGATTTGAGAGACTAGCTTGCTAATCATTACACCACGACCAATTAATAAAATTGATATTCTGTTCTAGTTGACTAAGTTATCTCCCTTCTACCGATAGTTTTCTATAAAAATTAGAAAATCATTTGTTTTGTTTAAATTGATCAGCAATAAACTTAGATTTATCAATTTTATTTATTAGTCCAAAATTGTATATTGCCTTTTAAATTCTACAATCAAATTTAGGTAAGTTGATATTACTTTAAGTATCCTTATGGTTACATAAGTGTCACCATGTAACTTCCACCCATAAATAAAATTTTAAAAAAATAAAAAACAAGTGGCAAAAAGATGAAATTCTCTCAAATGATATCAGTGCATTAATTTACCAATTCAAAGTTTTTAAGCATCATATTCAACAGGAATTTACAGTGATACATACCTCATCTTCATCTTCTAATGCTTCACCAGTGAAATACAAAACTGCTCGAGGTATAATACGCTCCCGTATAAAGTGTCCAATTTCAAAATCTGCAGCTAAGATAGCTTCAGCATTCTCATCCTGGAAAGGAAGAAAACATTAGGTTGTAAATGCCGAGCAATTTAATTTTTTTTTTTTTTTTAAAAAAAGAGCCAAATCAGTTTTTTCAATATCAAACAATCATATCATACATTGTGGTTCAATTAAGATTTGAAATAAGTGTCAGATATTAACAGATTTTGTATGGTTACTAAGCACTTACCATTTCAGATTCATCTTCTGGGGCTGCAAAAAAAAGGAGAGAGATGTTAATAATAAAACTGCAATTTACTTTTACTGTTTTATAAGCATTAGATCAATATACAATTTAGAATCGATTAAATTAACCAGGTTGAAAAATTACACCTTAAAATGATTATATACTATATAACATTTGATATTCAAATTTATTTTGATTATAAAAACATTTTATATCACATTTTCTTTTTAAAAATTTGCAAATATTAAAGCTGATGTAAGCAGGCTATAATTTTTTTTATAGCCATCTATTAATACATAGTGTATTTCATTTCAGTTTCTTTAATGGCATAACATTTAAGGGTTATTTAATGCCAAAGCCATCTTAGGAACAGTAGTGGTACTATTTAACATAGTTGGGAAGATAAGGGGGTTCATACCTTTCCCAAGGGTATTAGTCTGAAAGTGAATGTAAAAGCATGACTGGAGTTTGATGTTGCAGTCCAGTACAAGCCAATACACCATGTGGACTCCCTAGTGTATTGGAGTTTGTACAAAATACAAATGTATGTTTGAAAATGTGAATATACCACTAATGACAAAGGTTTAGATTACACAACAGTATCAATAGCTTTTCAAGACCAACCATTCCTGTAATTTCTTGTCAGAGAAGCATTGGAACAGGATAGAACCCAAAATGCATTTAGATACAAATATAAATTCAAACCAGAAAGGTATAAAAAAAAAAAAAAAAAAAAAAAAAGTTACATTTAAAGCACTTACGTGTAGGAGGGTTGAAAAAATTGAAGAAAGAATCGTTTTCAACAGTTTTTGTCACAGTTCTAGTTGTTCCTCTTCCCTTGTGTTTCAGCTTCTTTTTTACTACTTTCACAGTCACATCTTTGCCTTTCTTCCATTCAATTTGGCAACTAAAAAAATTTGGAAAAGTTAAATCACTAACAGATTGATCTTTATGAATAAAAGATGCACAATGTTCATCCACACCCTAAAAAAATTTAATTCTTGCAATTAACATTATATTGTTATTAATACTTAATTAAGGTTGCTCAGACAATATTCCTTTAAAGTTTAGCCATTCAACAGACTGATTTTAAATGCTATTATTGCCTATCATACAACTAAGATCTATTCCTGTTGAATGTGAAGCAGTGATAGTTGGGGAATCAATGGCACCAACAATGAATATCTACAGGTTTGGTAGGGAGAATCCAGGATTCATGTTTATAGAAACATTCATAGCCTCAGTATATAAAATGACAAATATTTACTTTTATATGGTTTAATTTTTGTCAATACAAAGACAAAAACTTACCCACTACATTTTACAATTTCAGGACCTTCAAATGAGAAGGGATCACCCTCATCTGGCTCAGATTTCATAATATATTTTTTTGTTAAGATAGAATTCTTGAAAAAGTCATTGGCCTCAAAGTAGAATTCCAGAGTGAAACCCTGTGGTTAAAAAAAATGAAAAATAAAATGTAAACAAATGCAAAAATCAAAAAAGAATATAAAAAGAAACTAAGCTGACAAATGGTTAAAATCATAAATATCACGTATATGCTGCTCTTATCGCTAAAGAAATATCTATACAAGGGCGCAACATTATGCCTAATTTTGGAATTATAAATCTTGTTGCTTTCAAAGCTTCTAACTAATGTCAAGCAGCCAAAATAAATTTCTTTACGCTAATAGAAAGAGCAAAAAAAGCCCAATAATCAATGGGGATTCATTTTAAAAGATGGTGTACAAGATTACTAAAGATTAAAAGAATCATTTTGTTTACAGGACAAACAATTGTTTTACAGAAAATCTAAGTTTAATTTATACTAGACCACAAACTAAAAGTATTAATATACAAGATGACTACCTATCTTTAACATCCTGTTGAGAATTTTCTAAGTCCAGAGCCCCATTCCTATAAGGATTTATCAAATGGCTTAAAATTGCCTCTTCATTTAAAGTCACCGGTTATTTCCCTTAAATCAAAGACTTCTAAGTATGTTTAATATTACATTTAAACAAAGGCTATCATTTGGAGTAGATTAGAAAAACGAATGTGACTTCCGGCCAGGTAGAATGAGGCAGTTTAAGACGTTAAGAGTTAAATTCAAAGTTTTATAAAAAGAAATAAAATAAAAAACTTACCATTGGGTTTTTCTCTGAAAATACACACTTAATATCCGTAAGATGCTTCAATATAGGTTCATCACTTTCCTAGAGCAAGAAAGAAAAAACTTTATGAGAAAAAAAAACAAAAAAAAAAAAAAAACAAAAATTACATTTGTTACATTCAGTAGATCATTTGCTAAAGAATTGCAAGGTTCCGGTTTAGATACCGGTCCTCGCCAACTCAGCACAGCTTGGGTAATTCGATTTGCACAGTAAAGTGGGGGAGCTAACAGTAGGTGTTGTGCTTCACCCTTGTCTAGTGCTAGTGAAAAGGGATACTCCTTTTCACTGTCCAGCCAATACTGACAATAGGCCACTAAGCCTTTACTTTTATATACGAGGAATTGCTTGCAGAATCTTTAAATACAAAGCAATATCATTTTTGCATTGTGATAAGAATTAACATTTATTCCAGAATATAAAAGAATCGGAAATGCTGTACAAAAGCATTAATATTGCAGGTAAGATATACAAGTATAAAATTTATACAGATATTAAAAATAATAAACATACCTGGACCATTTCTGAAAGCATATCTACATTCTTAAAGACAGTCAACCAGAAGTGAGGAATACCTTTGGTATTTTCTATAAAAGAAAAGCATTTAAAAAAATTAATTTTGTTCAGAAATCCACACACAAAAACAAAACAAAATAATTACAACTGGTCAGATCAGTGAAAACAGCCGATCTAAATGCAAAATGATTTCCAATAGAAATTTTTAAAAGATTTACTTATTTTTAGACAAAAAGATTTTAATTCTCAAAATTAATTAATTAAATTGGGTTAAGAATAAGCTAGATGTTACAAGATACAAGTTGAAGAGGTTCAGAGCTGACAGATACAAAATCTTCACTTTGAAGAAAAATATAATCACCATCTAAAACTTCAGTTTCAGGTTCCTTATTTTCTGCTGGCTTATCCTCAATAGTGGCTTTATTAATACCATCCTAAAAAAGAATAAAAAGAATTGGAGAGTGAATCAATACTTCAGATACTGACAAATATCAATCTTATTTTCCCTTATATGTTAAGTGAAGAAAAGTCAGATATACCCATTTTGACAAATTGAAGTTTTAATAGGGAGATAAGAAAATATATTTTTTTTAAATTGGAGGAAAGAAAATATAGTGCTCAATTACAGTTTGTTTCAAAGCATTAAGCAACAGTAATGAATTGGCCATTAAATGCATAGATTATTATAATTATATAATATATAAACAAACTATTCTTAGGGTAAATAAATTTAACTGGTACAAATGTGTCAGATTAATTTTAGAAGCATTAAAAAAAAATAAAATAAAATAAATAAAATTACAGGCCAATATTTCAATTATATTCTAAAAATTGAAATTAATGCAAGTGGACTTACAGCAAGTTCCTGATCATCGTCACTTGACCATTCACATTCTTCATCTGTTGGTTCTACATTTGCATTTATAATGTCTTTTCGCTGGAGAAAAAAAAAGAAATCAACTTGAGAATTTAAGCAATTTGGATACTGTACGAATTTAACAAAGTTATATCTGAACATAAAACAAAATCATTTACCCAACCCCGCCACATAAGATGCGATACAAGGTCAATTTCTTAAGCGGAAATTAACAGGTTAAAATTCGTTTCCCTTCTAGACTGGTCGCCTATCCAAGGTTAAAGAGCTCATTCTGCTCTACTATTTACCCATGGCTGGAGGGAGAATAGTTAGATGCATACCTTTCCCAAGGGTATTAGTGCTATGTGAAATGTAAACAACCTCATGCAGGATTTGAACTTTGTTACCAAGTCTATTTCCTACACCGATAACCATTACACTATGCACCTCCAAATTATATTATAACCCCTCTAGTCCTTAAGAATTAAGGTTACATGACCCAATCAATATGGTTTTATTTCTACAGCTGGTGATTGTGAAAGCCAGTCACAGAGTCAGAAAAACAGTATTGTTAGTTAAAAGCTATCCATCTAAAAAATATTTTTTTTAGCTAAATCTTAAGTTCAAACTATTAACTTTAAAAAGAGTTGGTATCACAATTAGAAATAAAGCATCCATAAATAAAATTGGATAACAGAATTCTTATATATTTGTTTAGTTACATTTCTCTTTAAGAGAAGTTCAGATTAATATTTTAAAGTTAGATAATAAAACAACTTACCTTATTATAGAAGGGTGCATATTTTTCTGCAAACTTGCACTCTAATTTGTGAAGTTCTTCATAAAATTCTGCTTCTACTTTAGTTGTTTCAAACTGTAATTTCTTTAAGGCCTTTATTCTTCTTTTCACAGACTTAGGTAAACTAGAAAGGAAAAAATAAAAAATAAATAAAATAAAAAATTTAGTCACTTCAACTTTACTAAAGGAAGTACAAATATAAGAGACTAGTATTCAAAAAATTAAATTTACTCACTTCTGGATGTAAGTGGATGGGGTGCCGACAATGCTATCAAGCCTATCTTGAAGAGCCGCTAATACGGAGGGATTCTGCATCAGTTCATGAGTAAGTTCTGAAGGCATGCCACCACTTTGTGAAGCATCTTTAAAAAATAAAAATAAAAATTTAATGCAAGGAAGAAAAAGAAAAACTTCACATCTTTACAATGCCAAGAGGTTTTTATTCAGGTCACTAATGAAATTTATTTAAGAAAAAAATAAAATAGATACAAATACAAAACACAAGCCAATGCACCTACCTACATACCTATGATTGTTCATAGCCATCTACATATATCAGGTAAACCTTTACTTTTAATCAAGATAGCAGAATCTATAATTATAGTCTTTGACAGAAATTAGTTTTTATCCTAACCTTTTCTAAATCTAACACGCATATGGGCAAGGCACACACATGGAAAACAAATAAAGGCAATACGTATGTATATATGTAAATACACAATTTAAAAGTAAATAAAATCTAGCAGAATCTATAATAATTTTTGATAATTAGTTTTATTCTAACCTTTTCTAAAGCCAACACACATACGAGCAAGACACCCAATAAAAATGTAAAGGATATATATATATGAAGAGATGGAAGTGAATCCGACAGTATGTAGTATAGTAAGAAATTTGAAAACAAAAAAAACAAAAAAAAAAAAAAAAAAAAAAACAAAAAAAACAAAAACAAAAACAAAACACAGGTTTTAATAAAATAAGTGGTAAGTTTATTAGCCGAAGTGGGACCTAAGAACACACACAGGCAAGATCCCCTACAGAACAGGTGAATGTGATGGGCATGGAAATTGTATACACACACGTCCATAAATAAACAAACAGGCCACTGCTTAATAAAAAAAAAAAAAAAAATTTTAAAGGGGGGGGGAGGGGCAAATCGGAATGATAATCAGACCGAGAATTTGGAAAATATAAGAAAACAGAATGGATGGCCGCTAACAGCTTCAGAAATCTTCTGTAGAGATTCTCAAAATATTAAGAATAAATCACAGGTTAACAAACACCATAGTTACATAGTTTTTCTTTACACTTGCATTGTGATAGCCTTCAAAAACAACCACCAAACCAATATAAACAATGCTTCAAGCAAATTATAGAACATTTAAAATACAATATATTTTGCATTTCTATAGCAAGTAAAAGTAACTTATCTTTTGGGAAGAGACCACAAGTACACTACAGCATCAAAGTTTAGAATTTGATTCATGAATTTCAAATTAAACTTGTTTGGTACTACCTAGTTTCATATTCAACACACCAAATACAAGTTTGGTGGCTTTGATTATTATGCACATGTATTCACTTACATACAGAAAGTTCTTAATTACTTACCTTCAGAACCCTCTTCACAGTCTATTTCCTCTTCAACTTCAATTTCTGCATTGTTCTGCCTGTAATTTAGAACAATTGTATTAAAATTAATGCAGAAATTCACATGAAAGATATAGCATTAATTTGTTTTTGTTAAATGAAATCAACTGTTTAAACATCCTTTTTTATATATATATATATATATATATATATATATATATATATATATATATATATATATATAAAGCAAGAATATAATAGAGTATTAAGAATAACAGTATTAACAGAAGGTTAAAATATACCTTGCATTATCAATTGTTAATATAATTAAGGAATTATCAAACCGAAAGCAAGTCTAACTAAAAAGGCAGATAATCCACTGAAATAAGAGAAAAAGTTTCATTAAAATCTATTCATTAACTCCTGTTCATTAGTAGCCTAACTATTTACAAAATTTCATAATAGCTTTTATAGTCTTAGTTGGAAGAAAATATATATAGAAGATTGTTTTACCCCTACATCTGTTTAAGATAAAGTTCAAGAGGTTTCTGTAAACTTTAGAATTAAATAATCTGATCTAGGATCTGAAGAATAAGGAGGGCAGGTGTATTTTTCTCAACTGAAGATCTTCAGATGTGTGATCTTTGCATTAAGGATGGAACATCATATCTTAGCAACTGATCAAATGACTTTCAGAGCAGTGAGCTTATTTGCTATAATTTGAACACTGGTGAGAAACTAAAAAAATAAACCATATCACAATGCATTTCCTAAACAAGTTCCCTTGAATAAAAGTCCAGGAACTAAACTTTGGCCTGTTTGTTGCCACTTAGCCAATGTCTGTATCAACAGTCAAGTGGAAAGACTTAGGTTATATAAGTTTCTTTTTTAAAAAGCCTTTCATTTAAGTTAGTCACTTTATAAATGTTAAACCATCTTCAATTATTACCTTTTCTAAATTAGGTAATAGACATATCCATTAGGAAGGTCAAATTAATAATCAAGGTGAATCCTTGATAATATATATTCATTCCTTTATAACTAAACATACTTTTGTGTATTATTTTGGAACTAAAAATAGATTAAATTCATTAGTTATAAAATCAGAAACAAGATTAAAGCAAATTTGCAAAAACGTTTTTAGTTTACAGACAGATTGCTACCAAAAACAATGCACAATACATTAAACATTTTAATTTTACAAGACTTCATTTACCATGTAAAGCTGTCAAACTAAATTATTTCACTTTAAAAGGCTTCCAATTTTTAAAAAAAAGTATATATATATATAATGGAATCCCAATAAATTCCATTTAATAGTTACCAGAATTTGTTTTTTGAATAGTCACTATTAGAGACTAAAAAACTTAAAAGTCAAAAAACACTAATATAAAAATTATAATACATTTAATTCTTTCACAAGAAAATGCTTCAGATTTTAATACAGTACAGCAAAACTTGCCTATCTAAAAAAGGGGGGGATTCCATTATATATACTTTTTTAAAATTCAGAAGCCTTTTCAAGTGAAATAATTTAGTTTTATGGCTTTAAATGGCAAATAAAGTCTTGTAAAATTAAAATGCATTTCATGTCTTCATTTAATCATCTGTACATTCCTGTAACAAATAATTGTTTTTCTATCAGTTATATTTAGTTGCTGGGGAATCACCAATTGTTCTGTTCTTTGCTTATTGCAGAAGAAGCTGATGTTGGTGTTGGTGTTGTTAAGGTGCAAATATTTAGAAAAAGATTAAATATTTTCCTTGAGTGTTTGGCATATAAATTGTGAATGGATATTGTCCTATGTGAAGTGACAAAAAAAAAATCTAGATGAGAACTACACAAGGATTCTTCATTTAAATTCTGGAAACAGCTGTAAGGCCAATTACCACACAAACCATCCAAATAACATGCTGGAGAAGAGAAAAACTCCCAAGTGAAATTCTGTGGACACCTACACACCAGTGATGGCTGACAAGCAAATCTTAGTCATCAGCTGTGCAGACACTGGATGCTGTGGACTTACCAAGAGTGAGGACAGATAAGGATGGGTGGTGCAAGAGAGTTATGGAAGTCAGTAATAATTTGATTGCTATAAAAAGATAGCACATTTGGTTGGTAGATTTGTTTTATGGCACATCAACCTTCTTTTGGGTCTTTAATGCCAAATAAAGTCATTTTGATAAACCAAGAACTTTGGTTTCTTACAGTATCTAACTGTTGCTGTAGTAGGTCACTCAAGTATTGAACAAGGTCACCGTTGCTTAACTTATACCATCTTTGTGACAATATAAAGACGAGGTGTATTTACCAAAAATGTAAATGGATATTGACTGAAACATTCTTAAAAATAAGTCCACTCTGCAAATTATCCATTGGTCCAAGCATATATGAACCACTGACAATGTGAAGCTTCACAATTTTATTTCTTTTAACAAATAAACCTTTTACCCTAGAGATGAATTTTTTAGTTTAGGAGATAAAGAAAAAACAATTTTTCATAAAAAGGCTACTTTATGCAAGTTGCTCAGCTGTGCTCTAATCTTCAAAAAAATTTTTTAGAAGGTAACAATTTGAGTCACCCAAAATAGACATTGTTTTAAAGCATTTTTAAAGCTACTTATATATAACAAGGCATTTAAAAAAAAAAAATGACAATTGCATGCCACTGATGACAATGTTAAGAGTAGTACAAATAGTTTCACATTTAGCATTATACACTGTCTTTAATTCAACAGTTACTTCCATAAAGTTAAAATATCCCAATAATTTCCTACTACCTACATATATATTTTGTGCTATTAACTGGTTATTTGATACTCAGTTGACATTCAGAAATCAAAATGGAAGAATAGAGTGAAAGAATGGCAAGAATAGAAGTGTTAGTGACCAAGTAGTCTAGAAAGTTAGCTTTCATTTCCAGAATGTTCTAGTCACTTTTTATGTTGGAGGGGTGTATCTATAAACAGAAACAATTCAGTTTACATTCTTATTCCTCCGATGAAAGATTAAATATATATGAATATATAAAAGTGTCAATATAATCTTTAAGATAACAAGGAAAATTTTGGTTAAAATACTGGAGATTTAATATGAAAATATAAAAAAGAAAAAAAAATTGTTTTAAAGTTTTCACTCCACTACCATATAAGCAACTTTAACTCTTAACATCCTGTACCACCTCATTCCACCCGTCCGGAAGTCACATTCATTTTCCTAATCTATCCCAAATGATAGCCTTTGTTTAAATGTAATATTAAACATTAAGAAGACTTTGATTTAAGGGAAATAACAGGTAACTTTAAATGAAAAAGCCATTTTTTGATAAATCCTTATAGGAATGGGGATCTGGATTTAAGAAAATTCTCAACAGAATGTTAGAGTTAATAAGTCATTATCATTTCTGTCAATACACATTGGTTGATCTAACTACCACCTTAAGGTATACAAACCATATTTTGTGGGTTCAAGACAGATCTCACAAAATTATCAAGCTGCAATTTTCTAAGCAAGAGCATCTCAAACATAACTTTAAAGGTTTTGCTAGCTTACACAATAAGAGGGAGAAAGATTAGATGACAATTTATTTGCTTTCTGGATGGATTATATCATCTGATCAATTTTAAGCTAAAAGGTTTAAATTTAGCCCCCTCCTAGACTAGTAATTTCTAAAGGGCATTAGCACAAACTGAAACAAACAGCTTCATCCAAGATTTGAACTTGGTTTATCAATTCTATTTCCTACAATGGTAACCACTACACTGTATACTTACCAACTCCTCTGCACAAACAGGATGTGACATGGTCAATTTTTAAGCAGTTTAACAGGTTTTAATTCAGTTTTCTTCTAGACTGGTTGCCTAAAAAGGTTAAAGAGCCCAGTTTGCCCTATTTACCCATAGCTGGGGGGAGAATAGTTGGATTCATACCTTTCCAAGGGTATTGGCACTGAAATGTTAACAGCCTCATCCAGGATTTGAACTCTTGTCATCAAGTCCATTCCTACAATGATAACCATTACACCAAGTGCCTCCTACACACACTTATTACAGTGAGACCAATAGTGCAAACAGCTGAATCAATTGTTTACAAATATCAGTCATTAATTATTTATGAATTTTTGAGATGAGGCTTGATAATTAGTATTATTCGGACTATTGTCCGAATCTTTGTTATCTGTACAACATTTCTGCCGGAGGGTACATCGTCCGAAACGTACAGATTATTATTTTTTTTTAAAAGTAGGCAGGGTGGCCTATTGTTGGTATGAGTCGGATATCAGCAAGGGAGTATATCCCATTTTCACTAGCACTAGATCAGGGAGATTGTTTTTAGCGTCTGAGGTTGAGCACAACACCCACCATCAGCTCCCCACAGATCCAAGCTGTTACTCATGTGCCGAGTTGGTGAGGGCCTCTATCAAGTTCCTAGGCAGATGTTCTACCGACTGAGCTAAACCAGATTAGCTAAGCATAATTTATAAGAGGATACGACAGTTCCTTTAGGACTAAAGATAAAGTTTTTTTTGTTTTTTTTTCATCTCACAACCTTCATAACAGTTTAAGTTAACTGAAATAAAGCCAGAAAGTAATTGGAATAATTTATTTAAACATTTGTATTATGCAAATTATTCTCTGAAGCCCTCAGTTCAAAACACTAGTAACAAATCAATTTAAACCAGAAGAGAGTTAAGTATAAAGAGGCTTCTGTCAGATCTATATAGATCTGACTCTAAACAATTTACATGTTTATCTTAAATCTGTCTTTTCATAGAGTAAGACAAATCTACATAAATGAAAATTTGTGTGTATAATCAATTGGCAATGCCAGTAATTCAATCATGAAACTTAACACGTTAAGCTAATATTCAGGAACAGGACTGGTTAATTGGATTTAAATTTTTTTTAAAGAAAAAAAAAAAAAAAAAAAAATTAAAAAATAGGGAATCCCTGGAGGGACTTCTTTACAATGGAGAGGGAGTAATAGTATACCGAATGGAATTATTTTTAAAATCCAATTTACTGAAATTGGATACAGGTACTATTTAAATTACATTTATGAAATGACATCCTGATAAGGCAAAATCCAATTGCTTTTATCAATTTTAACAAAGTGTTATCTACTACATAAATGGCAATTTCTATGCGTGTATAACCAGTGCCATAAACACATCTAGCAAAAGTTGCTTTGAAAATTCAGTATGGAATTGAATTTCCTTTCCTGGGTATTACAGCTAGTTTAAAATAAAATATATGTATTGCAGTCATTTGTTATTAAAATGACATGCTGATCAATAACATTAAATAGCTTCTGGGTTGAACTATTGATTTTACATATTGTTAGTGTTAATACTACTTAAATTTAAAACAAGTATAGAAACATAACTTAAGTTCTGAAGCTCTGCAAGGTCAATGTTATAGTTAACATTGTCAAGTTAACTTTACCAAACAAGGCTCATTTGCCTTAAGACTGTAGATATTGTAACTGAATACAACACACACCTTCAGACTATGAATTCAAGAAGAAAATACTTACGGTTCATTGTCAGCCATCTTGATCTGACTGGATATTTAAACCTAGAACAAGGAAAAGTTATTTTTTTAAATATACATACATGATTACTTGGAAATTTCAAACATTATTTTTTTTAAAAAGATAACACCATTAGGTAAAATATGAACTTGTAATTAGCTGCAAGAGTTCTAGTAGTCCTACAATAGAGGTAAAAACAACTTATGATAGATCTTAAGTAAATAAAGCCAGGTTCTAAAGTCATTTCAAAGCTCAAGCCATACCAGCTGTTACAATCCAAAGTCAAAATTGGTCACTGTTAAGACCATGAAATTAACATGTATATTGAAAAATAAGTACGTGGCTGACATAAGCATAAAGTAGTTTAAATGTCAAACTTTTTACACTAATATATTCTTAAGTATAATTAAAATAAAATAAAAATCTAAAGGAATTTAGCAATTCTATACAAACACCAAGTATAAGCCTATTTTTCAGCTTATATTGTAAATGGTAAGAAAGGAAAAAAAAGGGGGGGGGTACCACAAGTGGAACTAAGCCTTATCCTCTTTCAAGTAAAAGAAAAAAAAGACACGCAATAGGCTTCACATTAGATCAGAACATTACTATTTAGCCGAGACAAAAATTTGGCTTAAAGTTTCCAAGTTAGGAGTGACTAGTAACAGATTTAAATAGTTAAAAAAAAAAAAAATTTAAACAGATTTTTAGAAAGACGGATAAGAAAGTTGATAAATTCAGGATAAAATTATTCGACCTGGTTTAAATTTGGAAATTAAACAGATTTGTATTCTAAATAAAAGTTACCAACAAGTGACAATATTTTAAACTTAAATGAGCCAAAGAACTTTGGGAGAAGAGGAGAAAAGATTAAAAATAATTTCTTTGTACTGAGGGAAAAAAAAAAAAAAAAAAAAAAAAAGGGAGGGGTGGACAAGAGGGTGGAAACACGTGGAATAAGCAATTAGATTCTACAGTATTAAAAAAGAAAAAAAAGTTTTATGATTATAATTTTTTTTTTTTTTACAAAGTAATTTAAATTGTAATATTATCCTGGAGAGAATTTCCACAAGTAATGAAGCAGCTGACGAACATTTTTTGCTAGAGAAAAAATACCCTCTACTAAAGAAAGATTCAAGTGTGTAACACGTGCGCTACCGGAAAACTGTTTAACCAAATTCACTAGAAGGAAAAAAAAAAAATTGACAAGCAGAGAAGAACTTTAGGGATTGGGAGAATTGATAATATAAAAGATATTTCATATAAATAGATCATAAAAATAAATTAAAATAAAAAGATGGAGATGACCAAATGTCATCAGCCATTCTAAAAGACCTGATCAGAAAGTTAGTAGCAAAAGTTTAAACAATGAATCGCAAAGAAAGGCCATAAAGAGAAGGGGAAAAAAAAAATCTAAAAAAAACGATTTAGATAATTTTAGAAAAATTCCATATTTCCCTAAATTGATGGAGAAATATTTTTCTTGAGACAAATAAAAAGACTGAATATTTAAGTGCGGACGATCCATTTAATAAAAGTCGTTTTGGATATTAGTTCCACACAGATTTAGGCCATTTTAGTCCTACATTTTGAAATCTTCGAGAACAGGGATGGAATCACGTGTAGAGAAAAAAAATACTGAAAATGTTGGTATTCGCAAGATACTTAGATTTTTGTTTTTTTCTCACCACCCAACCTCTTTTGTTATCCATTAACATGAATGTAAATCAGTCAAGATGGTAAAATTAAAATACTTAGTAAAATAAACTTAAAGCATTTATAGGCCATAGGACAAAAAGAAAGGGGGGAAAAAAATCCACGAACAGAGCAGTACTCATAAAATAAAATAAAGTAAAACAAAAATAAAAAATTGAGGATTTTTTTTTTTTTTAATGAATTCGCGTTTAAGAATACAAGATCGAAAAGAAAAAAGGAAAAAAAAATAGCGATGGAAATGGTAATATAAAAAAATATGGTCAATGTGGGCGGTAAGAAAGACAACCGAGAAAAGAAAAGTGCCTAAAAAGGACAATTTTATGTTATTTTTGGCGATGGAAGATTTTGATCTGCAAGAAGACGCCAATGCGACGATTTAGGTAGAAGAACTCAAAATAATGGCGAAAAGAGAAAAGCCAAGTAACACTGAAAAAGGAGTCACATTTCAATAATGTTAGTCAAATATGGCTGATTTGACTCATGAAGAGAGAAGGATATGTCTGAAAGAAGGAGGCAGAGCGACATCAACGGAGATTTAGAGAGAGAGGTGAGGACATAAAGTCGGGGTTCAGTACTTCATTCACTCAGAGGTGATGGCTTCACATAGAACATGTGGTAACATTCTTTAAGCAAGTATTACTTTCTTTTATTGATCAGGTCAATAATATGAACTAAATTAATTATATAACAAACTGGAGATCCGTTCTAGGGTAAATAGAATCATACAAAGAACGAATAAAATAAAATGATCCCCGACTTAAAGACCAACTGGAAGAGAGAAAGAAAAAAGAAAAGGCTTTCTAGACATTCAAAGGCTAACCATAACGTTAGTAGCAAGAGCAATGAGAAAGAGACCAGAAAGTTAATAGAAAGAAAAAATCGACCATTTTGAGAATGATTTAGTCAAAATAACGCACTCCTTGTATCATCAAAGAAAGATAGGAAAAATTAAATAATGTCATTGCTTCGACAATCGAATATTAATTAGCAGAAAGCGTAATTTTTCAAGAGACAGCTCACTCACCGTGGTGCCTGAGACCTTCTTCCGACACGAGGGTAGTTGATGGTAGTCTTTGATGACAGTCGGTAGCAAAACCTCGATTGATTGGTTTAAATTCACAGCATTAGAAATTGTTGTCCAATGAATAGCGCGAAGACAAAGCCTGTCTGGTAGAGCCTTCAATTTGGCGGGTAATTGGATGTTGGGGAAGGGGGAATGTAATACTGCTATTCAAGGGACAAAATTATGTGGTATGCTACATCAAGTTTTGCGTTCCTGTATAGATGACTAATAGTCATTGCCTTCTCTCTTGAAAGCTTATTTTTTTTAGGGAACTTCACTCCTGTTGATTAAAAAAAAAAAAAAACTTTAAATTAACAATCGCAAATGATGGGGGAAAAGATGTAAAAATAATTGTTTATAGACAATCTCTCTTTTAAGGCTATATTTTTTATCTCATGGATTTCCATATGAGAGAAATTCCTAGCTGAGTGGCATTTATATAAGTTTTAATTTTAAGTGAAAAAAAAACAAACTTTATTCTTGTGCTAAAAGTTTATTTGACTTTAAAAAGATTAGTGAAATAGAAATTAGTATTTTTTTTTTTTTTCAAATAAAACTTTGTTTAAATACATTTTTTTCCCCCATTGTATTACTATTACTATTTTATTGTATTATTAACAATATAAGTCACATGGTGAAAGCAATGTGTCAAATTCTTTAAATGCAGAATGTGACAATTTTTTTTTTTACTGTCAGATATGAAAGGTAAAAAAAATGTTTACTTTTTTTTTAGTATTGTTATATGTGGAACAATTAATTTGTTTATCTTCTGTTTATGCTATTAAAAAAAAACATTTAAAAGTATATTTGGTTATTTCATATATGATAATAAATTATATTTCTATAGTCATTAAAAAATGTTAGCAAGGTTACCCAGTTAAAATGGCTATGGAATAGAGTAATATATTATTCATATCATTAATTTGATGTTTTCTAGTTACTGTAAGCATGTGTGAAAAACTAAGCAAAGAAAAAATCCTATAATCTAAAAGGTGAGGTTTTTTAAATATTTTTTTATTTGTATTATTCAACTTAAATTTTTAGCCAATAATAATAATTATAATGATAATAATAAAACAGTCCAAAGCTCTAGAAAAGAATTTGGGTGAATTGGAAATCAGAGGAAGAATCGAGACCATTCAAACAACAGCACTGTTGGGATTGGCTAGAATACTCAGAAGAGTCCTGGAGACCTAAGGAGACTTGTTGTCACTCAGCCTCCAATGAACCACCGGCTACGACAGGTGTGAAAACCTCATAATAATAATAGTAATAAGAAGAGTCCTGGAGACCTGAGGAGACTTGTTGTCACTTAGCCTCCAGTGAACCACCGGCTATGGCAGATGTGAAAAACTATGATAATAGTAATAATAATAGTGATAATAATAATGAAATTTATTGTGTACAGTGCTCAGGTGCACCGCAACTCATCAAAGTCCCATGCATAGTACACAGAACAAATCAAAACTTCTTCGGCATAAAATAACCCAACAAGGGTTGACATGCTGTAAAATCCAACCAACCAACAACCCCTATTAAATCACCAAAGTAAAGTTAGAACTTAGATGGTCTTGTCACTCAAGTATCAGAGTTAATGATTTCACAACCATAAATCTAGGGTCAACTTATAATAATAATAATAATAATAATAATAATAATAATAATAATAATAATAATGTGAATGTACAAAAAGATGTGTGTT
>CM042141.1:115738155-115775655 GCA_023376005.1 Doryteuthis pealeii | reverse complement strand
GAAATGGTGCCTGAAGATTTCAGTAGATTATCTTAAAATGAAAATGTAAATTCTAAAAATAATGCTGCCGAGAAAGGTAGCAGATAAAATGTGAAAAGAAAATTCTTATCAATTAATGATGAGCTTGAAATAATTCAAAAATTAAACGACAAATGTATTCATGTGCAACATTGTTTCTTCTGCACTGTAATGATATGTAATTCGTTTATGAGCAATAGATTGTGAACAGGTAATAAAATCTCATTTGTCAATCTACTTTTTCTTTCTCCTTATTAATTCACTTCCTATAAAATCTGTCTATCATAATAGCAAATACCTTATAATACCAATTCTAAATCCCTTGAATGCAGTAATAATAAGAGATGACTGTATAAACATTTATAAACCAGACTCCTCATTTAAAAAAAAAACCCCAAAAAACAATTATTGATAAGAGAATATCTGGTGTAAAACCTGGGAATAAAAACATTTTTATTTATAGATTTTCTACTATGGTCAGGATGGGGTTAAACTTGCAAATTGTCATCAAAATTAAAATGGAAACTTATTTAGTGGTGATCCATGACAGTTTAACTACAGTGTATGAATGAACTTTTTTAATTAGGTTATGGTTTAGGGGTTTGGGATTAAGGTTTTTTTTTTTATTAGGTATTGCTTAAAAAAACAACAACAAATAAACCCAAATTACTATACATTTAATGTTGAAAAATATTTTTTTAAAGCAAGTTTAATTAAAATTATACATTGCAATACTAACACTAACAACTGAGACTAATGTGTCTACCGCTGGATTCAATAATTAATTTCAATGGGTAATTAAATGTATAGTAATTTGTTTTTTTTTGGTTGTTCTTCTTTTTTAAGCAATATGTAATTAAAAACAACCTTAATCCCCAAACCCCTAAACCATAACCCAATTCACAAAAAAGTTCATTCATACACTGTAGTTAAACTGTCATGGATCACCACGAAATAAATTTCCATTTTAATTTTGATGACAATTTGCAAGTTTAACCCAGGATGTGACACAAGGTAATTTTTTGTTTGTTTCTGGTTTGAATTCAAAAGTTTTTATTCTCCTATGCTGGTTGCTGCACCAGGGCTGGAGTGTTTAGTTTGGCCCTACTATTTACTCATTGCTGGGGGTGGGGTGGATGGATGGAGCCAAGGTGGTCATTGCTGGGGGGGGGGTAATGGATGGAGCTAAGGTGGTCATTAGTGAAAGTGAAATGCAAAACAGCTTCTTACAAGATTTGAACTCGTGTCTTAAGACAATAACAGTTTGAACACGTACCTCCATATTTATAGATTGTAAGTCGTTATTGTTAATTTGAAATCTTTTTTTTTTTCATCTTGATATTTTTTTTACCAAAGTAGAGTATTACATTCACAGGACTACTTGATACTCGGGTCACAGACCGCTCAGCCATCACAATCTTGTCCTTAGGCATTACAGATCGCCACCCACGGCCAACAGGTGGCCCCATTGGAGGGTGGGGTCTCCTCTGCAGAGGTGCCATCTGTGTATCTTATAACCCAGGCAAAAAGGTGAAATTCAATATGTGAAAAAGACATGAACATTAGAACACAGTATATCGGTTAAGTTTGCATTTTTTTTAATATTCTCGAGCAAAAATTCTGTAGATGAATCTTCAAATTATAAAGTTAAAAATTTTTATCAAGTTAAAAAAGTTAAAAAATCAAATAAAATTCTTAATTAAAAATCTTAATTAAAAATTTAAAATTCCTAATTAAAAATCAAATTAAAGTTATTAAAATCAAGTTAAAAATTTTATCAATAAATTTTTACATTTATTCAGAGCAGTGTCTTCATTTTCTTTTTCTATTTCAAAATAAAAACTAGAGCTGAATGAATCTGAAGAAGGTTGGAGAATCAACCAGCTAAAATGAGAACACAAAATCAAGTTGTGTGGCTCATGAATATCTTATATATACTAGCAAATATATGCACCCTCCGGGTGCAAGTAATTAAGTTTTAATGTAATAAAATATTATATTAAATTAGAAAGGCTAATGGAACTAAATAAGAATACAGATAAAATTTGAAACAGAGGGAGTATAATAAAAGATTTGAAACAGAGGGAGTATAATAAAAAATGGAACAACTGAAACTTACTCTTCCATCATTCTCGTCTTTCATTGCTATTTTTCTAATTTAACTATTTAGTTAAAAGAGGAAGTAAAGAATAAAATTACAGTTATCTTTTCTTGTTAATGGATTTCATTTAAGATTCATTGAAGAGATTTTTGCTTATATTCATTAAAATAAAACCAAACAGTTAGAAATCAATAATACTAAGCACATATTTATTAAATTCGATTTTTTAATATTAATATGCAAATTAGCCTTCCCGTACACACTGTAAACCGCTATTTTGTTGTATATATAAATATAATTGCATTTAGTCAGTATGTAGACATAGTTAACAGTATTAATAATGTAAGACAATTTTATTAATAACTGAGGTTTAGATAAAAATAAAATCATGGAGAATGTGATGTCAATAACTAAGAGAATTTTGACTTGAGTAGGAATATAGTTTCGGTTACAGACAGAAAAACACACAATGTCCATTATAATAAGATATATTAGTTCAATATAACCAAATACAACGTGCCACAAGTTACTTAGAGAGGAGATGGGCACTGCCTAGTAAAATTCCATTGCTCTGAAAGATTATTTGAAAGGAAATATTCAACATAGCACTCTAACAAACTAAACATTTGAATACCACCAACAACAAGGTTTGGGGTACTTATTACTCACATAAATCCCCACATGGGTTAGAAGGGGCTTGTTAGCTTTGGTCAGCATCAAAGACAAGGAAAAGTCTGATACAAAACCTCCACTGCCTAGCGGCTTTACCCCATCCCAAGGAAAAGCTAGGGGAGTAAACCCCGAAAACAAATCAGGAGCTGGAGTCCCTAAGGTGGTGTGATGCTGAAATCCAAACTGTATTGGTTCCTTAACTTTCCTATGGATCACAGCAGCAGTGTGAAGAGGGGGTATTTGCTGCTTTGACAAGAGCTCATCCTCCATATGAACCCACCCAGGCTACATAGGAAGAAAAAAAAAATTTGGACTCTACTCCATTGTCTCTTGTAGACAGAAGGATAGCAACAACAACCTATGCAGAGGGGTAAGACCTCTGTCCCCAATGGGGCCACCTATTGGTTATGGGTGGCAACCATGATGCTTAAGGACAAAGTCCTAGTAGCTGAGCAGTCCAAGACATACAACACTTCACTTTGGCTCTTACTTGGGCTAGATGTGTGGTCGGAGAGGCTCCCTATAATCAATCAGCTGGACACATCCATCCCTAGTACCTATATGATTGTTCTGACCATATTCCTCAATTGCTCTTATGGCAAACCCCCAACACATTTTATCATATATGTATTTATCAACCCCTCCGCACAAGCAGGATGCGACACAAGGTCAATTTCTTAAGCAGAGTTTAACAGGTTTGAATTCAGAGTTTTCCTTCTCCTAGACCGGTTGCCTAACCAAGGTTAAAGAGCCCAGTCTGCCCTGCTATTTACCCATAGCTGGAGGGAGAGTAGGATTCATACCTTTCCCAAGGGTATTAGCGCTAAGTGAAATGCAATTACCACGTCCAGGATTTGAACTCGGAGCGATGAGTCCATTTCCCATGACTTTAACCATTACACCACGCACTTCCAATTTATCATATATATGTGAGAAAGTAGTGGCTGAGGATATTGGTGTCCTGGGAATGATGCTAAACTGCATCTAGTGATCAGGTTCCATTTCTGGAGTTCTGGAGAGTGTGCAATACTCCTTCGTTGCCATTACTCCCAGGTCCAGAGTGGTAGTATTTGTTAGAGTCCCATCCATGGGTTAAATAGATCAAAAAATGAGTCTTAAAAAAATCTGTTTAAAAAATGAGTTTAAAAAAAAATTGAATACCCAACAAGAATAAATAAGAGAAAAATGTCTTCAGCATAAAATAACCCAACAAGGGTTGATATGCCACAAAATCCAACCAACCAGCCAGAATACCAGAAAGCTGATGATGGGGCCCGCTAAAAAGGGACCAAATTGTCTTACATTTTCAAAAAACAATGTTAGACACTTGGTTTCTTTGTTTAATGGCATATCAACCTTCATGGCTTATTCAATACCAAAGCCATCTTTATAGAACAGCAAAGGTACTATTTAACCCACAACTGGGGGGATGAGGCAGTTCAGACCTTTGCTCAAGAGTATTTGTATGAAAGTGAATCTGTGTGTGACTGGAGTTTGAACTTGCTTACAATGATATCACAGCCCAGCATGTTAACCACTACACCATGGGTACTCCTCAGCACGCACTTATGAATATATATGTTATTTTTACTTATGCTGAATTATAGCTGAAATACAAATATATATGTGTGTGTGTGTGTGTGTGTAAATATATTGTAAAAGTGAATAACGGATACAAACAATCAGTTCAGCTAATATTTCATCTCTGTTGATTTCAGAAATTTCATCAGAATATTTTTATCAGTTTATACAGATTGTTATATGAATGAGGATAAGGTAAATATATATATATATATATATATATATATATATATATATATATATCAATCTGTATAAACTAATAAAATCATTCTGATGAAGTTCCTGAAATCAACAGAGACAAAATATTAACTGAACTGATTGGTTGTGTTTGTTATTCACTTTTACAATATATTTCCTCACATTTTGTTGATTTTTCTTAATCCGTTATTTACTTCATATATATATATATATATATATATATATATATACATATTCTTTGACTGCTAGTCCCACATTTTCAATGTAGTAGCATTTGTTGTTAATCCAAAAAGTGCTCAATATATTTCGTAAATATAGAGCATTTATAATTGTAGAAAAAACTTCTTTCTCTCTACCACCATTTTTGTGTTCAAGGTACATCTTTTTCAGGAGTTTTCCTGATTAAGGTGAGCCTTGAACACCAAAACCATGGTAGAGAGAAAACCTTTTTTACAACTATATATCTATATGTATAAAAGAAAGTTTGATATATACATGTCAACTTATAACTCAGAAATTAGATGTTATTCAGATTCAAAAATTTTGCATACACCTTGACATCCTTATAACTAAGAAACACACCAAATTTGGTTATTGATTTTTACTGATTAAGGGATATAATTAATTAAACAAAAATCAAATGATTTGCGATAATCGTGGCATAGCTGCTGCTGCTAATATTAAAAAAATTTGCTGGCTGCTGCCTATATTAGCAATTATTTAAAATGGTGCTGCTGCTGCTGCTGGTAATTTGAATTTGATAAATTTGTGCCCTAATCATTTCAGCTTGAAATTTCTTGGATATCACCGGTCTAATCTTAGAAATATTTATTTGGTTAAAAATAGAATAAAATAATCTTTCTTAATATGTAATTTGTATGTGGTTTTATCGATTGAATTATTTTTTACAGCGAATTAAATAACAATAATAAATGAAAACATTTAATTTAATGATTAATAATAACTTAACTTTGTTTTAATTATTAATACTTTCATTTTAGAATAAAATATATCCATTTTTTATCAGTATTTAATTTTTTCATATGTACAAAAGAGTTTTAGAAAAAAAAAAAAAAATTGTAATACAAGCAATTGTAAGTATTTAATTCTTAGCATTTTATTGTTACATCTTAATATGGTAAAAAAAAAGAAGGAATTAAAAAGATACATTTCATTTGAAATCTACAGGCAAGGAAGCTTGCTTAAAAAAATAAAATTGTTTAAAAAATGTAAACAACAAAAAGAGACTATTCTTAAAATAAACAAATATTATAATACACTAATTCTTAGCTTTGTTTATCGTTAAATCTATGATAAAGTTTAGGAATGCATTTTTAAAAATAATATTTTAAATGTAAACAAAAAGAAAAAAAGAATTCATAAAATAAACAAACATTCTACTATACAAATTCTCAGTGATTTTTTTTAATTTGATAGATCCTTTTCCTCTTATTTTCTCACTTCTCATTCACTCTCTGGCGTTCCTAATTTTTATGATCATGTACTTTTGCTAGTATACATATATATATATATATATATATATTACACTTGTCAAGTTCATATAAGATAATCGAATTTTATGCGATACATGCGTTGTAAGTGCGCAATTAATGGTAGAGGCGTGTACAAGCTTAATTTCGCTAGGATGGTCAGGCCGAGGCGATAAAAGTGTTTCACTTCGATTTCTGTCGGAGGGAAATCGTGCTGATGAGACTTAATAAAGTCTCTGTACGGTATTCTACACATCGAGCCATCCTTTGTTGTCAAGTTCATTTTCTATAAGATAAAGTATCGAATTTATGCGATACATAAGTGCCTTCCCAAATGAATAGGATGTGACACAAGGTCAATTGCTTACACTGAGTTGGGGTTGATTTGAACTAGGGTTGACAAATGCATTTGCTACAACTCTAACCCTTACACCATGCACCTCCAAATGTAATAGGACTTAGTTTTGGTTATAAACTAATACCACTACTCTTAGAATTCTTTACATCTTTGAATTTTATTTCATTTATTTAAAACATTTTATTTGCTTGTTTCTTTTCTTTTCAATACAATTATTTTGTTACATTATCAGATATTTCTTTGTTCCTGGAACTGTTTTTTGAAAAACTTATTGCTTGTCTGAATTTTTCAGATGAGGCTGGATAACTTGTATCATTTAAATTTTTCAGTCTGTTGTTCTCATCTTTATTGTTATATACACAACGTTTCATCCAATGTGGCCCCTGGCCTTTTTCAGGTGTTTCTTGTTGAACTTGGGAACCTTCTCGTCAAGCTCTGGAGCCTTCATGTTGTAATCAAGAGCCTTCACAGAACTTCAAACCGCACCTTTTATTTAATCCATTGGGGTTGATTGTTTCTCATTCTGTTCTCATTCCCTTAACCAAAGTGTTAAGCTATCTTAAGAATATTCTATGTTATTTCCCCCATAGTCAACCTACAGATGATTGTCACTTAGAACTGTATTAACTCAACCTTTATATACATTGTGCCATGTGTCCAACTGAAAAATTTCTTTGTCCTGTTTCCCCTGGCAACAAATTGGATTGTGATTTCTAATTATACAGAGACAATAAGGATGACAATGAAAGCAATGGTTGCCCTGAAGTAGCTGATGTGATATTTTACCAAGATGATATCAAAGAAAAAAATAATCATGCTCCTAGATAATCTCTAATTTTTCTTAAGACAACTTTTAACCCAGCCATTATTAGAAATAAATAGATTTTAAATTAACTTTTAAGTTTGATAGGGCTGGTTTAGCTCAGTCGGTAGAGCGTCTGCCTAAGAACCACAAGGTTCCTGGTTTGAAACCAGCCCTTGCCAATTCAGTGTATAAGTAGCACAGGGATCTGTGCAGTAAAGTGAGGAGCTGATAGTAGGTGTGGCGCTCCACCTCAGATGCTAAAATAATGTCCTTCATCTAGTACTATTGAAAAGAAGATAGACTCCCTTGCTGTTGCCTGATACCAACATTAGGCTGCCCTGCCAACTTTACTTACTTTATTAATACAACACACACATATATATTAACAATATTTCTTATCTACCGATAAGTATAATGAGAAAAGTAAAGTAGTCAGAGTGGCCTACTGTTCGTATCAGCCAGACAGTGAAGAAGTCTATCCCCTTTTCACTGGCACTAGACTAAGGAGATTGTTTCTACATCTGAGTTGGAGCACCACACCTACCATCAGTTCCCTACAGATCCAAGCTGTGCTACTCATGTACTTAGTTGGCAAGGGTTGGTATTGAACCTGGAACCTTATGGTTCTGAAGCAGATTCTCTACTGATTCAGCTTACCAACACAAGGTCTTTATAATGCATTAATGCATCTGTGGATACACTAACACTGAATATTTGGTAAGGAAAGACAAACAACACATGAGCAATAAACATATGAGTGTTTAATAAACACAATGGGCAACTACATAAAAACATAATATATATCCCAAAAGGTTCATTGTAATGTTCCATGAACAATGAGTAAGAAAAGGTACAATGAAATGGTGAGAAAAGACTTACGTGAGTTCAGTGGTTTTCATTGAAAGATGCAATAAAATACCATGCCGAAGTTTAGACAAATTGTCTCTATTCTGTTCCATGAATAGTAATAAAAAGCATCTCCTTTTCTGCTCCACAAGTGAAGACTAGAGTACCAAAATGGTACGCTACATGTACAAGGTGTGTCAAAAAAGTATCAAGATTTTTTGTACTTTTTGACAACCCATGTATTCTGAAAAAAAGATAATGTTTCATTCATTCTTCATTTCTATTTTGGGTAAATACAGTTTTAAACTTGTTACTTTTTTTGACACACATTGTATTCTGAAAAGATTAATGAATGGAATGTTATTTTTTTTTCAGAATACAAGGTGTGTCAAAAAGTACAAAGAATCTCAATACTTTTTTGACACACCTTGTATGTATTTATCCAATCTCTCTACTACAAGCGGAATGTGACACAAGATCAATTGTCAAGCTGTGCACAACTGGTTTGAATTCAGAGTTTACTTTCTCCATCCGAAGGCTAAAGAAACCAGTCTACTCTATTATTTGCTCATAGCTATGTTGCTGGGGGTGTGGAATTCAAGCCTTTTCACAAGGGTATTAGCACTATGTGAAATGCAAACAGCCTCATCCAGGATTTGCATTCAGGTCACTGATTTCATTTCCTATGATGATAACCATTACGCCAATCATATCTTATATGATAAACTATATGTAATTAGTAAAGACGCAGAGTGGTCTATTGTCAGTATCAGCCAGACAGTGAGGGAGTCTATTCCCTCTTCACAAGCATTAGACCAGGGAGAGTGTTTTTTCATCTGAAGTGGAGCACTACACCTACTATCAGCTCCTCACTTTACTGCACAGATCCAAGTTGGCATGAAACCTGAACCCTGTGGTTACTAGGCAGATGCTCTACTGAGTTAAACCGACCCTTAATATATATATATATATATATATATATATATATATATATAACACTAAAATGGAGGAATCATATGTAATTTGGGAGAATATTTTATTAATGAATAAAATATAAAATAAATGGGGGGGTAACACGAAGGTCTTTTCAACCGGTACTTTTCAAGTGATACACCGGTGACGAATAAAAGTCAGATTGTACAAGAATTTTGTAAGAAACGAATGGGGGTGAGCCAGAGGGGGACAAAAAAAAAAAAAAAAAAAAAAAAGGAAAGAGGGGGGTATGTCTGAACCCTAGGTAGAAAACAGGGTTGGAAGTGTCTCCCAATAAATAGAGGGAGTGCTTTGGAGTTTGTTTGCACAGAGTAGGCCGGAAAAAGGAGATGTAAACAGCTTCAAGGATGGTTAAATGCTGTGTATATATATATATATATATATATATATATATATATTCATCCTTTCAACATATTGTCAGATTCATTTCCATTTTTCAACTTACATATATATATATATGTGTGTGTGTGTGTGTGTGTGTGTGTGTAAGTGAGAGAAATGGAAGTGAATCCGACAATTATGTTGAAAGATAAATGGAAAGAAAATGTTGTATAGATAAAAATTTATTGAAATGCCAACACATGTTTCGACCAAGAGTTTGTCCTTGTATACATAGTATCATATTTAGTATTATTTTAAATATAGAATAAAATAAAATAATAATAATAGAGAAACATAAAATTCAAGTATACAAAAAAGCAGCCTTCCTCAGGGCAGGATATTTTGATATATATGTGTGTGTGTGTGTGTGTGTGTGTGTGTGTGTGTAATCCTTTGGTATTATAGATTGGGGGCTAAACCCAAGTTGTACATCTAGACGTTTGAGACAAGTGGGCTGCAGTCTAAAAGACACCTAAAAAACAAAAAAAAACAAGTGTGTGTCATATATATCCATGAAAAAAACAGTATCAAGTTATGATATTTTTTTGATTTCCCACTAAGCCAATATTGTGGGGAGCCATGTACGAATTAAAACACATGTATGGCCATTATTAAAAAAAAATACTTAGTCTTATCAGCATTCCTCTTAATTCCTGTGGTGTGACCAAGTGAATTATATTTAGCCTCACTCACCCAACCGAAGCCAGGATAAAATTAGACATTGATATAAGATATTAATTATGGAGGTCCTCATAGTGTAATGGTTATCATAGTAGGAAATAGATCCCAGCAACCTGAGTTCAAATCCTGGATGAGGCTGTTTGCAATTCCACATTGTGCTAATACCCTCGGGAAAGGTATGCATCTAGCTATTCTCCCTCCAGCTATGATTAAATTGTAGGGTAGACTGGGCTCTTCAACCTTGGTTAGGCAACTAGTCTAAGAGAAGGAAACCTCTTAATTCAAACCTGTTAAATTTCACTTTAAAAATTGACATTGTATCACTTCCTGCTTGTGTGGAGGGGTTGGGTATAATTAATGATTACGTAATGAAAAAAACAATAAAACTAAATTAAAAGATAATGAAAGATATTAGATCAAAAGTTCAACTTTTAACAGTTCTAACATACAATAGGGAAAATTGGGAATCCCATCATAGTTAGCAAGCTAGTTTGCAGATCCATTACTACTAAATAGCGAGTTCGATCCTCCCTGGATGCTCCATACTTGTGACCTCATGTCACATCCTACTTGTGGTGAACGGATTGGGTACATATCTACAAGGTGTCCCATCATGGTGTAATGGTTAGCAAACTAGTCTTGTAGATCTATTACTACTGAATAGTGAGTTCAATTCCCACTGGATGCCCCATACTTGCGATCTTGTGTCACATTCTACTTGTGGTGGATAGGTTGGGTAAATACCTACAATTGGTAAAATTGTAAATTAAAAGACTATTGAACAAGTCTTAAGGATAGTCAGGCAAGTATTGAACATCCGAGTGTGATTATCTGAGATCTTAAAATAAGATTAACGAGATAGCACAGGTGTTCTTCCATTTCAGATTCTAGATGTGTTTTTGGATTTGTTTCATAGATTTTAATTTCCTCTGATAAAGAATATTGATGTAACGTCACTGCTTACATTTCGGAATGGAGTGATAATGTGTTTATAAAAAAATAATTGTTGTATACTTATCTCATTTTCTGTGCTACTTGGAGAAGCTCGAATCTGGTTGCTGGGCTGATGTTGAGTTGGCTAGCTATTCTTTGATGTTTGGAAATAATTTGGGTTTGCTGGAGGACATTTTGGCTTGTGCCATTTATAGTTTTTAGTAATAACACAAGGTGACTTCTTTTTTTTTCCGCATGAGATTTTTTTCTTCCCCTAGTTAAACTGCCCTGAGTAAGAAACACTTCTCACCCAGCCACTGGTCTGTTCCAAAATGACCTAACATTCTCACCTCTAACTCTTACTCTTTCACACTTCACCACGTGAGAATTCTTGACCAGTAGAAAATGTGGTGTTGTGCTGATTCATCCTAAAAATTTTCCATGCTAACCTTCTGGCTCTTTCACACTTCGCCACGTGAGAATTCTCAACCAGAAAATAATGCCATGTGGCGTTGTGCTGACTCATCCTAAAAATTTTCCATGCTAACCTTCTGGCTCTTTCACACTTCGCCACGTGAGAATTCTCAACCAGAAAATAATGCCATGTGGCGTTGTGCTGACTCATCCTAAAAATTTTCCATGCTAACCTTCTGGCTCTTTCACATTTCGCCACGTGAGAATTCTCAACCAGAAAATAATGCCATGTGGTGTTGTGCTGACTCATCCTAAAAATTTTCCATACTAACCTTCTGGCTCTTTCCATTCTTTCTCTCTATATATATATTATGTTATACTAACACTCAACCACCAGGATCTCTTCAGTAAGAAATTACGTGTTGCCAACCACGGCCAATAGGTGGCCCCATTTGGGGGAGATCATCCTGTCAAATTCTCTTTCTCTCTCTCTCTCTCTATATATATATATATAGTAAATGAAGAAAAACTCTAAACTTGCTTCATTACAATAATTTATTTCAACCGTATTAATACGGCATCTTCAGGTAATCACAAGAACATGACTCTTACTGAGAATTTCCCAAAGTAACATCTCTTTTATATCTATCAATTTAGGGGAGGGAGGGTTGGTGTCTTATTTTGGAATGGGTAGGGTTAGTTTCTTTGGATGAGGCGGGGAGGTCTATGTTTTGGATGAAGTGTGGCTTAGCTTGGGGCAGATTCCTTGGTTGAAATAAATTATTGTAATGAAGCAAGTTTAGAGTTTTTCTTCATTTACTAAATTTCTTGCTCTGTCCTTTTACTCACTGGTATTAGGCACATTGAGCTCTCCTTATGGTCTACCTGCATCAGCTTGGTTAAACCACACATGGAAAGACCCTAACTACGGAAAAAAAAACTATATATATATATATATATATATATGAAGTATATATATCAAGCAACAAGGAAGAGATTTGAATAGCCAATCTTTAGCATATGTTAGCTAATGATTTAGAAACTTTTATACGATCATCATTTTGAACAGTTTGACTGTTAAGTAAAGAAGTTGAAGATTTCTTGTTGAGGTGCTATAAGAAATTGTGGGAGCCTTAAGGCCCCTGTCATGTAGACAGGAGAACACAAATGTAGGTTGTTACATGTTCAAGCAAAAACAGTCAAAAAGAGATAAAATTTGGTTTTTGCACTTCATATTTGGAAAACATCACTTAGCGGCTAAACAGAGAAACATGAGAGGTAACTGTTAAAGTAAGGAATGTAAATTCTACACCTTATTGGATTATTTTATGGCGAAATCAGTCTCTTTTTCCCCAAGCAATAACATGGTTTCAAGTAGCTAATGATAATCCTTAGTAAACAATTATAGTTTCAAGTAACTACTCATAATACTAATATTTTATACATAAGTATATGGTTTCAAGTAACTATTCCTATTTGATAATAATTTGTTGGCACATAGTTATATGGTTTCAAGCATTCTTATCTTATACTAATACATATTCAGTTATATGGTTTCAAGCATCTTAAACAATTATATGGTTTCAAATAATTAATTATTCCTATTTGATAATAATTTGTTGGCAAACAGTTATATGGTTTCAAGCATTCCTATCTTATACTAATACATATTCAGTTATATGGTTTCAAACATCTAAGCAATTACATGGTTTCAAATAATTAATTATAACTTTATTTGTCTGAATTTTTAAGATGAGGCTTAATATGTATTATTTTGATTTTTCCGACTGTTGTCCTCTTATTTATTGAGATATATAAAATTATATGGGGTTACAAGAGGTTTTGTATTTTAAGTTTAAAAGGTGGCTGTGATTATTCCTGGTGCGTGTTCCTAGGGTTTGCTTTTTCAGCACCTTCTAAGATATAGATATGTTATCTTAGAAGGCGCTGGCTTTTTACCCCATCTTATAAATAAATTTATGAATAAATCCTAAATCATAAAACCACCTTCTGTCTTTGTCTCTTTATTTTTCATTCCTTGAATTCCTTACTTTTCAGCATGACCACCAAATAAAATGGGGTTAAAAGCAAATCCTAAGAACACGTACCAAGAATAACCGCAGCCACCTTTTAAACTTAAAACACAAAACCTCTTGCTACCCCATAAATTAACAGAACTTTGTTGTTTTTTTAAATCTTTTATTGTACAACCCCAGCCCAGGATTCAACTGCGTGGTGAGAAATGACATTTGGAGAGACAGATGTTCATGTTCACTCACTCTGAATTTCTGGCTGCATCTAAACTAAAACTTAAAATGTCACACACTTCCAATTGCACACTTCTGGAAGGGGTTATGTCAAGATCATAACCTGTCAATAACGGTCAAGGTAATTTTCCACTCAACCCCCGTTATTTTGAATCTAACAAACTTTGGTTTTAAAAATATCTATCTACAGTACATATATAATTCATAATCTACCTATGAATTATGTAACATAAGTTTTTCAACATCTTGTTTGGTCAAGTCAAACTGTTCAAAATGATTTCCCAAGTTGAATCATTGTTATGCTCGGATGGACAAAGGACACCTGAAGAAGGCTAGAAGGTACAATGGTCAAAACAAGTTTTTATATGACACAAAAAGATGAGACAACAGTCTGAAAAATCAAAATAATGCATATCAAGCTGCATCTCAAATATTCAGACCAATTTGAATTCATAGTTGCAGAGATAAATGACTCTTACATTCAACCAGTTCCAAATTGTGATAACTGTTACATACTCATTTATATTTTATCTTTTATATTCGTATTCTTGGAAGGTATTTGTGTGGATGTGCGTGGTGTAGGAAATGAACATGACAAAATGAGTTCAAATCCTGAACAAAACCTGTTTGCATTTTACATAGTGCCTTGGGAAAGGTATGAATCCCACTTTCTCCCTCCAGCTATGGGTAAATAGTAGGGTTGTCTGGGCTCTTTAACCTTGGTTAGGCAAGGAAAACTCTGAATTCAAACCTGTTAAACTCTGCTTAAGAAATTAATCTTGTGTTGCATCCTACTCATGCAGAGTATATATATATATTATAATATATAGGTCCAAGTGATTACCTACTCGAGTTTCACCATGTTGAGGATCTTCAGGGTTAACTCCACTGTGTAAATCAAGATGTTGGTTGATTGTAGACAATTATATGTATGTGTCTTTTGCTATGAACGGTACATTATGCAACAGAATGTACCGTTTATAGCGAAAGTTGTGTGTTAGTATACTGAAAACTGATACCAAAAATTAGATGTTTTACTTGCACGATTGTTTCAGGAAATAGCATCAAAGATCGTCTACTAAAACGCACTAAAAATCCTCGTTTTCGCAAAATTTAGCCTTTAGAAAACAAGGATTTTTAGTGAATTTTCAGTAGATGATATTTGATGCTATTTCCTCAAACCATGGTACAAGTAAAAGATCTAATTTTTGGTATCAGTATTCAGTATACTAACACACAACTTTTGCATAGATGGACAATTTGATATTTTTAAAAAGTGAAAAATTGACCTACCCTAATGCACATGTATTTGGAGGATTGCCTCTCTAATGCTCCAGGTTTATGGTCACACCATTTATCCATCTAACTTCATTCATCTTGGCTTTATGGGAAAGATCCTCACCTGTTTTGCTTGTATTATTTGGTTCTGTTCTGATATCTGTTGAGTTTCTCTTCTTTTGTGGTCCCAATTCTATAATTTTCATTTCAATATGTTTTTTTTTCTATATCATTACTCTTCTTATTATTACATCTACCAATCACTTAACTTGAAGAATAATTAAAGTTCCAATTACTGTCAAAAAGACAAGGCAACAAACGATTGTAACTGAAATACAAACCTGAATGTCACAAAGTCTACTGCAGAATGATATTGTGGAGTCTTATATATATCCTGTCAGGAGGCACGTGGTCTAATGGTTAGAGTCGTAGGAAATGGACTCGTCAACGCGAGTTCAATTCCTGAACGAAGCTGTTGGAATTTCACATGGCGCTAATACCCTTGGGAAAGGTATGAATCTAATTCTCCCTCCAGCTATGGGTAAATAGCAGGACAGACTGGGTTCTTTAACCATGGCTAGGTAACCAGTCTAGGAGAAGGAAAACTCTGAATTCAAACCTGTTGAATTCCGCTTAAGAAATTGACCTTGTGTTGTATCCTGCTCGTGCGGAGGAGTTGGTAAATATATATATATATATCCTGTCATTCTGCAGTAGACGTTGTGACATTCGGGTTTGTATTTCAATTACAACTGTTGTTGCCTTGTCTTCCCAGTTCGATGGTAATTGGAACTTTAATTATTCTTCAAACTAATCAATTTAAAAATTTTTTTAATCTTCATCTTTCTTCTTGAACCTAATGTTGTCTCTCTAATGCACCAGCTTCATGGTCACACCACTTATTCATCTAACTTTTTTTTTTACTCATCTTGGCTTTATGTAAAAGATCCCCACCTGTTCACTTTTATTTTTGTATATCTTTGTTCTTTTGAACATAATGACCTTTTTTTCCCACCATCATAGATAAAAAAAAAGAAAAAAGTGTGCTTATTGATTATTTGATAATTTATTGCTCTGTTATTTGATCTTGGGACAGGTGTTTTTCATTGGGAAACACTAAGAAAAGAATGTTCTAGAATTTTTTCATCAGATTTCTGCTAATTTCATAATTTAAACTAGTCTTGTTAAAACAAAATGAGAGAGAAAAAAAAATAAAACTACAACTTTTAAAAATAGATTTAATCATCATCATCATCATCATCATCATCATCAAGTCACACTGACAGTACTCCCATGACTCTCTCCCACCACTCGTCCCTATCAGTCATCACTCCTTGGTTGATCTTCCACACGGCATCCAGAATCCGCACAGAGATGACTAATGTAGGTTTTTGCTCATTGGTCTACATTGGTGTGTCCATGTGTAGATGTCCACAGGAGAATGCTACTTATGAGTTCATCCTTGCTTCTCCAGCAGTGTCCAGCATGTATTGTTTGTCTTACTTGGATGGTTTGTGTGATAGGAGGTAAGTGGCTGTAAAGCTGCATTTTTAATGCTGAATAACATCTGCCATATCCTACTCTTGTCAAACAGGTTGGGTAAATGCCTACTTTTCCCAAAATCCCTTTCCACTTAGCTAAACAGTTGGCAAATCCTCTTGGGAGAACCATCAACTATTTTGTTGCATTCTCATTAATCTTATCTATAGTCAGAAATGGCCCCTTCACCCGCTTTCAATCATGATTTTAATTTTGGGAAAAGTAAAAAAAAAAAAAATAATAATAATAATTGGCTATATGTATCAAGAAAGGAAGATGGAAGAGCTCTTACCAACATAGAGGACTGCATAGAGGCCACAATCCAAGGACTCAAAGAATGCACAAAAAAGAGCAAAGAAATATCACTTATGGCAGCCAACAACAGTAGATATAATGTATGGACAAACAGAAAAACAACAAAAACTAGAAAACAAAAATGGGAAGAAAAACAATTATATGGACACTTCAAACGACAGATTGGTGAAGTTGCTCATGAAAAGACTTGGACATGGTTAAGAAGAGGAAACCTCAAGAGATTAACTGAATCACTAATAATTGCTGCACAAAATAATGCCATAAGAACAAATTATATCAAAGCAAAAATTGATAAGACACAACAATATAGCAAATGTAGACTGTGTGGTGACAGAGATGAGACCATAAACCATGTATTAAGTGAATGTAACAAACTAGCATAGCAGGAATATAAAGCTAGGCATGAATGGGTTGGGAAGGTGATCCACTGGGAATTATGCAAAAAACTAAATTTTGACCATACAACAAAATGGTATATGCATAAACCAGAATCTGTTCTTGAGAATGAAACGCATAAAATTCTCTGGGACTTCGAGATAAAAACAGATCACCTTATTCCAGCCAGGAGACCAGACCTATTATTGATTAACAAAAAAAAGAGAACTTGTCAACTGGTAGACTTTGCAGTTCAACAGATCACAGGGTGAAGATGAAGGAAAACAAAAAGATAGACAAATACCTGGACCTTGCTAAAGAATTGAAAAAGCTGTGGAATATGAGGGTGAAAGTGACACCAATTGTAGTTGGTGCACTCGGAACGGTCCCAAAAAGCTTTGAAAAAAGACTGGAGGAACTGGAAATCAGAGGAAGAATTGAGACCATCCAGATAACTGCATTGCTGCAATCGGCTAGAATACTCAGAAGAGTCTTGGAGACCTGAGGAGACTTGTTGTCACTTAGACTCCAGTGAAAGTACAGCAGGTAACGCTGGTGTGAAAAAAACTCTCATAATGATATGAGTTTGATCCTTGCTGGATGCAACCTTGTGTCATATCCTACTCATGGTGAACGGGTTAGGTAGATACCTATTTTTCCCAACACCCCTTCTACTTTGCAAAACACTCTGCGAGTCCTCTTGGGAGTACCATCAATTGTTTTGTTGTATTCTCGTTAATCTAATCCACAGTCTGACTCCTACCCCCCCCCCCACCCGCACGCGCGTTCAATCATGATTTTAATTTTTTAATGTACAGAACCAAAACCTGGGCTGACACACGTGCACGATATGATTTGCCAGAAAATTCTGCACAAGAAAAGAAGAATGAGCAGGTGCATTGACGCAACTACCAGTCACTATTTACCCGCAGCTGCAGTTATTTCGTTCTTACTAAATCTCTCAGCTGGTAAGGAATTTGATGTAGTTCGTGTTTACTGTCTGTTGTGAAGGAGAGTACATGTGATGAACAACACCTGCATGAAAAGAAAAAAAGACAAGCATCAACATGACCTTTAATCTTGTTTTGACTTTGCTGCACTTTCTTCAGACATTGAAACACAAGTGACTTACATTTGGAAAATGAGGCTTTTGTTTCTGTGTCATAGACACAGACCAAGGATTTTCAACAGTTATGACATTTTGTAAAAAATTGGGGTCATTGTTAATAGTTTAGATAAAGTCATTATTAGTGGTTTAAAGAAAGTTCCATGAAACGTGTTATTAGATTAATGAAAGTCCTGTGAAACTTGTTAGTGTTGTAAAGAAAGTCTCATGAAACGTAATGGTTTAAAGAAAGTCATGTCAATAATTTGGTGGTTTAAAGAAAGTCCGGTAAATCTAATAGTGGTTAAAGAAAGTCCTGTGAAATTTGTTCGAAGTTTAAACTACTGTCCTATGAAACTTGTTAGTGGTTTAAAGAAAGTCCCATGAAACTTGCTAGTAGTTTAAAGAAAGTCTGTAAAACTTGTTCGTAGTTTAAAGAAAGTCCCATGAAACTTGTTAGTGGTTTAAAGAAAGTCCCATGAAACTTGCTAGTAGTTTAAAGAAAGTCCCATGAAACGTGTTAATGGTTTAAAGAAAGTCTGTGAAACTTGTTAGTAGTTTAAAGAAAGTCCCATGAAACTTGTTAGTAGTTTAAAGAAAGTCTGTGAAACTTGTTCGTAGTTTCAAGAAAGTCCCATGAAACTTGTTAGTAGTTTAAAGAAAGTCCTATGAAACTTGTTAGTAGTTTAAAGAAAGTCTGTGAAACTTGTTAGTAGTTTAAAGAAAGTCCTATGAAACTTGTTAGTGGTTTAAAGAAAGTCTGTAAAACTTGTTCGTAGTTTAAAGAAAGTCCCATGAAACTTGTTAGTAGTTTAAAGAAAATCTGTGAAACTTGTTCGTAGTTTAAAGAAAGTCCCATGAAACTTGCTAGTAGTTTAAAGAAAGTCCCATGAAATTTGTTAGTGGTTTAAAGAAAGTCCCATTAAAACGTGTTAATGGTTTAAAGAAAGTCTGTGAAACTTGTTAGTAGTTTAAAGAAAGTCCCATGAAACTTGTTAGTAGTTTAAGAAAGTCCCATGAAACTTGTTAGTAGTTTAAAGAAAGTCTGTGAAACTTGTTAGTAGTTTAAAGAAAGTCCATGAAACTTGTTAGTAGTTTAAAGAAAGTCTGTGAAACTTGTTCGTAGTTTAAAGAAAGTCCCATGAAACTTGTTAGTAGTTTAAAGAAAGTCCCATGAAATTTGTTAGTGGTTTAAAGAAAGTCCATGAAACTTGCTAGTAGTTTAAAGAAGGTCCCATGAAACGTGTTAATGGTTTAAAGAAAGTCTGTGAAACTTGTTAGTAGTTTAAAGAAAGTCCCATGAAACTTGTTAGTAGTTTCAAGAAAGTCCCATGAAACTTGTTAGTAGTTTAAAGAAAGTCTGTGAAACTTGTTAGTAGTTTAAAGAAAGTCCTATGAAACTTGTTAGTAGTTTAAAGAAAGTCTGTGAAACTTGTTCGTAGTTTAAAGAAAGTCCCATGAAACTTGCTAGTAGTTTAAAGAAAGTCTGTGAAACTTGTTAGTAGTTTAAAGAAAGTCCTATGAAACTTGTTAGTAGTTTAAAGAAAGTCCCATGAAACTTGTTAGTAGTTTAAAGAAAGTCTGTGAAACTTGTTAGTAGTTTAAAGAAAGTCCCATGAAACTTGTTAGTTGTTTAAAGAAAGTCTGTGAAACTTGTTCGTAGTTTCAAGAAAGTCCCATGAAACTTGTTCGTAGTTTAAAGAAAGTCCTATGAAACTTGTTAGTAGTTTAAAGAAAGTCTGTGAAACTTGTTAGTAGTTTAAAGAAAGTCCTATGAAACTTGTTAGTGGTTTAAAGAAAGTCTGTAAAACTTGTTCGTAGTTTAAAGAAAGTCCCATGAAACTTGTTAGTAGTTTAAAGAAAATCTGTGAAACTTGTTCGTAGTTTAAAGAAAGTCCCATGAAACTTGCTAGTAGTTTAAAGAAAGTCCCATGAAATTTGTTAGTGGTTTAAAGAAAGTCCCATGAAACGTGTTAATGGTTTAAAGAAAGTCTGTGAAACTTGTTAGTAGTTTAAAGAAAGTCCCATGAAACTTGTTAGTAGTTTAAAGAAAGTCCTATGAAACTTGTTAGTAGTTTAAAGAAAGTCTGTGAAACTTGTTCGTAGTTTAAAGAAAGTCCCATGAAACTTGCTAGTAGTTTAAAGAAAGTCCCATGAAATTTGTTAGTGGTTTAAAGAAAGTCCCATGAAACTTGCTAGTAGTTTAAAGAAAGTCCCATGAAACGTGTTAAAAAGAAAGTCTGTGAAACTTGTTAGTAGTTTAAAGAAAGTCCCAGGAAACTTGTTAGTAGTATAAAGAAAGTCCCATGAAACTTGTTAGTAGTTTAAAGAAAGTCTGTGAAACTTGTTAGTAGTTTAAAGAAAGTCCTATGAAACTTGTTAGTAGTTTAAAGAAAGTCCCATGAAATTTGTTAGTGGTTTAAAGAAAGTCCCATGAAACGTGTTAATGGTTTAAAGAAAGTCTGTGAAACTTGTTAGTTTAAAGAAAGTCCCATGAAACGTGTTAATGGTTTAAAGAAAGTCTGTGAAACTTGTTAGTAGTTTAAAGAAAGACCCATGAAACTTGTTAGTAGTTTAAAGAAAGTCCTATGAAACTTGTTAGTAGTTTAAAGAAAGTCTGTGAAACTTGTTCGTAGTTTAAAGAAAGTCCATGAAACTTGCTAGTAGTTTAAAGAAAGTCCCATGAAACGTGTTAATGGTTTAAAGAAAGTCTGTGAAACTTGTTAGTGGTTTAAAGAAAGTCCCATGAAACTTGTTAGTTTAAAAAAGTCCCATGAAACTTGTTAGTAGTTTAAAGAAAGTCTGTGAAGTTAGTAGTTTAAAGAAAGTCCTATGAAACTTGTTAGTAGTTTAAGAAAGTCTGTGAAACTTGTTCGTAGTTTAAAGAAAGTCCCATGAAACTTGTTAGTAGTTTAAAGAAAGTCCCATGAAATTTGTTAGTAGTTTAAAGAAAGTCCATGAAACTTGCTAGTAGTTTAAAGAAAGTCCCATGAAACGTGTTAATGGTTTAAAGAAAGTCTGTGAAACTTGTTAGTAGTTTCAAGAAAGTCCCATGAAACTTGTTAGTAGTTTAAAGAAAGTCCCATGAAACTTGTTAGTCGTTTAAAGAAAGTCTGTGAAACTTGTTAGTAGTTTAAAGAAAGTCCTATGAAACTTGTTAGTAGTTTAAAGAAAGTCTGTGAAACTTGTTAGTAGTTTAAAGAAAGTCCCATGAAACTTGCTAGTAGTTTAAAGAAAGTCTGTGAAACTTGATAGTAGTTTAAAGAAAGTCCCATGAAATTTGTTAGTGGTTTAAAGAAAGTCCCATGAAACTTGTTAGTAATTTAAAGAAAGTCCCATGAAACTCGTTAGTAGTTTAAAGAAAGTCCCATGAAACTTGTTAGTAGTTTAAAGAAAGTCTGTGAAACTTGTTCGTAGTTTCAAGAAAGTCCTATGAAACTTGTTAGTAGTTTAAAGAAAGTCCTTTGAAACTTGTTAGTGGTTTAAAGAAAGTCTGTGAAACTTGTAAGTAGTTTAAAGAAAGTCCCATGAAACTTGCTAGTAGTTTAAAGAAAGTCTTGTAAAAAAAAACTAACTCATCCAGCTACAATACTTTTGTTACTCGCTGGAAAGATAGGCGGGAACATTCAACAACACAGACACTTATACTAAACTAGAACCGGCTACCCTGTAAACTAATGACAGGACCCCGGGGCGTTCGCTGCGCATCTTGTCTTAGCCCTCTCTGTCGTCTGCTCTGCATTTGGACTCCCACTTGTGCTCTCGATCGAACCTCACCCGGTGGGGGTTAACCCCGTCAAAAGAGAACAATTAAACGAGAGAGAGAGAGAGAGAGAGAGAGAGAGAGAGAGAGAGAGAGAGAGAGAGAGAGGAGAGAGGAGAGAGTGGTAGGGGTACTTGGTCCCACATGTCAATCAAAAGAAGCCTTCTGGTATCGATGATGAGCCCCCAGTCGGAGGGATATCTTTTACTTAGCTCGGACTCCACTGTTGTGTCCTCGATTCGAACTGCAGTCACAAGGACAACAGAGAACAACAAAGACAGAAACTAAGGTGTAACATTTCCGATGGAAATCTTTTCTTGGTCTGTGTCGTCTGCTCTGCATTTGGACTCCCACTTGTATCGAACCTCATGAGGGTTAACAAATTAAACGAGAGAGAGAGAGAGAGAGAGAGAGAGAGAGAGAGAGAGTGTAAGGTGAACATTCAAATCTGGACAGAAGGAAGTGTACGACTCATGCATAAATTTTCCTTTTCTTTCTTTCTTATTCATCCTTTCCTATCGCTGTTGCTATGAGTCTGTCGAGCCAAGTAGGGAAGCCCCCCCCCCCAACTTCTCTGGCCAAAATCAGGATCTGCTACTTTGTCGACCCGTCTTCAACTTGACCACAGGTCCAACTGCTCTGACCGGCTCCTAAAATCTAACTGCTTCTCCTGATCCCAGAATCCAACTCCTCGTGAGATCTCGCCATCAGCCCGCAGGGTTAAGACCACCCAAGTGACTGACCGTTAGCTGGTTTTATTACTTTATCGTTTATCTACCTTTCAACTTGGTTCAAAACCAGACATCTCGGCTTCTATGAGAATTATCACAATCATTTATCTTTTCTTAAGTCCCTAACTTATTTTAATAGTTCATTATTATTAGATCCTTTCCGTCCACTAAGGACGATGGCGTATTGTCCAAAATAAAAATAAATTTCTATCTGCATCTGCACAAGTGACTCTGCAGGTCAATTCTTGAGTGATAATCTTTGGTGCACTGAATGCACACAAACTGTGATGCTTCTGGGGTTGCTGGCTTTTCTCTCTCTTTCTGGCTCTCTTTTCTGTCGAGGCTACTCTCCTCTCTGCCTCACCCCTCTCCGTGCCTTGCTTAACGTTGAGGCGCCAGGCCGCTCTATTTTTTGCATCTACCTCCCACGTGTTTGTGTCAATATGGCATATTCTTATAGCTCTCCTGCAGTTCATATTACTTTCTATTGACACTTTCTATTGACACTTATACATACATACATATGGATTCATATGGGGCTTGTCTTAATCCTATATCTATATATTTATATACGCACGCACACACACACACACACACACCCATTTGCTCATATACGTGCACCATGCACTGGTGCACTCGATTGCATCGTGCAGCACGCGTAGTGTCACAACCCAGTGAAGTGTGGGTAGAAGAGAAAAAATGGTTTAATGGTTAGCTAGTCTTGAAGATCCATTACTACTGAATAGTGAGTTCGATCCTCGCTGGGTGACTCATAAAAATTCCCACGTAAAAAAAAACTTGTATTAATCCGGCTTCGCGAAAATAAATCAAATCTTCGTATTTTTTGCACAAAAAGTAAGACCTGGTGATATTTAGTGTGTGTATATATTTACTTTGTCGTAAATTGTTTTATTTTTGTAGATTCCTCCGGACATACATACATACATACATACACACCAACTGCCCTTTATATATGTATAGATTTAAAGAAAATGCTTACGTTGTATTTACAGGGATACTAGAGAAGGCTAGAGTGCTATACAGTCGTTAAAACTTGCCAAATCTCCCGGCTAGTCAGTGAGCATGTCTTCACTCGTCGCTGGCTTAAGACCAGAGAGAGAGAGAGAAGAGAGAGAGAGAGAGAGAGAGAGAGAGAGAGAGAGAGAGAGAGGGGGGGGGAGAGAGAGAGAGTGGTAGGGGGTACTTGGCACCATAAGACTTAAGATTAACACCAGTCCCACAACATCCCAATAAAATTGTGGTAGTCAACTCAAATACTTCAGTCAATCAAAAGCAAGCCTTCCACTCACTACAACAGTAACCGGGGATGGTATCGATGATGAGCCCCCAGTCCTATCGTGATCGTCCAATCGATATCAGCCCAAACGGGTGCATCCTTTGTCTTATCTCGCCGCGTTCTTTGTCTCCAGATATCTTTTGGCCGCGCCGTACTTAGCTCAGACTCCACTGTTGTGTCCTCGATTCGAACTGCACCCGTCACAAGGAAATAATAAAACAACACAAGAGAACAACAGAGAACAACAAAGACAGAAACTAAGGTGTAACATTTCCGATGGAGAGAGAGAGAGAGAGGTGGATGGGTGGCACTAATGCATTTACTCATGTTTCCTTGTTCTCCGTTATTCATTATTCCACTAACCGTTCTGTGTGTCTGACCGAGCTCTGGACTAAAAGCCCGCTTCTTTCACGATCTGAACTCAACTCACTCCAAAATCTAACTGACTCTCTGCTCTCAGGCAACTTACAACACTTTTTTTTTCAAAATCCAAATCTCGCTGCTCTCCCCAAATCTCATTCTCAAATCTTATTAAACCCCTCTACCTCCGAGATTTCCCACATCCGGGGTCCCTTCCCTACCCCTGAGACCACACAACGATTACTGTTTTTCTCTTTCCTCTCTAGATAATTTTTATAGTTTTTTTAAAAACCTAGGTGTCATCTTACTCTTTTCTAGATTTTAAGGCCTTGTCTTCTCCATAGAATCTGCACAATTCCGGACTATCTGTCTCCTATCTCTAAAGCTTGATCTTTTATAGTTTTCCTAAACTTACTTTGACCGACACAGGCTAGGCCTTATATATTACACACACTTATACATATTTTACGTACATATACATGTATATACATACAGGTATCTATGCAGTAAAGTGAGAAGCTGATGGCAGGTGTTCCGCTTCACCTCAGACGCTAAAATAACCTCCTTGGTCTAGAGCTAGTGAAAAGGGGATAGACTCCCTCGCTGTCTGGCTGATACCGACATTAGGCCGCCCCGACGACTTTACTTTACTTATATACATATATACTCACATACACAGGCTTCTCCCTGGCTGGCTCACTGAGTCGCCTCCGGTCGCCAACTTTAAAGTTTTTTTTATTCGTCTTGAATGAACATGGCGGTTTACAGTAATTTGCCTTATTATTGAAATTTTATATTACTACTACGGACTTATGCCAGCGCCTTCTAAGATATCTTAGAGGGCCTTGCTCATGCCCCTAGGGGACTGTCAGCAGCAGCAGCCATCATCATCACTGTCAGGGGTGATCTCTATAAATAGCCCTGACCATTAATAATTCTTCCTCTTTCTAGTTGTAACCCTTCTGAGGGTCAGTTCGGGGACCGGCACTCACTCCTCTCTCTCCCCTTGGTGAATCCTTCTGACTACTACAGGTAGAGCTTTGCTCTATCTCTCCCTACGAACTAGGTTACTGATAGTAAAACTCACGACGGACCTTTCTACCATGTTAACAAACCCGGCTTCTAAAGAGATTGCTGTTTTTGGACCCATGACGGCTGACAGCCAATTACCAATATCACCAGGATAACAACTGAGGGAGCCGACGAACTAATTTGCAACAACGGACAAGCTTCACACTTTGATACCTTTGCAGTCAATAGGCTGCTAGCAGAATAAACTTTTGCAACCCTTAAACTACCTTAAACACCCTAAAATACCTTAAACAAACCCTGAAAAACATTACGGCTTATACCTAAACGAGGAGGTGCCGCTAGCTTCTAAAAGAAGTTATTAAACCTCGCGAAGCTTGTCCGAGTTAAACCTGAACACTTTCTTCTTCTCTTGTTGTACCTTTCTATGTGCATTTATATATTAAACCTGTTGCATTTTGATTTCGTTGTACTCTCGTTCCTTAATGTCATATCCGCCTTTCTCTTCTGCCCACCCCACCTTGTTATCACTTAATTTTTATATTATCACTGAATTTATTGTGTAGATGATACATACGAACTTTGCGTCTTCCTCTAGCGTGGCATCTACTTTGTGGATGGTGTATGCTGTTTTTTTCCAATCTCCTAGTCAGGTTGTTCATCCTGGCTTCTAACCAATGTTGCTCATATAGGAGTCTAACCTGAAAGGGAAATTAACGGTATCCCAAATGTACCGATAAGAAAGGAATAAATACAAAGACAAAGTTGATAATTCAAAGGAGGTTTTATCGTACGTAAGTTGTTAAAAACATATTTTTAGCGGTCATATAACGTAAGTTATAAATTACATAAAACACTTATCTGTTTTGGGCAAAAGGCTTCTTGGCAGCGTCGTTATAGTTGTGCTTGTCATTCGTTCTTGAGTACTGCTGCTCTGTTGTTTCAGCCGAGAAAGAAGGTGGGTGTCTGTGCTGTTAGGCTGCTCGTTCTGTCCCAGCCATCCCGCTAGGCTGTTTTTTTTCTGTCCTATCAAAAATTTCTAAGAAATCTGGTCCCTGCCAGTTTTTTTAGTTGTTTTTTTTACTTCCGGGTTTTACCTTCTTACTGCAATGTTATCAGCAATGAGTGCTGATTTATCGATGTATAATTTATCGATAAAATAATTTTAATGCACTATTTAATTTATATCAGGATTTTTGGTTTTACCACAATTTGATAATCTAATTATTACAACGTTTGATATGTTCACTTAAGAGCTATTCCTAGATAGTTCAATTTGTAAAAAGTAAAATAATCTTGATTTAACTCTCACTAATTTTTCTTTCTTTCTTTCCTTCTTTTCATCTTTTCATTATGTTCGATTGAAAGAGATTAGATTTTTTTAAATTGAGTTGGAGAAAAAAAATCGAATACCCAACATGAATGAATAAAAAAAATGTCTCCGGTATAAAATAACCCCAAAAGGGTTGACATGCCATAGAATCCAACCAATCAACCTTTAATATTGTATTCTGATAGTCTTGGATATCGTTAGAGCACACACCTAGGTTCTGGGTTCGATACCGGTCCTCGCCAACTCAGCGGATTAGTAGTACAGAATAGGTAATCTTCTATAAAAATTAAATGCAGTTTTCGCTTTAGTGGCCAAAACTGTTTCTTATAATACGTTAGAAGGCTTCAGAGAAGTTTCCAAACGTAGGTGAACATATATGTAATAAAATCCAAACAAATGGGTACATATAACAACAATACAGACTTTATTGTCTGAGCACGTGTAACATGAAATATAGAACATAGATACAAACAGTTAAGAGGAAAGTCTTTAGGAAGTAAGAAATAGTTATTATAGAATAGAAGAGTCATTTACTGTATATGACCCACGTGGCAGGGTCTATAGACGGCTGCGTACTCACATGGGTACTTACCCCCTACCTTAATGAACAAAGACACAACTTTTCTAGTGCATCATTGTGGATGTTAGATGAAAAAAGAGGGAGACAGCTTCCCGAGCTGAGTTTAAATAGCCAGGTAGTAATGCCACCTAGTGGCGAATCCTGGCGACAAGGGAAGATAACACTATTCCACTCAAGTCCATCTCAGCAAGGGCAGACAATCGCTACACCTCTTCCACCTAGGTTAGGGGGTATAATATAGAGCAGACAGGTACTAGAGAAACATATGATGCTCTATGTTAACTTAAATACCCTGCCCAGTTCAGTGCTGAAGACGGTGCAGAAATTGTGAGGGTTTGCTGTCTCCTAAGGTTTCTTCGTGGGGGAGTTGCATCTTCTGCTGCGAAGTAGACGTCCCCCGAAAAAGTTCCTATTGTAAGGTTTTTCTTTGGGTGGGGAAATGATTAAGTCCCTAACCTTCTGGATTGCCTCGAGCGGTAATTTGGAGACTGCCAAATACTGTTGTATTTCATTTAAATTAGAGGTAGTTCGTCTAAGCTCACACTCGTCAACTGGGAGTTGACGGCATATTAGAACAATCTCCCTGGTCTAGCGCTAGTGAAAATGGGATAGACTCCCTTGCTGTTCAGCTGTTAGCGACAATAGGCCACCTGTCAGACTTTACATTACTACTATATTTACACACTCACATATATGCTAATGGCATGCAATTGTCTTTATACATAACCATATAGCAGTTTACAGTTTAAACAAGAAGGCTAATTTGCATAGTGATCTTTAAAAATTGATTTTAATAAATTGTTGGTATTATTGATTTCTAATTGTTTGGTTTAGATTTAATGAATATGAGCAAAATCCTGTTGATAAATCTTAAAAGAAATTCATTAACAAAAAGAAATAACTGTAATTTTATCTCTTACAGTCTAATTTAGTTGAATAGTTAAATTAGGAAAAATTACCAATAGAAACCAAGGGTTATGGGAAGAGTTAGCACCCAAGCTGTTATAGTCTTCGGTTATACCCCCTATTGTTTCAAATCTTTTTATATGCATTTTTATTTAGTTTTATTAGTCTTTCTAATTCAATATGATATTTTATTACATTAAAACTTAAATACTTGCGCCCGGAGGGTGCATATTTTTGCTTGGTTTGATTTGGTTTCTTTATTTAATGACTCCTCAACCTTTGTGGCTTATTCAATGCCAAAGCCATTCTTACAGAAAAACAGTAGCCATACTATTTAAACCATATCTGCAGGGGATGGGGGTTTCATGCCTTTCCCTAGGGTATTATCCCAAAAGTGTACGTAATAGTGTGACTGGAATCCGAACCCACTTACTCGATGTCGATGTCTAGAACATTAGCCACTACGCATTGCTCGTAGCAAAAATGATACAAAACTGTGTATATCTAGATGACCAATGTGAGTATGCTTTATATTATTAGTAATAGGTATTTACTAAACCCGTTCGCCACGGGTAAGATCTGACACAAGGTAACAAGTATAGAGCATCCAGCGAGGATCGAACTCACAATTCAGCATTAATAGATGTACGAAACTAGCTGCTAACCATTACACCACGACGGGACGCCGAATGTAAGTATTTACTCAATTCGTTCACCATGGGTAGAATCCGACAGAAGGTCGCGAGTATGGGGCATCCAGCGAAGATCGAACTTGCTATTCAGTAGTAATAGATCTGCAAGACTAACTTGCAAACCATTATATCACAGTGGGACGCAATCCATTCGCCATGGGTAGAATGTGATACAAGGTAGGAAGTATTGGATATCCAGCGAGGATCGAACTCGCTATTTAGTAGTAATGAATCTGCGAGACTAGCTTGCTAGATATCATAAGTAGTATAGTTGGAGAAAAAGTATGGAAGCAAATAACAATACATATGTGTACTGTGGTTACTTACAAATAGATTCAATAGTGTCTTTGACTAAGTTGTTATGACAACTTAATGTTTATGCCAGCATTTACAAATAGGTCAGAGCAATGTGTAGAGGAATCGTGACTTGATAAAGCCACACATGGCTACTTGGATGGCTCATTGATTGAGTGGTCAATTTTGCGACATGTCAGCTCTTGTTGGGTTATTTTATACTGTGGTTAGTTGAATAATCATTGTCTCCAATTATACACTATATAAAAGCGTACATTCACAATCATTAAAAAAAGTAAATACTTCATATTTAGCTGCAACATTAATATTTTAAAGAGCCAATGTATTAATATAATTCACAATCATTTTAAACAGGTAAATACTTAATTGTAACATATTTTAGCAGCCAATGTATTTTTCTTTTTTGTTTACATTTAAAATAGAATTCGGGAAAAGGAACGCTTTGGTTTGAAACATTTTCATTATTTTTTTTAAGAATAAGAATTTATTTTTTTACAGACTAAATTACAAAAACGATAATTTTCAAAAAAACATTAAATTCAATTTTCGCCTATGGCTTGATTTCTTTGTTTGATGGCATATCAATCTTTGCGGGTTATTTAATGTCAAAGCCAACCTTGTAGAAGAACAGTAGTGGTACTATTTAACCCATAGCTAGGAGTGAGGCAATTCATACTTTTCCCAAGAAAAAAGTACAAACGAGAGGAGAACATGTACAGAGTGGATGAAGACCTCATCATGAATAGACAGAACCTGCAGCCACAGCAGATGAAGAAACTTAGGCTCTCTTCAACTTTAAGTAGTTTGATTGTAAAGATTTAGAGAGCCCTCTGAAGTTTTGTCTGTAATAAGATCAGACCAGCGGTCTGAGGGGATCATGGCGTTGGTCGCTGAGGCCACTCATACATTTGGCCCGCTCTTACAACTTATCACAGATGGGTAAAAATTCGAAATTTGTCATAGGTGGGTCCATATTTACACGTCCCCTCTCTTTAGAAGACCCTAATATGGACGTTCCCGCGAGACATCGTGTGTATCGCTCTAGATGACACCATCACCACTGAGATGGCTCACGGATCCGTGAGCCAGGCCGTCAGTGTCTTAACGCCATGTTGAGTTCTGCAAATGTTCAGTTCTGTAAAATGCTGGCCATTATAATATTTCCCGCCGAGAAAACGTCTTTGGCAAAATAACAGAAATAACAGTAGCGACTAACAAGAATGCAGATATTGCTGTTATTTTGCCAAAGACGTTCGCTCGGCGGGAAATATTATAATGTAAGAGACAAAGGTACTTAGCTCTGTAGAATTGTATTTTGTAATTGTTTCTTGTTGCAGTAGTCTGTTTAGTTGTCAGTTTGCCTGTTCTGCTGATTTCCAGGTCTGACCCTGTCCGGAGTTGAAGCTGTTCTTTTCGGACTGCTGCCTCGTCCGTATAATTTGTCTGGTCTTATCCATGTGGGTGCCTAGACTGATGCTGAAGCTGACCTTAATTCGGCCGCTACTAAAACTGTCCTTCTCTCAGTGCCTGCCGATTCTGTTCTGTTGATTTAGGGTTATCTACCCCATGGCGTCTGGACTTCCAGGAACTGATTAAGGGGCAGATAACCCAAATTTTCGATAAAAATTACTAATCCCATCGCCACCATGTTTGTTATTGTAAAGCAACTTTACTACATCTCTGCTGTAGCATCGGAGAATAGTCCCCTGTATCATCTGCTTAGTTTGATTGCTCCGGAATAGACTTGTGCACTGTGTAGTAAAGAGCAGAGCTAAACAGGGTAGTCTTTATTTTGGTACGCACGGTTGTAGAAAAGGTCGACAGAAAAGCTACGCTGATCAATTTAGATTAGTCCAAAGTCTTCGATAGGGTTGGCTGTTTTTTAATCGTGTTGTGGATAGATTCACATCTTATATACGTCTCCTAGAGTTATAGTGAAGGTAAGATCAAAACCTTTCACTTTGTGTCGATTAGTTCATCAAGGTTGTCGACACTCGCCCATCCCCAATGCGTTGGAGCCTTTCCTTCGCAAGTTGAGGGTGAACCCATTCCAATATGGAGTTACACTACCTGGTGCCTCCATCCCGGCCAATCACACCGCCTATGCTGACGATGTATCCATCCTTGTAACGAGTTTCGAAATCGTCAGTAAAGAAAAGGTATGAAATGGTAACGGGCAAAAATTAACCGCGTTAAGTCTGTTGGTTTGCGGCTGGGTTGTATAAAGTACGAAAGACGAGGTCGTATTGTTCAGACGTTAAGAGTACAATTGCAAATGGCTACTACCATGACTATTTATTTTGTAGATCTGGTCAAGGTCATGCTGTGCAGCCTAGACACAGTAACAAATCACTCTATTGTTCTTATACAGGTAAGACGGATACTCTGCGTCTAGTGTGTCCGATCTTCACCTGGAGAAGAATTCGCTGGAAAAAAGTTGCGGCCATTACTCAGGTGTAATCCCGGAGGAATTTATCCTTAAAGGGTAAAGCCGAGTCGTGTGGCTCACATATCTACCTCCTTGTCCTTTATTAACTTTCAGTTCTACCTTTCCTGTGTACCAATATAGTTAACAAACAAAAAAAAGCACCGTTCCAATTCCTTTCGGGGGGCACCAGGACTCCCGTGGCGCGTCGGGAGATCTTTTACCTGTTGAAATTCACTTTCGCCAGTGCTTGTTAAAACTAATGGACTGTAATAATAGTCGGGTCAGAGTTATCTGCCCAGATCCTTTTTTGCACAGGGATAAGTTACTTGCCCATAACCCTTTTCCAGTCAGTCTCTGTAAAATAAAAACACACACCTGGTGCGTAATGATAAGCGGTCCTGGTGTGTTGCCTTGTTAATCGAGTTTAAGGTATCCTACATGGAATATGTCAAGATGAGTACCTGTGCTTACCGGAGATAAAAGGGTATGTCTCTTTTTTATGTGGAATTAAGTTTGAAAATTCCCAACATTATTTTTACCTTCCATGAAGTGCCGAACGTGGATACACGCCGACATATGTTACGCTTAAGTTTCCCAGGTCGGATGTGCTCACAATACGACGAAGGCGGTAACTTCTGGAAGGAAGATGTCAAGAACGCTTTTTCCGGCCTTGAGAAGTGAGTACTTGCATAACGAGGAGGACCGCCAATTGCAAAGAAACGAGTGCTCCTTCTACCGCGAGTATCTACAGTTTTGAGAGTTCTATCCCAGGTTAAGATTAGTCTCTCTGACACCCGGCTGTTGTCAAGCATGGCATTATATTGGATTTTAGTTTGGGCGGCCGTGCGAGACGTTTCAAGTCACTGAACCCTCAACCCTTCTTCAGGTGCCTTTTACTGTACTCGTAAGCTTTTGGGAACTTAATGCTTTATTTGCATCACAAGGGGTAGATTGTTCTCCCGAAGAGACTGGGAGAGTACAGCGTCCGAAAGATTGTGATTATAGCAACCAAGATAAGTATAGTAGTCCACAATGTGTAGAGAATAATTGGTTGGCTGGTTGTTTGTTTTGTTTTACGACATATCTACTATCCTTCTCAGGTCATTTAATGCTGGATCAAGTCAAACAAAACCTGCAGGTTGCTTACAGTACCTGCTGTTGCTTAAGTGATAGTGCCTCTGCAATCTCCGTCTTCTTCTTTGGGTTGCCTTTTGTCATACTCAGTAACCTTCCAGGAATTCTGAATTTAATGCTTTATTTGAATCACACTAGTTAACTGTTCTCATTCTGCTGCCCTAGCCTGGGACATGCCATCTTGCATCAGACACTTGTCTTTTTCACTGATATTGAAACCCGGGACCAGGGATTGAACTTACAACCTCCAGGTGATAGTCTGCTCGGATATTTGACTTGATGTCTTAATCTTTTTAGCTTAGTGGCTTTGGAATTCCAGAAGGTTACCAAGTACGACAAAAGGCACCGGAAAAAGGTCAAAGAGTACAGCAGCCAAACTATCATGAGTATAGCAACCTTGATGAGTATGAAAAAAAATAAAGTCGTCAGAGTGGCTTAAAGTCGGTATCAGCCAGACAGCGAGGTAGTCTATCCCCTTTTCACTAGCGCTAGACCAAGGAGATTGTTTTTAGCATCTGAGATGGAGCGTCACACCTACCTCCAATTCCTCACTTTACCGCACAGATCCCTGTGCTACTCATATGCTGAGTTAGCGAGGGCCTGTATCGAACCAGAAACCTTGTGGCCCCCAGGCGAACACTCTACCAATTAAGCTAAACCTTATTAGTTGGAGTCTTCTTTCATATAGTTGCACCTATCATGAATTATAAGATGATTAATACGTAGAAAATAATAATATCAGTGTCTTTTCACAGAAATGTAACCAAGATATTGTTTGTATAGTTTCATTGAGTAGACTCGTGTAAATGGTTCGATGAAGGCACTCTTAATTTCATGGGTCGACAGCTGTGTTGAAGAAGGTTTACATTACTGTCACCACCTGCTGAGAAAAAAAATCATTACCCACCCCCTCACTCTGTTTACATCCAATGTTTGGTCTCTGTAAATATTCAGCAAGTGTCGATGAACGTCAGCAGCAATTTTTCTGGATGGAGGATTTCAACAACACAATTCCACTTTCACATCTGATGTCAAGTTAGACATCATTTTGCCAAGCTTCAGTTGAGCTGCTATACGTAATGAGGCAAAAATAATTATTGGATTATTGAAGGTTCAACCTGTTCTGCCATACCACCAACATTCACTTCTAATGTTGTGAATTAGATAAGTCTGGTTGGTTGGTTTTATGGCATGTTAACCCTTGGGTTATTTTACACTGAAGATGTTTATTTTATTCATTCTTGTTGGGTATTCATATTTTTATAATTATTGGGTTATTGATGGTTCAACCTGTTCTGCCATACCACCAACATTCACTTCTGATGTGAGACAACACAATTAAATAGGTTTGGTTGCTTCTGTGTTTGGTTGGATTTCATGGCATGTCAACCTTTGGGTTATTTTATTCTGAAGATGTTTGTTTTATTCATTCTTGTTGGGTATTCAAAGTTTTTTTAAACTCATTTTTTGTTCTGTTTAACCCATAGATGAAACCCTAACATATTTCCACTCTGGGACAGAGTGTACCTTGGAATAATGGAAATGAAGGGGTACTCCACACTCCCCAGAGCTCCAGAATTGGATGCAGTTTAACATCATACCTAGAACGCAATAGGTTTGGTTTGGTTTCTTTGTTTAATGGCATAGCAATCTTCATGGAGTATTTAATGATACAGTGATCTTTGTTGAAGAATAGTAGAGATACTATTTAACCCAAAGCTGGTGGGGTTCGTACCTTTCCCAAGGGTATTTGTTTTAAAGTGAATATTATAGTGTGACTGGAGTTTGAACTCACTTACTATAATGTTGCTCTCCAGCACTTTATCCCTATGCTACTGTTGCATACTGGCGTTTTCACAGTACCAAATCTATATAATGTTATATACCTTTCTTACTTCTTACTCTGGTCGTATTTCTTCTGGCCGGCTTTGGTTCTATCTTCTAACATCTTGGTCTGGTCTTGTCGTGGTGTTTCTTGGGGACTTCGGGTCTGGTTTCTGTTGGGATTTCTTGTTATCAGAAGCCCTGTGTTATTGTTAGTTTTTTGGTAATAAACACAAGACTTCGATTACGTTGATGTTACTTTATTTATAAATCCCCAAACCAGATGACTGTGCAGATCCTTACATCTCCTAACTGCCTTAAACTTACTATATCCTTAAACCGGAAGAGGGCCTTCTATGGGGGTTCCAGTTCTCACGATTTATCCCCGGAAAGCAAGGTGAGAGTGAGGTCAAGCGCTGTCACTCACTCTCAAGGCCATCAGCTGCACTAATCGCCATTATGATTCTACACTACCTTAAAAAACTATTAGGGATCTGATAATTATGTAACACTACTCCCTCCCTTAATTAAATATCAGCTGTTACTTTTAGGGTGACTCACTTACAACTATTGTTCATCAGTGGGAAAAATGCATAGCCTATGGTTGGGACTATGCAATAAAATAGTTCTGTAGCTGAAAACTTGCCCTAACCAATGATAGCATTATACTCCCTGTATCTGTTGACTTTTCCATGGAAGTGAAATAGAGGCATCCATCTTTTATGTGCGCACACACACACACACATTTACATATGTATATATATAAAGTAAGTAAACTTGCTATTGAACATAAAAGCTTGATCTGCAAGAGCAGCTGGCTAACCATTACACCATAATTAAATGCCAGTAAGTATAAAAATTTGAGACAGTGGCATACAAAGAGGGAGATATGGAGGGAGTGTGGTTTACCCTAAGCCGCACAATTATGGGGCAGCACATTTGAGTTGAGGGGGCAAATGTAAACAAAGGAAATTTTCTGGAACTTGTTCAACTGATTGGAAAATTTGACTTAGTGCTACGTGAACATTTGATCAAAGTAAAAATTGATAAATTTACAACTTCTTATCTCTCACCGAAATATTCACACTGTCCTATCCAGTAACATGAAATTTTAGCAATATTATCCATTGAGTAGAACCTTGTAGATAAAATTGATTCTGATAAAGTCATTCAAGATTTCATGAAGAGGGAAGCATGTAAAAATCCATTTGCAAATTGTTTATTTTTGTAATTCATTCATCTATTCTTAAGCATATAAGTAAAGTAAAGTAAAGTCGTCGGGGTGGCCTAAAGTCGGTATCAGCCAATCAGCGAGGGAGTCTATCCCCTTTTCACTTGCGCGAGACCAAGGAGATTATTTTAGCATCTAAGGTGGAGCGCCACACCTACCATCAGCTCCTTACTTTACCGCACAGATCCCTGTGCTACTCATACGCTGAGTTGGCGAGGACCAGTATCGAACTAGGAAGCTTGTGGTTTCTAGCTGAACGCTCTACCGACTGAGCTAACCCGGCCCCGCTTTTTGTGTATAGACATTATTAAATTAAATTCTGGGAAAATGAGTAGTTGCTACAGTTTGTCTTTTTATTTAGCATACATGCATATTCTGTTTTCGGATTTTTGAACTGTTATTTGAACTTTTAAGGTATGGCCAAATCAACATTCTCTCCGAGCGGCACCTGTGATAGGTAAGCCACTGGTTTGATATGACTAGAACTTGTGTAAAGTTGCAGTACCTTACTAAATTCATATGACTATATTCATATGACATATGACATATTTCATTCATATGACATATGACTATAATATGACTAGAACTTGTACTAAATTCCAGTTATTAGTAGGAGTCTTCTTTCATATAGTTGCACTAAAGTTTGTCTAGGGTTGTCTCCCCTAGCTTTTTATCTTTCATGACTAACCCGTATGGTCCCAGGGCAGGAATTGATCATATCTAAAGAACCTCCTGCTGCTTCAAGATTTCTTACTGGTTTAGCTTATGTTGCAAGATGGGTATATTATTGACTTTTGTGAGCTAGGACTACTAATGGAAGGGGAGGAAGAAATAAATAAATAAGAGATGATAAAGGTTTAAAAAATAGTGATGAACGATGATTTGACCGTAGCGTGACCCCGAACTGAGAATTGAGTGGCAACCGGAAGTCGGGTGTTGACCAGAAGTCACATGGTGACGTGGAACAATGAAGAAAGGGATCGTTCTCTTTTTGCTTTCGGACGCGTAGGGGAATGGACGGATCTCTGGAACCTAGCACGGGGTCACAGTAGTTTAACAGTTTCTCTCTCTCTTTCTCTCTGCCTTTCCTCCTCTCCGATACAGCACACGAGACGAATCTACCCTGGGAATAAAGGCTGGCAGTTGTGACGACATATTTCTCGTGTTGTAATTTCTATCAACACCATTTTAGCACTGTGAATTTGGAGGCACGTGGACGAGACCCGCTATACAATATATACGCCGCCGCCACCTTACCGTTATCGTAGTAGCGCTCAAAAAAAAAGGACAACGTTACTTATATCATTTTGGTACCGTGAAAATATATCACAACGGTACACTTATGGAACTCGGTTACCTGAGGTTGCTACAAGGAAGCACTCAAGTAATGAACAAATTGTGTGCTGGCAGGTCAAGATATGCGCTCGGCTTCATTTTCCGTGTGGCTAGCCAGCAACAATAGCTAATAGCAAGAGTGAGAAGCAGACGCAATGTGTAACTTATCTCTGAGCCTATTGTATGAGATGC
>CM042141.1:115728155-115733155 GCA_023376005.1 Doryteuthis pealeii | reverse complement strand
TATATATATATATATATACAAATACTAACTATTCTCTTTTTAGTTATAGGTAAAATAGTAGAGCAGATTAGGCTTTTTAACATTGGTATGACAACCAGTCTAGGAGAAGGGACTCTCTAAATTCAAACCTATTAAACTCCACTTAATAATTGACCTTGTGTCACATCCTGTTCGTGCAGAGCAATTGGGTAAATACATATAATCTATTATTGATCTATTTATCATTCTTATGTTGCATGTCTACACATCTATCAGCAGAAAAGTCAATTCATTCTATTCATAATGCTTTGAGGCAGGTGTGAATAAGTATTATTTAAACAATGCTTACCTACAAGTATGATTTCACTTACTTTCATCACACACACACACACACACACTCACACACATATATATATATATATTTATTTTTTTTTAAGAAGTGGATGACTTAACAGAGAAGGCAAAAAAAATAGAGCGTGTCATAATTTTGAATGTCAAGAAAATGTAGAAGTAACCAAATTAGTTGGAATAATATATGAATATAAAAAGTGCTCAATACATATGTAGACCTGATTTAGAAAACCAGTAAGAGCAGAATATATCTGCCTAGGTTTCTACAGGAGGATCTTCAGGATAACTTTGATTGAAACTGATTAGAACAAGTGGGTGTAAACAAAAAAACATAAGAAAAAGAACTCAGCTCACATTTGGATATTTATTGATCAAGATACCATTTACCTTATTCCAGTAACCATTCAAAATTTCAAATCTTTGATTTAACAATTCTTCAGAATTAGTATAAGATGCAATAGCCAGTATTTCCTATGAGATGATCTGTATGAAAAATGGATATGGTGACCTGAGTTCAAATCCTGAATGAAGCTGTTTCTGTTTCATTTTGTGCTAATACTCTTGGGAAAGTCATGTATCCATCTGTTGTATACTCTCTTTCCTTCTTACTTTCTTACTTCTATTATTCTAGCGTCTCTTCTAGCATCTCTTCTAGCATCTGGACTTCGTCTTGTGGACTTTGTGTCTGGTCTTCCATTGGGGATTTCTCTTTATCAGAAGCCCTGTGTCATTGGTAGTTTTTAGATAATAACACAAGACTTCGATTTAACTTAGATCATATTTTATTCTGAAATCCCCACCAGACTACCTGCGCAGATTGAATCGGCAACGTGCTTAACACGACTTACCACCGTCGTGGTTTTTGGCCGATCTGACTAAACAAATCTCTTTCTAATCTAAACCGGAAGAGGGTCTTCTCCACCGATTCTTACGGTATCCACCGGAAGGATCAGGATGAGGTCAAGCCTTGTCACTCATCCTTCAAGGCCGCCGGCTGAACTTATAACAGCCATTTTGGTTTCTACACTACTGTACATAAATATTAGGAATCTAATAATTATGTAACACATCTCCCCTGACCCCAGTTATGAGTAAATGACATGATAATATTGATGCTTCTATTTAAGAAGGAGTGAAGAATTCTAATCAGCATTTCAGTTACCTCCATTAAATTGACAATTTGAATGATAAAAAAGACATGTTTGGATGGTCTTGGGTTGACAACAAGACAAAAGGTTGGTCTCATAGAATGTATCAAATTTTAAAACGTTTTACAAGCATGTCATTTATAAGCTTGTTGACAGGTGGAATGAGGTTCTAGGAAGTAATGAAGGTTATGTTAATGATTAGATATTTATTGTCGGATTAACCTCCTCACATTTCTCACATATTTATATAGGCATACGTTTTTTCATTTAATTATTTACACTCTAATATCAAACATTACATTCATTCCAACCTGATAAAACTTTAAATCTTTCACCAATTCTGTTATCCTTGTATTCGCCTAATTTTTTTTTTTCTTTCCATTTGATTGATTTTTAGAATTTTTGTGTTTGGTGGTGACTTATGCAAAATCATTGGAGGTCTGATGAATGGAGGAATTTATTCAAATGACGACATTTCAATACTATTTAACATTTTAACTAAATAATAAGTGACAAGTGTGCCATCTATTAGATTGTTGGTAGATGAAATGAGGTTCTAGGAAGTAAAGAAGGTTATGTTAATGATTAAATATTTATATAGGCATAAGTTTTTTCATTTATAATTTACACTCTAAAATCAAACATTACATTCATTCTAACTTGATATATATTATATAGGAAGCGCGTGGTGTAATGGTTAAAGTCATGGGAATTGGACTCGTCAACCCGAGTTCAAATCCTAGACGTGGCAATTATTTCACCTAGCGCTAATACCCTTGGAAAAGGTATTAATCCTACTCTTCCTCCAGCTATGGGTAAAATAGTAGGGCAGACTGGGCTCTTTAACCTTGGTTAGGCAACCGGTCTAGGAGAAGGAAAACTCTGAATTCAAACCTGTTGAACTCCGCTTAAGAAATTGACCTTGTGTCGCATCCTGCTCGTGCGGAGGGGTTGGTAAATATATATATCATATTGAAGTTGTGGAAAATTTAATTAATTTTAATTCGTTTTGTTACATAATCATTAGATACCTAATGATTATGACAATAGTGTAGAAATCATATTGGTACAGCTGATGGCCTTGAGAGTGAGTGACGGCGTTTGACCTCACTCTCACCTTGCGTTCTGGGGAGAACCATGAGAAACGGAACCCTGATAGAAAGACCCTTCCAGTTTAAGGGGTAAGCAACTCAGTTAGTTAGAGTTAGAACTTAGAAGCGAAGCTAGCAAGATGTGAGTCTCACTGCGTGATTGTCTGGTCTGGGGATCTGGAATAAAGTAACATCAAAAGTAAATCGAAGTCTTGTGTTTATTACTAAAAGCTATCAATGACACAAGGCTTCTGATAAGGAACGATCCCCAACAGAGACCAGACCCGAAGTCCCCAAGAAACACCACGACAAGACCAGACCAAGATAGATGATAGAAGAACCAAGCCGGCCAGAAGAATAGACTGATTGGCTGATTCATAGTATAATGCAATTTAGAGTCACATCCTGTTCAATTTTTGAGGAGAGACCCCCTCTCCTCAAAGATTGTAACTCTCTGCACAGAATACACTTTCTGTTTTTCCATACAATTCAATCAATCAAATGTTTACTCAGTTATATATCTCTATTAATAATGGAGATTTGTGTCTGTAACAAAAATTATGTCACTGCTTACGTCACATTACCCAAAATCGTCATAACATAGAATAAATACACTCAAAACTTGAACATGCAACATTAGACAGTCCTCATTGTTTTTTTAAAACAAGTTTTAATAAATACATGACTGGTATTATATATCTATATATAGTTTGTTTTATTTTGATACATATTTAAAGTTTACATTTCAAATTGTTTTATTTTTTGATCCTTTAATGAATTTGATGATTTTACTTACTTAGGGTACAAACTCGCTGACATTGAATTTTTTTACTCCACCTCTCAGGCAATATGTTCAAAAATCTATTTTTACATCGCCCGGAGGGTGTTTTTTTATTTTGTACTAGTATTAATAATGGAGATTCGATCTCTATTTGTCTGTAACCAAAACCATGCTTATGTCACAATTATCGTCTATACATAGAATAAAGAACAATTAATATTGATGAAATAAATAAAAGCTGTTCCTCATAATTCAACATTTGAATCATTTCCATTGTAATAAATAAACTATATATTATTTAAACAAATAAACTAGATAAACTATGAAATTAATTAAAGTATTGTATTACTTTAAATGGAAAAAATTATTTGTGAAATTTGTAATCAATTTTTAAAATTATATGTTACTCTCCCCCTTTTTTCAGTACCAAAAAGTTATCTGAAAGTTTACAAATGAATAAATAAATACTTACAATTTTGTGTAAAATTTATGTAAAATATTCAAAATGATTATTTATTTAATAATTGATAATGGGGGGGTCAGAACTAAGTTTCATTTAAAATTGTTTTATTTACTTCTTGAATAAATTTGATGATTTTACTTACTTATGATATAAACCCTCTGACATTGAATTTTTAACTCCACCCAACTCAGGCAATATCTTTCAAATATCGGCATCAGTTTAAAAACAAACAAGAAATTTGGAAAAACCAGCTAGTGTAATGATTAGAGTCCCTGCCTGGCAGTCAGGGTTCGAATCACACACAGAGTAGTCTCCTGCCTAGAGCTCTGCTGATGAGGCATGATATATGCCGAAATGTACATACAGAGATCGACTTTTTCTCGATTTGTTTACGCCTTTACATTTAAACAGATATGCACGCCTAATTTATTAATTATCAACTAATTAAATTTCAATTAGGTATGACTTCAATTAAGCATTTATTCTCCCAAATTGTCGGCTATAGCCATCTCAAACAGACTATAAAACCTGTTTGTTTACTTTCATACAGATATGTGTATTAAAATAGTTAAAATCCCCTTCGCATTCTGTAGGTGATGATAGCCTAGCGGTTAAGATGTCCAACTGATGCTGAACTGATCGGATTTCAATCCTGGTTGTAGGTAGCTTACAAATGTCTAGCACACAGAAGACAGTTGATAAGTCGAAACATGTGTCTGTGGATGACTATATATATGTATATGTATATATATAGTCATATATATATGATATATATATATATATATATATATATATATATATATATAGTATTGCTTATAAATAAGTATACCTCGAACAATATTCTATAAATAGTTAATTTTCCTCTAATCCAAAAGTGTTAGGATTTTATTATTTCTAGTGGAACATTATACAATCAGAATGGATATTAATTATTATCAAACTCTACTGCATTGTAGCAGTCCAAAAATAAGTACAGCACTTATACATATTTGTGCAATTCTATTTTTGGTTGGAATTTTATTTTCATTATTTGGTATGAGTGATACTGTAAACACACACACACACACATACATACATATATATATATATATATATATATATATATATATATATATATATTGCATTTGAGGTGGAATACCATACCTACCATCAGCTCCCGACTTTACTGCACGGATCCAAGTTATGTT
>CM042141.1:115598155-115723155 GCA_023376005.1 Doryteuthis pealeii | reverse complement strand
GAGAGATAGAGATAGTGAGCAGGGAAAAAGTAGAGAGATATATTGTAAAAGAAACAGGAAGTAATAAAAGGGGAGTGGTTGGGTAGGGGAGGGTTGGGGCAGAGTAGGTCACTGAGTGTGAGGGAAGGGGTCAGGAGAGGAAGTTTGGTTAGTTGTAGGGGATTGGGGGAAGTGGTTAGGTGAAAGGGAGAGGTAGGGGTACGGAGGGAAATTTTGAAACATAGGCAAAAAGGGGAGAAAATCAAATTATGGGTGAAGGTTTTTTTAATTTTTTGAATTACCCATTTTCAATATTAATTTTGATTTTAATTAATATTGAAAATGATGCCGAGCTCAAAGCTCTAGCAAAATATATCCTACACACTTTTGTCTGAGTTTTGTTCTTTCATTCCCCGCATCTCCACCATATATATATATATATATATATATATATATATATATATATATATATAGGCCGGTTTAGCTCAGTTGGTAGAGTGTTCGGCTAGGAGCCACAAGGTTCTTGGTTCGATACCGGCCCTCGCCAACTCAGCGTATGAGTAGCACAGGGATCTGTGCGGTAAAGTGGGGAGCTGATGGTAGGTGTGGCGCCCCACCTCAGACGCTAAAAACAATCTCCTTGGTCTAGCGCTATTGAAAAGGGGATAGACTCCCTCGCTGTCTGGCTGATACCGACATTAGGCCACCCCAACGACTTTTACTATATATATATATATATATATGTGTGTGTGTGTGTGCATGTGTGTGTGTGCATGCATGTATGTTTGTATACATATACAAATATCTATAATACTCTTGGGAAAGGTATGAATCCAACTAATAAAAAGTAGGGCAGACTGGGCTCTTTAGCTTTGGTATGGCAATTGGTCTAAGTAAGACTCTGAATTTAAAACTGTTAAACTCTGCTTAAACAAAGTGTGTTGCATCCTGCACAAGTGGTTAAGTAAATACATATACAAATATTTATACATGGATGCACATTGTATTTTAGATATGAGTTCATCTATAAATACACACACTCAAGTCGACACAAAATTAAACACAATATGCTTTTAATTTCTATTTTAAAATATTTGAATATAGGTTATTCTAATTTTTACTGAGATAGATAGATAGATAAACAATAGGTAACACCTATTTTACCCCGTGATATTTAACACAATGAAACTTGCAGAAGCTTGGGGTTGTTATTTTAAAATTCACCGGGCAGCAATTTCGGAGGTAGGGGACCGGGACGCACTTCCTCATAAATTACCAAAAAGAAAGAAAAGACAATGAGAATTTTTTTTGTTTTTTTTTGTTTTATGGCATATCAACCCTTTTCAGGTAATTTGATGCTGAATCAAGTCATTTTGATAAACAAAGGCCTCAGGTTGCTTACTGTACCTACAGTTGCTTAAGTGGTCACCCAATTAAGCACTGAACAGGCTCACTGCTGCTTAACTTCAGTGATCTTGAATTGAATTTATTACAATTCAGGTATAATAGGTATTTACCCAACCCATTCGCCATGGGTAGAATGTGACACAAGGTCACACATATGGGGTATCTAGTGAGTATCAAACTCATATTCAGTAGTAATGGGTCTGCCAGTCTAGCTTGCTAACCATTACACCACAATGCCTAGCAATTCAGGCATAGTATATCATGGAGAAATATTGAGGATAATAAATTTTTGAAAGGATTCCCATCAGATGTTTATTTGGCTGCCTCTTAAAAGTTCTAATAACACTTTAAAAAGTTGAAAACAGAACAATGCATGTATGTAAGTATGCAAAATAAGAAGACAAACTGTAGCAACTATTTATAATCCCACAATTTAATTTTATGATACACAAAAAATAATAGGAAAGATATTTTTAAGAACAGATGAATGAATTACAAAAATAAACAATTTACAAATGGATTTTACGTGCCTACCAATTTGCGAAATTTTGAATGACTTTGTAGCAAGCTGGGTGTTGTATATATTTTATATAGGTTTACACAACTTACTAACTTTTAAACAAAACTCAACACAATGAAAGAAATCAACGGAGTTGTATTAAAATAACAATCTGTATTAAAATAGAATATAATATATATATATACAGACATGTATAATAGCATACCGGGCATAGTCCTTTCTTTTATATTGTGGTATTAATAGTTCATATTTCATCTTGTTTTTCTTTGCTGATACTGGAGCTGATTTGTTGCGTGACCACTCGTCTTGTCATTCTCTGAACTACTGAAAAATTCCCGCTTTTCCTTTTTGGCGCTTGATTTTGAATTCAGCATTTGTTGTTTTCCGTTACTGCATTTTTGGGATTCTTACTCCTCCTTTTTAATATAATCGGCAACTGCCATTTTATTAACCATTACAACTTCATCAAAATTAATTTTATCCACAAAGTCATGCTCAATGGATAATATTGCTAAAATTTCATGTTACTGGATAGGACAGTGTGAATTTTTTGGTGAGAGATAGGAAGTTGTAAACTTATCAATTTTTACTTTCACCAAATGTTCACATAGCACTGGGTTGAATTTTCCAATCAGTTGAACAAACTCCAGAAAATTTCCTTTATTTTCATTTGTGTCCTCAGCTCGAATGGGCCGCCCCGTAAATTATGCTGACTGGGGCAGATAGCACTCCCTGCCCCCTATTGGTACGCTACTGTTCCTATCTAATAATGATAACCTATCTAACTTATCCCACTGCATGCTCCCCACAAGTCTTCCTCTTCACAAATCAATTTTATCCGCCATGCTCCACTCTATGGATAATATTGCTAAAATTTCATGTTACTGGATAGGACAGTGTGAATTTTTTTGGTGAGAGATAGGAAGTTGTAAACTTATCAATTTTTACTTTCACCAAATGTTCACATAGCACTTGGCCGTATTTTTCAGTCAGTTGAACAAACTCCAGAAAATTTCCTTTATTTCCATTTGCCTCCTTAACTTGAACATGGTGCCTCGTAAATTGTGCCGCCCAGGGCGGACCGCCCCTCCCTGCCCATTCTTGGTACGCCATTGATCCCCATGTGTACGTCCTTATTGCACTTGTTATATGAGTTTCATCTAAATATGAAGATAATATGAAAGAATGAGCTTTCTACATAGACTTTTTAAAATTATTTTTTCATTAAAATAAACATTTTTGAATTAAAATAACTTCCTTTAAAAAAAAAAAAGCAATTAAGATAGAAGTTAATACAAAACCACTCGGTCAATTAAAACTGCACATTCCATTGCACATAGCACACACGCTATTTTGGGGTGGGTGGGGTGATTTCTTGTTAAAGGTACTACTCTCTGAATCAAAAAGAGGACGTACCATTGTGGTGTAATGGTTAGCAAGCTAGTTCTTACCAGATTCATTACGACTGAATAATGAGTTCAATCTTCGTTGGTATGCTCCATAATTGTGACCTTGTGTTACATCCTACTCGGGGTGAACGGACCAAAGTTTAAGTTACAAGAATTAGGTTCGAAATGTATTCTTCTTCTTTACATAAATCGAAGACATGGAACTTAAAAAAAAAAAAAAGAAGCGATAATACGTTTAATTTGAATTTGTAACAATAATGTACGTTTTTTTAAGAATATCTAACTGGCGAACTAGTGTCTGGATGTTCTCCAAATTGCAACATAAAATTCGGTAAAATTCTAGAGTGGTTGAATTCAATGCAGATTTGCCGACGTGTAGAAAGAAAACTTTAAAAAAAGTTTTTTTCATTTATTTATTTTAAACTTTTTTATGATCATGTTTCTTATATTTTATATTTTTATTCAAAATTCTTTAGAACAAATATTAAAACATTTGCAAAATATCCTGACTTTGAGTAGCACCAAGTATAGCGTACATATGCATCTTTTTAAATCCTGATTATTTTTTCTATTTTTACTTTTTATTCGTTTTTCTTCGAAGGAAAAAAAAAACGTGAGGCGTTTGTCCGTGTTTACAAATTTAAGGGCAATGTTATCCTATGAAATAAGGTCAGCTGTTAGTGAATCTCTCTCTCTCTCTCTCTCTCTCTCTCTCTCTCTCTCTCTCTCTCTCTCTCTCTCTCTCTCTCTCTCTCTCTCTCTCTCTCTCTCTCTCTCTCTCTCTCTCTCTGATGGTATTATAACCGGGAAGTTCGTTTTCTTTACATTTCTTTCGTCCTCAGATTACAACTATTTTTCTCTCTTTAATTTTTCTTGCTTTCTTCTTTCTTTTCTTCCTTTTTTGTTGTTGTTATGTTTATTACTCCCTACCTTATTTTCTTTCTCTCAACCCATATTTTGGGTCAGTTGCATTCTCTAGTCTACTACTTCAAAAAACCAGAAACAGCTTAGTTTAACTACAAATTCTTTGGTAGTAGTGGAATACAGCAAAACTTTTATAACAAATTAGTTGAAAAGCAACACTGGTTGATTGTTGTCATGAAACATTCTGGTAGCCATGGGTGCTGATGGGTGTCGTGACTCATTTAGGTAAAAAAAAAATGGAGAGAGAGATAGAAAAATAGTGAGAGAGAGTGTGTGAGAAAGATAGCTAGAGAGAGAGAGAGAGGGGAGGAGAGAGAGGGAGAGAGAGAAAGAAAGAAAGAAAGAAAGAAAGAAAGAAAGAAAGAAAGAAAGAAAGAAAGAGAGAGATACCACCAATTTTCCCTGTGAAATTTACCTGCCACCTATATTTAACACAATTAAACTTGCATAAAGGTTAATATCATCTTGAAAATTTTTTGTTCATTCGAAAGAAGAAACATTAAACAAACTCCTGATGATTTTTAATTTGTTTTTTTTCACCTTACGGAAATAATGAAAATTATGATTCAAAAATAATGTTTTCATTTTTGCACCCTTAAATCAACTGAAATCTAACGTAGCCAAAAACAAGTTACGACAAGAGGATTTTAGAAATATTCCATGAAAAATCAATTAATAGTCCGATTTTCACGAACATTTCCAGAATTGCTTACCTTTTGATGAAAATATGTCTGAAATAGTTTTTTCCTAAAATATATCAGGGGAAAAAATTTTTTACGAGGTCTACCCCTCCCCCATTTTATTTTATGAGATATGAAATAGATGAAGCGGATAAAAAACGATTTTTACTTTTTTTAAAATAAAAATAAGAGTCTCAATAACTATATCAAAAGATTTTTATAAAATCCGAAACGGTAGTTTTTGTAGAAAAAAAATCATGAATTCTTAAATAAAAAGTGCTAACAAATGTCATAATATTATTATTTGAAAACTTCTTTCTTTACTTTTTTAATTGATATGTACTATATTCTATTAGATTGTCAAGAAAAAATTTTTTTATAAGAAATCAATTTTTAATAGATTTTAAATCTTTTGTGTGCTTAAATAATTTTGTTTTTTTTCATTTAAAAAAATATTTTTTTTGTGTATAAATCGAATTTTTCACTAATATTTAAATATAATATAACACTGAATTTTAGAATTCAGGTGAACTAAAAATTTGTCCGATCCACGATATATTAATATTTTAAGAGAATTTGTAATTTTTATTGTTGAATAGTAATGTTTGATTCTTATAATATACGGAAGAGCAAAACTGACATTAGTTGTTTTTCCTTGGAAGTACAATTTTTCAGCAGCTAGCGGATTTTGAGGCTGGAGGCCGGGACGGAACTCCGCAAAGAGTACCTGTTTTCGATTTTAGATTTATCCGGACCGGCATGATTGGAAAAAAAAGTTACTTTCACTAAGAAATTTTAATAATAAATTTCGATAGTAAATTTTGATAGTAAATTTTACTAGTAATTAAAATTTTCATACATTTCATTTCTTTTTCAATTTAGAATTTGAACGGGCGCAAATTCGACTGGCATAATTTTAAAAGTCAATTTCACTGTGAAATTTTAATAGTAAATTTTGTCGTAGAGGTTCGCAAATGATATCAAAATTACGAATAACATATGACACAGTTAGGCAGAGAGTACGGAGAAATGATAAAACAAATGCATATAATTATAAAATAACAAATAAACTTATTCAGAGAATAAATTTGCAATAATATGTGAAATGTTCAAAAGGGATAGTGTAGATATGATATGTGTAATGTAAAGTGTAAAAGTTCTTGTGTTAAGTTTGGAAAAGTTCGTTTAGATGTGGACAGAAATGAGAATAAAGTTTGTATGTATGACCTGCTGAAACGGATTCTTGATGTAGGTAGAACGAATTGGTAAGAATACTGGTAGTAGTAGTAATTTTGTTGAGGCAGTGGAGTCGTTCGTTCGAACACCTGTTTCTTGGTCGTTGTTCTATCTGGCAGCGAGACGAGATCTGTATGTTTGTTTGTGGTTGTCGGATGTGTCCGGTTTGAAAGTGAGATGAAGTCTGTGTAATTGTTGATTTCTTCTCTGTCTATTTATAATAAGGGGATAGGATCGAAAAGTAATTAACTTTTTGGCGCAAACGCGCGGACGTAGTAGAAAGTAATACTAACCTAGCCAATCCATTTTGATTTTTGTGTAAACATTTATTTTAATCACTTTTCCTTAAATTTAGGGAAAAGGATTTGTGTTCGTGTGTTCGTTTTAATCTCTTTTCCTTAAGATTGGGAAAAGGATTGTGTTGTGTGTTTGTTTTAATTTCTTTTCCTTAAGTTTGGGAAAAGAAATGTGTATGTGTATTTATTATTATTTTGATGTAAAATATAGAATTGTATTCTATACATGTTATTGTTTACCACATTATTTTAGGGCACAGTTCAATGTTAAACTTTCTCTTACAATACTAACACATGTAAACCACGATATTGGTTTAAACACAACTAAGAATTCACTAAAATATGACACTGTTGTATTAGGGTAGGTCGATTTGTCACTTTTAAAAAATATCAAATTGCCCATCTGTGCAAAAGGTGTGTGTTAGTATACTGAATACTGATACCAAAAATTAGATCTTTTACTTGCACCATTGTTTGAGGAAATAGCATCAAAGATCGTTACTAAAATGCACTAAAAATCCTCGTTTTCTAAAGGCTAAATTTTGCAAAAACGAGGATTTTTAGTGCATTTTAGTAGATGATCTTTGATGCTATTTCCTGAAACAATGGTGCAAGTAAAAGATCTAATTTTTAGTATCAGTATTCAGTAGACTAACACACAACTTTTGCATAGATGGACAATTTGATATTTTTAAAAAGTGAAAAATCGACCTACCCTACTGTTGCAGGGTCGATGAATAATGGCAAGCCCACAAATATTTGCCAGCTATTTGGGCGGCGCAGGCCACCCCGGCGGCATGATGAAGCCGAGAATGTTTGATATACAAATTTTGGATTTATTTATACCTGTAACGTGGACCAAGGTGTATCCGATTCTAAGTCTTTTACTTTTTAGTGGAAATCGCTCTGGTTGGTTAAATAATACAATTAATTTACCAAACTCAACCGGAAGGGTGCGTCGAGCCTATTGCGCACAAACTTTCGTCAGTTGACTTTTAGCCCTTGAAGCGTTAACTTCCTGTAAGCTTCCATAAATCCGTAGTTTTTAGTGGCTGGGTTTTTGGGGGTACTTTCAGTAGCGAATGGTAGCTACCGGTCCCGACAATACTAAACTATATCTCGTGGTGAGGCTCCAGTTCAGGAACTTTGATGAGCATGGAGTCATTTCTACATGGCTATTAGTCCCAGGTTCACTCTGATCCGAAGTGGTAGTACCTTTTAGGGTCCCATCTATAATTCAAATAGATCTGTTTGAAAATTATCAGTATCACAGAGGAATATTTGAAACCATATAATTGTGTGCAAATTATTTGTATTAATAATAGTTATTTTGTATTAAGTATAAGCTGCAAATGTTTACAAAGCCTTTTTTTTTTTTTTTTACTGTTGTCCTCATATTTATTACGATATATAAGAAAGAAAAAAACGTTTAGGCTGTTGTACCCTCCGCCCTTCTTCAGGTGTACCTCGTTTATCTGAGCATAATAATGATTCAACTTGGGAAATCATTTTGAAAGTTTAACTGTTGAGCAAACAAAGCGTTAAGGAACTTATGAAGTTCTCATTCAAAACTTTCAAAATGATTTCCCAAGTTGAATCATTGTTATGTTCAGATAGACAAGGGACACCTGAGAAAGGGCGGAGGGTACAACGGCTGAAACATTGTATTTTATTATATCTCAATAAAGATGAGGACAACTGTACGAAAACATGATAATACATATCAGCCTCATCTAAAATGTTAAGACAAATAAGATTATTATTATTATTAGTTACTTGAAACCATATAATTGCTTGAGGTGCTTGAAACCATATAACTGAATATGTATTAGTATAAGATAGGAATGCTTGAAACCATATAACTGTTTGCCTACAAATTATTATCAAATGGGAATAATTAATTATTTGAAACCATATAATTGTTTAAGATGCTTGAAACCATATAACTGAATATGTATTAGTATAAGATAAAATGCTTGAAACCATATAACTATGTGCCAACAAATTATTATCAAATGGGAATAGTTACTTGAAACCATATACTTATGTATAATTATTAGTATTAAGAGTAATTATTTGAAACTATAATTGTTTACTAAGGATTATCATTAGTTACTTGAAACCATGTTATTGCTTGGGGAAAAGAGACTGATTTTGGCATAAATCTTTTAAATCGGGAAAATTTGGCATAAAATAACCCAATAAGGTGTAGAATTTTCATTTCTTGCTTTAACAGTTACCGCCCGTGTTTCTCCGTTTAGTCGTTAAGTAGCGTTTTCCAAGCAGGAAGCGCGAAAACCAAATTCTATATCTTTTTGACCGTTTCGCACGAATATGTAACAACGTAAATTCATGTTCTCCTGTCAACGTAACAGGGGCTTCGTGCTCTCACAATTTCTTATAATTTCACAAGAACTGATGTGTAAAATATAAGTCAAAACTCTTTCCTTTAACCCATCACTTTCGGAACATTTAACACTAAAGACTTTCTCCTTTAACCTGCAACTATAGAAACATTAAAGACATTCTTTAAACAAAAACTACATGTTGGCATCCTTCCGTCTATGAGACACGATGGAGTAGTGTCCATTTTTTCCCGGACCTACGTAGCTGGGCAGGTTCGTATGGAGGATGATTTGTTGCTCAAGCAGCAAATCCCCCGTCTCCACACTGCCGCTATGATCCAAAGGAAAGGTAAGGAACTAATGCAGTTTGGCAGCGGTAATGTCGCAGGAGTTGCTGGGTAGCACTAGATTTCAGCATCACACCACTTTAGGGACTCCGACTCCTGATTTGTTTTCGGGGTTTACTCCCCTAGCTTTTCCTTGGGATGAGGTAAAGCCGCTAAGCAGCAGAAGTTTTGTATCGGACTTTTAATCTTAATGCTGTCGGTGTTCCTGAAAAATGAAAAAAAAACAATAAGGACATTTTATTGAGAATTCTGGGGTATGGGTTATCGTCCCTTGTCTGCGAGCCTCTGTTTCAAACCAACCAATCATGAGTCGGCGTGCTTTGGCGCTGAACTCAAAAGTGCAGACTCATTCCAGCTCTTCTGCAACAGCAACGAAAGGAATCGGACCGTACAAAGGTCGCTCCTACTATATTACAACAGATCGGAGTCGGACGCAAACAGAAGTCCAAATATATCCGAATTATAAACAGAAGACCGTAGCAAGGGGCTCCGTCAATACCCCATATCCCAGGATAAACAGCTAAGTGACATTTATATAAATATTATATACATATTATATACATATTGTATACATATTATTACATATTATATATTTGTCTGCAAACGAGACTAAAGTTTGCAACTTTATATTTAATACAGTCTTTTATTCTTATCTTGTCGTTGTTTTACTTCTTTAACTCTTATCTCGTCTGCCACATTTGCGGTTAACTCCAGTCAAACCTAGGAGTACTGCCACTATTGTTACTTTTCTTTACAATTTTTACTTATACAGTAATGTATTAACTTCACAACACTACTTGTTATTTTCTTCTTTAAGTTTTGTTCAATTATAAATATTTTGTACTTGTTAAATCGGCGTGAATTGTTTTGCTCATATATCCCACCCATGCTATATTCTATTTACAAACAGGCTTTAACAAATATAGCTCGGTTAATTTCAATTCCAACTAAATTGTAGCAACGATCTATAGTTAACAACCGAGAATCAAACGAAGAACATCTTCAACTAAATCGAAATCATTAGCACCCCCCGCTATATGCCGTAAAACCAAGCAATTAAACCAAACAAATCAGACATCTTCACCAATACATTATACTTGTAAAAACTTACGAGACACAATACAGCATTTTCTAAAAATATTAAACGACCCAAAAACTCATTGACTTCTCGTTGTAACAGCCAACAAAATGATAATAATTACTCTTCTAGGAAAGAGTGAATGGTTTGTAATGGTTCTTAAGTAGGATATTTTTACCAAAAATAGATTTAAGAAACAAAGAAAAAAAATCGCATTCTAAAAATAGACCAAACCAAACTGGCCCACCCAACTCAAAAACCCTTTGATAGTAACGGACATTTTGAGGGGGGAGAATGTAATAAGAGAGAATTAGAGAAGAGGGGAAAAGGGTTAAAGAGAATAGAAAAAGGGGTGTTTTAGAAAAAGATAACGCAGACAAGACAAGAAAAAAGTTAGTAGCCGAGAGACCAGCGCTAAGAGCACACGTACGAAAGATATCAGTCTAAGAGTCTTCTGATGATAACTGAATTTATCCTAGTAAAACCTTGGAAGTGTCAGGCAAGTAAGTAAAAGTAAAGTCGTCGGGGTGGCCTAAAGTCGGTATCAGCCAATCAGCAAGGGAGTCTACCCCCTTTTCACTAGCGCTAGACCAAGGAGATTGTTTTTGCGTGTGAGGTGGAGCGCCCCACCTACCATCAGCTCCTTACTTTACCGCACTGATCCCTGTACTACTCATACGCTGAGTTGGCAAGGGCCGGTATCGAACTAGGAACCTTGTGGTTTCTAGCCGAATGCTCTACCGACCGAGCTAACCTGGCCCCTTGTCAGACAAGTAAGCTCTTCAAATACTAAAAAAATGTTATTTTCAAAATTTTACGACCACACAACTCATCTTTTGTAACCTGTTGTTCATTGACACAAATAATAATATATATAAAAGACAACTTTTTGTTGCACTCAAACTTCTTTGCTACCTTTACTGTTTATTGAAATTTTACCTTTAATGTTTAACTCCTTCGCTAATTTCCATTAGGGACTCGGTAAGCTTACCCACCTACAACCTTTACGCGACCCCCAACATATTCTAATTATCATTTCATAGTTGTCTCTGTTATATCGAGAATTTGTATAAGAAAAAAATTACGTTCAACGTGAACGCATATCCCACAAAGTCCGTTCAGTTGAAAATTTGGACCATATGACTTTTAGGCACCCTTTTTGCGATCTCGTTTCATGAGGACATTTTTTCCATTTACACCGGCAAAATGCCGTTGTATGTTAACATACAATTTTTAGAGTTTTTTTAAATTATGAAGCTAACCCCTAACCCTAACCAACAATCGGATTTTGTCGGTGTAAAGGAAAAAAATGTCCGAGATCGCAAAAGGGGTGCCTAAAGGTCATATGGTCCGAAAATTAAACTGGAAATTACTTTATTCTCAAAGTACATTTTAAGTGTATTGCACTAACAAAAATCTCTCTATGATGTGTCGTTTTTGTTGAGTTACGGTAAGATCTTTACTTATAAATATAAAAGCATTTTTAGTAATAGATGGATTTATCTATGTTGGAATTGTTTAAAATTTTTGCTATCTTGATCACCAGTGATTGATTTTAAATTCAAAAATAATTTTATACAATGGTGGTCTCATTTTTTTGTACACAGTTGTCGTCTTATTTTTGACGTGATTAATTTTAGTGAAGTCATCCCCACTCTTTCACTGCCGTCGATCGTTGAGGCTATTTGTAAAAGAAAACAAGCAACAAAAAAGAAAAAGAAAAAAAGAAAAAAAAGTTCATAATTGTTCAATGTTTATTTTTCGATATCACTCGGTACATATGAAGAGGTTAATGAGTTTGGGGATTATGCCTTGTAGAGATAAATCACCTCTATATTAGTACACATATAAGGAAGAAGTAAATTTGAAAAGACAAGTATTAACAATAATACAAGTTTCATAAAGCTATAAATATACAATGATTATATAAGGTTTCTGAAGAAAAAGACAAGCAATGTTTTTTTTTTTGGGGGGGGATGGTAAACAGCAAAAATCATTGGAAGATATTTATTTTGTTTGTGTATGCGTAAGTGTTTCAAGGGAAGTGGAAAGTAATATACAGCTATATTTATGAGTCTGTTGATGTGTAAGATGCTGGGTTTGGTTTGGTTTGGTTTGGTATGAGGAGTGGTCGGCAGGGTGTTGGCGTGGTATGAGGTGAGAGGTCGGTAGGATGTTGGTGTAGTATGAAGTAAAAGGTCGATAGTGTGTTGGCGTGGTGTGAGGTAAGAGGTCGGTAGGGTGTTGGCGTGGTGTGAGGTAAGAGGTCGGTAGGGTGTTGGCGTGGTATGAGGTGAGAGGTCGATAGAGTATTGGCATGGTAGGAGGCGAGGATTCGGTAGTGTGTTGGCGTGGTATGAGACGAGAAATCAGCACCGTTGTCGAATTAGGCTAACTCGTTTTGTAGTGTCGACTCCTTTGTCCTGAATTGAAAAAGGGATCTCTTTAGTCACCATTAAATCAAAGTGGATCAGCCGAAACAATTTTTTTTTTAGGTGCACAAACTTTTTGTTGGTTAAAAAAAAAACAGTGGTAGAGTGGGCGTTGGGTCACGTAGTGGATGTGGGATGAATGTTTGGGTTGGAAGTAGGGGTCGGCTATGGTTGTGCAGTGGGGATAGTAGACACGGAGTCAAGTGGTGGTAGTGAGCATAGCATCAATGAGTGGTAGTAAGAGGATTTTTTGTGACCCTATGCTACATCAGCAGCAGCTGATCACCACCCTCCTCCCACTCGCAACCAAAGAACACTTGTCAGTAAGAGAATTGAATTCTCCAATACAAGAACTCAGCCCATGTCCTGAAGAAGGTCTGAAAGACCGAAACAGCGTCGACATTATCGCCATAAATAAACTTTCATCCATTGTAACATCCCGTGTGTGTCTACATTTCTCCACAACACACACATATATATATATATATATATATATATATATATATATATATAATATATATATATATACGGAGGGGGATAAAATATGGAAATAAATCCGATGGTATGTAGAAATAAGAAGAAAAAAACAAAGTATTCCCCAAAATAGATTTATTTGTATATGGTGAAATCGACGTTAAGATATTTCGTTTATTATGAAACCTTCATCAGGACATTAGGATGAATATAATGTTGTCTAAACAGTGTTGGAATTATTTTAAAAATTAAAACGAGAGATGAGAAAGTATTAGAGAAAATGTTCTTTTTTTTTGTCCTGTTTAATATTTTATGATAAAGCGAAATGTTTTAACGTCGACTTCACTATCTACAAATAAATTTATCTTTTGGAATACTCTGTTTTTTTTCTTATATCTACACACATGCTGGCATACATACTCAAACACACACACATTCACAATATATATATATATATATTATATATATATATATATATAGCACTACAGACAAAGTTTTTGATATGTAAGAAGACCTTATATACGCCTATGTAGTTTGTGGGTGGGAAGTCTTCGCGGTTGAGACGGAAACTGAAGTTGGTGAGGTGTGTGTAGGGGCGGCAGGCTACGTGGTTTGTAGCGGTGGCAGTCTTCGTTGCAATCTTAATGTGACAGAGCCGGGTCGCTGCTGCTGAACTGACTTTGGTTGGTGAGGCAGGCTGTTTATATAGGAATTCCCTAGCAGGCGCCAGCTCCGATTTGGGTCTCCATATTTGAGCGGGAATGCTCCGGATTGGACAAAAAATGCGACTATGTTAGCTACGTGCTAGCTCCGATTTGGGACTTTATGTTCGAGCAGGAATGTTATGGATTGATTAAGAAATATAGTAAATCATACTATGATCTTAGCTAAAGTAGTTTAACACGTCTCTAAGTAGTACCGTTTTCTCGAAAATAAGACCTACCTGCAAAATAAGACCTAGCGTGATTCTACAGGATGATTTTATTATATAAGCTCTCACCTTAAAATAAGCCCTAGTTGAGAGCGGCAGACAGATGAAAAAAATAAGTGTTCTTCACAATCACATCATGCGACGCAAACACTCGACATCCTTCGAAATATAAACTCTGGTGCTATATTTCGGGGTGAAAATGAATATAAGCCCTATCTTATTTTCGGGGAACACGGTAGTAGTAGTAGTAGTAGTAGTAGTAGTAGTATAGTGTCTGGTTCTGTTGGAGTTTCGCCTCCTGAGTTGAAAAATACCATTGTGTTGTTTCAGGGTGTGAAAATCATGCTCAGGAAGTTTTTTCTTTCGTCAGAAAGTTGTTTGAGATCACCATTTTGTTGTTGATAATAATAATAATAATAATAATAATAATAATAATAATCTTTTTTTGTTTTTGTTAAAAAGAGCCCCGCCTGCCTTACTATTTACCCATAGCTGATAGGAGAATAATTGTATTCGTACCTTTCACAAGGGTATTAGTGCTATTTGAAATGTAAACAGCCGCGTCCAGAATGTGTAATCGTCTCACCGTGTCCTTTTTTTTTTACGACGGTAACCAATACAGCACGCATCTCCGAACGTCAGGTTGTTCATTTTGTTGAAGGTTTTGTTCTTTAGAATCAGAAGATAGCGAGTTCGCAGCAGGCGAATTGTTCTCACTCTTAGTGCTTTCATTCTCTGCCAATAATTTATTTGTGGTGATTAATAAAAATAAAATTAAACCAAATAAAAATAAAGAAAAGAAAAATAGAACAAAATTAAATTAAATATAAAAATAAATAAAAAGACACAAAAAATAACAATCTCCCAGAAGGCCTGAGACCGGAAGAGCCTTCGAGGCATGAGCAAAAAAAAAACAAAAAACGAATTCTTGGCGCCAAAACGGACTCTAATCCCTTTTTACCCCAGGACTTTGAAGAAAAACCTATTGAATTGCTCGTTAAAATATTTTCCCCCAAAGAAATAGTGTAAATCAACGAATAAAAGTCTTACCCTAAAGTTATCCTTATTTTTGTTCCTTTCGCTTCTTATCCTAAATTCCCTTTCAGCTTACCAGCCAACAAGAAGGAAGAACCAACTATATTGTGGTTTAGACACGACTATGAGCGAGCTTAAACCACATAGAACTAACTGCCAATGAAACACTACATACTAAAGACTATCTACACACAAGGATATTTCTTTCATACACCTTTATAGTCTCTTTCTTGTATCTCATTGTCATGTTTGTATTAATTCTCTAAGTTTGCCAGGCAATGAAATATTCTTGTTAATTCGTCGTGAATTGTTGTATATATATCCACACGAAGATATATCAAACTACACACAGGCCTACACTACAAATTTTTCATCCTTAACTAATAATGTTTTCGACAAATATACGAAAACTCTTCTGTCTTCTTCTAATGTTCCTCTTCTTACCCACAGATATCTTCTCCTGTCCACCAAATCACAAGTCACTAAAAACTCATAGGTCGAAACCTTCCTAGCCACCTGACACCCATTTCATTGAATTGGCCGTTTCTTCAAGAATTTTTCAATTCTATCGAATTTATCGCAAGATCCAGATATATATCGCAACTCTTAAATGTGACATTTACATAATCTTTTTTTTTTTTTTTAAATTTTTTTTTTTTACCCTGAGGGTATTGGAGAAAATTCAACTCTACTTTTTCCTTTTTTTCCCTTCAATATGTGTATTCGTTTAATAATACCTCACTTTCATATTGTACTTAATGTCTCAAGTTTTATTTGTATTGTTCTGACATTTTATTTAATATTATTTGGTCGGCGTTTGATTAGGCTACTACTTCCCAATTCCTTTGTATAAATGAGAAGCTAAAATAAAGACCAAACTTCAGTCGTCATAGCACCGTCCGCTACAAGCATATGTTATGAAGTGGTTGCTAATGAATACATAACAAATAAATGAATGGACTTGCTTATTTTAATTGAAAGAGAAAGAAGATTAAAGGAGAAGCCTCAGAGTTCGGTTGACAGTGAAAGACATTGTGGGAATTGAATAATGAATACAAATATAATAAAATAAATAATGAATAAAAGCAAATAAATAAATAAACAAACAACCACAAAATAAAATTGAATAAACAAATAGAAAAATAATAATCTCCCAGGGGGCCTCTGACAGGAAGAAAATTCAGAGAATGCTTGAAAAAAAAAGGGGGGCTTTAGGAGAGATCTATCTTGAACTTTGACTAGGAACACAACTATTACTTGCTCGGGAAGAAAATTCCTCTCCAAATGATAACTAAATCTGGAAATAATGTTGAGTTTTGAAAGTATCTTTCGTCTCTTCCTTTATTAATTCCTTTTCAGGATGACGACCAATGGAAAAAACCCGACAAATATCGGGGCTAAAAGAAAAACAAATAACTCCCAAATAATATCTTAATCCCATTCATAGAATCTGGAGGACTTCACAAAATAAACCCAATTATTTTGTAATTAATTACTATATGGGTAGTTAATAATTATATATGGTAAGATATGGGTAATTAATAGTCTATATTGCCTATATACATACAAAACGAGGTTCGCGTGTTTTAAACAAGACGGAGACACCTGGATGGTAAGCCTCTCAAATTAGTAGACCCGTCCATATACCTAGGTAGTAATATCTCATCTACAGAAAGCGATGCCAATACATGCATAGGAATGGCATGGACAGCTATAAACGGATTATCGATAATATGGAAATCTAATCTCTCTGATAAGATAAAGCTAACATTCTTCCAAGCTATAGCTGTATTAATGCTACTATATGGCTGCGACACTTGGACTCTAACGAAATGCTTGGATAAAAAAAACTAGATGGGAACTATACAGGGATGCTGAGTGCTGCCTTGAACAAATCTTGAAAACAACACCCCACAACACAAGCAACTGTGCAGCCACTTACCTCCTATCATACAAACCATCCAAAACGCTTGACATGATGGACACTGCCGGAGAAGCAAGAACGAACTCAAAGTGACGTTCTTCTGTGAACACCTACACCAGTGTAGGCCGACCAGTAAAAGAAAAAAAATTATCAATCAGCTCTCTGCGGATTCTAGATGTCGTGCAGAAGAGCTGCCAGGGGTGATGACCGATAGGGACGGGTCACGAGAGAGAGAGAGAGAGAGAGAGAGAGAGAGAGAGAGAGAGAGGGGGGGCATGGTAACCCCCGCTGTTAATGCGACCTGACGACGACGACAATTATGATGATGGTAAAATATGACAGACATATATTGAATAATAGTAATTTAAATTTTGTAATTAATTTTCAAATAGATATTTTCCAGTGCTGAACACCTCTAACACAAATTTACCCTACTGCTAGTTATAACAATCAAGACTTGTGTGATATGTGGAAGACAGAAAAATTGTCTGACTTTCAGTTTTTAAAAATTAAAAATAAATAAAAATTAAGTAGATAAAAAAAAAAAATCAATATTGATAATAAAACACTCTTTTATTGCATTAATTCCTGGCCAATCTACTTTTCCTTTATTTTCAACGTATTTCTATAATCAATTTCTCTTGTAAAATAATTCATTAGCAACGCATTTACATTAAATTAACATTGTTTTCTCAGTAATATTTACATAAATTCTTGTTTCTTTCGTAAAATTCTGACAACTGAAAAACAAACTTTTTTCTTATGTTTTCTTTCGTTGTTCTGTAGATGCCGAAATTTGCTCAAACATATTTTTTAGGTAAAAACTTGTTATATTTGATAATCATCAGTTTGTTTACATTTAGCTTTATTTTCATTATTTATTTATAGAAAATGACCAAGGCCAAGTGGAGTAGCAGTAAAATCAATACAAGCAAGTAGGGATACCCATTTTCGCGCACCTGCTACTAAGCAGGAGATTCTTCTAAAAATGATCTAAAATAAACTAACTATCCGATTTTAATAAAACTTTCAGTATATGAAGTAATAAAAGAAGTACTTTTATTGTAAATAAATGTTTATTAAATTGAAAAGGCTAATTATTTGTTTCGTTAGTTTTTGTTTCACGTATTGATCCCCGTACAGATTTCTTGGTCATTTTTTTTTTTTGTATGAAAATAAATTTTACATTTTTGGAAAGATAATTCAATGACGGAACATATGTAAAATAAATAAATAAATAAATAAATCGATACTAGTACAGGTTTGGTATTCTAAGGAATTTTATATTTAAAGTTCCTATTGTGTACTTTTTTTTTTTTTTAGGGATTTTTAAAAATTTATAAAATGTAAAATAAATACTTTTGTTTATTGTATAGCAAAATCGTATTTATTTAATTAAAGAAAATATTGCATAAAAATATTTAGCTTAAATAATGACATAATATAGTACTGTCTTTATAAAAAATATATATTGAAAATAATGTTTGAATTAAAAATTGTCATTTTTATTAATGGAAGTATGTAGGAGACATAATATAATATTCTTTTTTTTTTTGGAAAACTGTTGTTGTTGTTGTTGCTGCTGCTGTGAATAATTTCAAATAAGTTCAAATCCGTGACACCTGTATAATTATACTCTGTAGAGCTCAAACATTGTTTGTTTGAAGAAATTGATTATTTTTTAAATCAACAATAAAAAAAAGTTTCGCTTTTCATAATATTTCTGATAGAATTTTATTGTAATAATTTTTAACATTCTAATTTTAATTTTCCTAGCTCTCTTTTTTTTCTCAATAATATTAAGAGTTAAATCGTAAGGCATCAAAGAAATGCTAAATTAGTAATTCGTTTTTGCTTCAGAATAAAAAAAATTACATGTATGATCCTTCATGGAAAATTACTTGGGTCTAATTGTTCGCGTCAAGATGCGATAACTATGTCAACAAAGATTAAGAATTTATCACAAATTTATTTAAAATTTACGTTATATGTAACATAATTTTTTCTTATTTTTTTTAACACATAAACTTGGAATTGCTCTTTATATAAAACGTAAAGAAAACATAAAAAAGTTAATTTTCCCTTTTTATTGACGTTTTAAAATATTTTGTAGTAATTTCCGCAATTATGAAAGTCCACGAATTGGGCATACTACTAGCAAGTGATCGAAAATCCTACAACCCTGTTGGCGCTAAAATACCAATAGTTATTGTTTTTCTTTTTTAGTTCAATATGAGTTACTTCCCTTTAACCATACACTTTGTCAATAAATACAATCGGATCTCATATATTATAGCGTTATATACGTATCCGGCGTCTAATCAGGTGAGTGAGGTAACATATCACGTTGTCCCTGGGGCCCGTCCCACTAGGCAGCACCTCTCCACTCGTTTATTGACTGATGAGCTCCTCATGGAGGTATGCCAATGGGACCAAGCAGTTTTTGCGTTGACCTCTTCATGAGCTTTGGCTTGTGCATGGTTCCCCACATAAAAAAGACTTTATGTTAACCCAGCCTGGTGGGAGGTCAGGAAAATAAATAGATTATTGGTGTCATATATTTGTAGGGATGTCCAAAAATCGCAAAAGGAAGTAATAATTAAAAAAATTTTTTTAAATTTTCAAACAATTACCAAAAATTATGGAATTGTCTGAAATTAATGAAATTTTCACCACTTTATTCATTAATGACTTAATTCTATAATGAATAGTTTATTTTATTAACAAAAACTTTAAAAATATGTTTTTTTTTCATCAATTCAGATTGTAGGATGGAGTTGACTTTTGGTCATTTCAATAAAAATTTCCAGTCCCTAATTTCTAGATTTCTAGAAAAATCAAATTCTGAAGACCACATAAAAAATAAAATAAAAGATAAAAAATTAGGAAAACTCTTAATTCAAACCAGCTGTAATCTACCATATTTGACGGCATATAAGACGCACCCCCATTTCAGCAGGTCAGATTCAGGAAAATTTTTTTAGTGTATTTAAGCATATATTGTTAAAAACAGTCTAGCTGTGCATTACACAAGCAGAAACATAGCTGTATGAAAGCAATTTGGCAGTACAGGCAAGCAATAAGCATACACAAGATATCTCAATAGCAGGAAATAATAATAATGTAAAATTAATATGGGAGGTTTCAAACTTCACCTTCGATAAGACGCAGAGCAATTTTTTGAGCCAAAATTTTGGAAAAAAAGTGCGTCCTATATGCCGTCAAATATGGTACTTAAAAAATTAAAACTTGCTTACTATGATGTCACAGTTAAGCATGTTAACTGGCCCGGTGCCTCCTCTAGTGGCCAATAAATACTGATTCAGATTTGTCAAACCATCACCTACCTGCCCAATTTCAAATTTTATGCAATTTGTAATTCAGGAGTAGAGTGGCAAAAGTTAGGCAACTTTTTTAATGTTATTTGGGTTAGCATGATTTTGCACTCTACTGAATCTGTGTAGCCCTAGGAAATTGCTTCACCCTGACCCCACTTTATTCTGCCACTGTCAATATGACTATTAGGGTAGGTTGATTTTTCACTTTTTTTAAAATATCAAATTCTCTCAAGCAGCAAAAGTTGTGTTGGTATAATGAATACTGATACCAAAAATTTCTTACTTGCACCAGTGTTTTAAGAAATAGCATCAAAGATCGTCTGCTAAAATGAACCAAAAATCCTCATTTCTCAACATTTAGCCTAGAAATTTGTTAGAAAATTTAGCAATTTCAATATCTAAAAAAGAAAAGCTTGTCATTAATGAAACGAATGAAATATAACTAGAATTCAAATTGAAAAATGTCCCCATAACCAACAACACCTTCGATATGCTGTTTTTCACCTAATAATTAAGCTTTAACAGTGATAAAATTTTAAAAGATTGAAATCTATTTCCTCAAACATCGGAAAAGTTTTGAAGAAAAATATTGTGTTAGAAATTCTTTATGTTAATTTGCAACTGTCACCACATGGGAGACGTTAGTTCCAAAATCGACCTACCTTAATCACCATCTATCTGTTTATATAGCCTCTATGTTTTAAGTAATTATTCTTTCTCTCAGAAATTCAGACAAAATTTTGGTTTGGTTGGTTGTTTTTTTACGGCATGTCAACCCCTCTGGTTATTTTATGCCGAATACTTCTATTGGTAAAAAAATGTTTAATGCTAACAAAGTTTTGAAATAATTTCATTTTAAATGGATAATACAATTTTGTTTATAAACTCATGTTTTCTATTTAACCCATAGATGGGCAGACAAAATTTAGAGTTTCATTTTCAACAATTATAACTGTCAACAAAAACAAAAACAAAAGAACATTATTTTTCTTTAGTTGCACTTTTTTATTATTGTGCTGGGATTGAGTTCATCAAATGTACTTGAAAAAATTAAACATCAGTAATTCATACAAGTGTATATCAAAAATATAATTGTTTATTTACCACTTAGTAAAGTAAGTAGAGTCGACGGGGCAGCCTAAAGTCGGTATCAGCCAGTCAGCGAGGGAGTCCATCCTCTTTTCAATAGCGCTAGACCAAGGAGATTGTTTTTTTAGCATCTGAGATGGCGCTCCACACCTACCATCAGCTCCTTACTTTACCGCACAGATCCCTGTGCTACTCATACGCTGAGTTGGCATGGGCCGGGTTAGCTCAGTCGGTAGAGCGTTCGGCTAGAAACCACAAGGTTCCTAGTTCGATACCGGTCCTCGCCAACTCAGCGTATGAGTAGCACAGGGGTCTGTGCGGTAAAGTAAGGAGCTGATGGTAGGTGTGGTGCTCCTCCCCAGATGCTAAAAAACAATCTCCTTGGTCTAGCGCTATTGAAAAGGGGTATAGACTCCCTCGCTAACTGGCTGATACCGACTTTAGGCCGCCCCGTCGACTTTACTTATTTACCACTTTGTAATACAATCGGTTGGTTGGCAACCTCCCGTCTAGGAGAGACAATTTTTGTTTTTTTTCCTTTTTGAACTACATAGCCTGGGCGGGTTCATATGGAAGATAAACTGTTGCCCATGTAGCAAATCCCCCCCCCTCTCCACACTGCCACTGTGATCCAAAGGAAAGGTAAGGGACCAATGCAGTTTGGCAATGGTAGTGTCGCAGGAGTTAATGGGTAGTACTGGATTTCAACATCACACCACCATAGGATCTCCGGCTCCTGATATGTTTTCGGGGTTTACTCCCTTAGCCTTCCCTTGAAAGGCAGCAGAGGTTTTGGGTTGGACTTTCCTTGACTGTTTGGTTGCCGTCCAAGGCTAAAGAGCCCCTTTGACCCATTTGGGGATCCATGCGAGTAGCAAGTACCACGATCCTGATACTAATACAATTATGTACTTGTAAAATCCACTCAATCAAGATGACTTTGGATTTTATAACAAAAGTCAAGTACAAGGGTCATTCAATAAATAAGGTGAATTTTGATTAAAGAGTTGGCAATTGGAAGCACTGTTTACAGTTGCACTTTTTTCAAGGAAATTAATTTTGGTGACTTCTTTAATGTCCCAAAAGACTGTCAGCATGACCTTCTTTACTGACTACTGTGCCTGGAACTTTTTTCTTTACCGGAGAGTCCGTGTGTTTCCACTCCATGATTATCTTTTCGACACAGGCTCGTGGGTTTTTTTTAACCTTGATATGGCAATCAGTCTAAGAGAAGGAAAACTCTGAATCATTGTTTACAGTTGCACCTTTTTTAAGAAAATCAATTGTGGCGACTTCTTTAATGTCCCAAAAGACTGTCAGCATGATCTTCTTTACTGACTACTGTGCCTGGAACTTTTTCTTTACCGGAGAGTCTGTTTTTCTTCCACTCCATGGTCTGTCTTTTCAACTTTAGTTTGGAGTGGCAATCCAATGTTTAGTTTATTTGTAAACATTTTTTTGACTGAAACATTCCTATAGAAATTTTTATGTTGTCACTTACTAAGCTTAGTTTAGCTCAAGACCAGAAATATGGGGCACCCAGTGAGAATCAAGCTCCTGATCAATGGTCTGCCACTGTAACCATTACATCACAGTTGGTTGGTTGGTGTTCACTGGCATATAAACCCTCGTGGGTTATTTAATGCCAAATCTTTTTTTGTTAATATAATATATATATATATATATATATATATATATATATATATAAGTTGAAAACAATGGAAGTGTATCCGACAGTATGATGAAAAAAATAAAGGAGAGAAAATGTTGAATGGATAAAAATATTTAATGAAACATGTGTCGGCATTTCATTAAATATTTTCATCCATTCAACATTTTCTCTCCTTTATTTATTTATTTTTTCAACACATACACACACACATATATATATATATATATGATTTAACTTCATAAACTAGTAGAAATAATGTTTATTAACTTTGAATAGATTGTACGTAAATATTTTGGTTTATTTTTATAAACTGGTAGAAATAATCTTCAAGTCAGCTTTTTCATTAACTTCATGTGTATCAACAAATTGGTAGAAATAATTTTCATTACCTTCATGTGTATCAATAAATTAAAAAGAAACTTCATATGTATTAATAAACTGGTTGTTGACCCCCAGCTACCACCTTCTAGCACATATATGATTTTTTAAAAAAGAGTTAGGTGCCATAAAAGCAATTTGAAGAATATGATTGGGACAATCATATAGGTGCTAGAGCTTGATATGACCAGCTGATTGATCAGGTGGGATGTCTCTAACATTGTCTAGCCCAAGTAATGGCTGAAGTAGAGTATTGCATATCCGAGACCACTTAGTACCAAGGTCACAGACTGTTCAGCCACTACAATCCTGTCCTCAGATATTAAGGGTTGCCACCCACATCCACATTTGGTGCCCATAGAAATTGTTGATGATTAAATTTTCTACTCTTGTCTTGATTTTTCTCATCTTTAAAAAACTGTAAAACATTTTAAATATTTTCTTATGTATTTATTTATTTTTTGGGATGTAAGATTTTTTTTTAATAGGAATGTTTTTTTAGGAGTGTTTTGTGTTTCTTGGGACTGGTAGTTAAACAGTCACTGCAAAATTCACAATAATAAAGTATTAACTCTGTCCCATAATATTTGGTACATTTGCATATAAATTTCATACACTATATGTATCTACTATTATGGGACGGAAGTAGTATTATTTGTTTCTTTTTATAGAGAAAATAAACTTTAATTTTATTTGTTTGAAGATGGCACTGGACTTGTTAATTTCTTGATGATATTCTGGCTCCAAACTTGTGCAATGGAAACTCGTTGAATCAAATGACTTGAGTAAGAAGATATGGAATCGGTAATAGGAGAAAGAATGTGGCCAGTTTCAAAATTGTTAGAACCATTTTGAATTTCTTCTGTATCTTCTGCGTAATTTTGTATACTCAGTGTACGTACATATCTATAATTTAAAGAAATATCGGAATTAGAGGATTTTTCATTATTTTCGTCACCTTTAGAAAGTTCTGCATGGCTGTTTTCTTCATTACTTTGTACTATATTATATTCACTATGAGAAATTACTGTCACATCATCACTAGATTCAAGTTGGTCAGTGAGAAATCCTTTGTCAACAGTAATAAGACTATCTTCACATTTAAAAGATATTGTCTCATTTTTTAGACCATCTAGATGTTCACTGTCAATCTCACAGTCAACCAGATGTCCATCAACCAGATGTTTGTCAACCAAATGTTCATCAACCAGATGTTCATCTACCAGATGTTCATCAACCAGATGTTCGTCAACCAGATGTTTGTCAACCAGATGTTCATCTACAAGATGTTCATCTACCAGATGTTCATCTACAAGATGTTTGTCAACCAGATGTTCATCTACAAGATGTTCATCTACCAGATGTTCATCAACCAGATGTTTGTCAACCAGATGTTCATCTACAAGATGTTCATCTACCAGATGTTCATCAACCAGATGTTCATCTACCAGATGTTCATACCAGATGTTCATCAACCAGATGTTCATCTACAAGATGTTCATCAACCAGATGTTCATCTACAGATGTTCATCAACCAGATGTTCATCTACAAGATGTTTGTCAACCAGATGTTCATCTACAAGATGTTCATCAACCAGATGTTTGTCAACCAGATGTTCATCAACCAGATGTTCATCAACCAGATGTTCATGTTCATCAACCAGATGTTTGTCACCAGATGTTTCAGTCAGTGATTCTTTAATAGCAAAATCACATTCTTCACAAATTTTTTCTTCTTTGTCGACTTCCATAATTTTCATTTGATTTTTTATTTTATTTTCTTCATTGTATTCCATATTACTTTGGCTGCATAACAGTGGACCACTTGGAAGTTTTTCTGGAGGACACTGATCAGTACTTGTATTACATTCTTTATATCTTAACAGATATTGATTCTTATGTGCTTCCATATTTTCACCCTTATTTTGGGTCTCTCTATTTGGAGTAGATCTGGATTCTTTGTCATGCACACTTTCATGTAGTGAAACCCTTTGTGATCTGTCAAGTTGAGGTTTGTCAGTCACTGTGATATCTTGCTCAAACTCTGAAAGATTCAATTGTTTACTTTGCTCCTTATTAGCTTCCATAGATTCAGATTCATTTATTTGGATATCATTTGTACTCTGCTCTTTATCTAAACTGTTTTTTACAGGATCATACAATATTTCAAGATGAGATTTGTCTTGTTCTAAGTCTGAAAGATTCATTTGATGATTTTGCTCGTTATTAGCTTCCATAGTTACAGACTTATTCTTTTGGACATTGTTTTTACTCTGTTCTTTGTCAGAGCAGTTTACAGGATCAGTCAATATTTCAAGATGGGGTTGGTCAGCATTGTTGTTTGTTGGACCAATTTCAGTACCAATAGAACAACAGCTGGTTAAAGGAAATTCTTTAGAATCTGTTTGATTTGGAGATTCTTGATTTTTCTCAAGGTTTTCAACTTCAACCTCAGCATTTGAGCCGATAGGATTTGGAGTTTGGGAAGATTCACTCTTATCTTTGGGGAAATCATCCATGTTTTGGGAGACCTGTTCCTGAAACAATTTTTCCATGTCGTAAAAATAGGAATAGGCAGTGTCCATGCATTCATCAATTTTGATTTCCTTTCTGAAAAAAACAAAACAAAAAAATATTAAGATATATAAGAAAATTTAAATATTATCTTTGAAGCGTCATTAATAATTATTATTACCATCAATTTGAAATAGTAAAAAACTGATAAGAAAAGCTTACAACAAGGTTATTCACAGAGTCCATTTTCTTTGATGAAAACAATTGCACTCCATACATCCAAAAAAGTCAGAGAGTAGGAGAAAAGTTAAAAAGTAAGAGAGAAGGGGACAAAAAGATAAAGTTATGGTATTGACAAAAAAGATTATTTATAAGTGAGAGATAAGAAAAGAGAGAGAGAAAAAAAAGGAAGAAAGAAAGATAGAAAGAGAGGAGGGAAAGAGAAAATAAAAAAAGTTAAAAAGTAAGAGAGAAGGGGAAAAAAGATGGAGATTGACAAAAAAAATTGTTTATATGTGAGAGATAAGAAAAGAGAGAGAGAAAAAAAGAAAGGAAGAAAGAAAGAAAGATAGAAAGAGAGGAGGGAAAGAGAAGAAAGAAAGAAATAGAGGAGGGAAAGAGAAAATAAAAAAAAGTTAAAAAGTAAGAGAGAAGGGGAAAAAAGATGGAGATTGACAAAAAAATTGTTTATATGTGAGAGATGAGAGAGAGAAGAAAGTCAGAAAGAAAGGAAGGAAAAGAGGAAGAAAGAAAGAAAGAGAGAAGGGAAAAAGAAAATGAAAAAGAGAAGCAATGAAGATAGAGTAAGAGAGAGAATGAGAAACAAGGAGGGTAATAGTGGACAGAAAGAAAAAGAAAACAAAAAGAGAAAGTATAAATAAATCAGAATTATTAGAAAGGAAAAATAAAATAAATCTCTCTCTTACTCTATCTTCATTGCTTCTCTTTTTCATTTTCATTTTCCCTTCTCTCTTTCTTTCTTTCTTCCTCTCTTTCTTTCTTTCTTTTTTGCAAATATCTTCTTTTTTTTTTTAGGATACAGAAGACCTTCCTCTATTCGGGCAATATATCAGTTTTGAAAAATATTGATTTTATATGATTTTAGAAGGGGAGGAGGTCCTGTTTACAATATAAATACAATATTGAAAATAAATCTTACTATTTTGAGCCATCTCCAGATTTGATGACAAACCTCTAAAAGAAGACCAGTTCATATACCTAGATAGCAATATCTCATCTACAGAAAGCAATGTCAATATACACATAGGAAAAGCATAAACTATTATAGATAATCGATGATATGGAAATCTGATCTCTCAGATATGGTAAAATGAGAATTCTTCCAAGCTGTAGCCGTATCAGTACTACTCTATGGCTACACTACTTGGACTTTAACAAAATGCTTAGAGAAAAATATAGATAGGAACTATACAAGAATGTTGTGTGCTGTCTTGAACAAATCCTGGAAGCAGTACTCCAGAAAATAGCAGTTATACAGCCACTTACCTCCTGTCTCATAAACCATCCAAGTAAGATAAACAAGACATGCTGGTCACTGCTGGAGAAGTAAGGACGATTTCATAAGTGATGTTCTCCTGTGGACACCTACACATGGACATACCAGTGTAGGCCGACCAGCAACAACTTGCATACAACAGAACTGTACAGACACTGGATGCCATACTGAGGACTTGCCAGGAGTGATGACTAATAGGGACGGGTGGCAAGAGAGAATCATGGGAATCCATGCTATCAGCATGATTGATGATGATGGTGATGATGGATATTCCACTTCTTCCTCTTAGGTAATAATAAAACTAAAACTAAGGGAAAAAATAACTTGTATGCATCCATGTTGGAAAGTCAGGGATTGTTTTGACAATATTCATATTGTAAGCAGGACCCCCACAAAGTTCTAAAATCATAAATTCAATATTTTTCAGAACCGACAAGGTTTGGTTTGGTTTCTTTGTTTAATAGCATATCAACATTCATGGGTTATTTAATGCCAAAACTATCCTTGTAGAAAAACAGTAGTGGAGTGGTACTATTTAACTCATAGCTGGGGGTATGGGGAGGTTCATACCTTTCCCAATGGTATTAGCCCAAAAGTGCCCATAATAGTGTGACTAGAGTTTGAACTTGTCTAATACAACGTTGCAGTCTACACCACGGGGACCCCCCCCCCCTCAGAAGTGATTAATTACCCTAGTAGAGGAAGATCTTCTGAATGCTATTATTCAATACGGGACCCAGGTGGTTCAGATGTTCCCTGCTATAAATTACAAGATAACTAAATTATTAAGAAACATCAACTTTTAATAAAATCTGATGACACAGAGGGAAAAAAATAAATTGGGTTTCACAGAAACCAAACAAATAATTTAACTCATTGACTTCAAGAAACAGTTGAAAACATAATTTAGCAAAAATACGTACCATATATAGAGAGAATTTGAATGCTGACATAGATTTAAATGTATTTCCAATTACTGAGAGAGAGAATACAACATCCACGCCCCCTCGTAAACAACAGAAAATAAATAGAAACTACTTCCGTTAATTGTTTCTCTGATACGAATGGATGTGGTAAGGTAAGAATTTGAATGTTTCCTCACAGGAGCTCAAATATAAGATATCTGGAGGCCAAAGTATAAGGGGTTCAGAGGGTTAAATATTTACAGTTTATCTACTGAATTGATAAGGTTATCTAGTAAATAAATAGTTGTTGGAGTGGCTTATTGTTGGTATCAGCAGGACAGCACTAGACCAAGGAGATTGTTTTTGCATCTGAGGTGGAGTGCCACACCTACTATAAGCTCCCTACTTTACTGCACAAATAAAAGCTGTGCTACTTATACACTGAGTTGGCAAGGGTTGGTATTGAACCTAGAACCTTGTGGTTCCTAGAAGGATGCTCTACTGATTGAGCTAAACCAACTCCTACTAAATAAATATATATTCAAAAAATAAATAAATTTTGGTTATTTCCTATAACTCCAACATAAACAAAGGGGAACCACTCTTGATTGATAAATTATTTATTTATTTATTGATCTACTAGGAAAAAAGAAGACGGGTTAGGGTTTAGGGTTAGGGTTTAGGGTTAGTTTAATGGGAAAATGAATAAATAATTTATCAGTCAAGAGTGGTTCCCTTTGTTTATGTTGGAGTTATAGGAAATAACCTAAATTTTTTTTTTGAAAAAAAAAAAAAAAAAAAAAAACTAAATTTTTTCTTTTTAGAATTTTTCTTTTTCTATAAATGTAAACTCTGCATTGTTTGGAATTGGTTTATAACAAAAATTATTTTAATCTCGAGAAAATATTTGTTTTGAGGCTATTTTATATTGAAGCTTTCCTTTCTTTAAGATTTTGCATGATATTATGTAGAGCATTTAAAAATGGTCATTTATGGATATTCATGGGTGACAGATTCTCAGGATTCTTCTGGTAATTTGCTTTGCTAGGTTGTTGTTGTTGCGCAAGAGGGTTGGAATCGCCATTGGGTGAAAAATAAGAAGCGCGGTCGTGTTAACTGTGGATGGGAGAAAGGAGAAATGGGTTAAGAAGAAACAGGAAAATAAAGATAGCATCATATATTACTGTTAGCTAAAGGAAGTTAATAACTTTGAAAATTATTATAAAGTCCACGGATCAAAAGAAAAAGGGCGGATTTTAATTTTCAACCCACAGGCTTTCCTTAAGAGGAAAAAAAAAATAATATGAAATTATTTAATAACAAAGAAACAAAAATTTAAAAATAAAACTTAAGCAAAAAGGTTTTTTTGTTTCTTCCTCATTAGTGCACACCCTTTCAACTGTTCACTCAACAAAATAAAAACAAACAAAAAATCTAGATTCTAATTTATTTCTTGATATAGAATGATTAAAAAAATAAACTAATTAAAAATGTAAAATTGCCATGTGATAAATAGTGCACACTATGTAAAAATAAAATAATTTTATGAAAATTGTGCAAATTGGTGCCTTTGATTAAAAAGAAAAGATAAAAAAAAAAAAAAGAGTGAAGGGTGAATGAATAAACAAACAGAGCATTGAAAATTGTAACAATGAAAGAAGCGTGCCACTAAGAGAAAAAGAAAATTAGTTTATTTATTAATTATACTATGAACTAACTGAAGAAAATTCAGAGATTGCCATTCAAAAATTGGTCTGTTCAGCCACTCACACAGTTACAGATTTTTTTTTAAATTAAAAAAAATGGACACTACACCATCATCTTTAGTAGACGGAAGGATGCCAACAACTGAAGAAAATATAAAAAGAAGGAAGCGATATCAAACATAAATGAAAAAACCTACAAAATAAAAATGTTGCCAATTAGGAAAGTGTTTTTTTCATATTCTTTAAATGAATGAATGATACTTTCTTTTTCATATGATAGCAAAAAATATCTAAATATTCTACTGTGCATACATATTAATATCGGGTATTTTTCCACCAGTCAATTGTCCTCATCAGGCAGTTGTCCATCGGGCACTTGTCCGTCGGGTACTTGTCTGTTGGGCAGATGTCCGTCGGGTACTTGTCTGTTGGGCAGATGTCCGTCGGGTACTTGTCTGTTGGGCAGATGTCCGTCAGGCACTTGGCTGTCAGGCTCTTGTCCGTTGGGCAGTTGTCCTAGAACCCTTACTTAGATTTTTATGGACACACATAACACACTCTAATCTATTGAACACAATTCATTAGATAAAGAATTTAGAAAATATGTATTTTTACAAAATTTAAAATTTGTGTCTGTTTTAAACATTGCTTTAGAAAAGCTTCAAACCCAAAAGAAGTATTATCATTATGAAGGTTTTTCACATCCGCCTAAGCTAATAGTTCACTGGAGGCTGAGTGACAGCAAGACTATTCTAAGGGCCCCAATTACAATTGGTACAACCTATTATTATTATTATTATTATTATTATTATTATTATTATTATATGATCTGTTTGCACCTCAAGAGATGTTTATGGGTCTCATTCTAGAACGGATTCCGGTTTGTACATATACCATTTGATAGAATGGTCAAAATTGAATTTCTTGCACAATTCCCAGTTGAAGTATCCATACAGTTGTTTTTCTTTCCTTTTGTTTCCTAGTTTTTTTGTTTTTCCTTATGTTGCCATTGCTGTTACTGGCTGCTGTAAATTAGTCTTTCTTTGCTCTTTTTAGTGTATTCTTCGAGTGCTTGAATTGTTGCATCTACACAATCCTCATTGCTCTTCTTCCTTCTATTCTTGACATGTATAGTCTGTCTTTGTCATCTCTTTTGCAATGTCATTAATTTGCTTAACTCTTTGCCGACTTTGGGTTAATTAGTAGCACTGCTGTTCTTCTACAAGGATGGCTTTGGCATTAAATAACTCATGAAGGTCAATAAAGAAACCAAACCTCTTGTTAACTTGACTGTAATTCTACAGCAGCAAAGCAATACCAATAATATATATTTATATATACTAGCAGGACCTATGGATATACCACAGTATGATAATCTAATTATTACTATGTTTGATATGTTTACTTAAGAGCTATCGCTAAATAGTTCAATATATAAAAAGTATAATAATCTTGATTTAACGCTTTCTCATTTTTTCTCTTTCTTTCTTTCTTTTCATCTTTCCATTATGTTCAAGAGATTAGCATTATCGCTTCCACATGCTCACCCCCTTTCTATCTTTCCCCTACTTTCTTTCTTATATTTTTTTATAAAATGTGAAATTATCTAGAACTGCGACTCTTAGGAATGTATTATTATATTATATTATATTATATATTATAATATTAAGCTTATAATCTATATATTAATGCACTTTATAATAAAAACGGAATGGTCCATTATTTAGCTGAGGTGACAACACACATAAGAAATAAGAATTCAGCAGATAACCAACATTAGATAATTAGAATTTACATTTTTGCATTTCATCTTGGATGATTTGGACAGTCTCATTTTTAACCAGAGGGTGTTGCAAGATGATAACGGTTGGAAGGTTAATGAACAAGTGCATTAATATATATATTATAAGCTTAATATTATAAGCTATATCTATATAATATAATGTAATCACAGTTCTCGATAATTTCACATTTCATGTTCAATATGTTTAGCACTTATCTAAAACAAATTATAGTTGTATTGTGCACTTACTTGTTGCGTGTGCACAATTTGTCTAAGAAGTTGTGCATGAAGCAGAGAAATAAGAAATGAAATTCTTTCAATTTCTGTTGGTTGTTTGGAATCTTATTGATGAGGCTGTAAATAAAGAAAATAAAACATTTAAAAAAGTCTCTTTGTATCTATCTATCTATCTCAGTATCTTTGTATCTATTATCTATTTATATCTATCTATCTCAGTATCTTTGTATCTATCTATCTATCTCTCTTTATCTATCTATCTATCTATCTCAGTCTCTTTGTATCTATCTATCTATCTATCTCAGTCTCTTTGTATCTATCTATCTATCTCAGTCTCTTTATATCTATCTATCTATCTCAGTCTCTTTATATCTATCTATCTATCTCAGTCTCTTTGTATCTATCTATCTGTCTATCTATATATATATATATATATATATATATATATATATATATCAGTCTCTTTGTATCTATCTATCTATTTATATCTATCTATCTCAGTCTCTTTGTATCTATCTATCTCAGTCTCAGTCTCTTTGTATCTATCTATCTCAGTCTCAGTCTCTTTGTATCTATCTATCTATCTCAGTCTCTTTGTATCTATCTATCTATCTATCTCAGTCTATCTATCTATCTATCTATCTATCTAGTCTCTTCGTATCTATCTATCTATCTATCTATCTTCTATCTATCTATCTATCTATCTCAGTCTCTTCGTATCTCTATCTATCTCAGTCTCTTCGTATATCTATCTATCTATCTCAGTCTCTTCGTATCTATCTATCTATCTCAGTCTATATCTATCTATCTATCTATCTCAGTCTGTTCATATCTATCTATCTATCTATCTCAGTCTGTTCATATCTATCTATCTATCTGTTCATATCTATCTATCTATCTCAGTCTGTTCATATATCTATCTATATCTATCTATCTATCTATCTCAGTCTGTTCATATCTATCTATCTATCTATCTATCTATCTAGTCTGTTCATATCTATCTATCTATCTATCTATCTATCTCAGTCTGTTCATATCTATCTAATCTATCTATCTATCTATCTCAGTCTGTTCATATCTATCTAATCTATCTATCTATCTATCTCAGTCTGTTAATATCTATCTTTCTATAAGTACACTTGATATTTCAGACTCCAAGAGATCACATCAGATACTAATAATGAAAAATTGGTTGTTGTATTGTAAGATATTACTGGTGTTTTCTGGGTTAGTGGAAATGATGCTTTGTCCTTTAAACTGTCCATGACCCCAGAGTCATCATCTGATGAAGGCTTTATTGTCCACACAGCTTTTGTCATTTTTTATGCAGCAGGAAGAGGGGGAATTAGGAGGTGACAGTGGTGTATCATTATTATTATTATCATTATTATCAGTATTATTATTATTATTATTATTATTATTATTATTAGTAGTAGTAGTAGTATTATTAGTATCAGTATTATTATTATTAGTAGTAGTAGTATCAGTATTATTATATATTAGTAGTAGTAGTATCTGTATTATTATTATTATTATTATTAGTATCAGTATTATTATTATTATTATTATTATTATATATTATTATTATTATTATCAGTATTATTATTATTATTATTATTATTATTATCAGTATTATTATCAGTATTATTATTATTATTATTATTATTATAGTATCAGTATTATTATTATTATTATTATTAGTTCAGTATTATTATCAGTATTATTATTATTAGTATCAGTATTATTATCAGTATTATTATTATTAGTATCAGTATTATTATCAGTTTATTATTATTATTATTATTATTATTAGTATCAGTATTATTATCATTATTATCAGTATTATTATTATTAGTAGTAGTAGTAGTATCAGTATTATTATCGGTATTATTATTATTATCATTAGTAGTAGTAGTAGTAGTAGTAGTTGCAGCAGTAGCAGCAACAGCTGTTCACAGCCTTTCTTTTAATGGAATGATAGGATAACTTTAAACAAAGAGGTCTATGCCCTGGAGTGAAGTTTGAATGTGTTTTGTCCACTTTTTTTGTGAATTTTGGGAGCTCAAGTACAAAATAGCTGAGAAACCAAGGGATTGGGGGGTGGGGGTTACAGGTTTTTAAAGGGTTAATTCAATGAAGAAAATCCACTGTACACTAACCCACTACAGAAATGTTTTAGAGATCTTGTTGTGGTGTAATGCTTGACAAGCTAGTCCTGCAGATCCATTACTACTGAGTAGTTCTTCAAAAAAGGCATCAAATTGTTAGAGAAACATTGGAATCAGTGTATCACCCTAGAGGAGACTATGTTGATGAATAAAGTCAAATTTTGCCTAAAAGTTGTTGTTTTATTAGTTAGGCCCTGGACTTATTGAGTGATGTTATATATATATATATTATATATATATATATATATATATATATATGATGGACTCTCCCGTCGATCGACGTATGAGTGTTCATACAATGAACATCCACACAGTGATTTGTTTATAGTGGTGAAGGCTTGTGTTGGACCATCCACACTTTTTGGCACAGTCGATAGGAAAGAATTGGTGCATCAGGGGTTGCCACAAACCCAATCAACGACCGACCTCAGAAATTTTGAATTCAGAGTTATCCCTCTCCTAGACTGGTTACCTACCCAAGGCTGAAGGGCCCAGTCTGCCCTACTATTTAACCCATAGCTGGAGGGAATTTTGAATTCAGAGTTATCCCCTCCTAGACTGGTTACCTACCCAAGGCTGAAAGGCCCAGTCTGCCCTACTATTTAACCCATAGCTGGAGGGAGAATATATGGATTCCTACCTTTCCCAAGGGTATTAGCGCTATGTGAAATGCCAACAGCTTCGTCTAGGAATTGAACTTGAATCGACGAGTCCATTTTCCACGACTCTAACCACTAGCCCACGCGCCTCCATATATATATATAATGTAAATTATTTGTTTGTCTATTTTTCTGTAACTGAAGCTATGTCATCACTGATATCACAATTCTCTTAATTATTTACGACACATTCTTTATATCATTTTTATTTAAATCTTAATGATTAAGAAGATTGTTTTATGTTATTGATACTGTTGGCCTTATCTACATACTAGCAGGGATACCTGGTTTTACTTGAAAGAAATAACCGATTTTTGCCACTAAATTCGATGCCACAGAGTAGAAAAACCTTTAAATTTTCTATTAATTTTGATTTTACAGTAAGAAATTTGGTTTAATTGAGAAGAAAAAAGTTGTTTTATTTTTTATTTTGTCAAAAATTATTTTTTTAACTACTCAAGTTGTAAAAAAAATAAAAGATTTGTTGACATATTGCGTTAAGACAGGTGGTATGTTTTTTTTTGCGTGAATATACTGAATAAATATTTTTTTGCGTGAATATACTGAATAAATATTTTTCTGCGTGAATATACTGAATAAATATTTTTTTTGCGTGAATATACTGAATAAATATTTTTGCGTGAATATACTGAATAAATATTTTTTGCGTGAATATACTGAATAATATTTTTTGCGTGAATATACTGAATAAATATTTTTTTTGCGTGAATATACTGAATAAATATTTTTGCGTGAATATACTGAATAAATATTTTTTTTGCGTGATGAATAAATATTTTTTTTGCGTAATATACTGAATAATATTTTTTTTGCGTGAATATACTGAATAATATTTTTTTTGCGTGAATATACTGAATAAATTTTTTTTTGCGTGAATATAAATATATTTTTTTTGCGTGAATATACTGAATAAATATTTTTTAATATACTGAATAAATATTTTTTTGCGTGAATATACCGTCTTGAATATACTGAATAATATTTTTTTGCGTGAATATTTTTTTTTTTGCCTGAATAAATTATTTTTTACACAATTTTTTGCCCTCTCCCCATGTTTTTATTTTTTGTGGTTTTAATTAAATTAAAATTATTCAAAAAGATAAGGGACATTGTGACTTTTATCAAAGTTTAGGATTCGTATTTAAAGGAAATTTTATGTTTTAATAATTTATTTACTATACTGCCTCGTTTACACCAATCATCTGGAAGATCACTTTAACATATAGCTGGCCATGTAAAAAAGATGGATCCATCCCAAAATTTATCATATCAAGTATTTTGTAGATATTTCTTGTTCTTATATTTTTGGTAAACACATTGAATCCTTTTTCAAGCCTTACTCATAAACATCCAACATATAGCTGACCATGTAAAAAAACAAAAAATTGTGGATATGACCTCATCTGTCCCAAAATTTATCATATCAAGCATTTTGGTACTTTATATAAAAATCACTATCTCCATTTAATCAGAAATTGAATATTTAGCCATCTGATGATCTCCACTGATTCAGAGCAGGGGTGGGGGTGGGGTGGGGTGTTGGACTGAAATTCATTCTCTCATAAATTCAGTTGACAGTAAAAAAAGATGTATTTTTTAAAATTAAGTTACTAAACTTTTAAATATTGATCTTTTAAAGTTTAAATCAACATAATATTCCTTATCATAATAAGTTCTCTGCTTGTTTATAAGTCAAACCATGTCAGAACAATTTGCTGATGAGTAAATTCAAAAAATCTGAGCAAATATAGATATCACCAACAGCTGTGGTCTTCTTATGTCTACAGAAAAGATCCAAGTGCAAAATGCATTCTTCATTTATTAGTTATTTGACTTGTTTTTATAATCAATTACTGAATACTCATCTTATGGACAGAGAAAATTGAGTTGTAATAAAAGTTCTCTTGCTCTACACCTAGGTTGGAGGTGTGTGGTGTAGATGTTAGAGACATAGGAAGTGGACTCATTGATCTGAGTTCAAATCCTGGATAAGGCTGTTTACATTTCACATAGTGCTAATACACTTGGGAAAGGTATGTATCCAACTACTCTCCCTCCAGCTATGGGTAAATAGTAAAGCAGACTGGACTCTTTAACAGTGGCTAGGTAACTTTGAATTAAAACCTGTTAAACTCTGCTTAAGAAATTGACCTTGTGTCACATTCTGTTCATGCAGAGGGGTTAGTAAATTCATACTCTACAATATTTCTGTAGACACAATATGTTTCTGCAAAACATCTCCTTTCTGGATTTCTTTGTTTTTCTTCATTTTGCTAAGTTCACTGAATTTCCTACTTTGGATATAACTTCATATTTTTTTTATAGTTATCTCCCTTGGACTGTTTCAGTTGAAGGAACTCTTTGGCAAAAGAGTTAGAAAGTTAGTTGGCAACAGACTACATAAACGATGATTGTCCACCATTAGAGTGACTGCCATTAAACAGCCTATTGACAATACCCAGGACATGGAATCACTTCTGATTTTCAGTTAAAAGATTTTTGCAATGTGATGACATTTGAGCATTGACTCTTTTAGACTAAATCATCTGCAATGCATTTCTGTTATAAACTTTCTCTTGTCTTTACTAAACTTAACTTAGTTTAACACAAGTTTAGAAGTATAGGGCACCCTGTGAGAATAAAACTCACTAACAATCATGGGTGGATTTATAAGGGGGCAATTGCCCCGGGTCTTACTAACAGAGGGGTACCCAGACTTCCTTTATAAAAATGCAATCATCAGGTGAAGATGTTTCAAATGTCATTTGAAACATCTTGAGGCATTTGAAACATCTTCACCTGATGATTGCATTGCATGAAACCAATATGGTTGTGATTGTTCCTTTGTCACCTAATAAATAGATATGTAAAACCTTTATATATTTATCTTATTATATTGTATATATATATATATATATATTATATAGTAATATAATGATTATAATAATAATGATATATTATTATATTATATAACAGCTCTATTTATATTGAGCACTCTACCAATAATACTACCTTTGGTACGCCATTCCAGCAAAAGCTGAAACAGTGACCATCTCACACTATATATATATATATATATATATATATATATATATATATATATATATATATATAAGAACTTAGAATAACCCTCGTAGATGAATGGAAGATATATTTCAATTTAACTTTTGGAATTATTGTATTGATGCGGACATCGATTGATGACTTACCTGGTGAAACTGGCCCACAAAATGTCTGCAGGAGCGATGAAAGGTGTGACTATCATGGACAGAGCTTGAAACAGTTTACCTTGCGAAACGTAATTCAGCAAGTTTTGTTTATTTGAAGTCATTGTTGAGTGGAACACTGGGGAATAAAAAGAAAGATGTGTATAGATTAATATATGATGCCTTTTGTTCAGGGACACACGGACAGTATCAACAAGGGAAAAGATGAGACAACAAGAAAGAAATCAAACTTCTATCTTGAATGTAAAAGTAAAAAAAGTAAAAGTCAGTGGAGTGGCCTATTGTTGGTATCAGCCAGACAGTGAAGGAGTCTATCCCCTTTTCACTAGAACTAAACCAGGGAGATATTTTTTGCGTCTGAGGTGAAGTAAAAAAGTAAAGTAGGTAGAGTGGCCTATTGTCAGTATCAGCTGGACAGTGAGGGAGCCTATCCCCTTTTCACTAGCATAAGTTCAGGGAGATTGTTTTTGCATCTGAGGTGAAGTGCCAAACCCACCATCAGCTCACCACTTTACTGCAAAGATCCAAGCTGTGCTTCTCATATGCTGAGTTGGTGAGGGTCAGTATTGAAGCTGGAACCTTGTGGTTCCTAGGCAGGTGCTCTACCAACTGAACTAAATCGGCCCATCTTGAATATACCAGGTGTTTGTTCATAATAGTTTCAGCTATGGTCAAACATTGCACTTGTCTTGAAGAATCTGTGATACCTGGTCACCCACAGCCAGTTTCATTTTCTCTGCTCATCAGCGACATCAGATTAATATTAGCAATTTAGCCCAGAATATATGTTTGGTTTGGTTTGTATTGTTTTATGGCATATCAACCTCAGTGGGTCATTTAATGCCGATAAAGTTTTGAAATAAATCAATTCTTAATGGATAATACAATTTTTTTATAAATACATTTTTCTATTTAACCCATAGATGGGACCCTAACAGGTACTACCACTCCGGGTCAGAGTGGACCAGGGAGCAATGGTGATGAAGGGGTGCTCCACATTCCCCAAACCTCCAAAACTGGAACCTCACCATCAGATAGAGTTTAACGTCATTCCCAGGACATGTAGACCCGCAGCCACCACCTTTTAGCATCCATATGATAAAAAAGGGTGGGGCTTGCCATAAGGGCAATAGGGTTGGGAAAATCATATAGATGCTAGAATATATGACAGACCTGATCACTCTCAAAATTAACTCCTGGCTAACTGCATCCCACTTAATTTCTTTCTTTCATTTCTCACTCACTGTCTTACTCCGATCAATCGGCTGGTCACGTCAAGCCCTAGCACCTATATGATTTTCCCAACCCTATTGCCCTTATGGCAAGCCCCAACCCCTTTTTATCATATGGGTGCTAGAAGTTGGTGGCTGCGGGTCTACATGCCCTGGGAATGACATTAAACTCTATCTGATGGTGAGGTTCCAATTTTGGAGGTTTGGGGAATGTGGAGCACCCCTTCATCACCATTGCTCCCTGGTCCACTCTGACCCAGGGTGGTAGTACCTGTTAGGGTCCCATCTATGGGTTAAATAGAAAAATGTATTTATAAAAAAATTGTATTATCCATTAAGAATTTATTTATTTCAAAACTTTATCGGCATTAAATGACCCACTGAGGTTGATATGCCGTAAAACAAAACAAACCAAACCAATCACTGTCTTACCTCGTAATCACTAACCCATCTTCTAACTCAATACGGAATCTTTAATTACTCTCTACAGACTTGTTGTTGGCATCCTTCCATCTACTGAAGACAATGGCGTAGTGTCCACTTTAAAAAAAAAATTTTTTTTATCTGCAACTGTGTGATTGGCTGAACAGACCAATTTTTGAATGTCAATTCTGGTGCAGTGACTGCAAACAAACAGTGATGCTTACTGGAGTTGCTGTTGCCTCTCCTTCCTTTTGGCTCTCTTTTCTGCGGTGGCCACTTTTCTCTCTTTTTCACTCCTTCTTGTTCCTTGTTTGACGAGGAGGTACAGACTATACGATGAATTACTCCTCAATTTGACTATATTTTCCACTACATCATTGGTTGGTTACTATTATACATTTTTTTTTTGGGGGGGGGTACAAAAGCTAAAATATAGCTGAGATACTCAGATCATTTATACAGGAATTCAGGTTCCCTAAAAGTAAATCATTCATTGTTTCTATTTCTCATTTAAAAAAATCATTTTTAATTTTTGTTATCAAAAATGTATTTACATTTTAAAATGTTGTAAATCTTAAAGTATGACTTGTTTTTCTACATATTTGATTATCTGCCCTTGATCAAGAGAGTTGATACCAGGAAGAGTGCTCGTTTGACCTCATGGAGGCAACAAATAAATGTCTGCTATATTTTTGTGTTTTTTTAATTCCTCATACACAAATGTATTCCTATTAAAATGGAATATATATTAATTTTATTATTTATATATTTTCATTGTTTTATTATAATAATGTCTACATCAAAAAGCTTGAGGTTTTTTTTTTTTAAATTTATGATAGGAAATAAATATGGCTTTTACCTTTGAGAATATGAGGTGGAAGACTTGAGCAAAGAGTCTTTCTAATTTTCTGTTTACATTCTCGGCAATGAAAGTCATCTTCTGGTTTCTTTTCTGTTTTCTCTTTTCCATCTTCATCTTCTCTTTGTACATCTTTCTTTTGGAAACTAGGCATTACTGGGACATTCAGGTGGTTAACGCAGTTAATCATACCTGAAAAAATTAAAAAAGGCAATTTATTCTGTTTATAACAATATGTTATGATATCCTGTAGCCAGCAGCAATTTTTACAAACATTGACGAAATAACAGAGAAGTTTCTAGGTTATTTATTAAGCTTAACTTAGTTGTGGCACAAGGCCAGAAGTATGAGGCACCTAGTGAGAATCAAACCCACTAACAATGGTCTGATAATCTAGCTTAGTATATATATCTGTTGATAAGTAGCATTCTAAGGATAAGAATATTTATTATACTAGAGATTTCAAAACTGAAAATCAAAATACCTGGATATTCTAAACATAAACTGTAGGCTGGGTGATTATCACATCAATCCAGTGGCATGACAAAAAGAGCTGCAATATATATATATATATATATATATATATATATATATATATATATATATATAACGGATAAAAGTAACCTACTCGAGTTTCATCGTCTGATTCGTCAGGGTTACATCCGTTGAATTAATCGAGTTTTCAATTAATCTCAGTTGGTACAATACATGCCCGTTGGAATGGGACTTATCTTTTATAGACGAACCTACAAATTTTGCTCTACATTGTATTGAGCACTTTGTATTTGTTTTTTCTCAGTCTTAACCCCTGGATACTGTGCGCTTCCAACGATTGTACTCGTACCCACCGGTAAGCTACTACTCATACATTAACATATATATATATATATATATATATATATTGGTAGCAAGATATTATTTAAACAGGTTTGATTGAATACCACAGATTATTTCTTCTTAATGATCTTCAATTGCATATGTTCAAGCCCTCATGTGATTTTTCTTATATCAGTGTCCAAATGGTAGAGAAAGTAATGTTCCCAAATGCTTTCAACCATATTCGATGGTCATCTTCAGGGGGATTATTTGTTGTTATCTTTTGTTTGTGTGTGTGCGTATGGTGCAAGGTTTTATAAACCTGCAACCCCCCAACAATAAATCCTCATAATAAACCATACACTACAAAGATAAACAAACCCAGCAACAAACAAACAAACAACAACAATACAAGAAATAATCCCACCTGGACAGTTATTTCCTTTTGAGTTTTGCCAGCTTCCCACAATGCATGAATGATGGCTTTTTGTGATTACAACTTATCATTAACTTTTGCCATTTATGATCCTTGGTGATAATATGCTTAACACCAAAGAGTTTACTCTTTTGTTTTTTTTTACTTTGACACTGAGAACACTCATAAAATTACTTCATATCTAAATCATTGAATGAATTTAGTTTATCAGAGGAATTGCCAGATTATTTGTTATATATATATATTGATGGGAACTGTTGTTTTTTAGATGGTTAGTGTAGAATTTCAGATTTTAGATAAATATGTTTGGTTTTTGTTCAATGTAGTTATTAAAATATTTGTAACTTTTTTTTTACATAGATCTCAAACATTGCCAGGCTGAGCAAACATCAAGAGAAACCTGGAGGACTTGAATATATGGGAATAAGTCTTGCGTCAGTAAAAATGGAAGTACAGAGAGAGACTTTATTAACAAACCGTTACCAAGGACACCAGAGTCCAGACGCCAAGAACTTGGTTTTTTTGTGCGTATGACCGGAAGGTTCTTCCTGTCCTAAGCCCTCTGAGAGATTGTTATTTTTGTGTCTTTTTTTTTATTTTATTTTATTTATTTTTACTTTTATTAATCCCCACAAACATCAACATAGGCAGTTGGCAAGATACAACCAAAGTGAATCAAATGGAGAAAACAGATTTGCATGGTATCATCATCGGATACGATGGACTACTAACAACTAACTATTACTAGTTATTAAAGAATATTACAATTCTACTTACCATTCTTCTGCAAATATCGCAAAGTATCACTGTATCCTTGTTCACAAATTTCACTCATGGTGAGCGATTTGGGTGGGAAAAGAGCAATAGACAAACGATGGAGGTTCTCCTGAGTGAACTGTAGACTGCTATTGCAAATGTTAACATGTACAAAGTTAGATGAATTGTCCAGTGGGCAAATGTCTGTCTCTCCAGAGAAAGGTGAAACGGTAATGGTTGGTTCGTCAAAAACTGGTTGGTTATCTGATATCCCACCATCAAAATAATACTGGAAAAAAAGAAAAGAAAAATTAGATTAGATTAATAAATTAAATAAGAGTAGAATCAATTATTTGCAATAAGTCCTAGATCATCTGTATAGTCCACATCACATAAATATAACTGCACAAGCTGAATCACTGCAGCATAGCCTAGAGAAGGCAGCAAGAGGCATTGGCCTCTTTGTGAACTCTGTGTTTTGAAAGGGGGGCCAAAAAGATTTAAAAATAAATACTACTCTAATTCTCTCCCAACTGTAAGGAAAACTTCAAATAATCTCAGTCCTCAGCTTTCAATCTTCTCTTCTAAAAGAACACCATTTTCTCCTCACTCGCTTTGGTTCTTTTAAGTACACTCAAAAACCAAACATCCGGGCACATGTCGAACCTCGCGTCCGTCCAGTACCTAGATTGCATTTATTTTTTGCATGCGGGCGGACGCAGGTTCGATCCCGGCAGGCAAGACAAAGTCTTACTCTTTTTCGTTCTCCGCCACACTCTGATAAAATGCAGTCCATGTGTTTTAACTCTTAACATTCTGTTGAGAATTTTTTAAGTCCAGAGCCCCATTCTTATAAGGATTCATCAATAAATGGCTAAAAATAGCCTTTCCATTTAAAGTTACCTGTTATTTCCCTTAAATCAAAGACTTCTAAATATGTTTAATATTACATTTAAACAGAGGCTATCATTTGGGCAGATTAGGAAAACAAATATGACTTCCAGCCGGGTGGAATGAGGTGGTATAGGATGTTAAGAGTTAAACATACTGGATGGAAAGCCTGTGAAATTAGAAGACCAGTTCACATACCAAGGTATCAATATCTCATCGACAGAAAGTGATATCAATATACACACAGAAAAGGCATGGACTGCTATAGACAGATTATTGATCATATAGAAATCTTATCTCTCTGATATAAAGTGAGAATTCTTCCAAGCTCTAGCTGTGTTATCGCTAGTGTATGGCTGTACCACTTGAACACTATGAAATGCTTAGAAAAAAAGCTAGATGGGACCCATACAAGGATGCTTCATACTGTCTTGATCAAAGCCCTCAAAAAAGCAACTGTATGGCCACATACCTCCTATCACATAAACCATCCAAGTAAGACAAAAAAGACACGGTGGACACTGCTGGAGAAGCAAGGAAAAACTCATAAGTGACAATCTCCTGTGGACACCTATATAGGGATACACCAGTGTTGGTTGACCAGCAAAAACCTACATCAATCAGCTCTGTGTGAATACTGAATGCTGTATGTAAGACCTGCCAGAAGTGATGAACAATAGGGATGGGTAGAGAGAGTGAGTCATGGGAATCCGTGCTGATAACATGACCTGATGGTGATAATAAGAATAAGAATTAAGTGATGAGAATTGACATTTAAAACAAGCATTAAGGAAGTATGAAACCAAATATGTGCAATTCATCTATCAATATATTATTAAAATTCTCATAATGTTTGCGCAGTATTCACCATAGATGGCTTGGTCATGTCGGAGGATGGAAAATGTCGCATCCCAAAAGATCTTTTGTATGGTGAATTAGTAAAAGGCTCCTGATTGGTAGGTAGACCACCCCTACGCTTTAAAGGTGTCTGCGGGAGAGACATGAGGATATGCCACATTGACACAAACACATGAGAGGTAGATGCAGAAAATCGGGTGTGCTGGCTCCTTAATGTTAAACAAGGAATAAAGAGGAGTGAGGTGGAGAGGAGAGTAGCCTCCACAGCAAAGAGGGCCAGAAGGGAGGAGAGAACACAGTAGCCCCAGCAAGCATCACAGTTTGTGTACAGTCAGTGCACCAAAGACTGTTACTCAGAAAGGTATGATAGAATTCAGAAAATTCTCCAAGAGTAAATTTGTCTCAACTCTAATAACACCACTACTAATACACTGCAGTTTACATGTTTGGCAGAATTAAGGGGAAAAAGAGAGAGTTTGCTTTCTCTCTCTCTCTCTCTCTATATATATATATATATATATATATATACATAGGTTTGGTGGTTGGTTTTGAAGGCTATCACAATGCAAGTGTAAAGAAAAATATGGTAACTATGGTGTTGTTTGTTAACCTGTGATTTATTCTTAATATTTCGAGATAAAAATCTCTTCTACAGAAGATCTCCGAAACTGAAGTTGTTGCTAGTGGCTGTTCATTTGGTTTTGTCTCGTGTCTCCCAAACTCTCTGCATGTGTGCGTATGTGTGGGGGATGTTTACTTATGTGTTTGTGCCTGTTCAAGAGTGTCTGATTATAATTTCAGGTCTGGCTCACCCTCTAAGCATAAACTTTTTTGTTTATTAACAAGACCATCTGATTCTGTTTTTTTTTTTTTGTTTTTTTTAAATTTAATAATTTTATCTGGATATTGATGAATTTGACTAAATAAAGAATATGAATTTCCCTTGCTAATTTCTTAATAATTAATTCATGTGACTAGGCTGTGGATAAAATATATATATGATATATGCAAAAAATAAAAAAAAATTCACAGAAATCACAGTATTGGCCTACCTTTTACCTTAACCCCTTGCAAACCAAATCAGCAGAATCTATAATCATAGTTCTTGATAGATATTGTTACATATTAATTGGATCCCTATTACTTTTTAAGGTAGTATAGAAATCCTTATGGCAATCAGTACAGCTGATGGCCTTGAGAGTGAGTGACAATGCTTGTCCTCACTCTCACCTTGCTTTCTGGGGATAGAATCGTGAGAACGGAACCCCGATAGAAAGCCCCCCTTCCGGTTTAAGGTGGGCAACTCAGTAAGTGAGTTGCAGTAGTTAGTTGCAGTTAGTCAGTTGCAGAGTTAGAAGCTAGCAAGATGTGACTCTCCGCGCGCATTTTGTCTGGTTCTGGGGATCCAGAATAAACTAACATCCAAAGTAAATCGAAGTCTTGTTGTTATTACTAAAAGCTAACAATGACACAAGGCTTCTGATAAGAAATGGTCCCCAGCAGAACCAGACACGGAATCCCCATACAAGAAGACCAGACGAGACCTGTAGAAGATATACGAGACCATTAGAAGATAGAAGAAGCAGATCCGGCCAGAAGAATAAAAGAGGTATATAACAATATTAGTTTTATTCTAATCTTTTTAAATCCAACACACACACACACACACACACACACACACACATATGGGCAAAGCAAGTAAAAAAAAAAATAAATAAAATAAAATAAAATGAAATAAAATCTAGCAGAATCTATAATTACAATTTTTGATAAAAATTAGTTTCATTCTAAGCTTCTAAAACCAACACCCCCACACACACATACACACATGTAAATGTATATGAACAAGGCACACAAACAACAAACAAAACACACCACACACACCCACACATACAAACACACACACACACAGAGTGTTGGGACTTAAGAATACGCACACACACGCATGCACACAAAAGCAAACCCCACACAGAACAATAGGTGATTTTGATAGGTATGGAAATTACACACACACACCCATAAATAAACAAACAGCCCACCAATAACAACAAAAAAATAAAAAATAAGGGTAGACCAAATCTGGAATGTTAATCAGACACACACACAAGAAAAGAAAAAAAGAAAAAAAAGGAGAAAAATAGAGAATCAGATGGTCCTGTTAATAAACAAAAAAGTTTATGCTTAGAGGGTGAGCCAGACCTGGAATGATAATCAGACTCTCTTGAACAGGCACACACACATAAGCACACCCACAGAGTTTGGGAGACATGAGACAAGCACACCCACAGAGTTTGGGAGACATGAGACAAAACCAAATGGACAGCCACTAGCAACAACTTCAGTTTCGGAGATCTTCTGTAGAAGAGATTTTTATCTTGAAATATTAAGAATAAATCACAGGTTAACAAACAACACCATAGTTACCATATTTCTTTACACCTGCATTGTGATAGCCTCAAAACCAACCACCAAACCAATATAAACACAATTTTTCAAGCAAATTATAAAACCCTTTTACATATATATATATATATATATATATATATATATATATATATGTGTGTGTGTGTGTGTGTGTGTGTGTAAATGATGAGTTACATTGAGTATACTAATACAACATTATCAAGAAAACTAACTTTACATTTATCAGATTTCAGCTCTATATGCCAACATTTGAAAAAAAAACATAACTGCTCTAGTACAACATATAGAAATATCTTAGTTAATAATACAAGGGTAAATTTGTCCCAACTCAAATAACAACTCTGCTAGAGATAATAATCACACTACAGTTTGCATGTTTGGCAGGATAAAGGGAAAAAAGAGAAAGTTTGCTCACATCGTCTTTGTATTTCGGGGGAATAATTCCAGAGTAAAGAGGAACAAAGCCACTGCATAACATTGCCTGAAAGAAGAAAGAATAGAATGAGAGAAAAAAATACTCTCCTGTACAGGAAAAAAGAAATAAATACATAGATATTTCATCATCATCATCATCTAGTGCTGATAGCACAGATTCCCTTGACTCTCTCGCACCATCCATTCCTATTGACCTACTCTTGGTAGGTTCTATAGACTGCATCCGGGGTCTGCAAAGAGCTGATGAATCTAAGTCTTTGGTGGTTGGTCAACACTGGTGTGTCCATGTGTAGTTGTCCACAAGAGAACATCACTAATGAGTTAGTCCCAGTAGTGCTCAGCATGTCTTGTTTGTTTTACTTGGTTGGTTTTTTAGATGGATGCTTCTTCCAGAATTTGTTCAAAATGGCATCCAGTATCCTTGTGTAGTTACCATCCAGCTTTGAAATATTTTCAAACTGTATCACCTTTCATGTATGTCAAGAAGGGGCCCATTCTGCTGAGGTTGGAGCTCTGGCCCCAGGGTTAAAAAAAACCCAGCTACAGACCCAAAAACAATCTTGCTTAGATGCAAGAAAATTTTCAATATCATAACAGATATTTACAAAGCTGTTATGAAATTATTTTTCTGAATTTTTGAGATGAAGCTTGATAATTTATATTATTTGTACTATTGTCTTCATCTTTATTGTTATCTGTAGATAATAAAGATGAGGACAATAGTACAAATAATCCAAATAATACTGTGAGGAAATATTTGAATGATGTGTACAGACTTTAAGTCTGCTAGAATTTCATTCTCTACTTTTTTTCTTTGCTTAATAATAGTGTATGACATTAAAGTACATCTGGTGGTGAGGCTCCTGTGCTAGAGTGTGAAGCACCTCTTCATTGTCATTAGATCCACTCTAGCCTGGAGTGGTAGTACCTGTTAGGGTCACATCTATGGGTCAAATAGATTTGTTTAAAAACCAAATGTATTAGATAGGAATACTCAATATCATATAACTGTATGCAAACAAATAAAAAAAAAAAACACTGAAACATTAACAAATAGTTATGATTATAATCAAACATTTACAAATTAATCCAATTTTGGCATTAAATAAATGATCTCATTTTAAGAATAGGGGGTATTAGTTTATAACCAACACTAAGTCATTATAATGCATTAGTACATCCATGGATACTCTAACACTGAACATTCAGTAAGGAAAGACAAGCAACTAACTCGCATGAACAATACACATGAATAAACATAACTGTTAAGTATCTGGCCGCCATCCTTGGCCAGTTGTAAAAGAACTTAAAGTAAATAAGTAAGTAAGTCCCGAGTTATTTGGTAAGTCAATAAGTCCTGTGGTATAGTGTCCTTTAGGTCCGACGCCCAAGAAGATCCAAGTAGGAGTGAGCTAAGGTTAGAATCAGGCCAGTATAAATACAACAACAGCAGCAGCAGCACTGCCAGTGATTGTACCGTAGTGGTCACATGCTTATCGGCGAGTCCATAAGTAGAAGTGACCATCTACCACACGCCTTATATCTCAAAAAATTCCAACAATTACAACAAATGTAACAATAAAATAATATAATACATATGTCCCCAAACAGGCTAATTGTATATAATGTTCCATGAAGAAAATCTAAGAGGTAACAAAGAATGGTTTAAAAAAAGACTTATTATATCTTCTATGGTTCTCATGGCATGTAATAAAGGCAATGTCGAAGCTGGAAACTAATTGGCTCTATTCTGTTCTATGAACTGAACTGAGAAATATGTCCTTTTGGCTCAACAAACGAGAACTAAAAACAGATCGGTGTTATCTGTTTAATGAACAGGGGCCAAAGAGAAAGTTTTAAGGGGCTGAATAAAGTAAAAAAGTAAAGTCGTCGGGGCGGCTTAAAGTCGGTATCAGCCAGTCAGCGAGGGAGTCTATCCTCTTTTCAATAGCGCTAGACCAAGGAGATTCTTTTTTTTTAGCATCTGAGGTGGAGCGCCACACCTACCATCAGCTCCTTACTTTACCGCACAGATCCCTGTGCTACTCATACGCTGAGTTGGCGAGGACCGGTATCGAACTAGGAACCTTGTGGTTTCTAGCCGAACGCTCTACCAACTGAGCTAACCCTTGTAAACTGCATATATATATTATATTATATTATTATTATTATTATTGATAGTATAGTTTGCTATATTTATAAAATAAAAGTGCTCAAAATCAGTGATAAAGCATATATATATCTTTGTTGGTCTGAAAATCACATCACAGGTCAGAAATTGGCCTATATATTTGTTGTTACTAGTTAAAGATAATATTTATTGATAAGATCCTTTATAGATAAGACAAAATTATAGAGGACATATTACTTAAGTAAAACAATCTTTTTGTGCTCGGTGATTAGTGGAGAGATTTAACATTTATACAGCTGTGAAGAACGATGGCTGAGTGGTTAAGCAGCCTTATTGATGATGAATCGATCGGGTTTCCATCCCGGCTGGAAGTAGCCTGCAAATATCTAGCCACACTGGAGAGACGTCGAAACACATTGTCTGTGAATGACTATAATGTATATATATATATATATATATAATATATATATATATAGTGCCTGACTCAATTTATGTTTTCTATATTTTGCTCTACTTAGTATTTTGACCATTTTTGTTTTTTACATATTAGCTTATTCAACTCCTTTGGTTGCTTTTCTTTTGCCGAACATTTTGGTGGAGTTTTAAATTCATCAAGCTGGACAGATGATTTGACTTTTTCTTTTTGGCATTTTTTTCTTCTGGATTCGTAAAATTTCTTTATTTGCAAATTGGACAATCTATTTTTTTTTTACCACTTGAGTCATGAAAACAGAAATAAAATAATTCATATATATATATATATATATATATTTGGGAGAATATGTGCTTAATTGAAGTCGTACCTAATTTTGAAAGTTAATTAATTAATAATTATGATTAATTATTAATTAATTAACTTTCAAAATTAGGTACGACTTCAATTAAGCACATATTCTCCCAAAAATTGTCGGCTAAAAAAAGCCATATCATAAACACATCGCTTGTGTATTTACTTCTCATATATATATATATATATATATATATATATATATATTTCAAGAGCTCTGTAGGCACCATATATATGTAAAACCCTGAAAAATAAAATAAATAAACAAATAAACAGTAAGGATCAAATTCATGAATTTTTATGTCTAATATTTAAAATTGGGTTATTTCCTATAAGTCTAACATAAACAAAGGGGAACCACTCTTGACTGATAAATTATTTATTTATTTTCCCATTAAACTAACCCTAAACCCTAATCCCTTCTTCTTTTTTCCTAGTAGATCAATAAATAAATAAATAAATAAATAATTTATCAGTCACGAGTGGTTCCCCTTTGTTTATGTTAGATTTATAGGAAATAACCTACAAACGTTTTTATAAAAAAAATATCCTATTCATAAATATATACATTTATAAATCAATAAGTACTGAAATATTTTACTAGTCTACTAATAGTCTAATTTTTGGTAGATTTTGAAAAGTTTAATTTGACAATGAATTTGTTTTTGTCCAAATTATTACACATAAACATCATTTTACAGTGTGTACTGGGTATGACACTAAGCTGTACATTGTGGACGGGTTCCAGTGCTGGAGATCTGGGGGAGTATGGTGTCACCCCATCATTGCCATTACTCCTAGGTTCACACTGACCTGGAATATTAGTATCTCTTAGTGCTGGATGCAACACAAGGTCAATTTTTAGGTTGGTTGTTTTACAGCACATCAACCCTTTTCGGGTCATTTAGCACCGAACTCAAGTCATTTGGATAAAAGTTTCTACATTTCAAATTCTTAATATCTTCAAATACTTATTTATGGTACACATTTCTATGCAGTTTATTTCATTCAGTAATTTTCAGATATTCACTTGTTTTAGTATAACTTTGGTATTGTTTATATCTTTATATGTCAGATCTTTAAATTTTTTCCATATAGACCCACTGCTTTTAGGAAAGACATTCTAATCAGTGTGTGTGTGTGTGTGTGTGTGGGGGTCACAGTCAAGTCTGACACAAGGTTCCAATCGACAGTCTAAACACTCCCAACTGTATCACGCTCCAAAATCCAATATCCAAAATTATTTCTTTGTCCCGCTCGTCTCAACAACAAAATACTACTGCAGTCATTCTCCCCAGTCTGTGAGAATAAGTCCTTTAAATACACCTCAATTTCACCACATCCGGGCTCCTCACTCATAATTGTCCGTGCAGCACGTGCGACACTCGTCAGCACGGCGCAACTACCTACATCCGGGCCACTATGCTATTTCTTATTTCACTGATCGTCCACAGCTCTCACATTCTGAAGGAAGCAGGTTCAACTCTAGGTCAGTCTTACATGCCAGGCAAAGCCTAGCCCGCTTCCTTCGAGAAAACGGCAAGTCTTCACGCCCGCCACTCTCTCTGTCACACTGTGTTGCACGAGGTAGGTCTCCTCTCCCACTACAGACATTATAGCATCAATTTTTAAGGTGTAACTATGAATGGTGCAATAGCTTCTCTGTGAGTATGTATTTACCAAACCCCTCCATATGAGCAGGATGTGACAGAGGGTCATTTTTTTAAGCGGAGTTTAACAGGTTTGAATTCAGAGTTTTCCTTCTCTGAGACTGGTTGCCATACCAAAATTAAAGAACCCAGTCTGCCCTACTCTACTATTTACCTATATCTGGAGGGAGAATTAGCACTATGTGTGTTGTGGCCCGAGTATCAGAATTAAGAGAGAAATAATAGGAAGAAATACAAGTATTAGAGATAAAGAAAAAAGGTTTACTAAGCAAGATACAAGTGAACAGAGTAATTAGCAATTGCTAGGTTGCATTAACAAGTCTCATGAGATCTCATTGTTCTCTCCTCTAAGGTTTCATCAGACTTTATTTATAGGAAAACCAGACTATTCCATTTTCCTTATTTAGGTACTATATGACAATGTGAAATGTGAATAGCCTCATCCAGCAATTGAACTTGGTTAACTGTATCCATCATTTCCTATAGTGATAACCCTTGCACTACAAGTGCCTCCTTGGCAGTAGCAGTATAAAGTTTGATTTAATTTTAAATCTGACGAGAAGAATTATTTTGTAATATGAAGTAAAAGACTTTAAATCTCATTGTTCATTTTTTTTTTTTTTAGTCATAGTTTCTTATGAGTTAGCTCATTCGGTAGAGCATCTGCCTTGGAACCACAAGGTTACAGGACCTCACTAACTCAGCGCATGAATAGCACAGCTTGGATCTGTGCGGTAGCTGTGGCATTCCACCTCAGATGCAAAGACAATCTCCCTGGTTTAGTATTTGAGCAAAGGAGATAGAGAGGGGCTGGTTTAGCTCAGTTGGTAACATCTGCTTGTACTGGGTTTGATACCAGCCCTGACCAACTCAGCGCATGAGTAGTACAGATTGGATCTGTGCGGCAAAGTGGGGGGGAGGCTGATGGTAGTGTAGTGCTCCACTCAGACATAAAAAATCTCCCTGGTTTAGTGCTAGTCAAAGGGGATAGACTCCCTCACTGTCCTGCTAATACCAATAATAGGCCACTCTGCCTACTTTACTCTTTTTGTTTACATCAGTTTGATTGTAAAAGTGTATGACACAAAAGCTGTTTATACAAAAGTCTATTTTATTTGTTCAGTGTAACCATTTCTTTCTTTCTTTTGGAAGTCCGTCACAGACGACAATGACGACGTCACTCCATATCTTCAGTTGTGAACCCTCTGGTGACGTTAGTCCAATTCTGGACTTGCAGATGTGGTCATACATACTGCAGGGGAAATTCCCATCTACATCTGGTTGTTCATGACTAAACATTAAGGTTTCTAAAAAACATTAAGATAAATGGTCTTTCAACAAATATGTATATAGTATATACTTATCTAGATATTTCTTTTACTCATTTATTAACTTTTTTTTTTTTTTAAACTTTAGAAGTTACTTTAATTCATTTCTATTAGTAGCGTCTTGAATTTTAACGTTTATTTCGACCGCTTATTCATTAGAGCTGTATATCTAACTCTATCTTCGATCTGTTTACTTTGACTGTCAGCGTTAGGAAACATCAACCGTGTAACCATAGGATTAAGATAAGAGAATAGGAATTACCTTTAAATTTTTCATAAACAAAACAGGCCAACCAAACAAGCAGACACGTGAGAGTAAGGTATAAAACTCAGGTAATCAAGGAACAATGAAGGTCTCTTATCTCCTTCTAGCACAACTAGTAGTAAAGGTCTACAGAGTGACCTATTGTCAGTATCAGCCAAACAGCAAGGGAGTCTATCCCTTTTTCGCTTGCGCTAGACCAGGGAGATTTCTATTTCTTTGCTTGTTTAGTATCGGTTTTGCTTTTCCAAATAACTTTCTATGTAGAGATTCAATTTGCAATAATCCGTGTTTTCTAGGTATATAATTATTTCAATGTATATTCAGTACTTTAAATGTCTGAACACCATTACATAAACTTATTTATACTTATATGTACAGCCGTAACATCATCTTATTGAAAACTTATATATAATTATTTCAATGTATATTCAGTACTTTAAATGTCTGAACACCATTACATAAACTTATTTATACTTATATGTACAGCCTTAACATTGTCTTATTGAAAACTTATATATAATTATTTCAATGTATATTCAGTACTTTAAATGTCTGAACACCATTACATAAACTTATTTATACTTATATGTACAGCCTTAACATTGTCTTATTGAAAACTTATATATAATTATTTCAATGTATATTCAGTACTTTAAATGTCTGAACACCATTACATAAACTTATTTATACTTATATGTACAGCCTTAACATTGTCTTATTGAAAACTTATATATAATTATTTCAATGTATATTCAGTACTTTAAATGTCTGAACACCATTACATAAACTTATTTATACTTATATGTACAGCCTTAACATTGTCTCATTGAAAACTTATATATAATTATTTCAATGTATATTCAGTACTTTAAATGTCTGAACACCATTACATAAACTTATACTTACTAGCATATATATGCACCCTCCGGGTGCAAGTATCTAAGTTTTAATGTAATAAAATATTGTATTAAATTTGAAAGGCTAATGAAACTAAATAAGAATGCAGATAAAATGATTTGAAACAGAGGGGGATATAATCAAAAAATAGAACAACTGAAACTTACTCTTCCATAACTCTCGTCTTTCATTGTTATTTTTTCTAATTTAAGTATTTAGTTAAAAGAGGAAGTAAAGAATAAAATGACAGTTATTTTTTCTTGTTAATGGATTTCATTTAAGATTCATTGAAGAGATTTTTGCTCATATTCATTAAAATAAAACCAAACAGTTAAAAATCAATAATACTAAGCACATATTTATTAAATTCAATTTTTTAATATTAATATGCAAATTAGCCTTCCCGTTCACAGTGTAAAGCGTTATTTTGTTGTATATATAAATATAATTGCATGTTGTCAGTATGTAGACATAGTTAACAGTATTAATAATGTAAGACAATTTTATTAATAATTGAGGTTTAGATAAAAATAAAATCATGGAGAATGTGATGTCAATAACTAAGAGAATTGTGACTTGAGTAGGAATATAGTTTCGGTTACAGACAGAAAAACACACAATCTCCATTATAATAAGAAGATATGTACAGCCTTCACATTGTCTTATTGAAAAGAATTTGAATGTAAAATGCCTCATTTTCTTATTTCTTTATTAAAATACTCTAATTTATACATCTGTTGCTGATAAATGAAGTAATGTCTGCGGAGTGGCCTATTGTCAGTATCAGTGAAGGAGTTTATTCCCTTTGTTGCTAGTGTTAGATCAGGGAGATTATTTTTGTTTAGGTGGAGTGCCACACCTACTGCCAGATGCTTTACCGCACAGACCAGATTACTCATGTATTGAGTTAGTGAGGACTGGTAATTAACCTGGAACATTGTGATTCCAAGGGGAATGATCTACCGACTAAGCTAAACCGGCCCCTTCTCTAGCATGACTACTGCCATTATATGTACATGGTAAAAAGATAAAGACTTATGTTTGGCATTATAATTATTTGAATAAAAACATTCAACAGAAATGTTGTAATTATCATTTTTGTGTGTGTGTGAGAGGGGGGGAGAAAGAGAGAGAGAGAGAGAGAGATGGTGGGAGAGAGAAAGAGAGAGAGGTTGGGGGAGAGAGAAAGAGAGGTTGGGGAGAGAGAGGGTGGGTGAGAGAGAAAGAGAGAGATGATGGGGAGAGAGATGGTGGGAGAGAGAGATGGTGGGGGAGAGAGAAAGAGAGGGGGAGAGAGAGGGTGGGGGAGAGAGAAAGAGAAAGAGAGGGTGGGGAGAGAGAAAAGTATTATATAAAGAAATGTTTTACATTTTTTTAAATAATAATCCAGTTTTCAATCTTTTTCTCTCCACTCAGTAGTAAAACTTTTTCATTTCCTTTTACCAGAGACAATAAAACAGGATTAGACAAAGAGGGGGGGGGACATGTGAAATAATAATAATAATAAATGCAAATGTCAGTGTGTCACATTTTTTTTTCAATGTTACTCCTAGATGCCGTAGGCCAAAGTATCATACCATTTTGGAACCAGGCTGATTTGATGAGTTGATTAAAAACATTCAAACCAAATCCAGACCCACAATCCTGAAATATTGGATTTCCAAATTTTAATTACTCCATTTGTTTTTGGTAATTTTTTTACTTGATTTTTGGTGACAAATTATTTTGTATGATAATTTTTATATCTTCTTCTCTAATAATAAACGAGTGTGTCAGTGTGTAACATTTTTTCAACTTTACTCCTAGATACTGTAGTCCAACATATCATACCATTTTGGAATCAGACAGAATGGAAAAACAAAAATGTTTATCATGTAGCTTTGCAATTAGTTCCAAATAGACAAATTATATTATTGTTTGATGAAAACAGTTGTTTGAAAAATATTGTTTAAGTTTAATAAAATGTGATATGTACTCAATGTATGTAGTGTTATTGTTGGTCCGAAAGGCCAATCAAGTTAGTTTAATTGTCACCTGATAGGGCGGCTTTTAATCTAGTATTTAATAATTCTCAATCTGACTGAGAAGTATAAAACATAAATGCTATTCCACATATTTGTCCTGAAATTCAATAAATAAATAAAATTTGAAAAACAAAAAAAAAAAAAAAAAAAAACATGTATTGAGGGAAAATTCTTCTTTGTGTCTAATGAGATTCAAAGAGAACTTTTGGAACCTGGATAATCTGTTACTGCCTAACACTTCAGTGAGCAATTGGCTCGTTTGAATTACATGCTAGAAGAGACTTTTTTTTCCTGGGTAAGAAAACTGACTGGTGATTGGCTGACCAGTAAAAAACTTACATTAATCAGTTCTGTGCAGACACTGGATGCAGTGTTGAGGACCTGCCAGGGGTGATGACCAATAGGGATGGACAGAAAGAGAGAGTCAAGGGAATCTATGCTATCAGCACAACTGATGATGATGATGATGATGATGATTTATATGGAAAACAAATTTTGTCAAAAAAAAAATACTGGAAAGGAGAGAATTTTAAATTTAAGAATTGAAACTAATTACATCAATAAGTTCCGTATTGGACTCGTATTCAGAGACAATGATATTCTTCAGGTCTTTGCATCGGGTCAGAGAGATGAATAGACGTCCAGTGGCTATTTTGTAGGCATCAGGAGGAAGTACTCGGAACATACTTTCACGGAGTCCACTGGTCAGCTGGAATCGTGGGTGCAGTGGTCCCAAGATGGGCTGTGATTCAGCCTGATCCACAAGGTCAAGGACATACCGTGTGCACTCATCTGAAAGAAAAAAAATTAGTGATCATATTGTTTCCCATTGAAATAAACTGTTATGTTCCAACTGGACGAAGAGTGAAAGGGAGATAGTGAGAGGATTGAGTCTTGTCAAAGCTTTCTGAAGCGGATGGACGCAAGAGGAGAGAGTCTGGGCTGAGTGTCTGAAAAGAACAGACACAAATGAGTGTCTGTTCTCCAAGGCATTTTACTTGGTTTAAAATAAAATAAAATGAGCTTTGAAAAAAATAACGTTTTGTATCTGTTATCAAGAACTTTCAACAGATGCAAGTATGTCCCAAGAAGATCCCAAGAAATTCCAGACTCAAAGAATGGAGAAAATGCCAGCCCAACAACAGACCCAACTACTCCGATCCAGAATAATAGATATGAAGAATAGCAGATACCACAGATCCAGGTAAGTATATAAATTACATACTCCTCAATCAACGTCACATATTGAAATTCAATGTTCCAGCTGCCTCCCCCAAATGCTATTTCTATAGCATAAATATTCCAGCACCCCCCCCCAAAAAAAACATTTTTTTAACTACTTTTTTTTAAAGTAAGTAAAATAGCACTGTATTGTATATAAGACATAATAAAATAGAATGAAATCAATTATGTGTTGTAATATGTTTTAATCTTTATTTTTTCATGAATAATATTTTTCTTTGGCATGATAAATTTAAAAGTGTATCTGAAGCTCGCTTGTATCTCAAACTTTAGCTCTCAACTCAAAGCAAAGAAATCAACCAATTGACAGCTTATAACAAGGAAAACTCCTAAGTTAGGACACTCATAAATCAAGTAGAGTTATAGTTAAAATCTTAGAAGTTTAAAAAACCCAAATAAATGTTATTTATACAACCTCTGTCCCATATTTACAGGTTACATTTGCTCTTTAATTTCATACACAAACTGTACAGCCCTGTCGGCCGGGGCTTTAGAATACACAACTGCACCTCTGCAGAGGGGTAAGACTCCCACAATGGGCGCCACCTGTTGACTGTCGGTGGTGACCCATGATGCTTAAGAATGGAACTCAGGTGGTTGAGCAGTCCATGACATACAACACTCCACTTTGGTCCTTACTTGGGCTAGACAGGCGGTCGGAGAGGCCCCCTCTGATCAATCGGTTGGTCATGTCAAGCACTAGCACCTATATGATTGTCCCGACCCTATTGCTCTTAGGGCAACATTTAACCCTTTTTATCATATGAGTGCTAGAAGGTGGTGGCTGAGGGTCTTCATGTCCTGGGTATGACGTTAAACTCTATCTGATGGTGAGGTTCCAGTTCTGGAGGTGTGGGGGAATGTGGAGCACCCATTAATTACTATTGCTACCTGGTCCACTCTGACCCGGAGTGGTAGTACCTGTTAGGGTCCTATCTATGGATTAAATATAAAAATGTGTTTGTAAAAGATAAAAATTGAGTATCCATTAAGAATGAATTTATTTCAAAACTTTGTCGGCATTAAATGAGCCACTGAGGTTGATATGCCGTAAAATCAAAACTAAACCACAAAATGTAACTACTACAGAACAGATGTAGTATTATAAATGTGAATGATGCTTTGTCTTCAGAGATGATAGTGGGAAGAATTACAGTTGATCTTCTCACTGTGCCCCCACATTCCCAAGATGCAAGACATAGGAGGTGACATCCAAGGAGAGAGTAAATATAAATAAGTCAACTTATAGTAATTCCTTATTCTTCAGTAGGGGATTGTGTTATGGTTTGGCTTACCAGTTCAGAAAAGCCTTAAAGTTCTGAACTTTAAAAGAGAATGTATCATCTGACAAAGGGGTAAGGCAAAGAAACTATTCCCCCACCCGCATCAAAAGGGACAGGGAGTTGTTATAGTTAATACTAGGATAACAGTAAAAACAATTTGTTAGAACTTGGTATAAAGTTTCATGGCAACTTATTACTTCTTTCTAGCTTATTTCTAGACCAGTAAAAAAAAGGATTTCTTGAAAACATCATTTTTCACTCTTAAATCAAATTAAAAAGTTAGGCCTATCAGAAATAAAAAAACAACCAAAAATTATTTGTCAGTAAAAAGAAGAAAAAACAACAAAAAAACCCCCCCAAAAAATATCAACTTCTAATTCAAACTGTGATTAGTAAAAAAAAAATTTGTTAGTAAAAAAAACAAAAAAAACTATCAACTTCTAATTCAAACTGTGATTAGTAAAAAAAAATTTGTTAGTAAAAAAACACCCCCCCCAAAAAAAAAAAAAAAAAAAAAAACTATCAACTTCTAATTCAAACTGTGATTAGTAAAAAAAAAAAAAAAAAAAACTATCAACTTCTAATTCAAACTGTGATTAGTAAAAAAAAATTTGTTAGTAAAAAAAACAAAAAAAATATCAACTTCTAATTCAAACTGTGATTAGTAAAAAAAAATTTGTTAGTAAAAAAACACCCCCCCCAAAAAAAAACAAAAAAAAACTATCAACTTCTAATTCAAACTGTGATTAGTAAAAAAAAAATTTGTTAGTACCCCCCCCCCAAAAAAAAACAAAAAAAAAAACTATCAACTTCTAATTCAAACTGTGATTAGTAAAAAAAAATTTGTTAGTAAAAAAAAAAAAAAAAAAAAAAAAAAACTATCAACTTCTAATTCTAACTGTGATTAGTAGAGAAAACCCTAAAAAAAAAAAAAATCAAAAAGTCTTTTGTAGAAATCGATCCACAGCTTTGCAGATTCTGACTATTCCTTAATAGAAGGGATTCAAGCAAAACCTCTTGAGGCAACACTACTGTTTGTAGATTCTTCTAATGCACTGGACTCCATACACAGAGGAAAGATGAACCAAATACTACTAGCATATAGTCTCCCTAAAGAAATAATTACCACTATAATGATGTGTAGTATCCTACGCTCACATTTTATGAGCAATAGACTCGCCTATGCAGGCTATATAAACAGTGATTTGCCCCTCCTCATTTTGTAGCTGAGTTTCGTTTAGCTAAATAAAGCTTAGTACTTTTACGTCTGTTCTGAGCCTGTTTTACTTTACATGATGTTCAACATAGACACAAAAGCAAGGGTTCATTCACTTGATGATGACACAAATTTCTTTGACATTGTTGCTGGAGTCCTACAAGGAGATACATTATCCCCATCTATATTTATAATATGCCTAGACTACATACTATGAATGTTATTAGCTCTAATGAAAGAAAAAGGCTTCACATTAAAAAAGGCAAAAATCTGGCGACATCCCTCAGAATCTATAAACAGATGTGGACTATACAGATGATCTAGTGTTTCTTGCAAATACACAAACCGAATCATTGCTGCATCACCTAGAGAAGGCAAAGAGAGACATCATCCACTATGTGAACTCAGATAAAATGGAATTCATGTATTTTAAACAAGATGGAGACATCTCCACTTTGGATGGTAAGCCTCTCAAATTAGTAGACCAAATTAACATACTGTTGTAACTCGAGAATCAGAGTTAACAGAGAAATAACAGAAAGAAACACAACGAGTATTAAGGATAGGAAAAAAGTTTACTAAACAAAGATACAAGGTGAACAGTGTAATTTGCAATTGCTTGGTTGAATTAACAAGTCCTGTGAGATCTCTTGTTTCTTTCTTCTGAGGTTTTGTCAGACTTTATTTATAGGAAAAACAGATGATTCCATTCTCATTATTTAGGTACTGTATGACATACTCTAATATGAATGTTCTCTGGGGGGGGGGGCACAGTTAAGTCCAACGCTTTTACTCTACCAGCAATGCTGCACTCTTCTCACCACACTATCAAAATATCTTGTCTCTCGTCCACTCGTCGTCACAGCCAAAATGTTACTGCAAGCTTTTTCTTCCCGGTTTGTGAGGGCTAGTCAATAAATACACAATTACAGTGTTCATCCGGGCTCCTTACTCTGACCTGCCCGTGCAGTACGTGCGACACTAATCAGCACGCGTCAATCCTTCACATACAGGCCACTCTGGATAGTTTAGCAATTACCATGCGTCAGGCCACGACTCACGATCAGGAGAATTCGAGTTCAATCTCCCCACTCGCCTCTGATCTCATTCTGCATGCCAAACACAGTCGTGCACACTTCGAACTACTACGTTCGTGGTTTCTCTCGCTATACATACCTATGTAGTAATATCTCATCAGTCTACATGTATGGCTGCACCACTTGGACTCTAATGAAACGATTAGAGAAAAAAATTTGGTGGGAATTACACAAGTATGCTGCTTTTGAACAAATCCTTGAAGCAGCAACACACAAAAAAATAGTTGTACGGCCACTTATCTCCTATTGCACAAACCATTTAAGATGAATAAGACATGCTGGCCACTCCTGCAGGGGCAAGAACAAACTCATAAGTGGCGTTCTTCTGTGGACAACTACACATGGACATACCAGAGTGGACAATCAGCATAGATTTACGTTGATCAGCTTTGTATGGATACTGGATGTGGTTAAATTCTACTTAATGGACATAAATTTCACCATTGTATGTCACCATGCCGAAAGAAAAAAATACTAAAAATCAAGGAGTTAACCGAATTTAATGAAATTTTCAGTGTTGATACATTAATGAATAAAAGATATAATGTACCAGTTATTTTATTTAATATTTAATATTAAGATATTAATATTAATATAAAGATATTCTCATTGAATAAAAGATATAATGTACAGTTATTTTTTAAAAACTTTTACATTTTTTCAGGTCAATTAATTTTGAACCACGTATGTTTGTGAATCTGTGTTACGCCTAAAAGATACATGGTTCAAAGTTAACAGACCTGAAAAAATGTAAGAGTTTTCAAATTAAATAAAAGGTGCTTTATATTGTTTATTCATTAATATGTCAACACTGAAAATTTCATTAAATTCGGTTAATTCCTTGATTTTTAGTATTTTTTTTCTTACGGCAGGGTGACATACAATGGTGGAATTTATGTCCGTCAAGTAGGATTTAACCCTGGATGTTGTGAGGACTTGCCAGGAGCAACAAGTGATAGGGACGAGTGGTAAGAGAGTCATGAGAATCTGTGCTGTCAGTGCCACATGATAAGGATGATCATATTGTATCTTTAGATTTTCAGACAAGCAGAGTATTCCAGCTTGAAAATTATTCAGATAACAGATAAAAAAAAGTTGGTGGAGTGGCCTATTGTTGGGATCAGCCGGATAGCAAGGGAGTCTATCCTCTTTTCACTAGCGCAAGACTAGGGAGATTGTTTTGGCTGAGGTGTATCCCAGATACTTTACTGCACAGATCAGATTACCCAATCTGTGCTAATCATGCGCAGAGTTGGGTCAAATTTTGTAAAACCCTGTTTGGAGGATTTTCTATGTTGCTCTGGATTGGGCAATTTTGTGTTTTATTGCATATGGTATTCAAGCCGGGACCTATGACGACCCACCAGGTGACAATTTGTACCTGGGTATTGTATTGACTGCTGTGGTAATCATCACTGGTATATTTTCTTATTACCAAGCTAAAAGTTCTAAGATTATGGATTCTTTCAAAAACATGGTACCACAATACGCCATCATTGTTAGAAGTGGAGAAAAGCTTAATGTACGAGCTGAAGAGCTTGTCATTGGTGATATGGTTGAAGTTAAATTTGGTGATCGAATCCCAGCTGATATTCGTGTAGTTGCTGCACACGGCTTTAACTCTTCACTAACTGGTGAATCTGAGTCACAATCACGATCTGCAGAATTCACCAATGAAAATCCATTAGAAACAAAGAATTTGGCTTTCTTTTCCACAAATGCCATTGAAGGAACCTGTGTTGGGCTAGTTGTAAAAACTGGTGACAAAATTGTAATGGGCCAAATTGCTAATTTGGCTTCTGGGCCTAGGTATCGAGCCAGGAACCTTGCGATTTGTAGGCAGGTGCTCTACCAATTAAGCTAAACCAGCCCCCTAATAAGAGATAATGTTGAATGTTTATTAAAAAAAAGAAAGTTGTTTTTTTCTCTATAGATAAGAGATAATATAGAAAAAATTACTTTTTTTTTGGTATACTGTCCGGTTAAGTCATTAGGACAAATATAGATATTATCAGGGAACATATATAAAATCTAATCAAGTTTAACCTTTGATAGTGGAGGTTAAAAAAAACTGGATACAATTCAAATGAGTCAGTTAATAGGACATCAATAAAATCAATACAACCTTTTTTTTTAGACCACAGCATTGATGAAATACTAGTAAATCAATACCTAAATCAATAGCAGACATACTTATCATAGGCACATGGTGTAATGGCTAGAGTTGTAGGAGATGAACTTGTCAACTTGTGTTCAAATCCTAGACGAGGCTGTCTACATTTCACATAGTGCTAATACCCTTGGGAAAGGTATGCATCCACCTGCTCTCCTTCCAGCTATGGGTAAATAGCAGGCAGACTGGGCTCTTTAACCTTGGTTAGGCAACTAGAAGGAAAACTCTGAATTCCAACCTGTTAAACTCCACCTAAAAAATTGACCTTGTGTCACATTCTACTTGTGCGGAGGGGTTGGTAAATATGTACATATCATAGGTGTTACGTATATAAGTAATATAAACTCTTCCTGTCTCTTTTGAATATTATGACCCCTAGTTTGGGTAACTCTCCAAATAGGAGGGAAACCACTTTCTGTATCATGACTTGTGTATAAAGTCATGGTTTCCCAAGTTCTGTGTTGTCTTCACTTATGTATTAACATCTACACACGTAACAATAGTATCTAATGGCATAGGAGTTGGGGGTCAGGTCATCTGACCTTCCCTCTCCTGACAGATCTACAGGTATTTGTACCTCTTGGTTTGGTTTGGTTTCATTTAACGGCACATCAACCCTGTGGGTTATTTAATGCCATTTTTTTTGTATAATATGTTTTGTAAATAAATATACTGTAGGTATATATTTTATATTTTAAACAAATAGTTAGAGTGTGAGACAACAGTTAATAATCAATTCTGCTTTTAACTGTAATAGAGAATGATGAAAAAAGCTAATCAAACGCTATTATTTCCCAACGCATAATTTGTTAATGCGGTCTACAGATAACAGAGCGTTCTATGATTTTTGAATTAGCAGACCCCAATATTTCTGTCACTGTCTCATTATAATCTATGTCAATACTTTTATATGAAAATATGTGTATATAGTTTCGTAGATGTAACATTTTGTTTTATTTATTCTTGTTAGGTATTCAATATTTTTTTAGACTCAATTTAAAAAAAAAAAAAATTTTAAACTCATTTTTTGATCTATCAAACCCATAAATGGAACCCTAACAGATACTACCACTCCGGTTCAGAGTGGGCCTAGGAGTAATGGCAATGAAGGGGTACTCCATACTCCCCAGAGCTGTAGAATTAGAACTTCACAACTAGATGCAGTTTAATGTAATAACCAGGACACAAAGACCCTCAACCACTGCTTTCTAGTACTTATGTGATAAAAATTGTTAGGGGTTTGCCATAAGGGCAATATGGTTAGGACAATGATATAGGTGCTAGGGCTTGACATGACCAGTTGATTGATCGGAGGGAGCTTCTCTGACGACTAAGTAAGAGCCAAATTGATGTGTTGCATGTCATGGACTGCTCGGCCACCAGAAATTCATCCTTAAGAATCATGGGTCACCACCCATGGCTAACAGGTAGCCCCATGGGGGGGGGGGATTATATCCCTCTGCAGAGGTGCAGTCAGTGTATTCTACAGTCACAGATGACAGGGCAGGTACCTCTTGGATCAGACCTTGTTAGATTAGTGGTTGATGCAACTTGAAAGTTAGAACTTTATAGAAGGTGGGAATAAAGGGTTTGGTTTGGTTTGTTTTACGGCATATCAACCTCAGTGGGTCATTTAATGCCGATAAAGTTTTGAAATAAATCAATTCTTAATGGATAATACAATTTTTTTATAAATACATTTTTCTATTTAAGCCATAGATGGGACCCTAACAGGTACTACCACTCCAGTCAGAGTGGACCAGGGAGCAATGGTGATGGATTCCCCAACCCTCCAAAACTGGAACCTCACCATCAGATAGAGTTTAACGTCATTCCCAGGACATGTAGACCCTCAGTCACCGCCTTCTAGCACCCATATGATAAAAAGGGGTTGGGGCTTGCCATAAGGGCAACAGGGTTGGGAAAATCATATAGGTGCTAGGGCTTGACGTGACCAGCCGATTGATCGGAGGGGGCCGGGAATAAAGGGTAATTATGAATAGTACAATAGCTTCTCTGTGAGTATGTATTCACCCAACCTCTCCACATGAGCAGGATGTGACACAAGGTCATTTTTTAATCAGAGTTCAGATTTGAATTCAGAATTTTCCTTCTTCTAGGCCAGTTGATATACCAAGGTTAAAGAGTCCCAGCCTGCCCTACTGTTATCTAGAGAGAGAATTGTTGGATTCATACCTTTCCAAATGGCATATCAATGATTATGGGTTATTTAATGCCAAATCCATCCTTGTAGAAGAACATCAGCGGTACTATTTAACCTATAGCTGGAAGGATGAAAGGGTTCATATCTTTCCCAAGAGTCTTAGTCCAAAATTGAATATAATAGCATGACTGGAGTTTGAACTCGCTTACTACAATGTTGCAATCCACCATGTTAGCCACTACATCACAGGGACTTCTCAAAAGTAATTGTAAAATTAACAATACTCTAAAACTATACTTACCTGGCTTTGGTTTGGTGAGTGAGAGTAAATATTATTTGTTTGGTCCCAGGGAGCCTTCTCCACCCCCTCTGCCAGCACCTACCCCTGGGTTAATTGCTCCCCACAGTAAAATGATGTCTTGACTATTCTGGCTTAGTGGGAAGTCGCAAAAATATACTCAAATACTATAAATATCAGTTTAGTATAAGTTAAAAGAGGGGAGTAAACCCTGAAAACAAATCCGGAGCCGGAGTCCCTAAGATGGCGTAACACTGGACTTCAGCGCTACACAGCAACTTCTGCGACACTGCCATTGCCAAACTGCATTGGTCTCTTACCTTTCCTTTGGACCACAGTGGCAGTGTAGAGAGGGGGGATCTGCTGCTTGGGCAATAGCACATCCTCCATATCAAATATAGTTTTAAAAAATTTTTTTAAAATTTGGACACTACTCCATCATCTTTCGCAAACGGAAGGATGCCAACAACAAACAAACATAAGTTAAATATTCATATCACTTGACAGATTTTATTGGTACATAACTGATAACCAGGGGCAAAAAACAAGACAATTTCTCAAGATAAAAATTTAAATTTCCTCAACCTGGTTGGTTGGTTCACTAAGGATCAGCTGCTTAACACAAGGGATCTCCATTGTAAAGTGCTCTCACTTGAAGCCTAAAAATGGCCACAAAAATCATAATAATAGGAGGCAACAATGATCATAGCAAAATCTACCTAGACCATTCCTAAAACACTGATGCATATACATATAGTTAATTCTTATACAATAGTCTCCCCACCCCTTATGTTTTCAAATATCAATAAACCATCCTTCATCAGACTATCGTTTTAAATTCTTTAATTCTAGATAGGCATTATAGGATCACCAGTTAATATCTTGCCAAAACACTCTACCAGCTTTTCAAACAGCAGTTGGTATCCATTTTATGCGCTGATTTTTTAAATAGGCAACTCTGACGATGCCAGTCTTGCTCGGCCTGTCAAACTTAGATGAACTGCAATTGCCCACTTCTCTAGGCAAGTCTGCATACATAGTCCATTGAATAGTGGAGAAATCTTCATATTATATGCCATCTTGTTAGTTCTGCTACCAACAGTTAGTTTCCTCTCTCTCTAAAAACCAGGCAACTATCATAGGAGACATTCACTTCTCCAAACATACAGTTATTCAAGGGGAGATAACTTCTTATCTTAAAACAGCTTATTGGTTGAAAGAGTTAAGACATAATTTTAGCAGAGGTTGTGAAAAGAATTTTGTGCTATAAACATTTGAGAACAAATATAAACAGATAAATTGAATATGTAATAGAAGGCTGTAAATATTTATCATAGATATAAGAATAGATTTAATTCTTACCAATAGAACATCCTGTAAGGAGGCAACAGGCAACAAAGGAACCAGCACTGGCACCAGCAATCTTACAATCCTCCAAGAGGTTGGGCACATGTTGCTTCAAGCAAGCTGACACACCTAAATGGTAAATTCCAAGGAAACCACAGCCCGAAAATGAAAAACGGTGTGACATTTTGGAAGTTGTGTTGAGGAGCCTGAAATAAATAACAAAAGAAAATAATGAATAAATACGTATCTTATATTAATATTGATATTAAATTTTATTTAAATTTGTTAAACTTATTCTGAATGCTATTTCCTTCACTTCCGGTTTTCATTGCTAATTTTTTCTTATATCCAGTAGAATAAATCCAAGCATTTAGAAATCAATAATACCAAGCAAATATTTAAGATCAATATGCAAATTAGTCTTCCTGTTCCCACTGTAAATGAATATTTGGGTATATATAAATATGATTGCATTTTCTATATTATTGAGATTTGAATAAAAATAAAATCATGGAGAATATGACATTAATAACTAAAGGGAATTGTGATGTCAGTGGTGATATAGTTTCAGTTACAGAATAAGATCAAATCATGGAGAATGTGAAGTAAATAATTAAGGGAATTGTGATGTTGGAATTGACATAGTTTTGATTACAGACAGACACATAGTATCGGTTATTATTACAAGCAAAAAATGTGTACCCTCTGGTCACAAGTATTTAAGTTTTAATGTAATAAAATATTAAACTAGAAATTAAATAACACATTTTTTTAAATTTGAAAGAGAGGGAGTATAATCAAAGAATATAACAGCTTGAATGCTTGTTTTTCTATTCACTCCCGTCTTTCATTGCTAGATCTTTCTAATTTAACTGTTTAGCTGAATTAGAAAATAAAGAATAAAATTAGAGTTATTTTTTTTTGTTAATAAATTTGTTTTAAGGTTTATCAACAGGAATTTTGCTTATATTTATTAAAATTTATTAGAATATTTATTAGAAATAAAATAAAACGAAATAGAAATAAAATAAAAACCAAACAATTAGATATTAGATATCAATAAGTGAAAACAAATACTGATTAAAATCAAATCTTTAAGATCAATATGCAAATTAGCCTTTCCGTTCACACTGTAAATTTCTATTTGGTTGTATGTATAAATTAAATTGAATGCTATTAGTATGTATATAAGGTTAACAGTATGGGCACCTCTCGTAGTGTAATGGTTAGCAAGCTAGATTCACAAACCATTGTTAGTGAGTTCCATTCTCACTGGGCGCCCCATACTTCGGGCCTTGTGCCACATCTAAACTAAGCTTAGTAAATAGCTATGAGGTTAACAGTATTGATAATATAAAGCAATTTTATTAATAATTGAGATTTAAATAAAAATAAAATAATGGGAGAATGTAATATAAATAACTAAAGTGAATTGTGATGTCAGTGGTGACATAATTTCAGTTACAGACACAGAGGCAGACAGATAATCTCTAGTATAAGATAATGACATTGATAAAGAATTAGGCCACGAGATCTGTGGGGTTTTTTTTGTTTTGTTTTATTTAGGCTTTACATATAAGTTGAATAAATCCATTTACTAGAGTGCTGGAAAAGTCATTACATTTTTGTTATTTCAAAATTTGTCAGTATTTTAGAATAACCCATTATTTTACTATTTTCCTGTAATCATCATCATCATTAAGTAGTGCAGATAGCACAGATTCCTTGATTTTCTCTCTCCATCCATCCCTATCAACTATCGTCCTTGGCAAGTCCTCTAGATGGCATCGATTGACCATACAGAGCTGATGAATAGAAGTCTTTGGTGGTTGGCCATCACTGGGAATCTGTGCTGTTAACACTGGGAATCTGTGCAGGATGCAATACATGGTCATCTTTTAAGCAGAGTTTAACATGTTTAAATTCAGAGTTTTGCTTCTTTTAAACCAAGTGCCATTTTATTGCATATCAACCCTTGTTGGGTTATTCTATACCAAAGACATTTTGTTTTATTCCATCTTAATAAGTATTCAAAGTTGTTTTTTTTAACTAAATCTTTTTTTTAACTCAATTTTTTTTAATACACATTTTTTTAAACAGATTTTTTCAATTTAACCCATAGATGGGACCCTAACAGGTACTACCACTCCCGGTCAGAGTGGACCTAGGAGTAATAGCAATGGAGTGGTACTTCACAATCCCCAGAGCTCCAAAATTGGAACTTCCCCATTAAATGCAGTTTAACGTTATATCAAAGACACTAAGACCCTCAGCCACCGCCTTCTAGCAAATATGATAAAAAGGGTTGGGAGTTTGCCATAAGGAAAAAAGGGGTTGGGACAATCATGGAGGTGCTAGGGCTTGATATGACCAGCCAATTGATCAGAGGCAGCCTCTCTGACCACCCGTCTAGCCTAAGTAAGGGCCGATGTGAAGTGTTGCATGTCATAGACTACTTAACCACTAAGAATCCATCCTTAAGCATCATGGGTCGGCACCCATGACCAACAGATGGCGTCCATTGGGGGAGGGGATTTTAGCCCTCTGCAGAGGTGCAGTCGGTGTATTCTTCTGCCCCACTGACAGGGCGGTTGGGCTAGGGCTGGATTTCTTCTTGTTTTTCTGTCTTGGGTATCTTGTTGGAATTCTTGTCTTGATCTTGGGAAGTCTTCTTGTTGTCTGTTTTTTAGGTTTGAATTAATGAACAGAAGACTTTCTTTTTTATAGACGCCTTTTATTTCAATATTAAACCCATTCACAAGAGAGTACACGTAGAGATTTTAGCCTCGACCGAACAGACCATTTTTACGATCCGTCTTGTCTTGCCACCTGGCCAAATCTGATTTTTCTAAGTTTCTCATGTTCACTCTGGCGAATCAAAGTCAAGTTAAGAAAAGGATTAAATCTTGTCAATCAACTAACTCTGTACTTTTCCATAAAACCATTAGTTTGATTTTAACTACACTGCCGTACATAATTGATAGGTAACCCATCAATTATGTCATAATGTGATACATTATACTGTAAAAATATTGCAAACCATTGACTCAGCCTAGTATTTTTTTTAAAGTTCACCAATATGTTGGTAATAGTCTACCTAAGTTCACCAATATGTTGGTAACATTGTACCTAAATTCACCAATATGTTGGTAACAATCTATCTAAGTGGCTGTGAAAAATAGAAAATTTCCTTTTAAATTTTTAGAAAGGAGTGAAGTTTATGGTATTGTATACTCATTCTTAAATTTTCTAACATCTTCTACTATCAAAATTACTGTTATTCTTTTTGTGGGATGCTGCTTATAGCATTTGTCCAAGACAACATGTAGCACCCTTGTGTAGTTCCCATCTAGTATTTTCTCTAAGCATTTCATTAGAGTCCAAGTGGTGTAGCCATACAGTAGCACTGACACGGCTACTGCTTGGAAAAATTCTTGCTTTATCTTATGAGAGAGATCAGATTTCCATATGATCAATAATCTGTCCATTGCAGTTCATGCCTTCCCTATGCGTATATTGACACCGCTTTAGTAAGTAAGTGAAGTTGTTGTAGTGACCTAAAGTCAGTATCAGCCAGACAGTGAGGGAGTCTATCCCCTTTTTGCTAGTGCTAGACCAAGGAGATTGTTTTGGCATTTGAGGTGGAGTGCCACACCTAGCATCAGATCCTTACTTTATTGCATATATCCTTGTGCTAATCATGTGCTGAGTTAGCAAAGGCTCGGTATTGAACAATAAACCTTGTGGTTACTAGGTGGGCGCTCTACCGACCGAGCTAAACCGAAATACTGAATAAATAAATTTGACTGATTTGGCAAAAAATTATTTTATTTAATTAAAACTTTTTTAGTCTTTGTTTTTTTTTTTAGTGATTTTTCATTGGATGATATTTTGTCTATGGAGGCCCATAAGTGATTCAATTTTAGTAAAGGAATGTCAGGGGATTGGTTCATCACATGTTAATAAATAAATAGCTGGAACTTTGTCGTAATGATTTAAACATCTGTGACAAATGGTTAAGATTGTTTTTATTTATTTTTTATTTTTTAAATGGAAGAAGTCATTAAGACGAAAAAATCAGTTCATCAAAATTCATTAATTTTTAAAATAGTAAATTTTGTAAATTATTTTTAACATGTAAGTTAACAAATACTCAAAGTAAACTTTTGTGAGTTAAAAATGTACTCCTTTTGATCACTCCTTTTTTATTAAAATTTAAATGGAAACTATGCTAGTCTTCTCTAAAACTCAATGCAAATGTCTCTGTGTCAGTGTGTCACAGTTTTTCAAATTAGATTTTTGGAATCAGGCCGATTCTGAGCAAATGAAAAACATTCTGAGCCAAATCTGGACCCACAATCCTGAAATTTGGGATTCCAAAGTTTTAATTACTGCAATTGTTTTTGATGCTATTTTATGTGATTTTTTGTGACAAATTTCGGTAATCCTTAACTTGTTCCTCGTAAAATTCCTACCATAAAATAAACTGAACCCTCATTTTATGTCCGTGTTTTTGCAATAAATGTTTTATTTTTCTTGTACCCATTATTTTACAATACTGAATATATTTTCTTTATTTAAAAACATTTATTGCAAACATATATATTTTCTTTATTTAAAAACATTTATTGCAAACATATTTTAAACATTTATTGCAAAAACACGGACATAAAATGAGGGTTCAGTTTATTTTATGGTAGGAATTATGAGGAACAAGTTGAAGATTACCCAAATTTCTTTGTACAGTAATACATTTTTATAAGTAAAAAGTCAGCAGAGTGACCTATAGTCAGTATCAGCCAGATAGCAAAGGAGTCTTTCCCCTTTTCCACAGCGCTAGATCAGGGAGATTATTTGGCATTTGAGATGGAGCGCCACACCTACCATCAGCCCCTTACTTTACTGCACAGATCCAAGCTGTGTTACTCATGCACTGAGTTGGCGAGGGCCAGTATCAAACCCGGAAATTGTGGTTCCTAGGTCAATGCTCTACCAACTTGTTAAGCTTTTAAGGGCCATTCTGGGGCCTTATAGCAGAAGCGCTTGTCTGGTGGAATCCTTGATAAAGAGTCCGTCCACAATGTGAATCCTTTGATTACTAAAGTGTCCTGAGTTACTGGCAATCGTATAAGTCCTTCGTGAGTATTGGTAAAGCTCCCGGCAATACTATGTGCGTCGTCTAAGAGTGTGTATTTGATGTGTGACCAACATGGGGGGTTTAGGTATCTTAGCAGGCCACTAGTACTGCCAGTGATTGGTTAGAAGAGTCAATCACGTGATCTTGGCCAGTCTATAATTATAAGCTGGGAACTGGCACACACCTTATATACACAAAATTTCTCAACACAACTGAGATAAACCAACTTGGAAATAAATTTGGGAGTAATCAAAATGAATTGCGAAATCCAGCAAAAATCACCCATGAAATAGAAATAATTATTGATACAGAAAGCAAGGACCTACCTACATCAAAATGTCTTTAAATTAAGTGGCAGCAAAAAAATTATTGTTGAACAAGTCTCTGGGTGCTTGAGTGGTGACATGTCTCTTCTCACACAAGTGTACAATGTACTTTTTCGACAAACTTCTACATTTACTCTGACCATTATCATGGGAGCTTTTTCTTTGAGCAATTTATAGATGAGGGTGGAGACTTTGTATTTAATAGAATGAACCAAGAAAATCATGGCACCAAATAAAGCATACATTTGCAGAACAAGGCAGGGATGACGACGACAAAAGTTTGTTTAGGTCCCCTTCACCCTTCAGCTATGATCGAGGGGCTCAGGTATCCATAAATAGATTCTGGTTTTTATATTAAATCATTGGATATGGAAATTTGCTACAACCATTACCTTGTGTTCTAATCATCAAGAACAATGTATAAATTCATCAGTAATAAATTGTTGTATTTTAAAAAGTAATTAATTTTGTTTATCATGCAGGTTTGCAATAAGTTCCAAATAGACAAATTATATCATTGTTTTGATGAAAACTGTTGTTTAAAAAATATTGTTCAAGTTTGGTAATTACAATGCGTATAAAATAAAATGATGTTTAGTCTTATCGATTTCAAAGTAACTTTATCATCAGAGACGTTTTCAGAGATGGACTCGTTCTGGTGTCGTTTTTTTTTTTTTTTTGTACGTTAGAAACACGCGTCTCGTGGGTTTTTTTTTTATAACACCACGTGGAAGGGTCGTGATAGTCGTTGTTCAATCAATTTCAATTTTATTCTTTTTATCTATTTATGTATCTATCTATTTATTTGTTTTATGTATATATATGTGTGTATATATGGAATGTGTATTTTAATTAATTATATATTCTGTGTTTAATTCTAACCTATTGTTTATACTAGGACCTAATTTGGCAATTAATAAACTTTCTCTAATTCTGAGATTACCAATGTTGCGTATTATTGTCTCTATCTTAACGGAAAAACTATTGTTCTTTATTTTTGCATTTGATTAAATGTTTATGGAATTAGGATGCACGTGTGTGGATATGTTCTTTAATTCTAATGTGGAGGGGTCTAATTGTACTTCCTATATAGAAATTAAGGCAAGTTTAATAAAATTTAATAATTAGTCAATACATGAAGTGTCATTGTTGGGCTGAAGGTCAAATCAAGAACCATTTGCAGGAAATAGCTTAATTGCCGAGGGGGAAAAAAAAGAAGACATTAAATTTTAAATTCCAAAATTTAGAGAAGAAACAAGTTAAAGTCCTAAGTTTTAGAAGAGAAAAAATAGAAAGTACTATTTATATAAATCAGATTAAAGTGTGTTCGTTGTTAACATTGGAATGTCTTAGTACTTAAAATCTATTTAGGTCACATTGCTGAAAGTGACACCCATTATATTACTGACTTCTCAATTTGGTCAAGGACATTTTCCTGATAATTTAAATCGCCCAGTTGCCAGGGTTTAAAATACACTGACTCCAAAAGGGTAAAACCCAACCCCCGCCCAAAAAAAAAGTGGTGTACTGGGTATGATACTAAACTGCACCTAGTGGTGAAGCTCCAGTTCTGGAGAGTGTGGAGTACCCTTTCATTGCCATTACTCTCAGGTTGACTCTGACCTGGAGTGGTAGTACCCGTTAGGGTTCCATCTATAGGTTATTTAGATCTGTTTAAAAATGATTTGTATTCAATAGGAATACTTGATATCATATAACTGTGTGCCAAAAAAAATGTAAATATAAATGTACAATTATTGCAATTGCTTAACCTCTAGGCATAAAATAACCCCAGATGGGTTGACATGCCAATAATTTAATTTAATTGGCCCCTTTACTTACAACACATTTTGTTCTTGCTTAATCCTTTCACTACTTTGAATTACATGTTGCTCTCTATATTTCCTGTGACACGTTTGAGGGCCATATATGGCTCTATAACCACAATAAAAATAAAGGATAAAATTTTGTGAAAACGTGTGAGTAGACACCTCTAATTTACCTTGAATAGTGATAGGGGTTCAGAATTTCCTGTAAAACATTTGAGGGCCATATGTGGCTCTCAAACTGCATTTAACATAAAGTATAAAATATATGGAACAATTAGCCATACAGCTGCTTTCTTGTTGGGTGCTGCTTCCAAGATTAAATATAAATACAAATTTAAAAACTAAATAACTTTGTTCATATAGAATATAAAAAAATAATTTTTATATCAGATTCTTCTCTAATTCTTCTTTTTAACCCTTTAACTGTTTTGAGAGCCACATGTGGCAGCGTTTCAAGACCATATGTAGCTTTCAAACCGCATTTAAAATAATGGATAAAATTTTGTGAAAACTTGTGAGTAGACACCTCTAATTTACCTTGAACAGTGAAAGAGTTAAAAAAAGATATTTTTAAATAATTACATGATAGGTGAAATATGCTAACATTAGTTAACCTAATTACTGGTAGGTATTAGTATCGTAAAAATAAAATCAATGGACATTAATTAACTATAAAAAAAAAAACAACCTGTTAATCACTCCTTCGTGTGCTGCAACTCATTTCATTATTATGAAGGACACTGAAAGTATGCAGGGGAGGGGTCGGTCCATGGATAATGGAAATGAGCTGGACTGCGACATCATAGTAAATGAGTTCAAACTCCAGTCATGCTATTATGTTGATTTTCAGACTATGTTGGTTGTTTGGTTGGTTTGTTTTACAGCATATCAACTCTTTTCAGGTCATTTAACACCGAATAAAGTCATTCTAATATTCAGTTTTTTACAGTACCTGCTGTTGCTTCATTGGTCCTCCATCTAGGTACTGAACAGGCTCATCGCAACTTAACTTCAGTGATCTAGGGAAACCAGGGCTTTCAATGTTACTTGACCGATTTTCAGACTAATATCCTTGGGAAAGGTATCAACTCATCCCCCAGCTATGGGTTAAATAGTACCACTACTCTTCTTCTAGAAGGATGGCTTTAGAATTAGATAACTTATGAAGGTTGATATGCCATTAAACAAAGAAACCAAACCAAATCTGAAAGTATGTATTTACCCAGCCCCTCTGCCATGAGCAGTATGTGACAGAACGTCAATTTTATTAGCAGAGTACAGCAGGTTTGAATTCAGAGTTTTCCTTCTCTTAGACTGGTTGCCTAACCAAGTCTAAAAAATCCAATCTTCCCTACTATTTGATCATAGCTGGGAGAGGGGTAGAAGAGACAGATTAAAACCTTTATCAAAGTGAAACGCAAACGCAAACAGCTTCATCCAGAATTTGAACTCTGGTCGCAATTCCATTTCCTTCAATGTTAACCATTATGCTATGATACTGGAAGTAAAGGTTTCTATTTATTTTCATGGAAATTACAAAGATACAAAAACACTTGTTGGATAGAGCAAGTTTTCAGCTACAAAACACTATTTTTTTCCCTGTAGTCACTACTATTGGCTATACATATTCCTCCAGAGCAAGAGCTTTCATACTGCACTCGTAAATAGGGTCACTTAAAACATAACACCTGTTATTTTATCATGCTAATAGTATGGCTAGGATTGGCTAAGCAGTCCATAATCCGGGTACTAAGTGGTTCCATGACATGCAACACTCCACTTTGGACCTTACTTGGGCTAAACGAGCAGTCGGAGAGGCCCCATCCGATCAATCAATTTAAACACATTTTTCTATTTAACCCATAGATGGAACCTTAACAGGTACTACCACTCCGAGTCAGAGTGGACCAGGGAGTAATGGTGATGAAGGGGTGCTCCACATTCCTCAAACCTCCAGAACTGGAACCTCACCATCAGATAGAGTTTAACGTCAGCCACCACCTTCTAGCACCCATATAATAAAAAGGGTTGGGGTTTGCCATAAGGGCAATAGGGTTGAGGCAATCATATAGGTACTAGAGGATTGATGTAACCAGATGATTGATCAGAGGGGGCCTCTACAACTGACCATCTAGCCCAAGTAAGGGCCAAAATGGAGTGTTGCATGTGAAGGACTGCTCAGCCACCTTGGTTCCATCCTTAAGCATCACGGGTTGCCACCCATGGTGAACAGGTGGCTCCATTGGGGTGTCTTAAAGCTATGTCACTGTTATACAATTAGAAATTTTTTTTTTTTAAGTGAAAAATTTCCCATAGAAATGAAAATTATTTTCAACTAAAGCAGATCAAACTACATGGGATAAAATACATTTCCCAACAAAAATAAACCGAATAATCTTAGCACCTATCTAACTCAAGGACTGGTCTTATTTATCTTTGAGAAATAATAACAGTTTTTATTTGCATATTTTAAATGCAATTTTTAAATTTTGTACACACAAATAGAAATCTACAACAATTTATCTCAGATGTTATTTCAGTAAACTAAATGAATGAGGAGATACAGTCAAAGGTAGAAGGAAGAGAAGAGGCATATGATGACGGATAACTTTCATTCAACTTCCATGGAATTTCCATGGGTGCAGATTGTAATAATAATAAGTGTTACTCTTCCCATTTTAAAATGGCTGCTTCATAGCAGCTGAAAATATTATTTTCAAGAATGGCATCTTTGATATTTACTTTGTATTAAAAAAAATGATTTTTTTTTTAAATTGTAAGAGTTAGGGTTAAGAACTGGGTTAATTTTGCTACTGCTGAAATAGCAGCCATTTTGAAAAAAAAGGATTGGAAAACAAGAAAAGAAAAGAACTTGTCAATTAGTAAATTTTGCAGTTCCAACAGACCATGAAAATAAAAGAAAGTGAAAAGATAGACAAATACTTGGATCTTGCCAGAGTGTTGAAAAAGTTATAGGATATGAAGGAGACAGTGATACCAATTGTAGTTAATGCCTTTGGAATGGCCCCCAAAGGCCTGGAAAAGAGACTGGGAAAAAGAGAGATTAGAGGAAAAATCAAAACCACCCAGACCATAACACTGTTAAGATCAACAGGAATACTTAGAAGAGTCTTAAGGGGTGCCTTAAGGTCATATGGTCCAAACTATTTTCTAATCCAAAATTTATTAAAGAAAAACAATAAAAAATAGAACATTTTCAAGGTAAAAGATATTTACAGTAACATTAATTTTTTTGTTCAAATAATTTCCAGCTCCAATCAACAGATTAAAATAGGTACCACCAATCATGACATTATAGACGCATTTTACAAAATAAATTTAACCCCCCTGATTGAAAGGAAATTACCAAAAATCAGGGAATTATCCAATTTTAATGAAATTTTCAGTGTTGGTATTATTTATATTATTGTCCTCATCTTCATTGTTATCTGTACAATGTTTTGGACTCGGGAACCTTCTTTTCGAACTTGGGAACCTTCTTTTCATAATCGGGAGCCATCACGGAACTTTGAACCTAACCATTTATTTAGTCCACTCATTTTGCTAACCATAGCTGGGGTACAGATGTTAAGCTGTGTTAATTATCATTCTATGTTCTTGCTGCCCCTGACCAGGATTGAACCTGCAGTCTAGAGATAACTGTCACTTAGAACTGTCTTAACCTATCTCCTTTATCCACTAGGACAATCTAGTGTGAATTTTGGGAACTTATAAACCTGTCTACCTAGAATATGTTATGAATAGTATATTTTTTTACCTAGACACCTTGGGTGTTTTTTTTTTGTTTTGTTTTCTTAAATCTAATCTAGCCTTAATTATAGGCTCCCATATTGTGTTCATTTCTATGCTTGGTCGACTTTATATTTTAAATGAATTTTATCTATTAATTAGGTACATAAATTGTTGCTCTAAATCCTCATATGGATTGCACAAATGGTAATATCTATTTTGAAAAATTTTGATTTATTTACATTGAATCAGTTTGATTGAAACAATTCAGAAATTTAAAAGAGAGAATTCATTGATTAATAAGGTAACATTGAAAATTTTATTGAAATTAGAATATTCCCTGACTTTTGGTAATTTTTTTTTTATCAATCTGGGCCTCCTCATTTTTTAACATCTTTGTCACTGACTTTTGTAAACAAAAAATGCCAGATTTTTTAAAACTCTTTAGTTTTTCTGTGTGTTTCGAACAAAAAAAAAATAATGTTTTTAAAATTTAAATTGATATCAAAAAGTTAGTCATTTTCCTGTACATGATATATTTAATGTTTTTTGTCATTGATTTCTGAGAAGAAACTGTTATAAGTCTTAAAATATTAAATAAAGTGTGTTTTATAGGTACCACCAAAATACGTCACGTGATCAGTTTAGGCCATATTGAAGGAAGAGACGTAAATATTTTTGAACTTTAAAAAAAAAAATCTCGCAAAAATAAATAAAATAAAAAAACAATAATGAATATAAAGCATTTTTACAAAGAAAAACATTTAATTCAAAGATCAAATTATCCGATTGGGGAAAAATTACTCACTGTTATCTTGAAAAATAAATAAAACAGTCCGTTTTACAACAGAGTCAGTTTCCTTATTGATATTTTTAACAGAATTCTGTATTCATGATTCTTTTACTAAAAAAATCCTGAATAGAAACTTATAAAAATCTTCTGGTATAATTATTCAGACTTATCTTTATAGAAAAAAAAAGTAAAAATCGTTTTTTTGTTGGTTCATTATTCATATTTCATAAAATAAAAGGGGGGGGGGGAGTAGACCTCGTAAAAAAAATATTTCCCCTAATATATTTTAGGAAAAACCTATTTCAAACATATTTTCATCAAAAGATAAGTAATTATGGAAATTTTTGTGAAAATCGTACCATTAATTGATTTTTCATACAATTTTTTAAAAAAGCCTCTAGTTGTAACTTGTTTTTGGCAACATTAAATTTCAATTGATTTAACGGTGCGAAAATATAAACATTGTTTTCGTTCATAATTTTATTGTTTCCGTGATGAAAATCTTTTTTTTAAATCATCAGGATTTTTTTTTTTTAATGTTTCTTCTTTTCAAGATAATATGCAAGTTTCATTGTGTTAAATATGGGGGGGGGGTAAATTTCACAGGGCAAAATGGTGGTACCTAGTGTTTTAGTCTGTAATTACTAGGGACCACCAATTCGGTCACGTGATCAGTTTAGGCCATCTTGAATAAAACGGAAATAAATATTTCTGAACTTTGTTTATCAAAAATCTCTTAAAAAACAATTAAACATCAATCAGGATTGTTACAAAGAAAAACTATTAATTCAAAGATCAAATTATCCGATTTGGAAAAATTACATCGCTATCTTAAAAAAATAAATAAACCTATCTGTATTACATGCGAAAGGGTAATTTTCAGGCCGCAATTTAGACAGAAAAAATACATATTATTACTCTCTTAGGATTATTTATCTACATATGGCTGACTGTACAGACATACTTTTTTTAAGCCAACAACTTTAATATTAAAATTTAGTATTAAAATGAATAAAAACTTGAAAAATTTAATATTAAAATTTAACAGTGAAATTGAAGTTAAAAAAAATGTCTTCGGTTTTAGTATTCATTTTTAAAATCGAAAAAAATAATTCATTTATTTCACGCAGAAAATAAAAATATTTAATCACACAAAAGATTGAAAATCTCTTAAAAATTAATTTCTTTAAAAAATTTGACAATTTTTTGACAATTTAATAGAATATAATACATACCAATTACAAAAGCAAAAAAAAAGTTTTCAAATATTAATATTATGACATTTTTTTGCACTTTTTATTTCCGATTTCATTAATTTTTCCTAAAAAAAACTATAGCTCGGTACGTTATACAATTTCATTGATATAGTTATTCAGACTTATCTTTATAGAAAAAAAAAAGTACAAAATTTTTCTAGCACGTCATTTTTTTTTATCTCATAAAATAAAATAGACCTCGTAAAAAAATATTTCCCCTAATATATTTTAGAAAAAAACTATTTCAGATGTATTTATATCCAATGGTAAACATTTATGGAAATTTTCGTGAAAATCAGATAATTAATTGATTTTTCATAGAATTTTTAAAAAAAACTCTTATCGTAACTAGTTTTTAGCTACGTTAAATTTCAGTTGATTTAACAGTGCAAAAATGAAAACATTGTTTTTCAATCATAATTTTCATTATTTTCGTAAGCTGGAAAAACTTCTTTTTTTTAATCATCAGGAGTTTATTTAATGTTTTTTCTTTCGAATGGAAAAAAAATTTCAAGAAAATATTAATGTTTCTGCAAGTTTCATTGTGTTAAATATAGGGGGGGGGGGTAAATTTCACAGGGTAAAATTCGTGGTACCTAGTAATTACTTAACACAAAGCGCCCATTTGGTTAACATTTGGAGCGAATTTAATTGTTTAAAATGTATTAAAAATTAATTAAATATGTAATATTATTTTGCCTTTTTTTTTTTTTAATTCTTTTTACTGATACTATGTTTCTATTTTACGACTTGCCTTAAATAATCGATTTAATTAATTTTAATTCGTTTTTAAAATGAAAATCGACAAACATTTTGGTGGCACCTAGATTTTTTTTTAAATTACACTTGAAATTTTAAAAGAATTTCTCTTTACAAAGTAAGTTTGCCTATCAAATTTCCCCCACGGCTGTACCAAATTTTCTTGGTATTTTTTTTTATTCATATGATGGGATATTTCAAAGTTCATTGTCTATTCACTTCAGAATTCATTCTATTTAAATAAAGTCCTATTATTATAGTAATCCGAGTCTTTCCAATGACACGTGCGAGAGCCGCTGCCAGTAGTTTACGGTAGGATTGCAGTGATGGGAGAGCCGCTGTAAGTGGTTTTCTCATGATAACTAATCGACGCAAATGAATTTTTGAGATAGTAACTTTTTTTTTCTAATTACTAGAGGGGTTCAATCAAGGCCCTCTAGTATATCTTAGAAGGCGCTGGTTCAATTTACCACGTCTTGTAAAATGCACTTTTATCGAAAACCCAAACTATCTACACGCGTACGCGGGTTAACCGGTTAAGGCAGGATTTACCATAATTCCTGTTGATAAAATAAAGTTTCTCACAGAATAGACAGCAGATCTTTTACAGCTAAAATGTTGTATAGAACTTCACTTTTCAATATAATTTTGCCAATTTAAGTTGTTTTGAAACCTAAATAATGTTTTTGTTTTTATAAAACTTATGGTATGATCAGATTAGATATCGAAAAGAAATCGCCAAATTATTACAGTTCCTAAAAAATGAAGAAAAACCCCCCCCCCCCAAAAAAAAATAACAAAACAAACTTACCGCCACTCACAACAAATGTGACCTTTAACCTCTGCGAACAACAGCTACTGAAAATAAATAAATAAATCACAATTTATATATGATCTGCTTTGTCACCAGTCTTCTTAATCATCGAAAAAATTATTTTGTCAAAATATTTCTTACGATGGAAAAAGATAAAATAAATAGATAAATAAATATAAAATAAATGAAAATAATCAAACAAACAAATAAATAAACACACAGAGTACAGTGTACTCTCTGTGTTTGTGTGTGTGTGTGTGTGTGTGTGTGTCCCCTATACTCAGTACACTAGATTGTGGCCTGGTCTCAAGAATAAAATGCAACTGAATTATTTAGTTTAAATGGTTTTTATTTATTTATGCATTTATTTATTCAATATAATTGTTATTGTTTTGTTTTTTTAGATGGTGAACAATTATGAAAGTAGACAAAAAAAACAAATTGACAACAACAATAACAAATCATTTACATTTGTACATTTTACAATCACAATTATTTACATTCAGCGGTATTCCATTATTTCGAACAAGCACCATATGTAGATTATGAAATAATAAACAGTGATGAAAATTTAAAGCTTAATATAGTCTGACACAGGGCTAGCGACTAATGAGGTACCAAGTGACAAGGGTTGGTTGAACATAGCTGGCATAATTATTAAATGTTTAACGAAAATCGTTAAAATAAGTGGTAAACTAACTTTTAAACTAACTTGTATAAATTCCTCTCGGAATAAAGTGGTCTTATGACTTTCAGTTTCCGCCAAATAAATTTTTTTTTTTTTTTTTTTGTATTAATGTTTTGGTGGGTTTTTTTTTGTTTCTTTTTGAATTTTTGTTCGCTTAAAATTTATTTTGTAAAAGTTCTTAATTTATTTATTGACTGTCGACTTAGTCAACCGTTTATGTTTGGATCACTAGGTACCACCAAAACACGTCACGTGGTCAGTTTAGGCAATATTGAAGGAAGAAACGTAAATATTTTTGAACTTTTTTTTAATCTCGCAAAAAAGAAACAGAAATATTAAAATCAAAGAATGTTGTATCGAAGAAGAAGAAGATAAAAAAAAAAAAAAGAAGTTGGTAAAAATATAGTAAAATTTTAAAAGTTAAAAATCACACTTGGTTGAATTTTTAAAAAAATATAAGTAAAATTAATTGAACATTGTTTTTTTTGTTTTTTTTGTTCGTTAATGAATAAATCTAAGTTTTTGTATTCTTTCTTTTTAGTTTGTTGACTAAAAATTACGCTAAAACAACAAAGTGTTATTAGTTTAACATTTTAAATAAAAGGAAAAGAAAACTTTAAAACTAATAATCAAAATCGTGTGCGGCATATTCAAATGATCGAACTTAAATTAAGCTCGAGTATTTGAAATTGATCAATACATTGATAATGTTCCGAAGTAATAAAAAATAAATAAAAAAATACTTAACTAACTTGTAAATCGCCGCTAGCACAAATCCATGGTCGTCCTCCACACAGGAGTTCAAAAATAATGACTGACTGCTCGAAAGATAAAGTAGTTCGCCACTTGCAAGATAAACTATTTATAATTCATTCAAACATGATATGTTTTTAAATACTATGGATGCCCATTGAACAATTGTCATGGAAATTATTCCGAATGCTGTTGTAGAACAATATTTCTCAACCTTTATTTGGCTGTGGTCTCCTTCAACCCAATGCGAGTTCTTTGTGCCCCCAAGGGGGCCATATGTCTCACATTGAGAAATCCTGATTTAAAGAATAAATTAGAAGTTTTAGATTTTAAGAAATTGAAAATTAAACACGGCTACTTTTCATAGATTAGTTTTACCCAATTCGTCGAAAAAAAACGTGTTTTTTTCAATACAATTTTGCCCCCCCCCCCCCGTTTGAAAAAAAAACTACCAGAAATCAGGGAATTATCTGATTTTAATGAAATTTTCAGTGTTAATTTATCAATGAATGAATTTCATAATGCATCAGATATTTTATTTCAAAACTTTATGATATTTTTCAGGTCACTTAACTTTGACACCCCCCTTGTTTTTGGGGCGCCAAATATCGGAGTGTGATTGATACTAATTTCTGCATGAATAAAAAGACAAAAGACCGAAGATGTGAATAGAAGAAAAAAAAAAATTTTTTTCTTAAAGAATCTGCTCGGGTAGTAAATAAGTACCGAAAATCGGAAAAGAAAAAGAAAAAAAACTATAAAAATAATTTTTTGAGATTTTTTTTTCTCATTTCAATAATTATTTAATTGGTTATTATTTTATCCAATAAAAAAATATATACATCCATATTTGTTCCGTTTAAAAGGGAGGCGCTAAATTTCAAATACAGTTTTCGACCAAAAAAAATATGGGTGATTGATACTAAAGTAAAGTAGTTATTGAAAAAATATTTTTTAGAATCTAATAATATGACATTTTAAACTTAAAATTTTGCTGCTCATATTTTAAATGAATTTTATATATTAATTTATCATAGCAGAAATACCTAATTAAAGTTTTGAAATAAAATAACTGATGCATTTAAAATTCATAAATTGATAAATCAATACTAAAAATTTCATTAAAATCGGATATTTCCTTGATTTTTGGTAAAACATTTTTTTTTTTTTTGCAATGGCGAATGTTACATTTATTTTGTAAAAACGGATTTTCAACAGCGTCTCAGGCCGACCGCGATCGAAATTGACAAAAAAATCGTTTTAAATGTATTACAAATAAATTACATGTGTAATATTATTTTGCTTTTTTTTTATTGATGCTCATTATGTTACTACTTTTCGACTTAGAGAAAAACTTGACCTTAAATAATCGATTTAATTAATTTTAATTCGCTTTTAAAATTCGTAGCAGCCGATTATTTGGATATACCTAGAATAGATTAAAGAATACAATAAATAGATATCTATGTTAACAAAATGGTCTAGATTTATTCAACATTTTAACTAAATGATAAGTTTAATATTTTAACTTAAATAATAATTATTAATTACAAAATACTCCATGTATATATTTTGTGGGTCCTACATTTTCTGTGGCCCCCAATTTTCAAATTTGGTCTTGTGGCCCCCAAGATGGCAATATGGCCAAAGTTGAGAAACCTTGCTATAGAAGAACGATAGCTGGTTGCATATATCGTTTCCTCCTACAGAATAAATGTGAGAACAATTCATGACGAAGTAATATTTTATTGCTTGAGCAAACTTAACAGGAGTATAGAATACAATTCTATGTTTTATATCAAAATAAGAATAAACACGCGTACACATTTCTTTTCCCAAACTTAAGGAAAAGAAATTAAAACAAACACACAACACAGTCCTTTTCCCAAACTTAAGGAAAAGAGATTAAAACAAACACACGAACACAATCCTTTTCCCAAGCTTAAGGAAAAGAGATTAAAACAAATGTTTATACAAAAGTCAGGTTCGATTGGCTAGGTTAGCATTGTTCTCTACTACGTCCGCGCATTCGCGCTCAAAAATGAATTACTTTTTGATCCACCTGATAATTATAAAAGACAGAGAAGAAATCAACCAACACACAGATCTCGTCTCGCTGTCAGACAGTTACCATCTCCACACCGGATAGATCACACAGAATTCATCTCGCCGTCAGATAGAACACGACCAAGAAACAGATGGCCGAACGAACGATTTCACTGCCTCAACACAACAACAATTTTACTACTAACATTCATTCATATCACTTCGTTCAACATCAGGAATCCGTTTCAGCAGGTCGTATAGACAAAATTAATTCTCATTTCTAGCGCACGTCTATTCGAACTTTTTGACCACATAAACATTTCACATTTACCATTACACATTTCTTGGCGAACCTTCCTAAACTCTACACACAAACTTTTACATTTTACATTACACATTTCTTAGCAAACCTTTCCACATCATATCTACACTATTTCTTTTGAACATTCAATTTTGTTGATTATTGCAAATTTATTCTCTGAATAAATTTATTTGTTACCATCTAATCATATGCATTTGTTTTATCATTTCTCCGTATTTTCTACCTAAGCTGTGTCATATTATTTTTTGTCATTTTAATATTATTTGCGAAGCTCAACAACAAGGCCTCTACAGGAGAGAATACAAGATGACAGGAGATACAAGGAAAACCTTATATAGAGTTGTATGAGCGCAATGCCCTAATGTGAAAAGGAGTAGAGAAAGTATTGCGGCCCTTGATATGTAGATGGTAGAAAAGGATAAATGTAAAGACTTACGTATCAAGCATATTGTCGTGTTCATGTGACACGAGGTTTCTTGGGCGCAAAGCCCCGTATCCGTGGACAGAAAACGCTACTGATAGGGTTGTACTTTTTTGGTACGGCTGTACGCTAACTCGATTCGGTACGGCGAACTACGTCAGCTGACGTCAGCTTTAGGCATGCGCAGATGGGTCAGATTTGTCCGCCGTACCGAAATCTTTTTGATAGATATTTGCACCAATATTTTCTGTACCCTTTGTCAATATATGTGTTTAATTTCCATTGTGTTGTTTGTCTTCTTTCGTCCGAATAATTGCCTAACACTACGAGAAGAAGAGCTCCCTTCGACCCTATAAATCCTCTTACAACAGCCCAGATATTTTAACTTTCCACATAAAACAGGATAGACACTTAACGCTTTCCAACCGTTGTACAGTATGTTTCTCTCCTCCCTATCTCTCAAGGACAGCTAATCCCGATTAGTATCGCTACAAGGACATTAGTATACGAGACCAATAAGAAGGCCAATTAAATGTTATGCGGTTTCACTCGATGCATACTGTGAGTTAAAAAAAAACAACAACTTTAGAATATTATCATATACCCCCTAACATGGGGTTATCGAGAAAGGAAGTCAGCAAATTGATTACCTGATCATACAATGTGGCTTCCAGCATAAGTCTTCGCGATGAAGATCGCCTTTTTGTCTGCGAGAGATTTTTGGGACCGAACGTCGTCGTGTCGCCGTGTCAGAGTGCATGCAGTCAGAACGAAAAAGATGGAACGCAGGAGGAAGTGACTTTGCCGCCATTTCAGGTCTTTTTTTTTTTCTTCTCTGTAAATCTTGTTACATAAACAATAATAGATATCTCCCGATTCACTAATTACCAATTCAATTCGCGTACACACCGTAATAAAAAAGATACACACACTCGACAACAAACAAAACATAAGTTATGACACCAGCCAGAAGTTTACTCCATGGTAGCCAAAAAAGAAATAACCAATTTAATACGTCTTTGCGCATAGGCTCCGATTGAAGTTCCGGCTGGAAAACATGAATGCCCAAAAAATAAAAATTAAATAATTTTGTAAATAAACTCACATTTTCATCCAATCGAAAGCTCTCCCCCCAAAAAACAAAAAGGCTTCAGTTGATCCGATTTTGGGTCGCGGCATTCTATATAAAGTCTTTGAAAAGCCGACAAGAACAGAGAGATCCAAGCGTCAAGTCGAACACATCAACGGGGCCGACACCAGCAACGAAATCTACATCACAGGCGGCCGATTACACCCCCACCTACTTACCCAAACCTGACCTCACAGGCAGTCAACAAGCGAACATTTCCACGTCGTTCAGCGATACCAAAAATATGCCAACTATCATAAACTATACAACCAGCTATTGACTTCAGAATAACCAAAACACAAAATTCTGCCTACAACAACAACAATAAATACGCCGACTGATACAAGGAACACAACCGCTAATGACGACCAAAAAACGCAAGACTCTGCTCACATAATCAACACCTAACCACTACAATTGGTTCTTCTGCCCACCTCTCCACCTACACTACAACTGATTCGGCAACCGGACACTCACTGACTTTTTATTCAAGACACAACTATCACCAAAATTATCCTTTAATTTTCATTTCTATCTTTTCATCGTTCTCATGTTATTTTTCCATACAATTTTGAAACTCAAAATCCGTGTCTGTTCTTTTCCTCGTCACCATACGCTTGTATGCTAACCCTGTTTATTACAATCTTTTCCTATCATATTTTGTCTAGTAAAAAAAAAACTCAAAGGTTTTATCAATTGCGAAACATTTTTATTATCCTTAGTATAAGAAATACTATCTTAAACAATTCTAATTATCTCCCTTTGTCTATAGCGACAGAGCCTAATGACTTAGCCATAAACTGATGAGAAAACTCATGCGATTGGCTAAGGCCTTGCCGGCGACCAATCAGAGCACACGTTACGAGGCTCAGTTTGGACCGCCAATTTTGATAGTGAAAACTGCTATCCACCCCTCTTGCCTGCTGGAATCTATCTCGAAGGACGTAAATTTAAGCTCCAGGCGTTCACGGAACGAGAAGAACAGGAACAGCTAATGCAGGGCCGCTGTCCGCGTAAAAGGCAACTGGAATCGCTCTTTTCCCATCACCAGAGGTCGAGATAAGACATGCTTTTGAAGCCTACCCGTCACTGACATCGAGAACGACCTGTTTGAAACCTGCCAAAGGGTGGAGCCGTAGATTTTCGTAAAAATCACACTTCTAAACAAGAGACAGATAAGTTTCGCAAAGACATTAATTTTGCAAATCATTACACAGCATATACAGTGCATTTTGTTAATCTTGCATACATTTGTGAATCTTGCATAGACTTTGTAAATCTTACATATACTTGTATATCATCTCACGTATTGTATTTTGTATGTTACATGTTCTTGTTGTTTGATAAACGCATTGTTTTGTTGTAAAGCCTTGAGTTGTGTTTATTACCTGTTATTTTATCCTTGTCTTTATCTTGCCACTATAATTCCCAACATTAGAAATTGGCCAGAGAGAGAGAGAGAGAGTGAGAGAGAGAGAGAGAGAGAGAGAGAGAGAGAGAGAGAGAGAGAGAGAGATGATGATGATGATGATGATGATGATGATGATCAGGAGTTGATAAATTAATTCTTACTTGTTCCTGATATTTTCCTTTGTTGAGTTTCTTCTGTGGGTTGTTTCTCTGGGTTGATTTCTTCGGGCTGGGTGTCTGCTCATTTTTTATTGTCAATTATTAAAGCAAGACTTTTTGTTTTTCTATATAGTAGGGATACCCAAAATTGGCCTAAAATCCGTTTTTGACAAAATGAATTTAGCCCCCCCCCCCTACAGAAAATAATTTACAAAAAATCAGGGAATTATCAGATTTTAATGAAATTTTCAGTGTTGATTTATCAAGGAATGAACTTTATAATGCATTATTTATTTTATTTCAAAACCTTCTCATTATTTTAGGTCACTTAATTTTGACCCCCCCCCCTTTATTTTGGGAGTGTTAAATCTGGGCGAGTTGGTCCTTGTTTGATACTAATTACAGTATGAGGAAAAAATGAGGAAAGAAAAGAAATGTAGATGGATAAAAATGAATTTTATCGATATCACTTTTAATCGATATCACTTACACATGTGTTTCGGTCTGTTTATCAAAATGTATACGGATTTACGTTATTATTATCATTAAAATAATCAGATGGAGTTGAAATGATGATGATGATAATAATAATAATAGGAAAATGCATAAAATGTTCCGTACACAGATTTTGCCGACCTTCATCAGAGTGTTCAATAATTACAGTATAAATAAAAAGATAAACGAAAAAAAAAAAAAATTAAGGGAATATTCTATGAAAAAATAAGTACCGAAAATCGGAAAATAAAATGTAAAAAAAAAAATGAATAAATAAATTTTTGGATAGGTGCAACATGTAAAGTTAGCAGACGCGCCAGTGTAACACGCGCAAGACTTCTCAAACTCTGCTGAAGTCGCTCCGGTCTCCTTTGTTCCTGTGTTTCTGCATAAGGGGACGATGGTAGCGTCCTGCTTGTCCTGAGGGATGTGTCCATGTTCCCAGTAACTGCAGAGTCGCTAGTGTAGTGGTTGAAGCAGTGCTGCCCCATGCCTTCAAGATATTTGCTGGTATGCCGTCACTCCCGGTTGCTTTCTTATCAGCGAGGCGGTCCTCTCCATTTTGTAGTGGAAAACTACATAGCCTGGGCAGGTTGTTATGGAAGATGAGCTGTCGCCCAAGCAGCAGATCTTCCCACACAGCCGTTGTGGTCCAAATGAAAGGTAGGAACCAATGCAGTTTGGCAATGACGGTGCCACAGGAGTTGTTAGGAAGTACTGAGATTCAGCACCACCCACCTTAGGGACTCCAGCTCCGGATTTGTTTTCGGGGTTTACTCCCTTAGCCTTTCCTTAGAATAAGGTAAAGTCGCAAGGCAACGGTGGTTTTATAAGACTTTTCCTTGTCCTAGAGGAGCTGCCGACCAAGGTTAAAGGGTCGCTTCTAGCTCGTTTTGTGATTTTTAAAGTTTAAAACCTTAATTTGCATGTGCAAAGTTACCGGCGCCTTTTAATTCCTAAGTTGTGACTTAGTATAAGTCCACATTTCTTCCATTTCTAAAACCATGCTTCTTCTAACAATCCTACCTAGCCTCTGAATATATAACATGTCAGGATGGTGTTGGGGGAAACATGTTAGAAGAAGCATAGTTTTAGAAATGGGAGAAATGTGGACGTGTTTGCAGAAACTGTAAGTTTTTAAATGGCCAAGTGGAAGACTTTATTCTATTCCTCATTATGTTTGGCCTAACTGTAATTTCGGCCTTTATTTCTGATTTTAATTCCATTATTTTTTTTTTATTACCCAAACTGCCTTTTACACTGACCATGTGCTCCCCCCCCCGCACCATCCTGACATGTTATATATTTAGAGGCTAGGTAGGATTATTAGAAGAAGCATGGTTTTCGAAATGGAAGAAATGTGGACTTGTTTGCAGAATTTGTAAGTTTTTAAATGGCCAAGTGGAAGACAGTACTTACATAATTCGTAGGATATCTATGAATTATATAACAATATCTTACTATATGGGAGCTTCATTGGTGAACTGTAAGAAGTGTTGAGTGTGTAATTCAGCTTCATCAGATGGATGAAGATGGATCACATGCCTTCACTCGTCAATGGAAAAAGTAATCACATGATCAGGGCATGCTGCTCCTTATATATCCAACGTGGAGGCACGTGGTGTAATAGTTACAGTCACAGGAAATGGACGTCGACCCGAGTCCAAATCCTGGACGAGGCTGTTTGCATTTCACATAGCGCTGTAGCGTTAGTTTCGTATTTGCCTGGTGGAGTTGTCTGCCCGATTTAGTTTGCTGGTGCCCGCTAGGGGGCTATAGTATTTAAGCGCCGGGTTCAAACCCTTTCGGCCTCTTTTCCGTGCCTGATACTACGAGACACCATGGGTTAGTTAAGGTATAACCCCGTCTCGTTGGGGCGTTGGTCCCACTTACATTACTGTAAGTTCTCCACAGCATGGACTATCCCTAGTCTCATGTCTGTACTTTTATCTGTTATCTTGTACCATTCATGAATGTGTCTTTATCTTTATTTATGTACTCCTTGTTTATGTACCTTTTTACCTATGTACTTTGTATCTCGTCATATCCATGTGCTGTGTATATTAAATGTTTTGTCTGTTAACCTTCGTCGGAGTTTTGTATATCAAAGTATGTATAACTTTGAACCTTTCTAACAGCGCTAATATCTTTGGGGAAAGGTATGTATCCAACTACTCTCCCTCCAGCGATGGGTAAATAGTAGGGCAGACTATGCTCTTTAACCTTGGTATGTCAACCGGTCTAGTAGAAGGAAAACTCTGAATTCAAATCTGTTAAACTCTGCTTAAGAAATTGACCTTGTGTCGCATCCTGCTCTATGTGCAAGATAAAAAGAGTTCAGGTTTCCCTGGTTATTCGGACTATTGTCCTCATCTTTATTGTTATCTGCACAGCGTTTCGGCTAATGTGACCTCCGACCTTCTTCAGGTATTTCTTGTCGGACTCAAGAACATTATCGAACTTGGGAACCTCCCCCTCCTCGAACTCGGGAACTTTCTCTTCGAAATCGGGAACCTTCTTGTCGTAATCGGGAGCCTTCACGGAACTTTGAACCTAACCCTTTATTCAGTCCACGGGGGTATACTGTTCTCATTCCGCTAACCATGACTGGATACAAGTGTTAAGCTGTGTTAATTATCATTCTATGTTACTGTCACCCTTGACCAAGATTGAACCTGCAGCCAAGAGATAACTGTCACTTAGAACTGTATCAACTCAACGCCTATATCCACTATGCCATGTGTCCAATTGGTTAGATTCAAATAACATTTTAAGTGCCATTTTCAGTTAAAGGTTTAGCAGATTACCAAAGGTATAGATAGGGGGTGTTGTCATCTTTCCTTGCAAAAAATAAAATCGTAATCCATTGTATCTTTCTGAGACGAAATTGTTCTTTTCATCTCTTGTCGCTTACTGCCGAGTTAGTTTCAGATCAAAAAGCAAGGGTTAGGGTTAGGGGTTAGTTTTATAATTTTTAAAAATCTAAAAATCGTCTGTTGAAACAACCGGATATTGACGGTGTAAATGAAAAACATGTCCTTTCTTAATCGAGATCAAAAGGGGTGCCTAAACGTCATATGGTCCAATCTATTCTCCCGAACGGTATTCCCAAGGCTGGTGCCTACTACCCCGAATCTTCCGACGAGCGACCCAAACTTGCTTGGGAAACCCGAAAGGGCAGGTTCCATATATTTTCTATGAAACTACTTTTTGAAAATCGACATGTAATAGATTCGGTGTGTGTGTGAGAGAGAGAGAGAGAGAGAGAGAGACTAGCACCGGTCCTGGATGTCTCCGAACCCGACAGGAGGGATTGGTGTTCCCCTATCAGTATTCTATTATTCCCTGGGACAACGGGACGCCGTTAATCTCGAGTCCTACACAAAGCACTGCCCTCCAGTGGTGGAAGGGGGTAGAGTAGGGAGATGCTGCTCGGGGATTGAAATTCGCAAGAGTCATGACCAGACCTGCTTCTATTTTCATCGCATCGCATTCGAAGACAAGAACATAACCGGAGATGGGGAACTGATTGTACTAGGTTCCTCGTCCGAAGACCAAGTCAAGAGTACGCTACTCTCTGATCCAAAACAGGAATACCAATTCTTTTCTTACGAGTCTATTTAAGTATTATGGGGTAATGTTTTGTTAGTTCATTCTTGTATCCTATCCCCAATAAAGCTGGTTCTTCCTTCTTGTGGGCTGGTAAGCTGAAATGAAATTTAAGGAACGAAAAAGGAACGAAAGGAAAGAGACAAAGGCAGGAGGTAGTTTTATGACTTAAGCTTTATTGTCGCCTGTGGCCAGGGGGTGTTCCCTTGGCTAGTAGGTGCGATTAGACCCGGTTAAGGCCTGACTCGAAATGTCCGAGAGATTCTTTTGGGGGTCGGGGGACAGTCCTTTTTGTCGGACATGCGCGGATGGTTCTTCCTGTGAAGGCCCCATGGGAGTTTGTTGTTTTTGTTTGTTTTTTATTCTAATTCTATTTTCGTTTTATTCTAATCCCCACAGTATACCCAAAAATTCGGCTGCTATTCATTTTAAAAACAAATTAAAATTAATTAAATCGATTATTTAAGGTCAAATTTTATTCTAAGTCGAAAAAAAAAAAGCAAAATAATATTACACGTGTAATTTATTTTTAATACATTTAAAACGATTTTTCTTCGGTCAATTTCGATCGCGGATGGCCAAACGCTGTTTAAATATGTTTACAAAATAAATTTAACATTTTCTCGATTGGATAAAAAATTACCAAAAATCAGGGAATGATTCGATTTTAATGAAATTTTCAGTATTGATTTATCAATAAAAGAATTTTATAATGCATCAGTTATTTTATTTCAAAACTTTAATTAGGTATTTCTTCTGTGATAAATTAATATATAAAAATTCATTTAAAATACGAGCAGCAAAATGTTAAGATTAAAATGTCATATTATTAGATTCTAAAAAAATATTTTTTAATTACTACTTTACTTTAGTATCAATCACCCAGATTTTTTGTTCGAAAACTGTATTGGGAATTTAGCGCCTCCCCCCTTTAAACGGAACAAATATTGATGTATATTTTTATAAAATAGTAGCCAATTAAATAATTCTCTAAATGAGTAAAAAAAAAAAAAAATCTCCCAAAATTATATTTTTATTTTTTATTTTCATTTTATTTTCCGATTTTCGATAGTTATTTACTACCCGAGCAGATTCGTTAAAAAAATTTCTTCTTCTATTCACACCTTCGGTCTTTTGTCTTTTTATTTATTCAGAAAAAAGTATCAATCACATATACCACACCGATATTTTGCGCCCCCAAAACAAGGGGGGAGGTTAAAGATAAGTGACCTGAAAAAAATCAGAAAGTTTTAAAATAAAATAACTGATGCATTATAAAATTCCGACCATATGACCTTTAGGCACCCCTTTTGCTTTGCTGATTTTTTCGTTTACACCGTCAACATCCGTTTTTTTTTTGTTAACAGACGATTTTTAGAGGTTTTCTTTTTAGTTATAAAACTAACCCCTAACCCTAACCCTAACCCTAACCCTAACCCTAACCCCTAACAAACAACCGGATGTTGACGGTGTAAATAAAAAAAATGTACTTATGAATCAGCAAAGCAAAAGGTCATGTGGTCCTAAAATTCATTCATTGATAAATCAACCCTGAAAATTTCATTAACATCGGATAATTTTCTGATTTTTGGTAAACATTTTCAAACGGGGCGGGGGGGGTGTCAAAATTGTATTGAAAAATACGGATCTTTCGACAAATTGGGTAAACCTAGATGCTCATTTAAGAATAAGTATCTATTTATTATGATATTTATTGCTATTCTTTAAGCTAAGCTAAGCCTGGCACAATACCATAATGTTTGGTCCCAAGTAAAACCGAACTCCCTGTCAATGATCTGATTACTATCTGCGATAATAATATTACTGTTTTTTAACAAAAAATAAATTAAATTCATAGCACCGTTAGAGGAACTAATAAATAAAGAAACGTTTTTTCGCCCTATCACCGGTTACCATGCACATGGCGGCAGTGATTTAATAATATTTGAATATATAAACACTAAACACCGTTTAGTAAACAGGAATCATGGAAGAAGAAAAAGAGACAGCGTATGAAGAACGTGAGTGCCTTTTTTTTTTTTAGTATATATACAAATAAATTTGAAACAATTCAAGATACGTAAACTTTATTTCTTTCTAAAATTATCTTTATAGATAATTTAAACTTAAGTCATTTGTAGTGTGTTGTAAGTAAATACAAAATTCAAAATAAATATCACCTTACCCTGAATGTAGATGTTAAATAAACGGTTTGTTTTCTTGAAATAAAATAGCATTGATAGGCAATGTTTTCTTGAAATAAAATAGCATTGATAGTCAATGTTTTCTTGAAATAAAATAGCATTGATAGGCAATGAAACAAAACATTGTACATATGCTCTAGATTTTGGTTCATTTAATTAATTTTATGATTTTAACATTTATATCCATTAAGATACATTTGATATTAAAAAAAGGCAGGATTTTCGTGTATTTCTTCTATGTTCAAGACACACCAACATTTTTTAATACCTTCTTGGTAGGTATGCTCAATTCGAGCACTTTTAATACTTGCGGAAATTGTTAAAAAATATTTTTAAAACAAAAAATGGAAAATTAACTTTTTAATGTTTTCTTTTACGTTTAATATAAAGAACAATTCCAAGTTTAGTGTTAAAAAAAAAGAAGAAAAAATGATGTTACATATAACGTAAATTTTTGCATTTTAAATAAATTTGCGATAAATTCTTAATCTTTGTTGACATAGTTATCTCATCTTGACGTGAACAATTAGATCCAACTAATTTTTTTTATGGATGATCATATATGGAATAATTCATTTTTCTGAAGCAAAACTAAATTACTAATTTAGCATTTCCTTGATGCCTCACGATTTAACTCATAATATTATTGGGGGGAAAAAAAAGAGTTGGGAAAATCAAAATTAGAATGTTAAAAATTATTTACAATAAAATTCTATCATAAATATTATAAAAAGCAAGACTTTTTTTTCGATACATTTAATAAAGTATATAACACATTACATACCTCAAAGGTGAAGTATTCTTTAGTTAATTTTGTAGTTTTTAAATTCACATAAAAAAAATCAAAATTTGAAAATAGGGCGTTGAATTGAAAATTGCTATTATTCCACAATATAAAAATCCTTATTCAAAATATTTCATATTTTGTAAATAAGCAATTTTCATCGTCAGAACTTTCTGTATATTATACAGAAATTACAATTATGAAATTGTATATTATACAGTGTATAATATACAATTTCATAATTGTAATTTCTGTAGCCAATAACGGTACAATCAAATTTTAAATTTTTATTGTTGATTTAAAAATAATTAATTTCTTCAAACAAACACTGTTTGAGCTCTACAGAGTATAATTATACAGGTGTCACGGATTTGAACTTATTTGAAATTATTCACAGCAGCAGCAACAGTTTTTAAAAAAATAAAAAATAAAAATAAAAACAAGAATAGAATATTATGTCTCCTACATACTTCCATTAATTAAAATGACGACAATTTTTAATTCAAACATTATTTTCAATATTTTTTTTACTATATTATGTCATTATTTTTAGCTAAATGTTTTTTTATACAATATTTTCTTTAACCAAATAAATACAATTTTGCTATACAATAAACAAAAGTATTTATTTTACATTTTATAAATTTTTAAAAATCCCTAAAAAAAAAAGAAAGTAGACAACTGGAACTTTTAATATAAAATTCCTTAGAAAATAAGCTAACCATTTAGAATAACATAACAAAAAAGGATATATTTTTTCTTCTTATTTACGAGACTTAATTTTCAAATTTTAAGACGTCCTAGTACCAAACCTGTACTAGTATCGATTTATTTATTTTTTTTACATATGTTCCGTCATTGAATTATCTTTGCAAAAATGTAAAATTTATTTTCATACAAAAAAAATAAAAAATTACCAAGAAATTTGTACGGGGGATCAATACGCGAAACAAAAACTAACGAAATAAAAATTAGGCTTTTCAATTTCGTAAACATTTATTTACAATAAAAGTTCTTCTTGTATTACTTCATATACCGAAAGTTTTATTAAAATCGGATAGTTAGTTTATTTTAGATGATTTTTAGAAGAATTTCCTGTGATCCCCCTTAGTAGCAGGTGCGCGACAATGTGTATCCATACTTCTAAAATACAAAATACGACAAATGCCTCTTGATTAAATAACATGAGAAACTTTAAGTACTTTATGCAAGTAGTGAGAGAAATATATTTATAGAAAATAACAATACTTTAAACAACAAAATGACATTTTGTAGATATTTCGTAAAATTAAAAAGTGACTTAAAAAATAAGTCTACGTTTTTGTTACACGACACTGTAGTACACAGTAAAAAAAATAATCGAAATCCAATATTTATTGTAGTCTTATAAATTCTTAAAGAATTACTTGATAAACCGAAACCACAATTAATAAATAAACAAGAAAAACAAATATTAGGAATTAGTTTCGTATATTGTTTTTATTGTCTTGCAGTTTTTGTGATAAGTAGAGTTTTTATCGCACACTTGTTACAACTAAAACCTTAAATTAACAGTGTTAATATTTTTTGAAGTTACTATCTACTGTTGTCCTATCGTAGTGAAATGGTTAGCAAACTAGTATAGATAGCAGATCCATTATTACTAAATAGCGAGTTTGATTCTCACTGGATGCCCCATACTTGCGACCTGGTGTTACATCATATCCGTGGCGAACGGGTTGTTCGACTGTCTCGTGTCGAGAAAGAGCATTCTTAACATTAACTATTAAAGACTTCTTCGAATAACTCATGTTTTGATTGGTATATATTCTTTCCCCCGAAGCGTAAACCAAAAAAAACAGTAACAGTATCAAACAGTGAAAAGATTTGAGATCAAATTCATGTAAACATTCTGTTTGTTACCGTTTTTTTCTTTACGATCCGAAGAAAATAAACAAGTATAAGAGTCACTTTCTTTCTGAAAGTGAATATTACACTTGAAAAAAGCCGTATAGTGTACTAAGCGAAACACTGTGTAAACAACAAAAAACAAATAGTTTAACTGTTCGAAGTTTTTGATATCTAAAATTGTACATCAAGTGTGATCAATTGCTAAGGGGAGATAAATAAGGTAGCAAATGCGAGTCTTAATTTGGGAGTTAGCATTAAAATCTTATTGTTTTGCTGGTTATGTATAATTGCTAATAAACTAATTACTGGACACTACTAACAAATTCTTTACTAAAAATTTTCTCTGTAATTATTATTTAGTAGTAATTTAGGTCTCGACATGTCCGCCTCCAGTCATGGGCTCCAGTTGCATGGTTGCCAGACATATAAGAAAACCCATTTGTTGGTTCCTGCACTCAAATATTAGATTATCTGCCCTTTGTCCAAACAACAAAATCTGTATTCAAAGAAAACTGTTAGTGAAATAATAATAAAAGACTACTGTATGGGAGGCCAACTCTCTTATGTGTTAAATGAATATGTTTGTTGTTCTATAAACTATAAAAATTGTCTTTATTTCTTCTTTAACATTAGAATAATGATACTAGATTAAATTATGAAGACCCATTATACTACATAATAGTATACTTACTATATATAGTATTATTTGAAAAATTCTAAAAAATCATTTTTTAAAGGATAACGCCTTTGCTAACAGTTTGAAAACATTTTTATAAAAACATATATTTTTGTTTCAGCTTCAGAGAGTCCTCTTCGATGGAACCCACAAATGCCAGCTGGTTTCAAAGAATATGAAGCATTGGTTGATGCCGATGTCATTAAAGGAACTGCTTTCAATAAACAATGGTTGTTTACAGTTCTTATGAAACTTATTCAGGTGAGATTAAATGATTTTAGATTAAATGATGAATGAAAATACTTGGGGACACCACTCCTTAAACAGCAGCCAGCAATGGCCCAAAGGTTAACAGATCGGACAGGTATAAAGTCAGTCGGGGTTCGCTTCTGGTTAGAGTTGTTGTGTCTAACCACACTGAGGAGGCGTGAAGTGCCAAAACACGTGTCTGTGGATGACTTATATATATATATACTAGGGCCGGCATAGTCCAGTCGGTAGAGCGTTCGCCTACAAACCACAAAGTTCCTGGTTTGATACCGGCCTTTGCCAGCTAGGCATATGAGTAGCAGAGGGATCTGTGCGGTAAAGTAAGAAGCTGATGATAGGTGTGGCGCTCTACCTCAGATGCAAAAACAATTTCCTTGGTCAAGCGCTAGTGAAAAGGGGATAGATTCCCTAGCTGTCTGGCTGATACCAACTTTAGGCCACCCCGACGACTTTAATTATATATATATATATATATATATATATATTAATAAGTCATCCACAGACACGTGTTTCGGCATATCATGCCTCTTCAGTGTGGCTAGACACAACTATCCTTGGGTAGGGTCGAACTCAGACTGACCGCATGGTAGTCCGATATCTTATCCCCTCGCCCACTGACAGCTGATGCGGGGACTGGTGTTTTTAAACTATTAAGTACATAGGAATGTATGTATCTTTCAGTCACTGAGAGATCAAATTTCCGGAGAAATGATCATTGCTTATTTGCTTAGTAGTGAGAGTTAATTTATATATATATATATATATACACACACACTAGTAGGGCAGGTTGATTTGTCATTTTTTTTGGAAATTCAATATTGCTTTCGTGGTGAAATCTGGGGTTTGGTGTTATAAGAACTGACATAAAAAATTAGATTCCTAACTTTAAAACTCATTTGAGCATTTCATTTTAAAGATCATTAGCAAAAATATACACAAATACCTAATTTCTGCAGGATTTTGCTGACAAACTGACTTCAAAATTTAATTATTTCAATAATAAATGCAGATAAAATTGATATTTTTCATTAGATACAATGAATGGAAAATATATTCAATGTTTTAAATTTGCATTGTTCATTCAACATTGCACTAAAACCTCCTGCACTATATAAGATTATGTAACAATAGAATTAAATTGTTCAGTGTATTTTCCTTTCAATGAAAATATACGTCTTATTTGGTGGCACAATGATTTGGTTTTAATGTGCTTGTGCCTTGCTTCCTGTCCATACACAATCTGTGAAGCTTCCATTGTTAATTTAATAGTTCTTTCTACAATTTGTGAGTGGGCAGGTAAAATTGGAAATTTCAATTCTGTTCCATTCGGTAGACATTCTAGTTCATTAATTCCTTGAAAAACCTTCTGCAAGTGCAGGTTCACAAACCCCACTTTGTGAGAGACCAATGTGTGGCTTTAAAATTAATTGAAGTAATTTTTTTAACATATTTTCATTGGTGGTTTGCTATTTCTGAAAAGAATATTGGAAAATTTACCCATACTTGATTATATTTTTGCGATGTAATCTGAAAACTTATAATTATTCTTGTAAATTGACATAACTAATTAAATATGAATAAATGTTTATTTACCTAATGAACAAAATGTTTTTATGGCCTCTTCCCTCACCTCCAATTTATTGGACTTCAACACTGACAACAAAATATTTTCCGCAAGCAAAGCAAAAACATTGTGCTGTAAATTTTTGAATGCAACATTCTGGATTTCAGTTGATTGTTGCTTTACTCTCTAGATCATATTAAAGATATACACTTGTTGGTTATAGAAATTATTGCCCCTTTTTATTTTGAACCAACTAACTGCATACACTTGAATGACAAATTGGACAATGTTGTATAATTTATCTGAGAGTTCTGGGGAATATGCACTTTTGGTCCGTAAGCACATTAACCTGATGGCTAAAGTTAGCCATTTTGCTTGACTCAGTGGTCCAATCTTCCAAGAAACAAATCTAGGTTCACTTTTCCTCGAGAAATGTCTACAGTATATTCAAGAAGTAATCGTTGATCACCACTTAGATCATCCATTGCCTCAACAGAGAAATAAGAATTATCCAGAGGGCCACTTAGAAGTTCAAATTTTACCTTGGGCAAATCATGGTAATTATTTCCACAAAGTTTCCCTAGAGGATCAATGAAAGTAGTAGGGTTTAGTGTAGTTCCATTAATTGTTTTAAAGATACCTCTAAATGGAAGTTAATTTTGATGAAGTGAACCGCCAATGATGTGTACCTTCTTTTTTAGCTTTTTCTCCAGAGCTGTCACCATCCCTGCTTCACTATCAGTGTTTATACTAGTATTTTCCACCAGAAATGCCTTGAGAGTATTTACACTGTTGTACTCTTCTATAACAGCAGCAACATTCTCTGCTAGAACACCAGTTGTACCTATGTTGGGTGTGAGTCAGTGGCTGAGATATTCACCGAAAGTGTCCATCCCTCTTGTGAATGTTAAGTGGCACTCTGGTACCTTGTTTTAAAAAATCTTTTTGTTACCATTTTCCTCTGTAACTTCCTTATAAAGTGTTCTTATCCATTCTACAATCAACTGCAATGCAGATGAGATTGTCATATTCCTAGACATGCTTCTGATGACTGGTTACTTTTATTCTCCAGTTTTCCCTATTTTAGATTTGTCTAGAATAATGTCTTTTAAGTGAATGTTTGGATCAAGTAAACCCATATCCTGTTGATCTAATAGAAATGTATTAGCAAGGCAGGCCCCGAAGTTTTAAGATACATCACCCCTAATAAGTTCCATAAAATATCTAGGGACTTTTAGACGACTGTAAGTTCCCTTAAACTTTTTCCCTGACTCAAAACTATTATCCATTGTTTGTTCACTGAAAAAAATTTGATGTCAAGGAAGCAACACATGAAGAATCATGTCGCTGCCTGTCTGACTTCTCTGTTTCTGTTAAATTTTTTTTGTATTGTTTGACAGGATCATTGTCAATAGTACCCAGTTGGAAACTGCCTTTTGGTCCTGTTTTCTCTCTCTGATCTTTTAAATATTCCCTCTTTTCAATGGGAACCTGAAATTACAAAATTTGAAACAAAATATATCCACCTTCTGCCCTATGTAATATTCCCTTAACAAAGGCAATTGTGGTTTCACTGCTTGCCAAATACTGATCATTTCCTTTGGAATCAATTTGGAAATCTCAATTTTTCAAATGGCGATAGGTATTTTCAAGGAAATAACTAAACTAGATAACTTGTTATAAAGTTAGGGGTTGAAACTTATCCAAACTTTTGGAACTGTTACTGTGGGTTAAAACTGAACATCATTTTAGACATTTTTATCTGAAAATAAAGAATAAATAAATAACCAAAAAACAAACATTTTTAGGCTATCTATTAATTTCCTATAAAAATGGCTGGCAATTGTGGTAAGAGTTTCAGGTATATTGGGTTTGAGTTAGGGCCAACCTGGGTCTAAAATTTTAGCTTGAAAAGACAGGTCCTGGCAAAAAAGAAAAAAAATAGAAACCCACTAACTTACGGTGAATTTAAAAGTCTCAAAATGATTTTTAAAACAATACAAAAAGTATAGGAATTTTTTTTTTTCATCATGAGAAGTGTATGTAAAAAAATACTTAGCTTAAGAATTTCGAATATAAAATAGTAGAAAATTTTTTTCTTTTTCAAATAATTATGTCTCTTGCATAGAAATACAAAATTACTAATTATTTTTGCAATTATAAACGGATTTTATACGGTAAATAAACCAACATTTTAAAACAGTGTTAACTTGAAAAATATTCCTCAAAGAAAATTCCAGGGACAATATTCATAAACAAACTATATTAGTTTTATTTCATCATTAAAATGAAGACAATTCTCGGTTTTATGGTGTTCTATTGATAATTAAAATTAGTTTGTTTTTTGTTTTTTTCGCTGAAAAATAACAAATCCTGAATTCAATACGAGAGAAAAAAAAGAAGGCGATTTTTTTATCGCTGTCTACCAAAATAACAATATATTCAATGTCCATTTCATCTCTACAAGTGAATATTCTTTATTATCTCTAATCCTTATTTATTTTTATTTGAATTATTGAGATAAATTAAGATGTTTTGATTGAAAAAAGAATTATCAAATGACATTTGAACATTTTTCTTTCCCCAAAATTATGGAATCTTTTGATGGCGGTGAATTTTTCACTTATCTCTGTCATTCCATCGTTCTAATTTATCCCCAACATTCCATCACTCAAATTTTCAACCTTTAAACTAATTTCATCAAAAGATGGTAACAATTTGGGAAAAAAATATTTTGTCGTTATTTATCATGTAAAACCCTAACTATCACTATGAACGCACTAGCTCAGTTCAAAAATCAACCTTCCCTAATACAATAAGGACGGTTTAGCTCAGTTGGTAGAGCGTTCGCCTTGGAACCACAAGGTTTCTGGTTCGATACCAGCCTTCACCAACTCAGCGTATGAGTAGTACAGGGATCTGTGCAGTAAAGTAAGGAGCTGACAGTAGGTGTGGTGTTCCACCTCAGATGCAGAAACAATCTCCTTGGTCTAGCACTAGTGAAAAGGGGATAGACTCACTGTCTGGCTTTAGGCCACCCTGACGACTTTACTTTACTTATATATATATATATATATATATATGAAATAATTGGAAGTGAAAGTCTCTTAGCAGTTTGAGGAGAAATATTAAAAAATGTCTACCATAATTAGAAATATCAATTAGATCATCTCTCATTCTTCTTTCTAGAAAAGTAGTTAATCCTAATTTCTCCCTGTAACTGTAATCTTTTATTCTTTTTATTAGTTTTGTCACTCTTCTTTGTATGCTCACCTTTTTATTAAATGGAATATTTTTTCTTACAGGAAGTTGATAAGCAGAATGAATTGGGAAATGAAGAAAATGAATTTGGAGTTGATGTTGATGAAGATCTTCAGGATGAATTGTGCAATCTTTGGGATATGTCAACGACCGCTGTGAGTAAAAACTTTGCATGCATTTTCTTATAGCAGAAATATTATGTTCTACTAGATGACCTACAAACCCATTGGTTTCTTTTTATAACAGTGGTCCATGATGACATTGATGCTTCTATTTAGGAAGGAGTGAAGGATTCTTATTAGCATTCCATAATTATGTCCATTATATATATCCAGGATTTGAATTGTTAAAAAAATGACTTTAAATGCAAATTCAAAAAAATTTCAAATTGAAGTGAAAATTGCTTTATTCTCTAAGAGCATTTTATGTTTATTGCTTTAATAAAAATCTTGCTATGATGTATTTTTGTTGTTGCGTTATGGTTGCACATTTGTGTACATTGGAGTAAAATGAGGAAATCAGTTTGACAGTATGTGGAGAAATGTAGACAAACACAGGATGTTACAATGGATGGAAGTTTATTTATGGTGATAATGTCGACACTATAATGTTTCGGTCTTTCAGACCTTCTTCAAGACATAATCTGAGTTCTTGTATTGGAGAATTCAATTCTCTTACTGCCGAGCATTTTTATGGGAGGAGGGTGGTGGTCAGCTGCTGCTAATGTAGGGTGAATATTTGGGAAGGAAGTAGGGGTCAGCTATAGTGTTGTGCTGGGGATAGTATGCATTGGGTCACATAGTGGATGTGGGGTGAATGTTTGGGATGGAAGTAGGGGTCAGCTATAGTGTTGTGCTAGGGATAGTATGCATTGGGTCACATAGTGGATGTGGGGTGAATGTTTGGGATGGAAGTAGGGGTCAGCTATAGTGTTGTGCTAGGGATAGTATGCATTGGGTCACATAGTGGATGTGGGGTGAATGTTTGGGATGGAAGTAGGGGTCAGCTATAGTGTTGTGCTGGGATAGTATGCATTGGGTCACATAGTGGATGTGGGGTGAATATTTGGGATGGAAGTAGGGGTCAGCTATAGTGTTGTGCTGGGGATAGTATGCATTGGGTCACATAGTGGATGTGGGGTGAATGTTTGGGATGGAAGTAGGGGTCAGCTATAGTGTTTGTGCTGGGGATAGTATGCATTGGGTCACATAGTGGATGTGGGGTGAATGTTTGGGATGGAAGTAGGGGTCAGCTATAGTGTTGTGCTGGGGATAGTATGCATTGGGTCACATAGTGGATGTGGGGTGAATGTTGGGATGGAAGTAGGGGTCAGCTATAGTGTTGTGCTGGGGATAGTATGCATTGGGTCACATAGTGGATGTAGGGTGAATGTTTGGGATGTAAGTAGGGGTCGGCTTTGGTGGTGCAGTGGGGATAGTAGACATTAAGTCAAGTGGTGGTAGTAAGCATAGGATCAAGGAGTAGTGGTAAGGGGAATTTTTTTTTTTTTGTGACCCTATGTGTCCATTTCCTACAACGATAACCATTACACCATGTACCATCATGGCATAATGTTTAGCAAGCTAATCTTGTAGAATCATTACTATTGAATCGTGAGTTCAATCATTGCTGGATGCTCCATAGTTGTGACTTTGTGTCACATCTTACCTGGGACAAACAGGTTGGGTAAATACTGATCTTTCCCAAGGGTATTAACATTATGTGTGAATGTATGCGAATGTAACCAGCCTCATCCAGGATTTGAATTTGAGAAATTTTTTTCTCCTAATAACAGTCTAAACTTACATATAAAAACAATTTTCTATTTTTTTTTAGTTATAACAATGAGATAAAAATTGTTAAAAAGAGCCCATCTTCAAGAAAGAAAAAAACGGCCAAAATTGGGTCATTTTGACAGATACAGATTTTACATTTATAAAATTCTCCCATTTTAGAGACTGAAACAGAATTTTTATGTGATTTTTAAAAATTTTTCCTTTTCATAATTCACCAAAAATTATGTTAAGTTTCATTGATTTTATTTCTGAGTTTTGTTTAATTTTAATACATGAAATTTTGGGCATACCTACAAAATGAGGTTTGATAATTACTCTTATCCTTATTATATTAAATTATTACTATTTTCTTTCTAACATATTTTCAGGGTGTTGTTGTTTTTATGAGAGAATTCAAGTCAGTTGAATTACTTTCAGCTGTAATAGCCAAATCCAGAGCCCCTCGTGTCACTGTAAGTAAAATTTATTTTATATGGAAATTTTTCACTCTTTGCTTACAGCATTTGATTGTGGAAGATCATAAAGATTGTGATTATTTTAAGTGAGTTTTTTTTTAATAATATTTAAATTAAAAAAAAATTCTCTGAGATTGTTAGAGGAACCTACAAGGCTACACTGAAAAGGTCTTTGCCCAACCAATGACCTTGTTTTTTTGTTTTTCTTACACCCATAATGAGTGTCTGGCCATAAAAATTCTTTTCAGAAATATTTTTTGTTTAACATACAGAAGACTTACCTCAATTTAGGCAATTTGTAAGTTTCCCCAAAATATTGATTTTTATTGATGTTACTATGTTGAAGCTGAGAACTGTGACACCTGGTGTCTCATCACTAATCATGTTGTCTTCTCCTTCGAGAACACCTGTAAGGCAACCCTCAACGGACAAAAGGCATAGGAGGAAGAACCACAACACAATGCCATCAAACCCAAAACAGACTTTCATCTACACCTACTGCAACCATGCTTGCCTGTCCTGCATAGACCTTATCAGCCAACAGTCAACACAAACCACTCCCTTAATCTTCATTCACAAAGCCAAGCCATAATTGTGAGAGTCTTTAGATATATACACAAAATAAGCTTATAAAGGTCTGTGTTACATAATTGATAGATTGCCTATGAATTATGTATGGTAGTCTAGAAATTTAAAATAACAGTAATTTCTGAATCCTGGAATAATATAGTATAAGTGATTGACAGAATTTAACCTTTTAATTGACTTCAGCTCTGGATGGTGAGAGCTGAAATATGAGAATAGAAAAAAAGTTAGAAAGTCAGTTTTGGTGTTTGAAGGGGATTGATGCAAATGACGGTCTGCCATTGAGACCATTTCTCCACACATATTTGTCTTACTTGGGATTGAATAAAAGACGTCTAAAAAAAAAGAAGATCAAGTATTGTGTTTGTTATTAAAAGCAGCAACAATCACTGACAAGAAATCCCAAGATGAAAGATCCAAGCAGAAATCCCAAGACAAAGAACAGAGAAGCCAGTCCAGATCCATACAGAGAGACAATATGAAAGAAAATAAGTATATAGTATTCAACATGCGTCTCTATCAAAAGGCCGCTGTGAAACAGTCTGTAAACAATAAAAACACTTTTGATAAAGCCTAATAACAATTGCTTACTAGACTGACATATTTACTTTTTTTAATTTATTTTTGATTGTAGGAAATATGTGTTGGTATTTTGGGGAATCTTGCCTGCAATGAAACTGTATGTGAAGAGATGTCTACTGACCCAAATTTTATGTAAGTGTTTTATTGAATTTTTAACAAGCTCATTGCTCAGATTGTATATTCCTCATACAGAAAAGACTTGGTTCTCCTTGTTTTTCCTTGACAGTAATAGGTGTAAAACAGTCTCTGCTTAGATATTTACCAAGTGCTAGTTTTCGCTTTTTATCGGCAAATTAATTTAGATATTTTACAAGATCCCCACCCCCTGTATAAAATACAGATAAGAACAGATTTTTTAAAATTATTATTTATTTTTTTAAATGTATAATTTTTCCCCTTTATTACATAACCCATAGATGTATAGAATTTCACTTTCCTTTGGTGAATGATGGACTTAACTGAATCATAAATGCTCTAAAGCTCCAGCCATTTTAAGGAACTGGAATTTTTTAGTGTTTTTTTAGATTTGGTATCAAATTTAATAAGTTTTGAAGTGAAAATAAAGGATGACACACTTTAATAGGCTGATATTGTTTTGGGATCCTGAAATAGATGTTTATTAGATATATTATTCAACTAACTTGCTATTATAATTGTTTGTCTTCTTAGCAGATCATTTTTCATTTTGTTTTTTTTTTGGGGGGGGGGCGGATGTCTCTCTGCGGGTGCCATTTTGTTGTTCTTTTATCATTGAGACAACACGGAGACCTTTTCTTGTGCATACACTTTTTTTTATTACCCAAAATTCTTCACATGTATAGAGAGAAACAACACAGATGGAAGGATACATCTACCCACCAGGGCTGCTTGGTCTCAACTCAACTAACTTATCATTCTACTTTCCCAGAGTCACCTGTTCACATGACTCTCTAGGCCAATGTGGCACATTCCAGATGAACCCAATGTGACACTCTGTCAACCAAACTATTCAAATCCAACTAAAATTTTCCACAGTTTTACTGTTATTTTTAAACTACTCTACGCTTCCTTACAAAAATGATCAGTTTCTGTCCATCCATTATATAACATGAACTGTGACTAGTTGGTCTTCATGGCCTAATTGGTAAAACAGCTGTCTTAAAAGGCAGGTTTCCCAAAGAAAAGAAGATTTGAGACTTATTCCTCATTTCTGATACACATTACATACTAAAAATCATACAATGACAATCTTAGAGTTGCAATAATATTTATAGAAATAAGTTGAAATAAACACTTGTCAAAAATGAATATCAACAATGCTTCATCTAGTAAATTAGATAATAGGCTTTTCCTGTTCACGTGTCAAGAACATTTATTAAATCTTTTTCTCAAATGTATTAATAATTAATAATCTGAATGTGTGGTTACCTGTCTCTTCTGTTCTCACAAGACACAAATAAATAATCTGAATATGTGGTTACCTGTCCCTTCTGTTCTCACAAGACACAAATAACTAATCTGAATATGTGGTTACCTGTCCCTTCTGTTCTCACAAGACACAAATAACTAATCTGAATATGTGGTTACCTGTCCCTTCTGTTCTCACAAGACACAACATTGTAAACAAATTCTTATGAATGTATTAAATAACAGAAATGTTCATTTATTATTCTTGTCTTTCCTTTCTTTATTTTTACAGCCAAATGGTTCTATTGTTATTGCAAAATCCTGATGGATTATGCTTGGTACAAACATTTAGGTAAGTTGGAATAATGACTATTAATACACTAATAGCTTGTTATCTGTAATAGATTATTTCAAAGCTCCACTCCTTCCTGAATAATGAAATTCAAAAGATAATATCTCATCCATGTGTACACTCACCCTATCATCTGGGCATGTTTAGTAATTGCTCTTATGACAAACACCCAACCCTTTTTATTATATTTATGCTAGAAAGCAGTGGCTGAGAGTCAACCACCAATATTTATTAATACACATTAATAAATAAAAGTTAAGGAAAATTATTTCTATAAAAAAACACATTTATATATATATATATATATATATATATATATATATATATATATATATATATATGCACACATATACGCATACAATATACTCTATCTTCTCCAATGTCTCTAGCTCAAACACAAGTACACACATATGCACGTACGTATCTGTTTTTTGTGATTTCTCAAAATCACACACACATTTACACATGCACCCAACTTTGTGTCATAGACTTTGCTAGAGAATTGAAAAACCTGTAAAATATGGGGGTAAAACCTGGCCATGGCTGGAATTGACTACTTATACAATGTTAATACTGAATCCAAGTGTTTCCTTACCCAATGATAATACCAAATTCAAATGTCCACTCATCCAATCATAATACCAAACTCAAGTGTCCCCTAACCCCAAGATAATAACAAACGTAAGTTTTTCTACACTCAGTCATAATACCAAAACAAGTGTTACCTCACTCATTGATAATACCAAACTCAGGTGTTCACTCACCAAATGATAATAATTAACTTAAGTGTCTAAGTGTTCACTCACCAAATGATAATACCAAACTTGTGTTCACTCACCCAATAATGATACAGAACCCAAGTAAAATAATGAATGGAAGCTGTATACTTATACAATAATAATACAAAATATGTATCAACCTAATGGTAATATCAAACCCAAGCATCCACTTACCTATACAAGGTTTTTACTGGGAAATCAACACCCTATTTTAAAATGTAATTAACATTTTTAAAGTTTTGATGCTCTGAGAGTGATGTTTACTAAAAAATTTTGAAAAAAATACTAAAAGAAATCCCTTATGAAATTTCAGATTAGCCAAAAAAGTTTCTGTGCCTAAAAATTCTGTCATATACATATGATTATATAAATTATAAACCTGTGGCTTTTAACTGATATATAAGCTTTGATTGTTTAACTACTGTGAGAAAGCTTGTTGTATGTACCATCGGTGGGGGTGGGGGGGGGCTCTGTATCATACTGGCCAACATGCTGGACTGTGACATTGTAGTAGGTAAGTTCAAACTCCAATCATGCTATTACATTCACTTTCTGACGAATACCCTTTGGAAAGGTATTCACTTGTTCATCCTCCGAACTGTGTGTTAAATAGTACCACCACTACTGTTCTTCTACAAGTATGGCTTTGGCATTAAATAACCCACAAAGGTGGATATGTCATTGAACAAATAAACCAAACAATTATAAAAATAATTTGAAGTATGTGTGTGAATCTGTTTTTGTGATGCGGTGGTGGTTTGTAGGCTGTCAGCAGTCTTTGATCTTCTCTTAAAAGTGATGGCTCTCTCTGGTACTAGTCCAGGTGTCAACTGCCGTTCGTGATGTTTTGTTGAAATTCTTATATCCATGTTCAGGATCAAACAGGCTCCAGCAAGTTTTAGATTAGTTGCGAAAAGGGCTTTTTTAATTGTCAGTTAATTTAGCATTTCAACATGAACCTGCGTGGACCTACATGCACAGAGACATGTTTTATTTATTGTGTTGGTAGCTACTGTTGGGTCAACATCCGATTGATGTTACCTTTCTTGAACCAATTGTTTGTTGGGTTCCCTTCCTGTGTGTTTTGATTTGTTTTCTTGGTGAGTGAGTGTATTGAGTTAGTGAGTGAATTTGTAAATCAGGAGAGATTTTTATTTCTGCTGCATAACACTCTTCTCTCATTTTTCCTGTTTTTCATTTCTTTTTGCAGATTATTATATTCCTGTCTTGGTTATGAAGCTGGCCAGTCTGCTTGGATCAGTGCCATTAAACAGCAAGAAAGTGAAATTCTAGAACAAATCAAATTCATTATGACCAGCTCTACAAATGGTAAGGTCCATTTTTCTGATAAAGTTTTAATTTTATTCTTCCATAGGAAAAGGAGGAAGAAGAAAAACTTCTAAATGTAGAATAGGAAAAAACTAATTTATTAAGGTTATCTCCCTTTGATCTACTAAGTCGTGATTAGCATTCAAGTAGCTCTCTTGTCTTCCTCTTAGAATTAATAAAAATAAAAATTAGATAATGGTTGATTTCTGTAGTGAAGAGTTACATCATAGGTCAAAGAGAGTCAGAATGGCTTGCATTTTTTGCTGTGAAAGACAGAATGGACGTGCCTCAAACAGGAAATAAAAGTGCCAGTGTGGAAAGGAAGGAATGGTTATTTTAGTTTTTTTCTCAACACGCTGCTACTGATTGGCCAAAGAACCAACCAATCAGCACATGGGAACTGCCTATATAAATTTGTGAGTCCATGGTTGGTAAGTTAAGCTTTGAGGTTTTAAGAGCATGATTTGTGAATGGACCTTGAGAGAGTAATGAAATGAACATCATCTGTGAAGGAATCGGATTTTTTCTACCGTTGTTGGATAGTCCTATTACTTACAGAGAAATGATACAATTGTGTTTATTTGAGGAGTAAGCTGTAGGGAAAAACTTAACATTCTCAGCTTATTTCACACTCAGAATTGCCAAGGCATGGAATAAGCGTCCGTTGTAGGCTGCTGAAACACTGCATCTTTCAAAACCTCCATGCTTCCTGTAGTCTGACAACACTATACCTGATACCCCTTTCCACACACATATGCATATTATTACTGTAAACTGTTCATGTTCCTGACACTAATACATTATTCTATGTACTAGACATGAGACTTTGATGAATTGTGGTGCACTTGAGCACTGTACACAATAAATTTCATTATCATTATAGAAAAAAACTAACTGTTGTTTTGAAATCAGCATCCCAATATTTGTCTAAATCAAATGAAAAATCAAACTCAACAGAAATTATGTCCAAAATTGTTCCCCAGTGTAATAAAACAATTATATAGAAAAAGAATTTTCATTAATCTTATTTATATAGATAAGAGATTTATTTTTAACTTTATAAATCCCAGGCAATGTTGAATAGCTCTGCTAGTTTTCTATAAAAAATAGTCAATAGTGAGTTGTTGAAGTAGTATTATAAGATTTCCTTATTATTTCAGCCCCACTCTGTATGTTATCTGTTAATTAATTATTATTCTATGTTACTCTTTTATTATTATCCATTTTGAATTTGCTTCTATGCATAATAATTAGGACCTACTTCTACATTTTTAGCCACTATTAGCTTATGAAATTTGGTTAAAAACAAACAAAACAGGGTCTATTGTTCAACTTCTAAGAATGAATAAATATAAAATATTCCCTTTGTTTTACTTAATTCATTATTTATATTTCATGTTTTCTTTAGTCCTTACATTTTAAGTTTTTAATAATTTGTCTTTTAACTTTTTTAGTTGAGTTGCTAAAAAATACTGGAGAATTGATAAACATTCTGATGGATATTGATGATGATTTGTGTGAACAATGGAATGAAGGTCCTCTCTTCAATGCCATGTTTGAGGCAATCAAAGAAATTGGGTAAGTATTGGAAATGTGGCAGTGTGGTTTGAATATTCCATAAATCTATTGTTCAAGAACTTCTTTGTAAACCGACACAGAATTGTGTATGGCCTGTATTACAGATATAGCATTGTGTGTAGCCTTTTTTGCAGACAGAATTGTGTATGACTTCTATTACTCTAGAATTGTGTATGACCTGTTTTACAGACATAGAAACCAAAACTCTATTATGTCAAAATAGGTGCAAAATTAATTTCCAGTTTTTTTTTTCTTCTTTCAAGCTATGAACCATGCCCTGCTCTGGAGATTTATATTCACAATTTTCAATTAATGTCTTGCACAGAAAAAGGTGCTGCAGCTTTAGGTAAGTCCTAATATATTTTTTTCATAACTTTTCTGATAATCTGTGTTCTGCCTTCATCGAAGGCTCCCCTTCTCCCCTACACTCATCTCTTCTCCATTTAGCCCATCCCTGTTGACCCAAAGGCCATGATCCTTGACTAATAGGTTGAAACCCTCATAGCAACAGACATACATACCAAGACAATCCTTAAACCATCAATTTGAAACCAACTATGTTATCAAAGTTTGGCACTTAATTTGAGACCTTCTTCAGTTCCCTCAAGTTTTGTCATTAGAACCAGGCATATCTAACACAACTCTCTAAAGAGACATTCCACATTCCTTTAATATTTTTTTTACCCCAAGACTGGCAGAGAACATTGAACTTTTTTCTACCTTTTCCTGTTATTTCTTCTTAAATGTATGTATTTGTTAATTTCTAACCATTACATTATATTTACTGTCTTGAGTTTTGTTTTTATCATTTTTATTTCATTATTTTATGTTCTTTCACCACTGTTTGGATAAACTACTGCCCAATTCCTTCACACAAGTGACAAGGTAGAATAATCTGACAAGAAATAATTTTTATATTTTACTAGACAATAGGTGAGCACATTGGGTTCCCACTGTCTTAGTGGTTCATGATATTAATATTTTGGATTATTCAGACTATTGTCCTCATCTTTATTGTAATCTACACAACATTTCAGCTGATGTACCCTCTGATCTTCTTCAGGTATTTCTTGTCAGACTCAGGAACCCGCTCTTCAAACTTGGGAAGATGAGGACAATAGTCTGAATAATCCAAATAATAAAGGAGTGAAGGATTTGGATTAGCTTTTCATAGTTAACAGCTGTCCATGATGATATTGATGCTTCTATTTAGGAAGGAGTAAAGGTTTCTAATTAGCATTTTATAGTTATCTCTATTGTCCTACCAAATCAACAATGTTAAGCATTAATGTCTGCTTAATACTTAGATGGGTGACCACTTAGTAACAGCAGATACTATAATCATCAATGAGCAGGTCCAGTATTTTTTGGTACTTTTGGTATATCTTAAATAGATTGATAATATTACCATACAAAAATTATAATAATTATGACCAGTCAACTTCATATTTTCAACTTGCCAATGATCTTAGAAATTGCTTTTTATGGCATTTAACCAAGATATCTTTACTTTGTTTTCCCAGTAACTAATTATGACGTTTTATACATCAAATTAAATCTGATGGCATTAACTTATCTATTAAATATTATAATCATGATTTTCTTTTTCATTTTAAGATTCTATGTCTCAGCAACTTCAAAAGCTGTTGATGAAATATTTAATATACCTGTGTGATGAACCAATCGTTGCTGTTGATATCAAAGCAAAATACTTGGCTGCTGTTCTCTCCCTTATCAGTTTGATATTCTTAAAAAACTCCAAGTTTGATGTCAATACATTTTATAAAGGTAAGTCAGTTAATTTTGGTTATTTGGTTTTCTTGAGAAACCTGTAAAAATGAAACTGTTATGTCTAACAAGTATTTTAAACTTATTCTACTGTTCTGCCTCCATCTAAAGTTCTTCTTCTCCCCCCCCCTCATACATCTCCTCTCTGTTTAGAACCATCCCTGTCCATACATACACCTCTCCTCTCTGTTTAGACCCATCCCTGTCCATACATACACATCTCCTCTCTGTTTAGAACCATCTCTATCTGTCAAGTTAAACACTTATTCATGGAATGCAGGTTTTTTGCTCAATTCAGAAACCGTTATTTTAAAGCAAACAATACGAAGGATCTGTTTGAAAATGTCAACATGGAGGATATTCTCTCTTTTTTGAGGGAAACAAAAATATACCATAGAATATAGACATGAAACAAATCAATACCATACAACATAACCCCCAATAATGTTAACACATTGTTAAAACCAATTACTAAAAGTATATATATAAATACACGTTATGTATTACATCATAACTGGTAGGCATGACATAACCCCAGATGGGTTGATATGTTGTTAAAATCAATAAACAAACAATCTATCTGTCAAGACTCATAAGTTGAAACCTGCTTAGCAACAAAGACAATCCTTAGGCCACCTGGCACCCATGTCATCGAATTGGAGGTTTCTTTAAGACTTTTACAGTTTTCTTGAATTTGTCACACAATCCAGACGTGTAATGCAACTCTTGAAAGAGACATTCTCATAATCTTTTAATCTTATCCTACTGTTCTGCCTTCTTCTAAGGTTCCTCTTCTCACCCCACATCCATCTCCTCTCTCTTTAAACTCATCTCTGTCCATACACACATTTCTCCTCTCTGTTGAAACCCATCCCTGTCTATCAAGGTCACATCTCCTAAGACTCATAGGTCGAAACCTGCCTAGCAATAGAGGGACGATCTTTAAGCCACCTGGCACACACCTCATTGAATTGTCACTTTCTTCTAGACTTTTCCAGATGTGTAAAGAGACATTCTCATAATCCTTTTTTAGCCTGAGGCTATCAAAGAATATTTAGCTCTTTACTTTTTCTCTTTCTTCCTTCAATTTGTGTATTTGATAATAATTCACTTTTACATTATAATTATGGGGCTGGGTTAGCTCAGTGGGTAGAGCGTTCGGCTATAACCTACAAGGTTCCTAGTTCGATTCCGGTCCTCACCAACTCAGCATATGAGTAGCACAGGGATCTGTGCAGTAAAGTAAGGATGGTAGGTGTGGCATTCCGCCTCAGATGCAAAAACAATTTCCTTGGTCTAGCACTAGTGAAAAGGGGATAGACTCCCTCGCTTATTGGCTGATACCGACATTAGGCCGCCCCGACAACTTTACTTACTTACATTATATTTACTGTCTCAAGTTTTCTTTGTATTATCTTTTATTTTAATGTTTTATATTTATTCATTGTGGTTTTGCTAATCTACTGCCCAATTCCTTTGCCGAAAGTGAGAAAACAGAATTCCTACTGCAAATCTTATTATAATGGAGATTATGTAACTGTCTGTCTGTAACTGAAACTATGTCATCACTTACATGATTATGAAATAGTCATTATTTAATATTAATTAGCATCTTATTTATTAATGATGTCTCCATTAACATCTAGCTGAGATAGATTTGCTGCAAAATTGCCCATATTAATGCATTTAAAATCCTGAAATATTTTGTAATATTATCTATTATTATACTAAAGCTAAGTGAATCAATATTTGTCTCCTAAAGGCTTTTTTACTGTTTAGTTTAATGACACAAAAATTATACTAAATTGTTCCTTAGTTTTAGGATTGAGTTATGTTTGAAAAAAATTCCATTTTAATTGGTTCTGATTAGTCATAATTTACAATTAAGTCAAAAACTGATCAATCTCTTACCCCACATTCTGCCTATCACTTTCCCCCTCTCTATGTATATCTTAATTACCTTCTCGTTATATATTAGTTTCACAGAGAGAGATATTCGAGAGAACAAAACATGTTTGTATATTCTTTGTACAAGTGAGAAGCATCAAATTCAGTGGGGCTATCCATTTGACATAAATGTAAAACAGCACTAGTTTAATTTTTATTTATCATTAAGTTGCAACAATCAGTGATTGCAGCTTCATTTATGATTATAGTACTAAGAAACACAACCCTTATTTCTATGTTTTCATTATGCATCACAATCTATTGCAAAGTCTAATATTTGTAAGCAAAGTCTTGAAACAAAGGTGAATATTTGATTAAGTTTTATTTTAGAATAGGTCATGTAACTAGACAGATTATAATGCAATCTATCTGCGGGTCCACTGCAAATACCCACTTTGACCAACACAAATTAGGGGTGCATCTTATCCACTGGTGCGACCTATCTATGAGTATATATGGTAGTTGTTAAAGTTTACGTGTAATAAATTAATTATACTTCTACAATACACAAAATAGTTTCTAAAAATTTTATACAATTCCTAATAATATTTAAATATAAAAATACAATAGGATTATTTAAACATTTAATGACTATGGAGGTCCACCAAAGTAAAATAAGTATTAAAGGGATCCATAGGTAAAAAAAACGGTTGAAAACCACTGATTTAGATCAATTTTTATGTCAGTTAAATATTTGTTTGAATTTAATGTGAAATGTATCCCCATTAAATTAATTATTTTTCTGTTTTTCTTTTAATTAAGGTGATATGCTTCCAAAATGCCTACTGAAGATTCTTGAGGCTATATTTCCTTATATATTCCATGCTGTTGGAATATGTCCCTGAAGAAGTTCCAAACCGAAGACATTCAGTCTCGGTGATTGAAGATCTGACCACTTTTAAAAAGTATAAATGGGAAAAAGACGTTTCTGAATGTGAAGAAGTTTTGGTCATTTTGTACAGTTCACTACAGACGACTATTCTTAACTTTCTTTGGCTAATCCCTGAGGTAATTGGTGAGACGATGTTTTTATATTTTTCTTGAAAAAGCCTCTTAGGGCCCTGAACTCTTCATGCTTATGCCCCAGCACAAAATTAACACAAACAGCTTCAACCTGGATTTGAACTTTGGATGTCAAATCCATTTTCTACAACAATAACCGTTATGCTGTCTATGGCATTTATTCTAAGACTAACAACAAATAAATGAATTAAAACTTAAATTCTAACAGTTTATTTAACAAAAAAACAATGATTAACAATCTAAACGTCCTTCCTATGTATAGAGTCAAGGTTGAGAAACTTACTAGTTTGATGGAGAAGGAATTTTAGGATACCTGATATCTTCTGTTTTGGTCAATCTTCTCAGAGGTAATTTCTAGTCAACTGCTCTTGGAACTGGTCTGAATGTCTATCTTATGTTGGTGCCAAAATGTTGGTGTATCATGCAATTGCTATGTCTAATCATAGAAAGGCTCTCCTTCACTTAACTCCACACATAGAAATAAACATATTTTACTGGCCCAACACTTAGTATAAAGCTTAGCTTACACCCTTGTGCAAATTAATTGAAACAAAATTAATAACTCTATTATTATTATAATATCCGTGATCCCTCTGAAAGGCTTCTGAGTGTATTTGTGCAGCATTACAATTTTTGTATGCTTCTTTTGAGTAATAACCATCACTGACAATGGCCAGAGGACAGCTAATTAACAGTCGAGACAATAGTGTCTAGGCGTAATAAAAATCTGATGCAATCACGGATGACGCAATATTGTTCAAAGCCAAACAAATTTCATCATACACCTCGAAAATAGATTCATATTATTGCACACCACTGAAGAAAAAATAGAAATCGATTACACCCTGTGACTCCAGTGGGTCTAAAACTGACCGTATGGTGAAAGAAAAGAAACTAAAGTAGTTGTTTCAATTAATTTGCACAAGGGTGTGGTTGCAAGACATTTGAAAAGTAAGGGGATGAAGATGTTTTTCTGCTACCGTAACACAAATGAGGAGAGACGGAATGGGCTACAGCACCAATAACAAACAAAGCAACAGAGACATGTCTGTGGCAGAGTTTAAGAATTCCACTCCAGGAATGACACCAATAAAGGTAAAAAAATAACTTGGACACAACACCGACAACAATCATGATGTTTCGTATGTGAGATGGAAATCAATCTGTTTATATAGAGCCCAGAAATATTTGTAATTTCGCTATGTTATTTTCACCCGTAGTTAGGATTGAACCTGCAACCTACAGATGATTATTTCTCTGAATGTTTGAGATGAGGCTTGAAGATTAGTATTATCTGTGTTATTCGGACTATTGTCCCCATCTTCATTGTTACTTGTACAACGTTTCTTCAGGTATTTCTTGTCGACTCTAGAACCTTCTTGTCGTATTCGGGAGCCATCACGGAACTTTGAACCTAACCCTTTATTTAGTCCACGGGGGTATCCTGTTCTCATTCCGCTAACCATAGCTGGGGTAGGAGTTGTGTTAATTAATTATTTTTCTAACTGCTTTCACTCAGGATTGAACTCGGGTTCCAGAGATAACTGTCACTTAGAACTGTCTTACCTAACTACCTTATCCATTTGGCCATGTGTCCAATTGAATTGAAACGTTGTACAAATAACAATGAAGATGGGGACAATAGTCCGAATAACGCAGATAATACTAATCTACAGATGATTGTCACTTAGAACTGTATTAACACTTTAGCTACAATTGCTAATGTAATACTTATTCCCACCCAAATCTATGTTTCGACTCATATGATATCGGAGTGAAAGGTGGTGTGCAGTTTTACAGTTCAAAGAACTTACCTCTGCTAAGCTGCACAAAATACTTTGATGATTTTGTGAATAATTTGAAGGCATCTAACTAGGATTCATTGAAATGCAACGATGTGAGTTTCTTTTAATTATTTTGTTATTTGCAGTTACAAATAAAAAATTTTCTGTTATATCGTTGTTTACTTTGAACATTCCTTAACAGTATTAATGTTTTGTATTCTAAAATTTGATAATTAAAACTGATTTATGGCCATTTTAAGAATATATATACTTTTATAGGTGTGTCCAAGATTTTATGCATTTAAAATTTTTTTTTTTTTTTTTTTAGAAAAGTGTCTTGACAGCTTAACCGAGTCAATGAAATAAACCTTTTTATAGGTGTGTACCCGTATATGGCACGCATTACGGTTTTGGACAGTTTTCATGTACCATATGTAGCACACATTGTGGCCAACATGTAAACTCAATCCTTATGTCTGTTTGTCATGTGTCTAGCTGTACAATTCAGAGTGGATTTTTTTGGACCATATTACCTTTAGGCACCACTTTTTGATCTCGATTTAAAAAAAAAAAAGGGACATATTTTTCATTTACACCGTCAATATCCAGTTGTTTGTTAGGGGTTAGGGTTAGGGGTTAGTTTTATAATTTAAAAAAAAAACCCTCTAAAAATCATCTGTTAAAAATAACCAGATATTGACGGTGTAAATGAAAAACATGTCCTTTTTAATCGAGATCAAAAAGGGGTGCCTAAAGGTCATATGGTTCATTTTTTTTTTTTCTATTTTTCTTTCTTCATTCATGGTGAATCAGACACAGACTTAATTTGTTCCTTTTTTTTTCTTTTTATCAGAAAACTGCCACTGAAAATCCTGCTTGGAACCAGATTCTCCATTACTTGGACACAGAATGTGCAGAACTGCATCTCCATTATTTGATGATGATCATCCTGGATTTGGACCCTGAAACCAAAAGTCCAGTTGAATACTTGAAGGGGGTCAGTGACAGTAATGGTCTCTACAGACTACATCATATTGTAGTGGATTGCATTCGTCACAATATGAAGATGAAGAAGGATCCTACCTCAAGACATCAGATAAAGACTAAGGGCTCTGTCACATGATTATGAACAGGTACATTTTGACAGAAAAGGATGTAAAAGTTTGGACTCAAACATTGACTTCCACAACCTGAAAAACCAGGATATTTTCTACCTAATGCAGCTCCCCACCCTTAAAAAAAAAACAAAAAAAACTAAACCTAAACATTTTTAAAATTTTTAAGCATTTTTTTCTTCATTTTTAAGGGGCTTCGTTAATTTACTGCAGAATTATTGATTGAAGTATCCATTAATAAAGGAGACCAAGCAAAAGTTCACAATCTCGAGTTTAACTTAAATGAATTTTAAATAAAACATTTTTATTGATATTTAGGTATGACCAAAATTTCACATGTTTTTATATCCCACCAGCATCCCACCCCTATGAATTAAAATTCAACAAAACTCTTAAAAAATGAGTGAAACTTTACATAATTTTTGCTGAGAAAAGATTTTTTTTTAAAATCACATAAAAATTATTAATTTTATGTTCTTTAAAACAGGAGAATTTTATGAATTAAAATCATCTGTAAAATGGTGCCTTTTTGCCATTTTTCTTTCTTGAAGATTTGCTCTTCTTAATGTGATTTATTTTGTTTTAATTAAGAAATTCATAGAATTTTTTATATGCAAGTTTAGGTTCTGTTCTTAAGGAAAGAAATTGAAATAAGTGACAATTTACACTTCTTCTAAGTTTTTTTTTATAAAAGTTTCAAGAAATGTCGTGAGGTGCTGTCATACTTAAATTTTGGTCATGCCTATTAATATTTGACAAGTTCCCACTATTTAATGTTACTTTCTTTCCTTTGCATTCAAGGGAAATAACTGTTGTAATATTATTCGAATTTCTTAGATTAAAAAAAATTATCACTTTTTTACTGAAAAGAATTCAGATATATTTGATATTTTTTTAGAAAAATAAACTAAATATAGATTTTTTTTAAAAATTTCAATTTGAAATTATAATTCTATCATTTTTAAGTCTTTGAATTCAGCAAAAATGTTATTTCTTTTTTCTTTTTTTCTTTCAGCTTAACTCCAAAGATCTAAACCTAAACATCTGTTTTCTTTCATTTTTCAAACCATCCTTCATGTGTAACTTAATTAAACTTTTGTCCTCATCTTTGTTGTTATATAAACAACATTTCAGATGATGTGCCCTCCGGTCTTCTTCAGGTATTTCTTGTCAGAATCAGGAGCCTTCACAGAACTTCAAACCAAACCTTTTATTTAATCCATAGGAAGAGATTGTTTGACAAGAAAATTCCTGAATTTGGCAAGAAACACCTGAAGGCTAGAGAGCTCATCAGCAAAAATGTTGTGTATATAACAATAAAGATGAGGATCACAGTCTGAAAAATCTAAATAATACAAATTATCAAGTCTCATCTTAAAAATTCAGACTAATATCTAATGTTTTACTCGTATAATTTTACACCAGTCACTAAGTCACTGTTTTGTTGTTTTTTTATTCAATCACCCATATATTCACTCTTTCTTTAATTTACAACTTCTGTGAAAGTTTTAATTTATTCTTCATCCAACTTTTTTCTCAGCTTTGTTATTTCACACACAAACTTTTAGATTATAACAGGAATTTGACCTGACAGAAAACTTATACATCCACACACAGGAATTATATAATAAGATTCAAAGACAAGTATGCAGCTAGAACTGGGATAAAGAAACAGCCTCTGATAAGAACATTTTAATTGATTAAGACACCATTTTTGTCAGACAGTCTCGAGAGATGTGCGATGTGAGTTCAAGTCTCGTTAGAATGCCTTTCTTTAATTCGATTCACGTTGACTTGCTTATTTTAGATTATTTGATTGAGAATCTGATTAAAAGCTACACGATAACGAAAACTAGTAAAAAAACAAAAAAACGATTACAAATTTTCTACCTGAATTACTTCCCCTTAAGTATAAACAAAAACGAGTTATTTCTCTTAATTGAATTCTGACAAGTTTTTCTCTCGTCATAAAGCAGTTTTAAGGATTTTAAAAGACTTTATTTTGAATTCTTGTCTGGTGGTTGGATTTATTTGGGTGGATTTTACGCATGTCAACCCCGTGTTATTTTAGGCCAAAGACGTATTGTTTTATTTATTCTTCTTAGGTATTCAATTTTATTTTTAAACATTTTTTTAAACTTATTTTTTAATCTATTTAAGATGCAGTTTAATATCATACTTAGGAGCGCATTCTAGCACATATATGATAAAAATATTTGGAGGTTTGCTATAAGGGCAAAAATGATTAGAGGTTTGCCATAAGGGACAATCATGTAGGTGCTTGGGCTTGACATGGACAGCCAATTGATCAAGGAGAACTTCTCCAACTGCCTCTCTAGTCTAAGTAAGGGCCAAAGTAGAGTGTTGCATGTCATGGATTGTTCAGCTACCAGAATTTCCGTGCGTAAGCATGCCATAACCAACAGGTGGCTCTGTTGGGTGGGTGGGGTTAGATTTTACTCCTCTGCAGAGGTGCAGTTGGCGTATTCTACAGCCCTAGCTGACAGGGAGGGGTTGTATTTGAAGCTGGGCTTTTAACTGCTTTACAATCCATTCACTCTGTAGCTCCATTACTACTGAATAGCGAGTTCAATCCTTGCTAGATGCCCCATACTTGTGATCTTGTGTCTTATCCTACCTGTGGTGAATGAATTGAGTAAATACCTACAATCTATTCACTCTTCAATGTACTAGTTTCAGAGGATAACAGTATGTAAGGAAGGAGATAAAGATTGTCCAGTTCCCTGATGAGGGATCTTCTGGAACGAGAATTTATTGATTTCTGGGTTTGGCCAATGACTTGATCTTCTGCCTCAGATCAAAATGGCACTTGCTGACATTTTCTACTTATGATCAAATCGTATTTCCTCAAGTAGTATCAGTTACGGTCAGGTATGCTGAAAACACGGGTTCCTGCTAGATCACTGAAGTTAAGCAGTGATGAGCCTGTTGAATACTAATTGAGTGACTACATAAGCAACCCGAGTTCTTTGTTTGTCAAAGAACTCGATTTGATATTAAATGACCTGAAAAAGGGTTGATATGCCATAAAAACAACCAACCAACCAACCAACCATCAGAATAGTATCTGTTTCCTGATCCTCAGTTATGTGGGTGTATGTATATGTATATATATATATATATATATATATATATATATAGGTAAAAGTATCCAACTGACTGGTATAATTCTATTTGGGATCATCAATGTCTCTTGTATATCCATGCATGCAAACTTACAAATCCCTAAGGGCAGAAAAAAGCTTAATCTTCAATTTCTTACGCCAAACAACTCCCATGTTTTTACTGTCTATACATAACGCTCATTCTCTCTTTCCCTCTCTCTCTCTTCTATCCTCTCTCTCTCTCTCTCTCTCTCTCTCTCCATCTGTCTGTATCTTCCTCTCTTTCTCTTTTTCCCTTCTCTCCCTTTCTCCTGTCACTTTCTCACTCTCTCTGTATATTTATCCATTGGTCTGGTTGTACCTATCTCTCTTTCTCTATATATCTCCACTTTCCCTCTCCTCTCTATGTACCCTTCTGTCTGTCTGCACCTACCTCTCTTTCTCTCCCTTTCTTCTATTCCCCCCTCTTTCTCAGTCTATCCATTTGTCTGTCTGTACCTACCTCTCTTTCTTCTGTCTCTGTCTCTCTCTGTTTGTCTATCTATCTATTTGTCTGTACCTTACTCTCTTTCTCTTAGGAAACAACAAAATAATAAACATTAAACTTCTGAGAAATTTTCTTTTTGTTCCCAGGAAAGAAAACTAAAATACATTTTTTTTTCTGCAAAATAACTCCCATTTTGAGAAATCTCATTCTTGTGACATTTTTTTTCCAATCAAGCAACCTCAAAAATTGACCGGTTTCAAAACCTTGTTGTCTCTCCCTAAAATTTTCCCTGGTCTCCAAAACTGTATCTGCCCAGTCAAATTTTTCAGTTATTTCCTATAACTCCAACATAAACAAAGGGGAACCACTCTTGACGCGATAAATTATTTATTTATTTTTTCTATAAACTAACCTAAATCCTAACTAAACTTGCTTTTTTCCTAGTAGATCATAAATAAATATCATTTATCAGTCAAGGGTGGTTCCCGCTTTGTTTATGTTGGAGTTATAGGAAATAACCAAATTTTTCTTTTCTGGGTTTTTTCATTGGCTGATGTATGATTTAAGGTGCACAAGCTAACTGTTGGTCTTTACTTTTCTTTAAATATTTGATAATAAATTTAAAAACAACCAAATATTCTCTTCTTTTTTCTTTTTTTTTCTAATTATTCATAGACTTTGTTAATTCCTTTGAATTCTTTTTTTTTTTTTTTTTTTTTTTTAAACAAATTATGAAATATTTAAATAAAGGGGCGGCAGTTTTTAGGTCAATTTCGGTAGAGCATTTGCCCTTGGAATCGCAAGGTTCCAAGCTTCATACTGGTCCCGTGTCAACTCAGCGGCATGAGTAGTACAGTCTTTGGTAATCGATCTGTGGCAGTAAAACATCTGGGAGCTGACAGTAGGTGGTGGTGCTCAAACCTCAGCAAAAAAAAATCTAGTGCTAGCAAAGGGATAAACTCCCATCCACCATGTTCGGTGGGGGGCATTAGATGGGCACCAAACTGCAGATGGGTAAGACTCCCCCAATGGGGCGCACCTGTTGGCCATAGGTGGGCAACCAACCCAAGGTGATTGAGCTAGTTCATGACTTGCAATACTCCACTTTGGCCCTATCCTTGGGCTATCAGACGGGCGGTCGAGAGGGCTCCTCCCGATCAAATTGACTGGTCACGTCAAGCCCTAGCAACTATATGGATTTTCCCAACCCTATTGCCCTTATGGCAAGCCACCAACCCGCTTTTATCAATATGGGTGGCTAG